>AP025068.1:10264969-10320886 GCA_036186865.1 Eustoma russellianum
CACGTTTTTCATATATATATATATTCAGATTTTTTTTAAAAGGCACTATACACATATATTCCAACGTACTCCCGACACGTTATATACTTTACGAACGTACGTTAACATCACACCACTATACTTACCTCACATTTATGAATATATTCAGGTCTTATATCATATGATATAAGTCATAGTGATGATAAAATTATTACGACACGTTACAAGGTTCTAAACCAAAAGTTGTCATATCGGGTGACAACCAAAACTTTGCCAACGTGTCACGTACTTTCCATATATAGATAGCCAGCCTCTACACTTCAAAAATGGCCACAAATTTTGTGGCTTACATGGTATATTCAGCCATAAAAGCATTCCATGTTGGCACACACAAATCACCCCCAGTTAAGGCCAAATTGTGGAGATTTCAAATTCAAAGTTTAAAGCACATGGGGCGCCACTTACATCATCCTTTAGAGCTGAATATTCAAGTTATTCTATGTATATTATGTGTGACATAATATATATAACATGTGCAAAAAGTTTGAATTTAGTTGGGGAAAAATTATGTAATCGACAAAAGTCGAAAATTTGGTTTTCTACGAACACGACACATGAAACATTTTTGGCATGGCATGTAACATGTATCTAGACACTCTTTACATATTCAATACATACTAAAGTGTTCTAGAAAATTCAATTTAAGGCTGATTGGAATATACCATATGTGTATAATTATTGTGCACTATTTTACAAAGACTACGAAAATAAATTCAGCACATGTTCAAGCTCATTACACACACCTTCTCAACCTTGATGAAGCTTATGTGGAGCTTAGTTGGCATCTCAATTAGTGGAGAATAAGCTACACAAGATTAGTGACATAATGGAGGAAGCTACACAAGGTAATGTTTCAAACTTTGTCACAAATATAACACATGCTGAAAATTCAGCATGTGAGAGTTATAATGTCCGAAATTTTGTACCATAATTGTAATAAATTGCCTCTTCATTTTCAAGAGATTGATATAATACTAATATGGCAATAATTTGAACATGTCTAGAATATTGCACATGCTGAAAATTTCAGCATGTGAATCAATGTTATGGCCGATTTTAATATGATAATGGAGACAATTTGTTTTGCAAATTTTGTGGGATTAATTATGTGATATTTGGCAATGTTTTAAACACTAATTTGGCACATGTTTTAAGTGAAATTTTCAGATTTGTACAGTCATCAAGTTATGACAAATCTCATCCAATCAAGGAGTGCCAAGTAATCAAGGCCATGATAATCATCCAATGAAGTGTTGCCAAGTAAGCAAGTTGATGTCACAATTATACAAGGCATTCTTCCAAGGACTTAAAAGAGAATTTCCAAGGGGAAGAAAAACCCTAAGGGGGCGGCTAACACTTGATAAAAGGAAGAAAAGAGAGCCACTCAAATGCAAGACAAGTCTCATAATTTCCAAGTGCAAAAGGAGTCTTCCACTTTCTTCTTCCATATTTCTTTCTTCTTCTCTTTCAAGCCTATTGTTCTTATATTCAAATATATTGAATACGCTTTGTATAGACCACCATACAAGCTCATTGTTGTAAAAAATTGATCAAGGTGTGATCAATCCTTCATTTGTTCGGTGGTGGTGTTCGTGAAAGGTGTGATTACTTGTATCGTTTGTGAAGGGTTGGAGTTGGTGTGTAACTCCAGCAACCCTTTGTGGTAAGGTGTTTTTTGTGATTAGTAATAACCGAGGAAGGTGTCCTTGAAGACTGGAGTAGGTTGTGTTAACCGAACCAGTATAAAATTCTCGGTGTTATTACTTTCAGTATTTTACTTTCAGTTTCTAGCAATGTGCATCATTTTCATTGCAGCAGTAAAAATATCAAACGAATTTAAAAAATCACAAAACAATCCAGAAACATAGCCACACGTTTTAAGTTTCATTTGGCGCAAGTTTCAACCCTTTTGGACAAGTATAAGTCATTCAAACGTCAATAGTTCTGAGACTAGTGCAGTCTGATTTTCAGACTTGCAAAGATTGAAATTTGAACGTATTTGACATATTTCCCAATTGAATTTTTCAAAACTGTTTCAACCCAATTAAATAAATGTAATAAGTGGTTTGTAAATAAATTTTTAGACCATTTGGAGCCACGGTGTAATCGGAATAAATTTTTCAAATCCAACTACCGTTTCTGGCATATTTGCACAATCTGACCACAAACAATTTTTCAAAGGGTTAAAGGTTGAATTTTGATCTGAAATTTTTAGGAGATACTTAGAACTTCGGAGACTACAATCTCTCCAAATTTCAGAATTTTTGAAGGCCTGTAACCTAGTTTTTCAAATCTTGCAAAACAGGTCATGAAAACAGAAACTGTTTTCAGTAGTTGGGTTTTTGGATCAAAACACTTTAAAAACCAAATTTTCCGCACCCACTATTCAACCCTCCCTTCTAGTGGTGCCTTGCAGGTCCTACAGATATGTCCTATTCTTAAGAGACCACAGAACCCTTATGAAGGGAGTACTATATTGGCCAAATGAGTTGATTTAGCCACCTGATAAATGGCTAGAATGGTCACTTTATATGTACACTAAGAGCAAGAGAATTTTTGACAAAAAGAAAGAAGTAGATGGCTGCCACACTCGCGTACGCGCATGCACCTGCACCGCCGCTGCCGCGAGCCCGTTCATTCATCCGGCCTGGCTCGTGGCTTGCGGGCTCATGTGCTCGTGGGCTAGGCTGGTTCCTATCTTTTTGGAAAAATTTCTTTGGGCTTTTAGATTAATTATTTTTTGTAAATAGTTAAAGGCTAACAGGCCTAGCCGTGGAGTGACCCAACATAATGGTCTGGTCCATTATCGTCATCAGGCCTTCCCTTATGTGATAAGATCAAACGGTTTTGATCTAACAGTTTCGGGATGTTAGCTTTGATCCAACGACTGTAATTTAAACTGACCAAACTGCCCAACCAAATGTGGTTTTTATCCAATGCTCTAGGATTAATCATGTAGTTTGGTTTTCATCTGATGGCTGTGATTTAAACCGTCCAACAAAAACTGTTTTGGTTTTCATCCGACTGCTCTGTTGATCTACAGTTTTAATCCGGCGGTCACGAGTCCTTCTGCGAAAACCGATTCCCAACAAACTCCTTTATATAAACAGAGGCAGGGTGTGGCGATCAGAACACACACTCTTCTTCTGCTTTCTTCTTCTTGTTGTTTCTGCATCACGTCCAAGAGAAGCCATGATACTCGAAAGTTCCCTGGAGTTAAATTAAGCAGTGCCGCTCAACTGAACAGGTACCTCTTGTATCCTGGGAGACGATTGCTAACGCCGGTTGGGTACAGTATACTGGAGCAATACTGTAAAGATAAGGGGGTTTGAGTGATTTCAAAATAAGTGTCTTGAATATATACATATATATAAACATGCATTAACATATATAAATGTGTACATGTATGCATGATAACTTGCCATTACTTGCCTTATTTAGATTATATATTATGTTGCCGTACTAACGAGCCATGAAGCATTAAAGCTTACATCATATGGCAAACATTTGTTGTGTTTATACTATTTTCAGGTGCCACCATTAATGAACTAAATTAGTTCATTAAGTGAAGTACTTAGTTTGATAAACTAAGTAGTTCATTAAAGAACTAATTTAGTTCATTAAAGGAAGCTTCATTTGGAAAAGGCACAAAGGCAACAAGGCTAAGGAAGGAAAGTCTTCTCCTCCTCTCCATCTTTAATGTACACGCCACATATACATATATTATACATATTTTCAGATTTTTTAAATAAAGGCACATACACATGTATTCCAACGTACTACCGACACGTTATATTTTTTCGTACGTACGTTAACGTCACACCACTATACTTAACTCATATTTATGAGTATATTCAGGTCTTATATCATATTATATAAGATATGGTGATGAAAAATTAAATACGACACGATAAAAGGTTCTAAACCGAAATTTGTCGTATCGGGCGATTACCGAAACTTCGCCAACATGTCACGTACTTGCCATAAATAAATGGCCAGCCCATATACATCAAAATATGATGTAAATTTCGTGCTACACATGACATATTCAGCCAAAAATACTTTCCATGTTGGCACACACAAATTACTCCACATTAAGGCCAAAATGTGAAGATTCCAAGTTTAATTTTGTCACATGCAAATGGTACCACTTTAAACCAGCCAAATGATGAGATTTAAAGTATATATTATATATATTATGTATAACATAATATATATAACATGTGAAAAAGTTGGAATTTAAATTAGAGAAAAATCGGGTAATCGATAAATATCGAAAATTCGGTTTTCTACGCACATAACATGGAACGTTTTTCTTGTACCTCATGTGACACGTATCTAGACAATTTTTACATATGATATACATCTTAAAGTGTTCTAGAAAATTAAATTAAGGGCTGATTGGAATATTACATGTGTGTATTATTAAATGTGCATTATTTTACAAAGTTAGCAAAAATAAATTTCAGCACATGTTACACATCATATAACGTTACATACAGCTGAGTTGGAGCACATGTGGAGCTTTGTTGGCATATTGATTGGTCAAGGATTAATCATACATTGTTGGTGAATTGAAGAGAAAAGCTACAAATGGTAATGATTCAACATATATCTCTCTTATGTCACATGCTGAAAATTTCAGCATACTAAACTTGAGCTGGCCAAAATTTTCTATTCAATGTGACATATTTTGTCATCTTTTATTATGTGATTAATTGAAAGAAGAAATGGAAAGGTGTTGAAAATAATTTAAATAAATAAATGGTGATATTTTACATAGCACACATGCTGAAACTTTTTCAGCATGTGTTCAATCTTGATGGCCGAATTTAAGTGCCAAAACTTGTCTAAGTTCATTTCTTAGTTGGTAGCAATACTTACCATGAATTGTTGATTCATTTTTATGATGAAAAATCAAAGAATATTTGGCATTATTTTTGAAAGAAAAGGAATGTTGCACATGCTGAATTTTCAGCATGGCAAGACTACTAATGGCCGAATTTTTGCCTTGTGTAGGAAGGATTTTTTTTGTCTTGAAAGTTATGTGATGTATCTCTTGATTTATGGAAGGTATTACGTGATGATTTTTGGCACATGGTTGAATGTAATCTCAGATTTTTTCCATGTCATCATGATGACAACGTTGAACCAATAAGGAGGTGCCAAGTAAGCGAAGACTAAATGATGATCCAATAGGAAGATGTCAAGCAAGGCATTGTCACAATGATGTCTTACACTCTCTCAAGGACTTAAAAGATAATTTTCAAGAGGGGAGAAGCCCTAAGGGGGACGGCTGCAACTATAAGGAAAGAAGAGGAGAGCAAACAAAAGATAACAACAAGCATTGCATTCTAAAGAGATCAAATAGCCAGGCTCTTCTTCTCCTACATCTTCTTTCTTTCTCTTTTCTTGAAAAAGCCTATTGTATTCATATTCTTTTGATCTTGAATAGGCTTGAGATAAACCACCATTCATACATCTTTGTAAAAGATTGATCAAGGTGTGATCAATCTTCATTCTAGCGAGGGTGGTGGTGTTCGTGTGAATTGTACTCGTCATACAAGGTTTGTAAAGGGTTGGAGTTAGGTGTAACTCTATCAACCCTGCGGTAAGGTGTACTGCGTGTGTGTGATTAGTGTGAACCAAGGAAGGTGTTCCTTGAAGACTGGAGTAGGTTGTTTATAACCGAACCAGTATAAAATTCTTGGTGCAATTTACTTTCTGCATTTACGTTTCAGTTACTGCACTGTTTATCCTTCTTGTTCACATCCGTAAAAATAGTAAACGATTTTCAAAAATTACGAAAATTTCCAGAAACATACTTACACGTTCTAGGGTTTATTTGGCTCAAGGTTCAACCCTTTTGGACAAGTATAAGTCAATTAAACATCAAAAGTTCTGAGACTAGTGCAGTCTGATTTTCAGACTTGCAAAGGTTGAGACTTTGATCTTATTTGACCTACTTCCCAAAAGAATTTTCCAAAACTGTTTCAACCCATTTAAATATAATATATAAGGAGTTATAGGTCAAATTTTCAGAGCATTTGGACGTTCACACAAATAGGAATTAATTTTTCAAAACCATCTACCGTTTCTGGCAGATTTGCACAATCTGAGTACCAACGGTTTTTGAAGGGGTTAAAGGTTGAATTTTGATTTGAAATTTTTAGGGGACTCTCATAACATCTGAAGCTAAGTTCTCTGAAAATTTCATAATTTTTGGAGACCTCTAACCTAGTTTTAAAAACGTTTTAAAACTGGTCCTGAAAACAGAATCTATTTTTAAAACTTGAATTGTTCAAGTTTAAAGAAATTTTAAAAAGCACACTTTCCGCACCATCTATTCAACCCCCCTTCTAGTGGTGCCTTGCAGATCCTACAAGTGGTATCAGAGCGCAGGAATACTCACTTCAAGGAATCCAACGATTCAGTGAGATGGCATCCACAAATCTCAAAACCGAGCAAGAAGGTATGTCGAGCCAAAGGCCTCCACTTTTTGACGGTGAGTCGTTTATTCAGTGGAAACTTAGGATGAAGCTTTTTCTTATGGCTATAGATATAGATCTTTGGTCAATCATTGAAGATGGTCCTTATGTCCCATCTAATGTATCCACTGTAGACGGAGTTACTTTACAAGTTATTAAAACTAGACAAGAATATACGAGTGATGATAAAAAGAAACTTAGTATGAATGCTAGGGCTATACAATTGCTTTTAAACGGATTAAGTAAAAGTGAGTCTAGTTATGTGTCAAACTGTTCGAGTGCACAAGAAATGTGGAGGATACTAGAAATGAAACATGAAGGCACGAGTCAAGTAAAAGAGTCAAAAATTAACATGCTCATGTCCACACTTGAGTCTTTTAAATTACTTCCTAATGAGTCTATTGTAGATATGGATCTTCGTTTGACTAACATCTATAACTCTCTTGAGTCTCTTGGTAAGGCTTTTACTACGCAGGAAAAGGTACAGAAAGTCCTACGAAGCCTTCCTTCTGAATGTGATCCTAAAGTGACTGCGATAGAGGAAAGCAAGGAGACTAAATCAATAAAGATGGAAGAACTAATCGGTTCACTTAAAGTTTATGAAAATAAACTCACCATTCGGAAATCAGAATCATCTAAACAAGGTAAAACCATTGCTTTTAAATCAAATGAATACGTCTCCCCTCCCTCCGATCACGTAGATGATAGTGATTCCGAATCGGATAATGATGACCTAATTTTATTGGCTAAAGGACTAAGAAAATTTATGAGAAGGTCATTTAGAAATAAAAACAAGGGCACTACATCTAAGAGAAATAAAACAAGTCAAATGATAAAGACATTAAATGTTATGAATGCAGCAAACTCGGACATCTATCACATGACTGCCCAAACAAAGAAAAACAAACTACTAAATACCCTGACAAGGAGCGGAACAAAAATTGACTCGTCTCAAAACCCAAACAAAGGAAACGTGCTCTAAAGGCCTCCACCTGGAGTGACTCATCAGATTCCGAAACTGAGACCGAAGAGGAGACTGCTCAAGTTTGCTTTGCTTCCAAAGCATCTATTGAGGTATCATCTGATTCTGACTCTGACTCTGAACCTTCTTATGATGATCTTTTTAGTCAGTATCTAGAATTGCACAAATTTACTAAGACTCTCGCTAAAGAAAAGAAACGATTAATTGAAGACAAGAAACTGTTAGAATCTTCTAACGAGAATCTTGTCGCTCAATTAAGCAATTCAAAGAAAGAGTCTTCATGTGTCATCACTGCATTGAAAACCGAGATTTTATCATTAACCTCTCAAAATAATGAAATAAAATCCAAGATTTCAAATTTGAAATCAAGGAATACCAACTTAGAGAAAATGATGAAACAGTTTGATACAGGGTCAAACATGTTGCATCGCATCATATTATCACAAAAGCATGACAGTGACAAAACTGGACTGGGATACGTTGATACTGACGAAGTATCAACCAAACCAACCAAGTTTGTTGTGTCTAAGAAAGTAGACACCCCTAAGCCGCAAGTGGCGTCCAAGATGACGCAAAAAGCGCCCCCTTCCTCACGCCCCACTCCATCATATCATGTGAAATATAACGTTGTACCATATAGATATGAAAAGAGAAGAACAATGCATACACGAAATACATATCATCCATGCACTACGCACACACACACAAGGACATATCAAAAGCGTCCTTCATTCAACGAGTATAGAGGAGTCCTTGGGAAACGACCCCAAAGTGCATGCACCACATGTCTATTATATTGCACCTTCATCTACATTCTTGCCATTTGATAGACCGAGAAGGATCACCCAAGTATGGGTACTGAAAGGTACCTTTACCAAAAGGTGATTAACTAACTCGAAAGGACTCAAAATTAAAAGGGTACCTAAATCACCTTTTCACATTGCAGGGAGACCACACTTCGAAAGACACATCAATAAAGTGGTTCCTTGACAATGGTTGCTCGAGGCACATGACGGGTGACCCGAGCTTGTTCTCCAAATTAAAGAAGGTCACAAAAGGCGGATCCGTGACCTTTGAAGACAACAATGAAGGCAAGATCATTGGAAAGGTACGATTGGTAATCCGAACACACTCCAAATCTCCAACGTATTTTTGGTAAGCAACTTATCCTACAATCTTCTTAGCATTTCTCAATTTGTTGACAATGGTTTTAATGTGTGTTTCACTCACCCTTATTGCAACATAATAAATAAAAATGGAGAAACTATTTTAAAAGGAAAACGAGAAGGCAATATTTTTACGCTATCTATGGATGATGTAGTAGACGCTAAAGTTAAGTGTTTATGTCAAATGAACCCAATGTAAATTTATGGCATAGACGTTTAGGACACATTGGCATTTCCACACTAGATAAACTTCAACGAAAGAACCTAGTATGGGGATTGCCTACGCTTGATTTAGACAACTTTCAGTTGTGTGAATCTTGCATAAAAGGCAAACAAACACGTGAGTCACTTAAGCCGAAAAATGAAATAAGCACAACTAGAATATTAGAACTATTGCATATCGATTTGTTTGGTCCTAGTCGCACTACAAGCCTTGGTGGGCGTCACTATGCATGCGTAATTGTTGATGATTTTTCTCGTTATACTTGGACTTTATTTCTTGCACATAAGGATGATAGCGCCGTAGAGATTGCTAAATTAATTAAGCAACTTGAAAATCAATACGGTGTAAATGTGAAAAGAATAAGAAGCGATAGAGGCGGTGAGTTTGAAAATAAAGAGATGATTTCGTTTTGTGAAGAAAAAGGAATTAAACATGAGTTTTCGCCACCTAGAACTCCACAATTAAATGGAGTAGTAGAAAGAAAGAATCGCACATTACAAGAAATCGCTAGCACCATGATTTGCGAAAATAAATTGCCTAGATTTCTGTGGGCGGAAGCCGTAAATTGTGCATGCTATATTGTAAATCGCCTATCTATAAGAAAGAAATTAAACAAGACGCCTTACGAAATTTTGAATGATCGCATGCCTAAGATTGACTATTTTCGTGTGTTTGGATGCAAATGTTTTGTCTTGAATATAAAAGATAATTTAGATAAATTTGAATCCAAATCAATTGAGTGCATTTTTGTTGGATATTCTATAAATTCAAAGGCATATAGATGTTATGATCCTCTCACTAGACAAATTATAGAATCTATTCATGTTAAATTCAATGAATTTGGTGAGATTGATAAAGATAAGGAATATGACGATGATTTTGAATTGAAACCCGTTTTGAATGAAGATAATGATTCTTTTGATATGCATGATATGAATGAGACACTAGAAATGCATGATCATATAGAAATGCATGATAACCTAGAAAATAATCAACCAAGATGGCATAGAGATCACCTACATGATCTCATCATAGGCGACCTCACTCACGGTGTGCGACCACGTAGAAGAATCACTTCGGATGAAATAAATGAATTTCATGCTATGATTTCTGAAATTGAGCCCAAAAATGTGCATGATGCTTTGAGTGATTCATCTTGGATTGATGCTATGCATGACGAACTTAATCAATTCGTTAGAAATGATGTATGGGATTTAGTGCCACGACCACAAGATAAGACTATTATAGGCACAAAGTGGGTATTTAGGAATAAAATGAATGAAGAAGGAAAGGTTGTTAGAAATAAAGCGAGACTTGTTGCACAAGGATATAATCAAGAAGAAGGAATTGACTATGATGAAACATTCGCACCCGTAGCACGTCTAGAAGCTATACGACTATTACTTGCTATTGCTTGCATGAAAGATTTTAAATTATATCAAATGGATGTAAAAAGTGCTTTCCTAAACGGATTCATACAAGAAGAAGTATACGTGAAGCAACCACCCGGCTTTGAAGATTTGAAACATCCAGATCACGTGTACAAACTAAAGAAGGCACTATATGGCCTAAAGCAAGCACCTAGAGCATGGTATGATCGTTTTGCTACTTTCCTTTTAGAAAATAATTTTAAACGTGGTACTATAGATAGTACACTATTTTTGAAACAAGAAAAATCAGATTTACTTATTATTCAAATCTACGTAGATGACATTATTTTTGGATCTACCTCACATAGACTTGTTAAAGATTTTGAAAATTGCATGAAATCTGAATTTGAAATGTCTATGGTTGGTGAACTTAATTATTTTCTTGGCTTGCAGATTAAGCAAACGAGTAAAGGAATTCATATAAGCCAAGCAAAATATGTTAATGACATGATCAAAAAGTTTAATTTTGAAAATTTGAAACCCTCCCCCACGCCTATGAGTGTCACTACTAAATTAGACAAAGACCAACATGGTAAAGACGTTGATAATGGATTATATCGATCTATGATAGGTTCTTTACTATATTTAACTGCTAGTAGGCCTGACATCATGTTTAGCGTATGCATGTGTGCTCGTTTTCAAAGTCAACCTAAGGTGTCACACTTCAATACGGTAAAAAGAATATTCTGTTATATTAAGCACACGCCCACCTTAGGTATTTGGTACGATAAGGATTCTACATTTGACTTACATGCTTACACTGATGCAGATTATGGTGGCTGCAAAATAGATAGAAAAAGCACGAGCGGAACCTGCCAATTTATAGGAAATTCTCTTATTTCATAGTTTTCCAAAAAGCAAGCAAGTGTTGCTTTGTCCACTACTGAGGCTGAGTACATGGCTCTTAGCCTTTGTTGCACACAGTTTTTGTGGATAAAACAACAACTTTCGGACTTTGGAATTATCGTAAATAAGATTCCTATATATTGTGATAGTATGAGTGCCATCAATTTGTCTAAGAACCCCGTGTTACATTCTAAGGCTAAGAATATAGAAGTACGCTATCACTTTCTTCGTGATCACGTTAACAATGGTAATATTGTCATAGATCACGTACGCACAGAATCACAAGTAGCGGATATATTTACAAAGGCCTTAAATCAAGCCACATATGAATCTCTTCGTTCTAAATTAGGCATGATTCCCGCTGATATGATTTGATTTGATATTATTTGATTTACTTTCCTTTTTGACAGGAATCTTTTGATTAACTTTCCAAAATAAAGGGGGAGAGAAAAGCATGATTTACGGGGGAGAGAGACACTGATTAATCTTAATTGCACAAATCAAGGGGGAGCCGGATTTGAAATTCGAAATTCAAATTTGCGCACAATTCAAGGGGGAGAGATAGCATTTAAATCATGTACACAAATTATTTTGAAAATCATCAAAAGGGGGAGATTGTAAAGATAAGGGGGTTTGAGTGATTTCAAAATAAGTGTCTTGAATGTATACATATATATAAACGTGCATAAACATATATAAATGTGTACATGTATGCATGATAACTTGCCATTACTTGCCTTATTTAGATTATATATTATGTTGCCGTACTAACGAGCCATGAAGCATTAAAGCTTACATCATATGGCAAACATTTGTTGTGTTTATACTATTTTCAGGTGCCACCATTAATGAACTAAATTAGTTCATTAAGTGAAGTACTTAGTTTGATAAACTAAGTAGTTCATTAAAGGAAGCTTCATTTGGAAAAGGCACAAAGGCAACAAGGCTAAGGAAGGAAAGTCTTCTCCTCCTCTCCATCTTTAATGTACACGCCACATATACATATATTATACATATTTTCAGATTTTTTAAATAAAGGCACATACACATGTATTCCAACGTACTACCGACACGTTATATATTTTTCGTACGTACGTTAACGTCACACCACTATACTTAACTCATATTTATGAGTATATTCAGGTCTTATATCATATGATATAAGATATGGTGATGACAAATTAAATACGACACGATAAAAGGTTCTAAACCGAAATTTGTCGTATCGGGCGAATACCGAAACTTCGCCAACGTGTCACGTACTTGCCATAAATAAATGGCCAGCCCATATACATCAAAATATGATGTAAATTTCGTGCTACACATGACATATTCAGCCAAAAATACTTTCCATGTTGGCACACACAAATTACTCCACATTAAGGCCAAAATGTGAAGATTCCAAGTTTAATTTTGTCACATGCAAATGGTACCACTTTAAACCAGCCAAGTGCTGAGATTTAAAGTATATATTATATATATTATGTATAACATAATATATATAACATGTGAAAAATTTGGAATTTAAATTAGAGAAAAATCAGGTAATCGATAAATATCGAAAATTCGGTTTTCTACGCACATAACATGGAACGTTTTTCTTGTACCTCATGTGACACGTATCTAGACACTTTTTACATATGATATACATCTTAAAGTGTTCTAGAAAATTAAATTAAGGGCTGATTGGAATATTACATGTGTGTATTATTAAATGTGCACTATTTTACAAAGTTAGCAAAAATAAATTTCAGCGCATGTTACACATCATATAACGTTACATACAGCTGAGTTGGAGCACATGTGGAGCTTTGTTGGCATATTGATTGGTCAAGGATTAATCATACATTGTTGGTGAATTGAAGAGAAAAGCTACAAATGGTAATGATTCAACATATATCTCTCTTATGTCACATGCTGAAAATTTCAGCATACTAAACTTGAGCTGGCCGAAATTTTCTATTCAATGCGACATATTTTGTCATCTTTTATTATGTGATTAATTGGAAGAAGAAATGGAAAGGTGTTGAAAATAATTTAAATAAATAAATGGTGATATTTTACATATCACACATGCTGAAAATTTTTCAGCATGTGTTCAATCTTGATGGCCGAATTTAAGTGCCAAAACTTGTCTAAGTTCATTTCTTAGTTGGTAGCAATACTTACCATGAATTGTTGATTCATTTTTATGATGAAAAATCAAAGAATATTTGGCATTATTTTTGAAAGAAAAGGAATGTTGCACATGCTGAATTTTCAGCATGGCAAGACTACTAATGGCCGAATTTTTGCCTTGTGTAGGAAGGATTTTTTTGTCTTGAAAGTTATGTGATGTATCTCTTGATTTATGGAAGGTATTATGTGATGATTTTTGGCACATGGTTGAATGTAATCTCAGATTTTTTCTATGTCATCATGATGACAATGTTGAACCAATAAGGAGGTGCCAAGTAAGCGAAGACTAAATGATGATCCAATAGGAAGATGCCAAGTAAGCAAGGCATTGTCACAATGATGTCTTACACTCTCTCAAAGCAAGGCATTGTCACAATGATGTCTTAGACTCTCTCAAAGACTTAAAAGACAATTTTCAAGAGGGGAGAAGCCCTAAGGGGGACGGCTGCAACTATAAGGAAAGAAGAGGAGAGCAAACAAAAGATAACAACAAGCATTGCATTCTAAAGAGATCAAATAGCCAAGCTCTTCTTCTCCTACATCTTCTTTCTTTCTCTTTTCTTGAAAAAGCCTATTGTATTCATATTCTTTCAATCTTGAATAGGCTTGAGATAAACCACCATTCATACATCTTTGTAAAAGATTGATCAAGGTGTGATCAATCTTTATTCTAGCGAGGTGGTGGTGTTCGTGTGAATTGTACTCGTCATACAAGGTTTGTAAAGGGTTGGAGTTAGGTATAACTCTATCAACCCTGCGGTAAGATGTACTGCGTGTGTGTGATTAGTGTGAACCAAGGAAGGTGTTCCTTGAAGACTGGAGTAGGTTGTTTATAACCGAACCAGTATAAAATTCTTGGTGCAATTTACTTTCTGCATTTACGTTTCAGTTACTGCACTGTTTATCCTTCTTGTTCGCATCCGTAAAAATAGTAAACGATTTTCAAAAATTATGAAAATTTCCAGAAACATACTTACACGTTCTGGGGTTAATTTGGCACAAGTTTCAACCCTTTTGGACAATTATAAGTCAACTAAACATCAAGGGTTTGAGACTAGTGCAGTCTGATTTTCAGACTTGCAAAGGTTGAGACTTTGATTGTATTTGACCTACTTCCCAAAAGAATTTTCCAAAAATGTTTCAACCCATTTAAATATAATATATAAGGAGTTATAGGTCAAATTTGCAGAGCATTTGGACGTTCACAAAAATAGGAATTAATTTTTCTAAACCATCTACCGTTTCTGGCAGATTTGCACAATCTGAGTACCAACGGTTTTTGAAGGGGTTAAAGGTTGAATTTTGATTTGAAATTTTTAGGGGACTCTCATAACATCCGAAGCTAAGTTCTCTCAAAATTTCATAATTTTTGGAGACCTCTAACCTAGTTTTAAAAACGTTTTAAAACTGGTCGTGAAAACAGAATCTGTTTTCAGAACTTGAATTGTTCAAGTTTAAAGAAATTTTAAAAAGCACACTTTCCGCACCATCTATTCAACCCCCCCTTCTAGTGGTGCCTTGCAGATCCTACAAATACGTCTTAAGGACAGAGTCTTCTACTCGTCTCGGGTTTGATCTACTGTTTACTGTTTTCATACGCACACACCGAACATTTACATCTTGGTACAGGATTGATTGTTTCCAACAAATTCGGCATACAAAGATGATTTAAGTCTATAATAACTACAAAAAGCAGCCAGAACTTGACCTGAATGATAGTGAATAAATCCCCCACCCCCTGCAGCTCCTACATTTCCCTTGCTCCGTCTATATTAAGCTTTAGGACATCAACATTTAACTAATCAGGGAGGCGTAGTGCGTTTTCGGATCAGTTGAAAACCTTAATGGAGCAATGTCTAAATCCCTCGTAAATTGCTTCACTCCAAGCAAATGATAGCGACAGATGTCTCAGGTGTCCCGAAACAGTTTCTATTATATAAAATGCACGCATTCGTACACCATCATGTTTTTGCTCTTTTCGTACCAAAGATTATAGATTATGACAAGTGGCAGCAACACATGAACATGCACCGGACAACAAAAATCTCCCAAATGAAACAAACACAATTAACATATGCGCCATAGTAGTGGCAGAAATTCATATTATTCCAAACATCCTAAGAAAGAAAGTCTATACCTCCTTCTTTTGGGACAGAAACATTCTCCGAGGACACCAACGAATGTGTTTTGAAGCTTGTTTAACCCACCCCCACCTCCACCCCCCACCCCCGATAAAGCCATTCAAGATGTGATTAATTCGTGAGATAACCTGCTGAGGAGCACTCATGGCCTGTAATAAATTCGAAAGCAAATAGGACAAGACCGACTACCACCCATAGATAATAGCTTGGCATCCCGCCCTGAAATCTGACCTTGTATCTTCGCTATCAAAGCATCAAAAAGCACATATTTCTTGCTTACAGAATAAAGGGGAACTCCTAGATAAGTGAGTATTAACGATGTCTCCAAAAAGCCCGTTATATTGTGAATAATTTGAGGGCGAGTGGGTTGAATCAATGGGTCAGCAGTGAGCGTAGTTTTTGTCAAACTAATCAGTTGCCTAAAAATATTTTCATAATAATGAAGGAAACTCATAATGTTACTCCCCGCCTTTGTGGGCTGTAAAAGAAATAAAAGGAAAAAAGAGAAAATAAATATTAGGAAGAGATAGTTATCTTAAGTCCTTTAGATGCGAATAAGAAAGGTAAGATACAGATGAACTCTTTGGTGATATACTATAAATATAATTCTTATTTACCCTAGGAAAATTACCTATACATATATTCATATATATATCTAACCATAATCAAAAAATCAAACCCTACACATTCCCACAAATTCCAAGCGGTCCTCCCTCCCTTACACGCACAAAAACAGTCGACATCTCCCCTCCTCCACCTTGCAATAATCGGCTGCAACACCAATAAAAAGGGAGGGGAAAATTCTTCTACAAAACCCTAATTCCTTAATTATATATGCACACACACCCTAAATCTACATCATACCACCATACACACATGAAAATCGGCCACCTTCACTCCCTTTGAAAGATTCGGCCAGCACAAGAGTAGAAGAAGGAGAAAAAGTTGCGTAGGAAATTATTCGTCCGGAAAGGTAGGTTACCTTTTCTTTTTTTTGGATTGCCTGCACTTCGCGTGTTAAATCATGCTTGCTTTAATTTTTATTTTCTTTAGTATATATGATTTTTTATGATGTTCGTATCTGTGGGTATATTTGTGTTGCGATTGTGTTGTTCGTATGATTTGAAAAGAAATTAAAAGAATTGATTTTATGCGAAAAAATAGAAAATTGCATGATTAGCATTAGAAATAAATCACGCAGCACAGAAATAAGGTTGGAAATAAACTAAAAATTGAAAAACATGTCTATAGGTGGCAACATGCGCAGCGTTCAAGGCGGCGCAGGAGGCCCACGCACGGTCCTAGGTGGCACGTGCAGGTCATGCGCGTAGTGGACGGATGCACTGTGTGCGTGGCAGAGTCAAATAAAATTTGTTGGGTTAATTTGGAGTTAAATTGAAGTTGATATTTAGGTTGGAAGAAAAATTAAATTTAAGAAAATAAAGGAAAAAATAATAAAAAAGAAAATAATTTCCTGGTCAACAGGGTTAGGGCTGACCCAGATCCGTGGTCTGACCCCCTGGCCGAATAAATGTAAAAAAAGAGAGAGAAGGAGAAAATCTGGACCGCAGGCGGGCCAGCAGGCCAACGGACCAGCGGCCGAAATGCAACAGAAAAGGAAAAAGGCCTAAAATTTAAATAGAAAAAGGAGGAATATAATATAAATGTTATGAATAAGATTTATAACTTAGTAAATAGAAAAAAATAAAAATAGAAATAAAATAAATTAATAAAAAAGACGAAGAATCCGTGAGAAAGAAAAGAAAAGAAAATAAATAGTAATAATTAAAAAGCATATATATATATATATATTATTTAATGAAAAAATTTTAAGTTAGTAAGAACAAAAAGGAAAACAGAACCAAATAAAAAGAGAAGAATAAAATAATAATAAAATAATAGAAAATCAATAATAAAGTAAATAATAAAATCAAAAAAAATAAAATAAATGTAATGAATAATAATAAATAAATAAATAAAAGAAAAGATATAATATTAAGGATATAATGATAATAATAAAATAATAATAATACAACGGGGATACACTTACAGGCATATATGCATGTGTTTGGACGCGGGTGTATATATGAGTAGGGATACACCGTAATAAAATGGGTATATATGCAAGTATATATGTACGTGTATGGATGCGGTGTATACAGGAGTATGGATACGCCAGATTATATTTGAAGCATTCACGACATGTGTATTACATTGCATCCCTTTGGGGCGCTGACTCCAGGTTACAGAGCGATCTCCGCTGACTCCACGTTACAGATGGATGACCGCTGACTCCATGTTACGGAGTGATGATCGCTGACTCCACGTTACGGAGCGAGATCTACACTGATACACGATACGGAGCGAGATATACGCTGACTCTAGGATAGGAGTGAGATATACGCTGACTCTACGTTACGGAGCGATGTCTGCTGACGCCATGTTACGGAGCGATGTCCGCTGACTTTGTGTTACGGAGCGATGATCACTGACTCCATGTTACTGAGCGACGAGTAGGACCCGGGACATGCATAGCATATCATGGAAAGAAATGAGCATGTTGTGTGGAATAATAATGTCGTTGCGTGTGACACAGTAGTGAGAAAGAACATGCATCATGAAGTTGGACATTGCATTTGATTGAATGAGCGTGTGTTTATCTTACGCGATAGTATTGGTGTTATATATGTATTTATGTATATGTTGTCGCTTTTCTTTATGTGTTTATGTATTTTGTGAGTATGATTCCTTTCTGAGAAAAGACGGTTAACCTATGGGTAATTTTCCAAATCACTCACCCCTACTACTAATCCTTTCACAAGTGAGCCTGAGTACGATTATATCTTCGTAGAGGACGAGTCAGACTGCGCTAGCTGGGGCGAGTAAGCTTGCGAGACATTTTGGAGACTTGGTGGATTTTATATTTATTTCATATTTATCAGACCTTTAAAATTTCAGTTGACGTTCTAGGTTTCGTCAGCCCTAAACTATGATTTATTTTTGCAATTGGATTATTTATAAAATGAATTTCACTGTTTAATTATCTTTTCCGCAAAAAAAAAATTTTACTTTATTTCTGACGTATAAGAAGTTTAAACGACGTATTTTAGTTCTCGTAGTAGACTACGGCGGGTGCACTGTTTCTGATGCTAGGTTTGGGGAGCGGGGCGCTACAGGTGGTATCAAAGTCAAGGCTTCAGATCCGTCTCGAAAATGTAGGATTAACTAGATCACTTAGACACAAGCTATGATCTTTTTAGAAAATGATTAATTTACCCTTGATAAACAAAGTAGACCTAAGGGATGATCTTAGACTTAAGTTATGATCGAGGTAAGGGGTGTGAGAGTATTACTTTGTTTCCTTTATTTAATTACCATTCTACACCTGAACCTTTGGATGCACCCCATAGGCGGTTTGAAATTACAAAAATATCCCCTAACTTAGCATGTATCTAATAAATATATTTTCGGCTGTTCTAAATTCAAGAAAATGTCAGCAAGACGTGAACAAGCCTGTAATAGAGGAAATGATGGTGAGAACCACCAGAATCAGGCGATTATCTCCAAGTACTTGAAGATGTCATAGTCACAATGACCAACACCTTAGCACAGTAGCAGCAGTTACTGAAACAGCAGGCACCGCCTCCATCACCACTGCACTCGGACCTGAGATTCTTCTGCAAGAAGATGCAGAGGAGTGGTGGCGCAGCACAACTGACACCGCCGGTCACTTGGACCCAATTTTAGGATAAGTTCAAGAAGTACTATGTGTCCAACAGTGCGATTCTTTAAAACATGACTCTAGATCCGTTGCGGAAATGTAGGTTTAGGATATGATTGTAGAAATTAAGTGATGATTTTGCCATAAGTCACGATCTTAGACATAAGTTACGATTTTGATTAAGAGTTTACCATGGACATAAATACTGATTCTAGTCAAAAGCATGTACTAAGCATGATTTTAGAAATAAGACGTGATCTTAGACTTAAGAAATGATGATACTAAGGATGATCCTAGAAATAAGTTATGATCCTAAACTTAAGGAGTCAATAAGTTAGGAACGCGTATACCTAGGGTATATCATACAACTGTACTCACTTGCCCAAAGTTTGATCATAACCCTTTAAGCTGTGATCCTAGTAACCCTAGTGGAATAATGTTACGACCCGCACCCCCAGACTAGTAGAAAAGAGAACAAAAAGAATTATGATGGAATTAGAGTACGATCACCGTACCGCACTTGGGATAATATGTGTATAGGTGTACCCTAAATAAAATTTCAGAACTATTAAATTACCTTAATAGGTGTAAGAATATTTAATAGTGCATATGAAGAATTGCACAACTTTTATTAGGAATTAAATTAAAAGAAAAAGGAAATAACACATATGAAAAGGAAGAAAGGACAAAATAGCAAAACACCACACCCCTACCAAGCTTTGACCGCCCGCCCCACTACCAAGACAAAGAATTGTCTTTTATTTTACTCCACCTTTTCATATCTCTGACACCCAATGTTTCTACACCACTTATCTTTTCATGCATTCTTACACATCACCTTCATTCAAAATAATATTTCTTTATAGGGTCATCATCTCTCATGTAAGAAAAGTGACTTAAGGTTCTTACACTTCCAATTTTCTACTCAATTCTATCACATGCAAATCTTATACTTTCATTTTTCTTTCTTCTCTCCTATTTCCATGGGACATGATGAAGTTTCTTTCACATTCCTCCAAGCTTCAATGATTTCGGCCACATGCATCTTCAAAGGAGAAGATCTCATTCTTGCTCTCATTTCATTCCATCTCACCAACGCATATACCTCTCGTCACTTCAAGAAATTATAACACTTCATTTTCTCTTGCAAGACACATTCAAATCCCTCCATAACACATTAAAAACCGAGAATGCAAGGAAGGAGAAAGAGGAAGAAATTTCTTGTCTTACAACATCTCTTACCTCCCTTACAACCAATGGAAATTCATGCAACATCCACCCCATCATTTCTCTTCTCCCCAACCCCAACAAAAAAGATGAAAATTCTCCTCCCATTAACTCACATATCTCGGCTATACAAGGTATAGAGGGGTAAGACAACTCATTTTCCATCTCACCCGTCATTTCATCCAACTTCTCTCAAAAAAGTACTCCTCTCTCTCTCTCTACTTACTCCCTCTTTCTCAAAACAAAACTCTTTTCTTCCTCCTTATTTCCCTCAATCGTAAACTCCCAAGCAAAGAGGGAAGAAGAAATTCTTTCATTTTCAAGTAGAGAATCAAGCTTCCAAGTGTGGGAATTCCAAGGTAAGTATCTACACCATTTATTATAGCCACCTTCTTCTACATTCATCCCCTAAATGGCTTCCTTTTTTCTTACATCCTTCACCTAGGCCGTGTGTGCAAGCAAGGAGAAGGAACAAGTCTAACTAGAAAAGTAGGAATCTTCAAGGGGATTCCAAAGGTAAGTGTTCTTAAGATTGAATTGTTGAACCTTCCTAATGTCTTCTTCGTCAAAATGACCAAATTTTTCCTCCACTCTAGTCATCCTAACCGTGGGGAACACAAGGCAAGGAAAAGAAGAAATCTTTTCCTTCTTAAGTGCAAGATTCAAGAATAAAGGCAAGTATTCTTCTGAGCTCCTCTAAGTAAATTAAAAATGAAGTTTCCTATGTTCATAATTAAGCAATGGATATATGCAGCAACTCAAATGAAGTCTCCAACATCAATTGATGAAAAGTATGTTTGCATGTTCAAATTGTGTATGCATGTATACTTTTCTTGAATGGATTCCTCAAATATAACTAGGATGACACTTAGATGTAACATGCATGGCATAAATTAGGCATAAACAGCCCTTTGAGGGCGTGCATGACAAGAAGAATGGAACTTTACCATTCATTCAACACTTTGATGCATATTGTAGGAATATGAGTACATTATATTAGAAAGTGTATCAAGAACTTCATCAATCATCATCTTCATACATGCATGTGAAGAATTATGTCATTTTCTTTATGTTCATATGTAAGAGAAGGGATTCACATAAGTATGGTCAGAGTATAGTACGATGATGGTACAAAACAAACCATTTCACATTGCATGTCATTAAAGATGTCATCTTTGATCATCAACATCTTAGAATTACCATTTTCCTTATTGAAGGAAACGGTTCATGAGCCTCCAACATAGGTCATGAAATCATCACCATCATCATGATGTGTATCTTGATGATCATAGCCTAAGAAGGTCTGATTCCATGGATGTTATAATTTGTGTTTTAGCATGATCATCATCATAAACATAATTTTTATGATCATGAATATATTTGTATGATGTGATTTGAGCATGTTAAAATTAAGTATGTTGATGTACATTATGAATCATCATCACAATACCTATAGTGATCCAAAATATGAAGATAGATGTTATCATCATTATATCAGGAATGAATGTTATATGTTGAAAAATTCATATTGAAACATCCTCTACTTTCAGCCAAGGTGTCTAAAACATGACAATTTGAAGCATAAATTTCCATTAGTATATATCTTCATAATTATGTATAAGAATGACAAGTACATGAAAAGGAAAATGACCATAAGTGTAACCATTACATAATGTTGAGATTCCAAGAATTGGACTTTACTAGGTTTCAGCTCAATGGCTGTTTTGGCACCTAAAATAATGAATTACAACCATATAACGATTTCTACGTGATTGGATAATTATTATAAGTCATATATATGAAAAATGAAAATCATAAAACACTAAACAAAAATTGAGTAACTTAAGTTGTCAATGGGTACTTTTTGGCCCTAGGGCCAAATTCGGTGCCTTGTCATAAATTAATCTCTTCCAAGCATAGTCATGTAAATGCATATAAAATTGGTGTTAAGATTATATTATTAATGAAGATGTTCAATAGGTAAAAAGAACATAATTTCCTAACACCATATGTCAAAGAAACTAAAGTATGCATGTACGATAACATACGGCCCAAAAGGGGCATATTAGCCAATTAAGACAAGCTAATGGAATAAATAATAACTAAATACAATTATGAAGAAACAACTACTAATTCCAAGTAAGAATTACTAGGAAGTTAATGAAAAGAAAAAGAGACCTACGTTAAGCCTTCCCTCATGCATGTCTTCATAATTTTCAACAACATTGAGTTTATTTACAAACATGTTTATGAAATAAGATCTGCATGAGATGTTTTAAAAGTTTTCATAATTTAAGGAATTGTACTGCGAGACGAATGATTCCATATGACTTATGCATGTAACTCTGGGTGAGTGTAACACCTTGTCTGGGACAAGGGTTCTCTACCTTTTTGTATATGCATGATCTGCTGGCTAAGTGTAACACCTTGTCTAGGATAATGGTTCTCTGCCTTTCAGTTACGTCTATGACATTTTGTATAGAGAGCTGCCTGATGTCTGGTCCTGGGGGAAGATGGCAGGGGCAAAATACGTTATTGTAGAGTGTAATACTACGTCCGGGATTCGGGTTCTCTGTTATAATGCGTCACTGTTAGTCTTATGTATGTATGATGTAACACCTTGGTAGGACCATTGGGATTCATAGATGGTACTTATGGCTACACTAGGAATCATTCGATATGCCAAGGGTACCATTCTTATGTTGCGAAAATGCTATAGCCAATATGTCATGTCATGTTTATGTATGTGTGAAAGGAAATGTTTTTCAGAAGTTTTACGCTGCATACATCACAATCATGTCTCAGGAACCCTCTAGTGCCCTAAGTTATGATTCTTGCAGTACAAGATCAAGTATGACTAAAAAACAGTAAGGAACAAACCGAAGAGATTGTACACAAGAACGATACTGACTATATGTTAAAACAAGAATAATTAACGAAAGAATAGGCTTACTTTATAATGCTCCTTATCTATGATGGTCTTCTAGTATATGATATCTGTCAGATTTACTATACTGTCGACTTTTGTTGATTTCTTTACTGTTATCTCCATTCATATGATACATTTGATGTTTAAGCTATACTTCACTATATTACCCACTTCCCAGTCCCCATGCATGATCCACTTGACGAATCTAGGCAGAAATATGTGCTGAACAATTTGTTATTGCTCACCTTTTATTTTTCTATGCAGACCCACAGGATCCCGAGCCAGAGTCCATAGAGGATGAGCCTTGAGACTAGGTGTGGAGAGCTGACTAATAGCCAGCAGTGGCATATTTTGTGTTATGGATATTCAGCTTTGTGTTTTGATATTTTCTATTCATGATGTACTTGTGACACTTATTCGGATGTATTAGGATGTATTTATGTCGATGTTTATTCCTGCTTATGTTACTTTGCTTCCGCTCATTGATATATGTTATGACGATTCATGCACGATTATTATCGACGTCTTGTACTTCTTGTAGCAGAGTACGGATGTACCGTGCCAAGATTGTAGTCCCGGATGGGACGCTGCAAATCTATTTAATTAATTTGAATGAATTACAAAGGTTAACCAGAATACCCCGCTAAAGGCATATTAATAAGTCAGGTAGTAACTCGGGCTGTTTTACTATAACAGTTGCATGGGACTCGGTACCATTAGGGTAAAGTAAAATGGACCTATACCCCTACTTGGATGGTAGCATCAGGCAGCCTTAGGTCTAAGTTGAGACCATAGCTATTAAGAAATGAATTATAATAGTACGATAGTTACTAGGAGATGATTTCTAGTAGAATGATAGAAACTAAGTAACGAGTTATAAGTATTTCAATCAATAAAGTTTAGTAAGAGATATCATATGAAGGAATTTATAGTCTAAGGTTAAGATGTTGAATGTAGTGTTATCAAAATAGGTCAAAGATATTAATCTTATTAGAGGCATAGATCGATAGTGACATGCAAGAATCGACTATAGTATGTACCTTGGAATGATAAATTGTCACATAATCTTTAGTTAAGTGTTGATTTCTAGAAACACTCAGTTATTTGGCTTGAATCTAATACACTTAAATTAAAATAGAGTAGGCATGAACAAGTAGTAGTTGCCTTTCACATGATATAGGTTAGAATTAGCGGTTCAAATAACCAGTTAAAGAGGTATAATGGGTCAGTGTGACGCGCGGAAGCATGGTGAATTAGAACACCTTTAGTTAATCAATATTTAGGGTGCCATGCTAGGATTGAACAATTTAAGTTAAAGATTTTAAAATGAGTAGACAAACGTTCGAATTAGAAGAACCTGAACATAGGAGACATTATCCGAAAAAATGGATGACTTATAGAATTATATGAAATATTATACTAATATATTTTTCAAACAGATAAATATTTTATATAAGCACATCCACCAATCTATACCTATATTTCATTGGGACTTTGGAAAAAATTTTTATCAAAAAATACCATATTGAGTCTCACTCTTTTTATAGTCTGCTAAACTTTACGAGGCTAACTTTATTTCCCTACTTGTATATTAACATAACAAAATTTTCAATTCTTTTGACGACCTTAAAGAGGAGAAAACTTTTGAAACGTGATGCTTTAAAAATGATGCGTGTATATATTTCTTATTATTTCTCAACCTTCGCCAGTGATAACTATTGCTGTCAAAATTAATTTTACGTGACGATTACCGATATCGCAAGCATTTTGTCTGTTAAAGTGTTTTCGAAGTTATTTATCCGGTTACGATGAACTTACTTAACTTTGGTGAACCCAAAATGTACTTTCAAAATATATACCTCTTTTAGAAAACGAAAGGTACTGTATTCAAATCATGTTATAAAGCCTTACATTATTAAGTTTCAATTGTTTTAATACAATTTTACCGAAATACTTTGCAAACAAGTTATATCATCGTTTTTATGAGTGCTCATTTGAAATACCGCTTTGCGAAGACAAGTATACACTACTTTGGTTCTCAGGTTTACAAAACAGAATGATATTATTTTAAAACAACTAAAGTTATATTTCAAGTTGTTTCCACATAAGTTACGTTTTTATTTAAAGAAAAGTATGACAATACACATATTTCGTATACTAGGCTGCTCATGATATATATGAAAAAGTAAGGGCATAATTATAGAGTTAATTCAAGAATTGATTTTGAGAACTTGGTTCTATGTTAAAGAAGAGAGATGGTTAGCGCATTGGAGGACTCAATGGATGTTTAATTGATTATATATGTAGGAGATGAATCGTATATGATAAGTTTAAGTATTTTAAATTATAGATTACAATTACATAAGTTGAAGATACACATTAAGTGGTATAAGTGGAATGAAGGTTTCACAGCCTAAAAGCAAGGTTGTAGTGATATTCATGATATATACTAGGTGAAGGGATCAAGTAGAATTTCACTAAGTCATTGATCACGTAATACACAAGTTTCAAAGACAAAACTTATTGTAAGCGGGGATGTTAAACTCTGCCTTTGTTGTTGAGAAACCGGGGTTCGAGTAATTTAAAAATGCATGATTGAAATGTTACGTGTTTCCAAAATTCATGATTTAAGTTTTATTTGACATGCGTACGTGATAAATATGCTTTACATGTTTATATATTTTGTTGTCATACTAACGTGCCATGGAACATTAAAGCTTACATCATATGGCAAACATTTGTTGTGTTTATACTATTTTCATGTGCCATGTTAAATGAACTAAATTAGTTCATTTAATGAAGTGCTTAAGGAGATGAACTAACTAGTTCATTAAATGAAGAGCTTAAAGTGACATATTCGGAAACAACTACTTGGCAACAAAATTGGAATGGAAAGTCCTATCATCACTCTCTCACACACGGCACATAAACCGAAAATTGTCATATCGAGTGACTACCGAACCATCACCGACATGTCACGTACTTACCGTGTAAAGATGTCAAGCCTATATACACGCCAAAGCACTCAGGATTTTTGTGCATGAAATGTCAAAAGCAGCCTCAAAGTCATACTATGCTTACACACATCAATCACCCACATTTTGGCTTGATTTGGTGAAAATTCAAACTCAAACATTTTTGTCACATGGGACATTTTTACCTCAGCTATTACAGCAGAAAATACACTTTATTTTATATATATTATTTGTGACATAACATATATTACATGTGTATGATATTTGAGATTAATCGGAGAAGAATCGTGTAATCGACGAAAGTCAAAAATTTTGTTTTCTACACTTGTACATGCATGAAACGTTTTTGGCATTTGTGTAACATGTATATAGACACTTTTTACACATCCGAGATATATTAGAGTATTCTAGAAAAAAAATTAAGGGTTAATTGAAATTTGCCATATGTGTGATGATTATGCATCATGATTTGACAAAGTTTACAAAAAGAGATTTCAGCATATGGTGCAGGTGGATTACATGCCATTTACACATCATTTGGAGCCTAGGTGGAGCTTTTTTGGAACTTGGTTGGTGGAGGATAAGCCACATGTGATTGGTGACATTGAAGAAGGCAAGACACACATGGAAATATTTCAAAATCAAACAAGTGTTAAAGTTTTAGCACATGTTTATTCTTGGCTGATTTTTTGGTGATATTATGCTCCAATTTTCTTCCAAAATTGAGGGCCAATCACACCTTGATTGATTGATAATTACCATTTGTGAATTCGAGCATGTGTTTCAGATTTTATTGATGAATTTCCAGCTCATTTTATGAAGTGCCAAAGTGGAAAAGGATGGGCTATCATGAAGTGACAATTAGGCGAAGACACATCGTTTGTCCATTCATATTTTGCCAAGTAAGCAAGGGTGTGTTACCATATTATACAAGGAAATCTTCCAAGGTATTCAAGACAAATTTTTTAAGGGGAGAGGTCATCCTAGGCGTTCCACACACCTATAAACATAGGCAAGCAGATTCAAGACAAAGCCAAGTCAAAGTTCATATTGAATCAAGATCCAGCAAAACTATTCTCGTCTTCTCTTATTCTTTTCTCTTGATCCTAGCCTTAAGCCTATCATTCTTATATTCTATATTCTGTATAGGCTTTGATTTTACCACCCATATACATCCTATTCTTGTACAAAGTTGATCAAGATGCGACCATACCTTCATTTGTGCGATGGTGGTAATTGTGTTGGTTGTTTTTGTTTGTTTATTGTAAGAAGGGTGGATTTTTAAAGAGTTGGTGTATAACTCCAGCCACCCTTATGTCAAGGTGTTTTTGTGTTTAGTTAATACCGAGGAAGATGTCCTCCAAGACTGGAGGAGGTTGATTTAACTGAACCAGTATAAAAATCTCGGTGTTCTTACTTTTCAGCACTTTTACTTTCAGTTTATGTTTTCTGCATCGTTTTCATAGCCAAGGGAAAAATAGCAAACGTTTTGCGAAAATCACCAAACTTTGCAGAAACATAGCCAAATGTCTTAGATTTATTTTAGGACAAGTTTCATCAAATTTGGATAAGTATAAGTCACTCAAACATTCATAGTTCATAGACTAGTGCAATCTGATTCTCAGATCTGCAACGGTTGAGAACATCAACGTCGTTGACATACTTGCCAAAAGAATTGTGAAAACATGCTTCATCCTAATAAAGTACATATCCTAAGGGTCATACCATAAACGTTTACGATCATTTAGAGTTGTCAATTAATAGGAATGAATTTTTATCTTGAGGTGCAGTTTCTTGCAGATTGACACAATCTGTGCAAAAACGGTTTTTAAAAGGGTTACACTTAGAATTTTCTAAAATTTTTGTGACACATTCATAACATCTGAGAGCATATTGTCACCAAATTTCACAATTTTTGGAGGTCTACAACCTGGTAATCTAGTTAAACTAAAACAGGATTTGAAAACAGAATCTGTTTTTCAGAAGTGAGTTATTGGATTTACAAAATTTTAAATACCAATTTTTTCGCACTCATTATTTTGTAGGATCTTCAAGGCACCACTAGAAGGGGGGTTGAATAGTGGGTGCGGAAAATTTGTTTTTTAAATTTGTTTTAGACCAAAAACCCAACTTTTGAAAACAGTTTCTGTTTTCAGGACCTGTTTTGAAATGTTTTGAAAACTAGGTTACAGGTCTTCCAAAATTCTGAAATTTTGAGAGATCTTATTCTCAGATGTTCTAAATATCGCCTAAAAATTTCAGATTAAAATTCAACCTTTAACCCCGTTAAAAATCATTGGTGGTCAGATTGCGCAAATCTGCCAGAAACGGTAGTCTGATTTGAAAAATTAATTCCAATTAAACCGTGACTCCAAAGGCTCTGAATATTTAATCACACAACCTTTATTATGTGTATTTAACTGGGTTGAAACATCTTTGAAAAATTCCTCTGGGAAGTTAGTCAAATACGTCCAAAGTCTCAACCTTTGCAAGCCTGAAAATCAGACTGCACTAGTCTCAGAACTTTTGACGTCTGGATGACTTATACTTGTCCAAAAGGGTTGAAACTTGCGCCAAACAAAACCTTAAGACTTGTGGCTATGTTTCCTAAAAGTTTCGTGATTTTTGAAGTTTGTTTACTATTTTTAAGAACGTGATAAAAATGATGCTTTCTGCTGGAAACTAAAAGTAAGTGCTGAAAAGTAAATAACACAAGGAATTTTATACTGGTTCGTTTAAATCAACCTACTCTGGTCTTCAATGACACCTTCCTCGGTTATCACTAATCACAAAACACAAACAGCACCTTACCACAAAGGATTGATGGAGTTACACACTAACTCCAACCCTTTACAAACGTTGTAAGTGATTACAACGATCACGAACACCACCACCTAGCGGATGCAAGATTGATCACACCTTGATCAATCTTTTACAACAATGTAGAGTATATGGTGGTATGTATGAATCCTATTCAAGATGTATGAATATGAGTACAATAGGCTTTAAGAGAGAAGAAAGAAAGAAGTGTAGAAGAAGAAGATGGTTGCAACGTTTTTGCTCTTGGAACTTGTAAGCTTTGTCTTGTCTTTTTTTTGTTCTCCTTCTCCTCGTTTTATCAACATTGGTGCCGCCCCCTATGCCTTTTCTTCCTCATGAAAATTATCTTTTAAGTCCTTGGAAGAATATCTTGCATCATTTTGACATTCACTTGCTTACTTGGCAACTCCTCATTGGATTATAATTAAGCCTTTGCTTACTTGGCACTCATTGATTGAATGAAAGTTGTCATCATTTGATGACTAGATAAATCTGAAAAATATCACTTAAAACATGTGCCAATTAGCCATAAAAATGTTGTCATAAGTCTCATATCAATTCCACATAATTAGCAAGACAAATCATCGACATTAAGCACCTAAAAATCGGCCACCTTGCTTTTTCCACATGCTGAAATTTTTAGCATGTGCACTATCCAAGATACATTCAAATTGTTGCCATGTTGGTATAGATTATTCCCTTGAAAATGAAAAATCAAATGTGCTTAATTCCAAGACAAATAATTCGCCATATTCATTCCAACACATGCTGAAATTTTCAGCATGTGTGATATTTCAAAATATCATCACATTATTTCCATAATATTTTTAAAACATTGTCATTTTATCTTCCAATCAATCCATATATTTCAAAGAAGTAAATATGGCATAATTTATTTCAAAAATTCAGCCAACTCAATGCACACATGCTGAAATTTTCAGCATGTGTTACAAATGTGACATAGTTTGAAATGTTACCTTGTGTAGCTTCTTCCTTTATGTCACCAACCTTGTACACTTCATTCTTGGCCAATCAAGATGCCAAAAAAGCTCCACATATACTCCAACAAGGCTGAGCTAGGCGTGTATGAGCTTGTACATGTGCTGAATTATTTTTGCAAACTTTGTAAAATAGTGCACAATAATTATACACACATGGTATATTCCAATCAGCCCTTAATTGATTTTTCTAGAACACTTTAGAATGTATAGAGTATGTAAAAAGTGTCTAGATACATGTCATATGTCATGCCAAAATGTTCCATGTGTTGTGTTCGTAGAAAACTGATTTTTCGACTTTTGTCGATTACCTGATTTTTCTCCGATTAAATTCCAACTTTTTGCACATGTTATATATACTATGTCAAACATAATATACATAGAATAAATTGAATATTCAGCTCTAAAGGCTGATTAAATGTGGCGCCCCATGTGACAAAAATATTGAATTTGAAATCTCCACAATTTGGCCTTAATTGGGGTGATTTGTGTGTGCCAACATGGAATGATTTTATGGATGAAAATACCATGTAAGCCACGAAATTTGCGTCCATTTTTGAAGTGTAGGGGCTGGCCATCTATATATGGCAAGTACGTGATACGTTGGCGAAGCTTCGGTATTCACCTGATACGACAATTTTTTGTTTAGAACCTTATAACGCGTCGTAATAATTTTGTCATCACCATGACTTATATCATATGATATAAGACCTGAATATAATCATAAATATGAGGTAAATATAGTGGTGTGACGTTAACGTACGTTCGCAAAATATATAACGTGTCGGTAGTACGTTGGGATATATGTGTATTGTGACTTTTCAAAAAAAATCTGAATATATATATGTATATGTGTGTAAAGGCGTGCAGTTGGGAGGGAGGAAGAAGACTTTCCATTCTTCAATTTGTTGCCTTTGTGCCTTCTCCAAATATATCACCATTTAATGAACTACTTAGTTCATTTAACTAAGTACTTCACTTAGTGAACTAGTTTAGTTCATTAATGGTGACACTTGAAAATAGTTCAAACACAGCAAATGTTCACCATTTGATGTAAGCTTTAAAGCTTCATGGCTTGTTAGTACGGCAACATTATATATGAACTATATAAGGCAGGTTTCATGCAAAAACGTGTCAAGTCATAAACGTGTCATGCATTTATTTCGTACACGTTATTTAAATCATGAATTTTGTAATCACTCAAACCCCTTTTTCTCAACAATCTCCCCCTTTTGATGATTTAAAAAATAACCTACGTTCATGATTTAAATTTTGTCGCTCCCCCTCCAATCATGCACAAATTCAAATATTTAATTTTGAATTTTCTCCCCCTTGATTTGTGCAATCAATCTTTCTCTCTCCCCCTTAAATCATGCATTCTCTCCCCCTTTATTTTGGAAAGACAATCAAAAGCACATGTAAAGATGAAGATAGCAAAAAAATCATGCATTTCAAATAATATTAAAAGTGCGTTCTTAAGGGTCAACCCTTTGAGAATGTCCCTTTTGGTACCTAAATTTGTGTGACCTTTCTAGGTCTTCCAAAATGTGAGAAAGGTGATGAAGACGCAACATAATATACGTTAGGGGCAAATGCGTTTGGCATTTGGGCGAGAATCCCATCATGCATATAGTATGGTTTTCGTTTTTGATATGCATTTAGGTTTGTATGCACGGGGAGTGATTTAGATGCCTTTTTATGATATTAATGTCGCATATGCACTAGTGACTTTCTTTCATATCTATATGGCGCATGATTGCACTTTGTATAATATGAAGAATAGGAAGCACGATGAGATAAGATGAGTGGTGTACTAGCCTTCTTCTTAGGTTGTATAGTTTCATGCGGTTTCATAGATGTAGATAAAATCAATTTTGTAGCCTTATTTTGAACTTTATTTTCTTTAACGTATCCTACTCCGGCTTTATCATTTCCTTCTGAGAAGAGATAAGATGATCTAAAATACAAGTATCCGTATCGAATTGTTTTCTAGTCTTTTCTAGATCTTCGTTTCTTGATTTCAACTTTGAAATCTCGGCTTTCAGTTCAGTGTTCTCGGATTTCAATGATGAAATTTAAGACTTTAATGAATTTATGATGCAGGACGACTCTTCTTTTGAATCGTTTAATTGAGACACAAGATTTGTGTTGGAAGATTCTAACAATTTCTTGTCTTCAATTAATCGCTTCTTTTCTTTTGCAAGAGTCTTTGAGAACTTATGAAACTCTAAATATTGACTAAATAAATCATCGTAAGAACATTCAGAATCAGAATCAGAGTCGAAAGATACCTCATTTGATGCCTTAGATGTAAAGCATATTTGTGCCTTTTGTTCTTCCGTATCGTCTGTAGTGCCCCGCACCCCGGCCCAGCCGAATAAGGTGCGCCCGCCGTACTTCACTAAGGAGAGTACCAAGCGTCGATCCATAACATATCGTAGTCCAAAATAAAATATGTGGACTTTCATGCTTACAAGTCGACCAGTAAGCAAAACCGAGGTAGAATAAAAGCTTTTAAAATAAAAACATCTAGGCAACCATCATTAGTCTTACAACATGATCATAAAGTACGGAAATCCCAAAAGTAAATGTTTCCATCATGAATTCATCGGAAGATCATCAGTCATAAACCATCTCGTCAAGTCTCTTAAGTCGTCCACCTCTCGCTCTTCTACGGGTAAGGAACCCTAGGTTCATCTTCGATCCATTCAACTCTATTTCCTGCGGGTTCTAGAAGGGAAAAATAAGGGGTGAGTGACAACATCACTAGCAAGTAAAATATAAATAATCGTGAATTAATTGGAAAGTACATACAAGAACCAAACCGATACCTGACCTTCCATCCAAAACTCACAAGTAATCAACTCATATCTCATCAAAGATCATAACTTATCAAAGTTCATATCTTATTAAAGATCATAACTTATAAAAGATCATAACTCAGGAGCTACCAAGTCATAACAACTTAGTCTATGTAACATGTACCATACGTCGAAGAATCATTAAATGCAACATGCATGAGTATGCACATGTAATGCATCGTGATAAAAATGAAGATAAGTTCTTTCGTTAGTTCTTTTAAAACATCATTGTCAAGAAAACAAGAGAGTGTTCAGATATATTCTATCCGAATCTGAGGCGGTCATATTCTTCTCTTTGAATCTATTATTCCCGGATTCGGAGCGGTCACGTCATCACTCATAATCACCAGGTCTATTCTCTCCGGGTCTGTACGGTCATTTCATAATCAGGTCTATTCTTTCCGGGCCTGAATGGTCATTATCATCAGATCAATTAACCCCAGATCTGGAGCGGAACCTGCTGGCCAGAAAACACAAGGTATCCGTGGAAAGCGTTTTTTCAAAAACAGAATCTTTTCTTTAAAAACGCTTTTTCATCATTCTTTCTCATAAAACCATTCCCATAAATCATGTAAATGACAATGATGCAATGTATGACATGTACCATGCAATTCGTGACATGATCACACACGTACAACCTATTCTTTAGGCTGGAAAAATTTTCCAGAATTATCATTCCGTATGCAAGGCCTCAAAACCTCATATTTTAGGCCCATTATCATAAGTTCGTGTCATACGTACGCATAAGGATGTCATTTCTATACGTCATACAATTTTCGTTACGATGCGAGATGTGCAAGACGCTTAAATTATTTTATTACCAACAGGGTACTGCTGAATTTCAGCAGTACAGTACCCTTTCTTTTACTTTTCTCTTAAGCCCATTTAGTCTCATTTAATTTGGACCATCACTTGGAAAATACTGTAGACATACCGAAAATTATGTCTCATAAGCCCAAATCTTACAAATGAGTCTAAGTCCAAAAGAATAACACCATACAACCAAGTCCTTAATTCTGCCCAGTTTCCAGATTAGTGAGACTAACTCAACTTAGGCAATTATTCAATAAAATAATAATTATAGGGTGAGCTATTTACATGGATGTGTTCATGAATGTCCTAAGTAAATGTCATAAAACTTTCGGAATAACATAATAACATTCAAGGGGTCATTTGTTCATTTTTCAAAACGGGTATATGCTGATTTTTAGGATGACTAGTTTTACCACGAATTTTATTGTGATCAAACCATAAGTCCTTTTTTGAAAATTCCAACTCAAAAACTTAATAAACACATAAGGGTAGCATTCTACCAAAAATCAGCCCATTTGCATATTTCTAAGGTCCATTTTCGGGTCATCCATTACACCACTTAAATTCTGTCCAGTCCAGTGAATTTCAGCTTGACCAATTTTTACTAAAAGTTCCATTAAGGACAAAACCACAACTTATTTTACCAAAATTCCAACTCTCATATTTACTACATACGTAGGGCTAATGTCATACCAAAAATTAATTTAATTGCATACTTCTAAGATCCATTTTCAGGGCTTGCAAAATGCATCATTATTCTGCCCTGTTCCAGTAATTCTCATTTTTGTCACTTTTCCTTACTAGAAGTGTCCCATCTTAAGTTATTTTTCATAAAGACCTTACTAAACATCAAATACACCTTTAGCACATGTTTTTGCAGATTCTAACACATTTCAAAGGTCATCTACACATCACTTCAACACAGTTTCGAAGGTTACACAAATCACTACTTGGTCTTGCACCTTTTGTTCATAATAAAGATCCATTCTTGGTATGTTTGGGGTGTACATACCATACCCTCAAAACAGACCATTTCGTACGCATGCAAGGGCTTAAATCATGTTTCCTTAGTGAACATATTAAACCTAAGTCACAAAGCATGTATCTTGCACATATTCTTTACCACACAACTTACAACATACACAAGAATCACCTTTATCCTTCCTTTACCTCCAACCGTACCCCCTTACATGCCAAAGAAGAAAACTTTGCCATATTCATCTTAGATTAGCATCATATTCATACTTAAAAAGAGCAAAGATTCCACCTTTGAAGAAAATTTCATACATGCAGGCCTCTTCACTCAAGAATCCGAAAGTTTCATGCATCAAACCTAACATTCCGCATCTAAGGTTAAAGCTTAGTAGCATCTAGACATTCAAGCATGCACTTTCACACAAGCCATGAGTATTTATAGTGTACTTGCCTTTCTCACACTTACACCTTTCCTTAGCTTGAAATGTGTATGAAATGGGTGAAGTCTTCCTCCTCTTCACATATGAACCCCACGGTTTTGGAGGGGAAAAAGAGAACAATTGTTAGTCAATGTTCTTAAGTGAAAGATGTAACTAAATAGAGGCTAAATGGACTTACCAAGATAGAGCTTGAGTGGTGTTCAAACCTCTTAAGTAACTAGCACCCCTTAAACGCTTTGCAAGCTTTAACCTAGTGACCATGGAGGTCACGGTTTATGAGCAAGAAAAGGGGCAACATGAGCTTCAACATATGTAAAATATAGAAATTCCCTTAAAGAGTTGAGGATTTACTTACCTAGACCAAGTTTGCACTTGGATGAACCTTGAATCCCCTTGGTTTTCTTTGGCCGTGTGCTTTGGGAAGAAGAAGAAGAAGAAAGAAAACTTTCTTGCTCTTTGTGGATTCTTTGAGGGTTTGGAGAGTAAGAGAGTGTTCTAGAGTTCTCTTGGAATGAATTTTCCTTATTAGTCTAAGGTGTTAGCCGTTGGGGGTAAGAGGGAATACGGGATTACCATGGTATGGTTAAGGTAATTAACCTTAGTTACTTTAGTTAATCAAGGTCACTTTAATGCAACTATAGTTACTTTAATGCAACTAGAGTTACTTTAATGCAACTAGGGTTACTTAATGGTTAACTTGAGTTACATTAACCTTGTGGTTAATGTAAGGTAATCATGGTAATATTTGACAGGCTCCTTGGTTGCCCACTTGAGGGGTATCCGGCGGTTAGGGTCTTAATGACCCTAACCATGCTTAATTCTTTTTTATATAAAAGTTATGTGGTGGTTGCCCCCTTTTTAATTAATTATTTCCCCCTTTTTCTTTTAAAATATAAAATGGAGAGTGACACTTTCTCCTATATAGTGCTTCATACGGGGCCATCCCAATGGATCGATGATAACTATTGTTATAAGAGAATTCCACTAGTTTGAGACTCTTATCCCAGCTTCCCCCAAAGTCGAGTATACAAGCCCGCAGCATGTCTTCCAGTGTTTGGATGGTTCTTTCCGATTGACCATCCGTTTGGGGGTGAAATGCAGAGCTCATTCGTATTTCAGTGCCCATCGCTTTTGAAAGGCCGTCCAAAAATCGTGATTGTAAAGCGAGGGTCGCGGTCACATACAATACTTATGGGTACCCCATAAAGGCTCACAATTTGATCAACATACATTATAGCCAACTTCTCCATAGGAGCCTTGATCGTCATAGCCATGAAATGAGCGGATTTAGTTAGACGATTGACAACCACCCAAATGGTATCATATCCGTTCTTCGTTCTTGGTAGGTCTTTCACAAAGTTCATCGTAATGTGGTCCCACTTCCCACTCGGGAACCTCAAGAGGTTGTAGTAACCCAGCGGGTCTCTGATGTTCCGCTTTCACCTTCTGGAAGACAAGGCATTTCTCTACGAACTCCGCAATTTGTCTTTTCATGCCATGCCACCAGAATCTTTTGTTTCAAGTCTTGGTACATCTTGTTGGCTCCAGGGTGGACAGACAATCGAGTGTTGTGGGCTTCCCGAAGAACTTTATTCTTTATATCTTCATCACTGGGTACGCACAACCTTTCTCGAAACCACAAGCTATCATCATTTCTGACCTTAAACTCCTCAGATGGTTTCTCTAGCGCCCCGCACCCGACCTCGTCCGGATACGGTGCACCCGCCGTACTTCACTGAGGAGAGTACAAGGCGTCATACATAACATGTGAACATCCATAACATAAGTCGTGGACAACCCATGCAATCATTCAACATGGTAGTAAAATTTAGGCAGAATTAAAACTTTTCAAATCAAACATGCATCACTAATTTACTGAGTTCCCAAAAGTAGTAGTACCCCAATCATAACATAACCGACAATCCAGAGAGTTTAAACATAGTCATAATACAAATCGTCTTGGCAGCACAAAAGTCCTTAGCTTAGCTCTCTTCATACTCATCGCCTATGGATAAGGTTACTCTCGGCTTGTCCTCGATCCATTCTATCTTGGCGTTCTCCGGCTCTGGGAAAAATAAAGTGTGAGTGATAAAAATCACCCAGCAAGAATACAATAAACTAGCATGAAATACGTAAAGAATCATAACATGAATGTATTACCCCCAAAACCTCAAATAATCATAATTCATACCTGCTCTTGGATCCTTGTACTTACTTGACGTTCGGCTTAGGCATGTTTTAGGGAATGCTATACCATACCTGATCTTGGATCCTGAACTTACTTGGCATTCGTCTTAAGCATGTTATTAGGAAATGCTTTACCAACATAACTTATAACCCTTAATTGTGACATGCAACATGTGTTCATGATCGTGAATTATGCAAGATGCAATGCATGAGGTCATGTCATGTCATGTCAAAACATCATTTTGGTCCCATAAGGTAACATGTCGTAAAAACAGTGTCAGATCAATTAACCCGATCTGAGCGGGTCCAGAACAGATATCAGACCAATTAACCCCGGGCCTGAACGGGTCCAGAACAGATATAAGATCAATTAACCTCGGATCTGAGCGGGTCAGAAAAGATATCAGATCAATTAACCCCGGATCTGAGCGGGTCCAGACATATCATATCATCAGACCAATTAACCCCGGGTCTGGAGTCGGGTTAGTCGCATGCTTGGCCGGCAAAGGAATCATGAAGCTTTCTTTAAAAACATGGGACCGTAAAAACTTTTCATGCATAACGAAAGATAGTCGCTTGTAAAACTTGCTTGCATCATAAATCCATGAAAATCAGTTTCATGATCATGCATGATACATGCCGTGATATGAAATGCAAGCCATGACACGAATAATTGTATGCATTCCTTATAACATATCAACATACATGAATTTGGAAGCTAAATATTTCCAAGACTTCCGCTTCACATTCATAGGGCGGTTGAGCTAACTCAATTAGGTCTATTTCCATAATTCCTTTGTCACAAATACGTTTGGTGGAATCTTAGATACATGTCATAAAATTGCAGATTATTTCAATAACCGTAAAGGGACTTATTTACTTACCTTCCGAACTGCGTTAGGTGCTGAAACTGAGCTGACAGATTTTACTAAAAATTCAATTGCGGTGAATCCGTAATTCGTTTTCAAGAAATTCGAACTCGCCCAAGTCATAAACATATGGAACTAGTATCCTACCGAACGTTAGCCCATTTGCATGTCTCTAAGTCCCTTTTCTGAGGATGGAAAGTCGTTACTAATTTCAGGTTGGCTCCAGTAATTTCAGTTGAGCAGTGTTACCAAATAATTCATTAAAAATAATCCAGAACTTATTTTACCAAGATTCTAGCTTTCGTGTCCACTACACTCATAGGATTATTACCATGCCAAAAATCAGCTTCATTGGTCATCTACAAGGTCCCTTTTTGAGTCAGTGAAAAGAGATCACAATTCTGCTCAATTCCCGTTTTTCAGGTCTGACCAGTCTTACCAAATATTTTCTTAAAAATTAACCATAGCTCATTTTACCAAAATTCCAGCTGGCATCTCTACTAAACTCACGGGGCTAGGTTTGTGCCAAAATCAGATTTATGGAAGGTTCACAAGGTCCTCTTTTAATACATTGAAGTCAATGGTCAATTCTGCCCAGCTCCAGAATTTGTTACTGGAGTAGTTTTACCGCGTAATTTCTAAAATAATCCTTAACTTATTTTGACAAATTTCCAACTCTCACTTGTGCTACATTCATAAGGCTAACTTTTTGCCAAAAATTATCTTCATTGAAGGTCTGCGAGGTTAGTTCTCAGGCCGTTGGAAACGTCACTTCATTCAGTCCAGTTCCAGTGGTTTGCCATTTGTTCTTCTATTCAAGTCAAATGTTCATCATTCATCTTGTCCTTATGAACACATATGATTGATTACCACTTACCCTCCATTATAACATAAATTTCCAGGTTGCATGCTTACAATAAAACGACCTTTTCATCATATTAAACAATTTGTAGATAGTAATAAGGCAAGTGTCATTTATGCACCAAAATAAGTGTTCATCTTTAAGACAATACTCACCTCCTTCTTTTCTTTTCTTTAGGCCGAAACTTAGGGGATGCTTCCATCACATTTTTCAGCACATAATCAAGCATGAAATCATGTTCAAGATTCATCTTAAGCTTACCTTAACATCCATTTCGTAAAGCTCTTATCCTACACATGCATACTTTTCCATGGATCTTCTAAGTTTCAACAAGAGTCATTCTTGCCTAGACTCACTTAGTGGCATCATAAATCATCTTAAAACAGCCTTGAATCTTAATGCATGAAATAAAAGATTCCATCTTTGAGAGAATAAGCCACATGCAATTCATTGTTCTTAAGAAATCTAGAAGATATAATCTCAAACTTAGGATATTAACTAAAGATTAAATCTTAAGAACCTCTAGTCATTCAAGTCACTAACTCTTTAAATAAATCATGAGAGATCATTGTATACTTGCCTTTTCAAGCTAAAGCTCTTGTCTTTGCTTGGTTATGGAGTGAGTTGAGTTGAAATCCACTTCCTTTTTCCACCCTTGACTACACGGTTTTGATGGAGAGAGGAAAAGGAGAGTTAGTCTTCATTCAATAGTGAAAATAAAGTTCCAATTGAGGCTAGAATATCTTACCAAAGTAGGCTTGGGGTGGAGCTTTAAATGTAGCAAGATAGCACCACCTAAAAGAGTTGAAAATCTTCCACCTAGTTGGAGAAGGAGGCCACGGTTTTGGGGGTGGAGGGGATGATTCAAGTGAGCTTCATTCTTCCCAAATAAGAATTTACTTAAGGAATTTGGAACAAGGACTTACCTAGAGATCTTCTTGAGTCTTGGATATGCAGCTTGATTGAGAACTCCTACCTTCAAGAGGGGTGTGGCCGAAAGTTGCTTGGTGAGAGGAGGGTGTTGGAACTTTGTTTAGGTGTTTTGTAGAGAGCTTGCGAGCAAAATGTTCAAGATAGCATAGATTGAGATTGGTGTTGCTAAAATTTAAAAATCAAGGCCTAAGGGGGTGGGTTGGCCGGCGGTGGAGTCAAAAGGGGGAAGGGGAGCATGGTTCATGAAAGGAAGAAAAAGGCCACTTTTGACCATGTCTTGTCTCCCATGCAAGATCCTTCTCCTTATTTTATTAGTATTCCCTTGCATGCCTTGTCTTATTTTATTCATCTTGTCTTGCATGCTTGAGACTCCTTTTTTTTAATTGTAGTAAAATTAAGAGGATTCTAGAAGGCTTGGAGGGTTATGGCCGAAAATTGGGGGGCCTTTGGGGGTTGTGTTTTGGTCATTTCATAATTAAATGTCCCGCATTATATAATTTATGCTACTATCTATTTTATCTAATATGATTTTTAAGCTTGCTTTGTGAGGATCAATTATATTTGTATCTTACAAGAACGAGTTTACTTCAAGGGTGATCAATGGCCTTTGGCCGAATTCACAAGGTGTATCACACACTTGTGACGTTCGCTTGTATAACTATTAGTGTCTGTCCTAAATGAACTTAAAGAATTTAAATAAAGAAGCGATAATTTGACTTAAAGTAACATGCACGTGAAGGAATCATCGCCTTTTATTTCGTCACTTAATCATAGTTTCAAGTAACATGGTATTGGGTTACAACATCCTCCCCCCCTTATATAAGTTTCGTCCTCGAAACTTCCGAACTAGTCAAAAAGATGCGGGATACCTACTCCTCATATCTTCCTCGGTTTCCCATGTTGCTTCTGCCTCCGAATGATGCCTCATTGTACCTTTACCATGGGTATGGATCTCTTTCTTAAGGACTTCTCCTTTTGATCAACGATCCCTTATTGGCTCTTCCTCATAAGATACATCCTCATCAACCTTCAACTGTTGATCTTCAAGGATGTGGCTGGGGTCATATACATATCGGCGAAGTTGGGGAAACATGGAATACATCATGTAACTGGGAGAGAAATGGTGGCAACGCCAGCGGTATGCAACTTCGCCCACTCTCTCAAGTATCTCATAAGGTCCAACGAATCTTGGGACTTAGCTTTCCTTTGATGCCAAATCTTTTAACACCCTTAGTCGGAGAAACCTTTAGAAAAACTTTCTCTCCTTCTTGGAACTCCAAAGGTCTCCTTCTTTCGTCTGCCCATATCTTCGTTCTATCTTGGTGCGCCCTTAGTCTTTGCTGGACAAGCTTCACCTTTTCTCATGTTTGCTCAACAATGTCGGGTCCCGCATAGATCTTGTCTCCAATCTCATCCCAATAGAGTGGGGATCAACATTTTCGTCCATACAACGCTTCATATGGTGCCATCCCGATAGACCTGTGGAAGCTATTATATAAAGAACTCAACGAGCTTAAGGCTTCTATCCCAGCTTCCTCCGAAATCAAGGATGCAAGCACGGAGCATATCCTCAAGGGTTTGGATGTTCTTTCCTGATTGTCCATCTGTTTGAGGATGAAATGCGGAACTCATTCTAATCTCTGTGCCCATTGCCTTTTGAAAGGCTGTCCAAAACCTCAAGTGAAACGGCGGATTCGCGGTCGCATACGATACTTATGGGAACCCATGCAAGCAAACGATATGGTCAATATACATAGAGGCTAACTTCTCCATAGATGCCTTAATCGTCATAGCCAAAAAAGTGTGCGGACTTAGTCAAACGATCCACAATGACCCATTATAGCATCATTCCCATACTTAGTCTTGGGTAAGTCGGTTACAAAGTCCATGGTGATGTGATCCTATTTCCATTCTGGCACCTCTAAGGGTTGCAATTAATCCAGCGGGTCTTTGGTGCTCGGCTTTTACTCTTTGACAAATTAGACATCGCCCGACAAATTCTGCTATTTGATTCTTCATACCGGGCCACCAAAACTTTTGCTTGAGATCTTGGGACATCTTATTTAGCTCCAGGGTGTATAGACAATGGAGAATTATGAGCTTCCATCAAAACTTCTTCTTAAGTTCTTTGTTTTCGGGGACACACAACCGTCCTCGATACCATAAACTGCCGTCGCTGCGAACTTCAAGTCGTCTCGTGGATTGTCTTTCATCCTTTCTTTGATTTTCCTCAACGCTTCATCATTCCCTTGAGCCTCTTTGATCTTATCAATCAATGAGGAACAAGAACTAACTTGGCGAGAACCTCACGACTGAGTCAACTTCTTTTTTTAAACCGAACTCTTCCATGTCTCGCTGGAGAGGTGGTTGTCGTGGGTGACTTGCTTTCCGACTTAATGATCAGCAACCTTGTTAGCTTTTTCCCGGATGATACTGAATGGAAAGGTCGTAATCCTTTATTAATCTCCAGCCATCTGCGCTGCCGCATATTAAGCTCCTTCTGGGTAAAGAGGTACTTTAGGCTCTTGTGATCTGTATAAATTTCACCGTTCGCCATACAAGTAATGCCTCCATATCTTTAATGCAAAAACCACTGCAGCAAGTTCAAGATCGTGGACAGGATAGTTTTGCTCAAATGGCTTCAACTGTCGGGATGCATAAGCTATCACTTTGTCATTCTGCATAAGAACACATCCGAGACCATTCTTCGAAGCATCACTATATACTACATACTTCTCACCAGGAGTGGGTTGAGCTAGGATAGGTGCGGACGTCAACTTTGCTTTTAGCTCCGAGAAACTCCTTTCACAGTCGGCACCCACTCGAACTTGGTTTTCTTTTGGGTCAATCTGGTGAGAGGAACAGCTATCCTCGAGAATCCTTCAACAAACTTTCTGTAATATCCGGCCAGTCCGAGAAAACTTCTTACTTCAGTAACATTCGTTGGCCTGGGCCATTCTGTGATAGCTTCAATCTTCTTGGGATCTACTGAAATCCCATCTTCTGAAATCACATGACCAAGGAAGGATACACTTCGCAGCCAAAACTCGCATTTACTGAACTTGGCATATAACTGTCTTGCTCTTAGAATGTTTAGGACTGTCCTCAAATGGGCTGCGTGGGTCTCTTCGTCGGGTGAATATATCAAGATATCATCTATGAAGACCACCACGAATTTATCCAACTGTTCTTGGAAGATTCGATTCATGAGATCCATAAAGGCGGCAGGGGCATTGGTCAAACCAAAAGGCATGACTAGGAACTCATAGTGTCCATATCGGGTTCTGAAAGCAGTCTTAGGGACATCTTCCGCCTTTATCTTTAACTGGAAGTACCCAGATCGTAGGTCTATCTTACTAAAAATTCGAGATCCCTGCATTAAGATACTTTAGATAGGGTTTTGGAAAAGATTTAAATCTTATTCAAGTTAAACTTATGATTTACTTACCCTGAGCTGGTCGAATAAGTCGTCAATCCGGGGCAACGGGTACTTGTTCTTTATGGTAATTTTGTTGAGCTCCCGGTAATCGATGCATAAGCGCATACTTCCATCTTTCTTTTTCACGAATAGCACCGGAGCACCCCATGGTGAAACACTGGGGCGAATAAGTTTCTTCTCTAACAGTTCGTGTAACTGTTCCTTTAATTCCTTTAGTTCAGCAGGTGCCATGCGATAAGGGGCTTTCGATATGGGTTCCGCTCCTGGAACAAGGTTGATTTCGAAAGCGATCTCCCGATCAGGAGGTAGTCCAGGCAAATCATCGGGAAATACATCAGGGTACTCTTTAACAATTGGAACTTGTGCAAGGGTAGGGCCTTCTTGCTCAGCACTTAGAACATAAACCAAGAATCCTTCATGACCCTTCCTTAATGCTTGGCTGGCACGAGTTGCGTTAACAAAGACTTTCTTAGATGGTTTCTTTAATTTGGTTCCTCCTTGGAATGACATCTCTTCTCGAGCTGGGTCCTTAATGATGACCTGCCTGCTTCGGCAGTCAATGTGAGCATGATTCTTTGAGAGCCAATCCATTCCAAGTATCACATCAAAATCACTCATAGGTATGGGGATCAAATTGGCCTCAAACGTCTGGTCATTAAACTCGAGCGCACAATTTCTGAATATGTGAGGGGAAACAAGCACCTGATCGCCAGCTGCTTGTACTCTATAAGGTGAATCTAATCGGACTGGATCATGATCGATATTCTTAGCAAACTTCCGGGAGATAAATGAGTGGCTAGCGCCACTGTCGAACAACACATTTGCAGGTATGCTACACACTAATATAGTTCCTGAACCATGCACATTTTACTAAGCAATATGATAGACATGCATAAGTGAAATGTATTGAAGGCATAAAACTTTAAATCTTACCAGTCACTACATCAGCAGTCTCCTCGACATCCGCATCTGTCATAGCGTGCACTCTTGCATTTGTACGGGGCCGCTGGTTCTTTTGTTGTTGCTGCGGCTGCGCTCCTTTTTCTGGACAATCTTTAATCATGTGGCCATCTTTGCCGCATCCAAAGCATTTTCCTGTTTTCCACCTGCACTCACCCACATGCCTCTTCTGGCAGTGAGAGCAAACCGATATTGCTGGCTGTTGAGAGGAAGTCTGATTCTTCTGCTGATATTTTGGTTTTGCTTGCGGTGCTGATTCTGTCCTTGACGAACTGATCCTCTGAAATTCTTCTTTGCCACTTTCTTATATTTCTCATTCCGGTCCCTTGTCTTTCTCGTTTCTGGCCCACGTCATCTCTTCGGATAATATCTCTCTATGCGGTAGCATGCATCCAGAAGTGCTCCAAAATTGGTAGGATTTGCATTTACCAACCACGTCCTAATCCTCGGATTCAGGCCTCTTTCAAACTTTAGCATTTTCGTCTCTTCGTCATTCATCGTAACGGGCTGGAACCTCCCAAGTGCAATGAACTTATTGGCGTACTCCGCTACCGTCATGCCCGGCTCTGTTTCAAAGATTCAAATTCATGTCTTTTTGTAATTTGACAGATGGGGGAATATAGAACTTATGGAATTCTTGTAGAAATCTCTCCCAGGCAATCGGTCTGGGCAAAGGCTGCAGATTTGTCTTCCACCATTGATTGGCCTCACTGATCAGGAAAGGTCGGATGGCCTGAGCTTTCATCTCCTCGGGGCTTGAATTAGCTCAAAACAGTTTTCAACCTCATCTAGCCACTTTTCTGCGATATCGGGGTCTGGCCTTCCTTCAAACGGGGGTACGTTAGCCCTCTTGAGCTTCTCAAAATAGTATTGGGCATCCCTTACTGATGGCTGAGGTGGAGCATTCTGATGAATTAAGCCTTGCCCTATCTGAGTAACAACTTGGCAAAAAGCCTGAAAAGCATTCATGTCTGGAATGACCGGAGGAACAGGTGCCTGTGGAGCTGGTGGTGGAGGATTCTGGTCCGGCTGAGGTGGCGGGACCTCTGCTGGTGGCGGTGGAATGGGCTCCTGAGCAGCTGGTTGTGCTCTCGGAGGTCTGCCACGTGGTCTCACCATCTGCACTTATGGGTTTAGCATCTATTTAGAATATCGGAATTAAAATCAATGAATTTGACTAAGGACCAAAATCGAAAACTCTTAAGTAAAGGAGAAAAGGGCACGTCTTATGTCATAGACTTAGCTTTCATAGTTTAGGATTAGTTATTAAATTACATCCTAAACCCGGTCTAAGTGGTCCTAGTCTAAGGTCATCACTCATCTAAGATCATGACTTAGGTCTAAGATCAAACTTAGATTGCTAAGATCATAACTTAGTCCTACGTTCTGCCCGAAATCTAGAGCCTGGGCTCTGATACCACCTGTAGCGCCCCGCACCCGGCCTCGTCCGGATACGGTGCACCCCGTACTTCACTGAGGAGAGTACAAGGCGTCATGCATAACATGTGAACATCCATAACATAAGTCGTGGACTCCCATGCTATCATTCAACATGGTAGTAAAATTTAGGCAGAATTAAAACTTTTCAAATCAAACATGCATCACTAATTTACTGAGTTCCCAAAAGTAGTAGTACCCCAATCATAACATAACCGACAATCCAGAGAGTTTAAACATAGTCATAATACAAATCGTCTTGGCAGCACAAAAGTCCTTAGCTTAGCTCTCTTCATACTCCTCGCCTATGGATAAGGTACTCTGGCTCGTCCTCGATCCATTCTATCTTGGCATTCTCCGGCTCTGGGGAAAAATAAAGTGTGAGTGATAAAATCACCCAGCAAGAATACAATAAACTAGCATGAAATACGTAAAGAATCATAACATGAATGTATTACCCCAAAAACCTCAAATAATCATAATTCATACCTGCTCTTGGATCCTGTACTTACTTGACGTTCGGCTTAGGCATGTTTTAGGGAATGCTATACCATACCTGATCTTGGATCCTGAACTTACTTGGCATTCGTCTTAAGCATGTTATTAGGAAATGCTTTACCAACAATAACTTATAACCATTAATTGTGACATGCAACATGTGTTCATGATCGTGAATTATGCAAGATGCAATGCATGATGTCATGTCATGTCATGTCAAAACATCATTTTGGTCCCATAAGGTAACATGTCGTAAAAACAGAGTGTCAGATCAATTAACCCCGGATCTGAGCGGGTCCAGAACAGATATCAGACCAATTAACCCCGGGCCTGAACGGGTCCAGAACAGATATCAGATCAATTAACCCCGGATCTGAGCGGGTCCAGAACAGATATCAGATCAATTAACCCCGGATCTGAGCGGGTCCAGAACAGATATCAGATCAATTAACCCCGGATCTGAGCGGGTCCAGAACATATCATATCATCAGACCAATTAACCCCGGGTCTGGAGTCGGGTTAGTCGCATGCTTGGCCGGCAAAGGAATCATGAAGCTTTCTTTAAAAACATGGGACCGTAAAAACTTTTCATGCATAACGAAAAGATAGTCGCTTGTAAAACTTGCTTGCATCATAAAATCCATGAAAATCAGTTTCATGATCATGCATGATACATGCCGTGATATGAAATGCAAGCCATGACATGAATAATTGTATGCATTCCTTATAACATATCAACATACATGAATTTGGAAGCTAAATATTTCCAAGACTTTGCTTCACATTCATAGGGCGGTTGAGCTAACCAATTAGGTCTATTTCCATAATTCTTTGTCACAAATACGTTTGGTGGAATCTTAGATACATGTCATAAAATTGCAGATTATTTCAATAACCGTAAAGGGACTTATTTACTTACTTTCCGAACTGGTTAGGTGCTGAAACTGAGCTGACAGATTTTACTAAAAATTCAATTGCGGTGAATCCGTAATTCGTTTTCAGAAATTCCAACTCGCCCAAGTCATAAACATATGGAACTAGTATCCTACCGAATTTAGCCCATTTGCATGTCTCTAAGTCTTTTCTGAGGCTGGAAAGTCGTTACTAATTTCAGGTTGGCTCCAGTAATTTCAGTTGAGCAGTTTACCAAATAATTCATTAAAAATAATCCAGAACTTATTTTACCAAGATTCCAGCGTTGTGTCCACTACACTCATAGGATTATTACCATGCCAAAAATCAGCTTTATTGGTCATCTACAAGGTCCCTTTTTAAGTCAGTGAAAAGATCACAATTCTGCTCAATTCCCGTTTTTCAGGTCTGACCAGTCTTACCAAATTTTATTAAAAATTAACCATAGCTCATTTTACCAAAATTCCAGCTGGCATCTCTACTAAACTCAGGGGCTAGGTTTGTGCCAAAAATCAGATTTATGAAGGTTCACAAGGTCCTCTTTTAATACATTGAAGTCAATGGTCAATTCTGCCCAGCTCCAGAATTTGTTACTGGAGTAGTTTTACCGCGTAATTTCTAAAAATAATCCTTACTTATTTTGATGAATTCCAACTCTCACTTGTGCTACATTCATAAGGCTAACTTTTTGCCAAAAATTATCTTCATTGAAGGTCTGCGAGGTTAGTTCTCAGGCCGTTGGAAACGTCACTTCATTCAGTCCAGTTCCAGTGGTTTGCCATTTGTTCTTCTATTCAAGTCAAATGTTCATCATTCATCTTGTCCTTATGAAACATATGATTGATTACCACTTACCCTCCATTATAACATAAATTTCCAGGTTGCATGCTTACAATAAAACCACCTTTTCATCATATTAAACAATTTGTAGATAGTAATAAGGCAAGTGTCATTTATGCACCAAAATAAGTGTTCATCTTTAAGACAATACTCACCTCCTTCTTTTCTTTTCTTTATGCCGAAACTTAGGGGATGCTTCCATCGCATTTTTCAGCACATAATCAAGCATGAAATCTTGTTCAAGATTCATCTTAAGCTTACCTTAACATCCATTTCGTAAAGCTCTTATCCTACACATGCATACTTTTCCATGGATCTTCTAAGTTTCAACAAGAGTCATTCTTGCCTAGACTCACTTAGTGGCATCATAAATCATTTTAAAACAGCCTTGAATCTTAATGCATGAAATAAAAGATTCCATCTTTGAGAGAATAAGCCACATGCAATGCATTGTTCTTAAGAAAACTAGAAGATATAATCTCAAACCTAGGATATTCAACTAAAGATTAAATCTTAAGAACCTCTAGTCATTCAAGTCACTAACTCTTTAAATAAATCATGAGAGATCATTGTATACTTGCGTTTTCAAGCTAAAGCTCTTGTGTTTGCTTGGTTATGGAGTGAGTTGAGTTGAAATCCACTTCCTTTTTCTACCCTTGACTACACGGTTTTGATGGAGAGGAAAAGGAGAGTTAGTCTTATTCAATAGTGAAAATAGAGTTCCAATTGAGGCTAGAATATCTTACCAAAGTAGGCTTGGGGTGGAGCTTTAAATGTAGCAAGATAGCACCACCTAAAAGAGTTGAAATCTTCCACCTAGTTGGACAAGGAGGCCACGGTTTTGGGGTGGAGGGGATGATTCAAGTGAGCTTCATTCTTCCCAAATAAGAATTCACTTAAGGAATTTGGAACAAGACTTACCTAGAGATCTTCTTGAGTCTTGGATATGAAGCTTGATTGAGAACTCCTACCTTCAAGAGGGGTGTGGCCGAAAGTTGCTTGGTGAGAGGAGGGTGTTGGAACTTTGTTTAGGTGTTTAGTAGAGAGCTTGCTAGCAAAATGTTCAAGATAGCATAGATTGAGATTGGTCTTGCTAAAATTTAAAAATCAAGGCCTAAGGGGGTGGGTTGGCCGGCGGTGGAGTCAAAAGGGGGAAGGGGAGCATGGTTCATGAAAGGAAGAAAAAAGCCACTTTTGACCATGTCTTGTCTCCCATGCAAGACTCCTTCTCCTTATTTTATTAGTATTCCCTTGCATTCCTTGTCTTATTTTATTCATCTTGTCTTGCATGCTTGAGACTCCTTTTTTTTAATTGTAGTAAAATTAAGAGGATTCTAGAAGGCTTGGAGGGTTATGGCCGAAAATTGGGGGGCCTTTGGGGGTGTTTTGGTCATTTCATAATTAACATGTCCCACATTTATATAATTTATGCTACTATCTATTTTATCTAATATGATTGTAATCTTGCTTTGTGAGGATCAATTATGTTTGTATTCTTACAAGAACGAGTTTACTTCAAGGGTGATTAATGGCCTTTGGCCGAATTCACAAGGTGTATCACACACCTTGTGACGTTCGCTTGTATAACTATTTAGTGTCTGTCCTAAATGAACTTAAAGAATTTAAAAAAGAAGCGATAATTTGACTTAAGTAACATGCACGTGAAGGAATCATCGCTTTTATTTTGTCACTTAATCATAGTTTCAAGTACATGGTCATTGGGGTACAACAGTTTCGTTCTCAACCTGTCCTTTATCTTCTTTAAAGTTTCATCCTTTTCTTGATCCTCTTTAATCTTGTCTATCAGTGAAGGGATCAATACCAATTTTGCGAGCATGCCCTCAATGAAATCAACTTCTTCAAGATCAAATTCTTCCATATCACGCTGCAGAGGTGGTTGACGCGGATGCCTTGTCTTTCTACTCAGTGCGTCGGCTACCTTATTGGATTTCCACGGATGATACTGAATAGAAAGGTCGTAGTCCTTGATCAACTCTAGCCATCTGCGTTGACGCATGTTTAATTCTTTTTGGGTAAAAAGATACTTAAGGCTCTTGTGGTCTGTGAAAATTTCGCACCTCTCGCTGTACAAATAATGTCTCCATATTTTTAGGGCAAAGAATACGGCTGTTAATTCAAGGTCGTGTACCGGGTAATTTTGTTCAAATGGTTTTAGCTGTCTGGACGCATACGCAATCACTCGGTCTTTCTGCATCAGTACACATCCGATTCCATTCTTAGAGGCATCACTATACACCACAAAATTTTCACCCCTCGAATAGGTTGTGCCAAAACTGGAGCAGAGGTTGGCTTCTTCTTTAATTCAATAAAGCTCTTTTCACAATCGGAGGTCCATTCAAACTTGGTCTTTTTCTGTGTCAAACGGGTAAGAGGCATAGCAATTCGAGAAAATCCTTCAACAAACTTACGATAGCAGCCGGTGAGACCGAGAAAACTTCGTACCTCTGTAACGTTAGTCGGCCTTGGCCACTCATTGATTGCCTTGATTTTCTTGGGATCTACGGATATACCATCCTCAGATATCACGTGTCCCAGAAATGCTACACAGCGTAGCCAGAATTCGTATTTACTAAATTTAGCATACAGTCGTTTTCTCCGTAGAATGTCAAGAACGGTCCTTAAATGGTTTACGTGGGTCTCTTCATCAGGTGAGTAGATCAAGATATCGTCAATGAAAACTACCACGAACTTGTCTAGTTGCTCTTGAAATACTCGATTCATTAGGTCCATAAACGCCGTGGGGGCGTTGGTCAGTCTGAATGGCATTACAAGGAATTCGTAATGTCCATAACGGGTTCTGAATGCAGTTTTTGGGCATCCTCAGCTTTGATCTTCAATTGGAAGTATCCCGAGCGAAGATCAATCTTACTGAAAATCCGTGCCCCCTGCATCACGACATTTTTAGGGAATGTTTATAATGGACTTATCATTAAAATAAAGTTTTGAATCGCTTACCTAAAGCTGATCGAACAGATCGTCGATCCTAGGTTATGGGTACTTGTTCTTTATAGTGATCTTGTTGAGTTCTCGATAATCTATACATAACCGCATACTTCCGTCCTTTTTCTTTACAAACAGCACGGGGGCACCCCAAGGTGAAACACTTGTGCGAATAAGTTTCTTCTCTAGCAATTCGCGTAACTGTTCCTTCAACTCTTTTAGTTCCGCAGGTGTCATTCGATAGGGAGCCTTTGATATTGGCTCAGCTCCCGAAACTAGGTTAATCTCAAAAGATATTTCTCGGTTCGGAGGAAGACCCGGTGATTCTTCCGGAAAAACATCTGGGTATTCTCGGACTGCTGGGACTTGAGAAAGGTCGGAGGGTGCTTGGTCGACAATTATTGCATAAACGAGAAACCCTTTGTGTCCCTTCTTCAACGCCTTACTGGCACGAATCATATTTACATAAACGTTCTTGGGGTACTTCCTTAACTTTGATCCTCCTTGAAAAGTTACTTCCTTACGCGTGGGGTCCTTAAACGTAACCTATTTTTCATTACAATCGATGTTGGCAAAATTCTTGGAGAGCCAATACATCCCAAGAATCACATCGAAGTCCGTCATGGGTATGGGAATTAGGTCAGCATCAAACCGGTGATCATCGAACTCAAGTTCGCAGTTTCTGAAAACGTAGTGAGACACAAGCACCTGATCCCCAGCTGCTTGAATTATATAGGGTGTATCACTATAGGTTGGGTTGTGCTCAATATTCTTTGCAAATTTCTTGGATATAAAGGAGTGGCTAGCACCACTATCAAATAGCACATTGGCGGGTACTGAACATACTAAAATAGCTCCTAAATCATACAAGATTTTTTAAGCAACAGTAGGGCAACAGTATTTGTAAAAATTTAAGCATTGCATAAATTTTAGAATATACCTACCACCACATCATTGGCCTCTTCAGCAGCAGCGTCAGTCATAGCATGAACTCTTGCATTAGTATGCTGACGCTGGTTCTTAGGTGGTTACTGTTGTTGGGCCCCTTTTTCTGGACAATCCTTGACCATGTGCCCTGTCTTTCCACATCCAAAGAAGGTAGTTCTTTTATCCGGACAGTCTTTGAGGATGTGGCTCACCTTGCCGCATCCGAAGCACTTTCCTGCCTGATAGTAACATTCCCCCACTTGACGCTTATTGCAGTGAGGGCAACTTGGAATAGCAGACTGCTGGCCTTGATTCTTTGACTGGCTCTTTTGGGAACGGCGTTGGAATCGATTCTTCCCTGTTGAGAAAAAGGGGTTTGAGTGATTTCAAAATGCATGATTTAAATAACGTGTTACAAAGAAATGCATGACATATTTTATGACATAACACGTTGTTGCATGAAAGTTGCCTTATATAGTTCATATATAATGTTGTCGTACTAACGAGCCATGAAGCTTCAAAGATTACATCAAATGGCAACATTTGTTGTGTTTGAACTATTTTCAGGTGCCACCATTAATGAACTAAACTAGTTCATTAAGTGAAGTACTTAGTTAATTAAACTAAGTAGTTCATTAAAGGAAGCAACATTTGGACAAGGCACAAAGGCAAAAAGATTAAGAAAGGAAAGTCTCCTCCTCCTCCTCTCACATAAATATACACGCCTATATATATTCATATATATATATATATTCAAATTTTTTGAAAAAGGCACGCACACATTTATTCCAACGTACTACCGACACGTTATATATTTTACGTACGTACGTTAACGTCACAGCAACATACTTAACTCATATTTATGAGTATATTCAGGTCTTATATCATATGATATAAGTCATGGTGATGACAAATTAAATATGACACGTTAAAATGTTCTAAACCGAAATTTGTCGTAGCGGGCGAATACTGAAACTTTGCCAACGTGTCACGTACTTGCCATAAATAGATGGCCAGCCCCTACATCTCAAAAATATCAATAATTTTTGTGGCCTACATGTTATATGCAGCCATAAAATCATTCCATGTTGGCACACACAAATCACCCCACATTAAGGCCAAATTGTGGAGATTCCAATTTCAATTTTGTCACATATCTAGACGCCATTTTAATCAGCCTTATGAGATGAATATTAAAGTTTATATGTATATTATGTGTAACATAATATATATATAACATGTGCAAAAGTTGGAATTTAATTAGAGAAAAATCGGGTAATCGATAAACATCGAAAATTTGGTTTTCTACGTACACAACACATGGAACGTTTTTGGCAAATCATACGACATGTATCTAGACACTTTTTACATATGTCATACACTCTTAAAGTGTTCTAGAAAATTAAATTAAGGGCTGATTGGAATATACCATGTGTGTATTATTAAATGTGCACTATTTTACAAAGTTTGCAAAAATAAAATTCAGCACATGCCCAACTCTATTCCAACGCCTGGAACAGCTGAGATGGAGCATATGTGGAGCCTTTTTGGCATATTTATTGGTCAAGAATCAATCATACAATGTTGACTTAAAGAAAGAAGCTACAAAAGGTAATATTTCAATTTTTGTCACAATTGGGACACATGCTGAAAATTCAGCATGTGCACTAAAAGGCTGGACGTTTTTAACATGTTAATGAGCAATATTTTACTTCTTGATTATTAAGGTGGATTAATTGGAAGACAATTTGGAAGTGTTTTAAATATTTTATGGAATAAAGAAAGTGATATTCTTGAATATCACACATGCTGAAAAATTCAGCATGTGTGTGATGTACCTTGGCCGATTTTGTGGCCATGTTGGTGTCCAAATTTCATTTTCAAAATGATGAGAATATTTGCTACAAATTGGTGATTTATTTTAAAAGAAAAATCAATGAAAATTAGGAAGTTATTTGAATTATATCACCGTGTATCACATGCTAAAATTTCAGCATGTCAAGTGCACTTATGACCGATTTTTGTCATCTTATTTGGAGAAATTTTATCTTGCTTGAATTGAGTGATAATCTTATGAGTTATGGTAAGTATTTTATGATGATTTTGGCACATGTTTTTAGTGGAATTCTCAGATTTTCCTAGTCATCAAATGATGACAACATTAAACCAATCAATGAGTGTCAAGTAAGCAAAAGTTAAATGATCATCCAATGGAGGTGTCAAGTAAGCAAGATCATGTCACAATGATGCCACATATTCTCCCAAGGACTTAGAAGACAATTTTCAAGAGGAGGAGAGCCCCAAGGGGACGGCCAACATGTTAAAAAGGAAAGGAGAAGAACAAAACAAGAACAAGTCTTGCAAATCAAGTGATCAAAAACGCCTATAGCCTTCTTCTTCTACACTCTCTTTCTATTCTTTCTAAAAGCATATTGTACTTATATTCATATTCTTGAATAGGCTTATCCTAGACCACCACACATTCTTTATCTTTGTAAAATATTGATCAAGGTGTGATCAATCTTCAATCTTGCAAGGTGGTGGTGTTCGTGCGTATTGTATTCATCATACAAGGTTTGTAAAGGGTTGAGTTGGTGTGTAACTCCATCAATCCTGTGGTAAGGTTTTTTTGTGTTGTGTGATTAGTGTGAACCGAGGAAGGTGTTCCTCGAAGACTGGAGTAGGTTGTTGATAACTGAACCAGTATAAATTTTTTGGTGTCATTTACTTTCAACACTTATTTTCTGTTTCAGCACTGTTTACTGTTTTTAATCACGTTCATCAAAATAGTAAACGAATTTCAAAAATCACGAAACTTTCAGGAAACATAGCCACACATTTTAAGGTTCTTTTGGAATAAGTTTCAACCCTTTTGGACAAGTATAAGTCACCCGAACGTACAAAGATCTGAGACTAGTGCAGTCTGAATTTCAGGCTTGCAAAAGTTGAGACGTTGATCGTATTTGACTAACTTCCCAAAAGAATTTTTCAAAACTGTTTCAACCCATTTAAATATAACATATAAGGGGTTAGTGGTTAAAATTTCAGAGCATTTGAAGTTACGTACAAATAGGAATAAATTTTTCAAATTAGTCTACCGTTTCTGGTAGATTCGCGCAATCTGACCACCAACGAATTTTCAAGGGGTTAGAAGTTGAATTTAAATCTGAAATTTTTAGGAGACACTCATAACATCTCAGACTAAGTTTTCTCCAAATTTCAGAATTTTTGAAGACCTGAAACCTAGTTTCAAAACGTTTTAAAACTGGTCTTGAATACAGAAACTGTTTTCAGAAGTTGGGTTTTTGGTTCAAACTAATTTTAAAAACCACATTTTCCGCACCCACTATTCAACCCTCCCCCCTTCTAGTGATTCCTTGCAGATCCTATAATTGGTATCAGAGCGCAGGAACACTCACAACAAAAGGATCCAACGATCTTAGTGAGATGACAACCACTAGCGACAAAACCGAGCAAGAAGGTATGTCAAGCCAAATGCCTCCACTATTTGAAAATGAGGTAAATTCTGATTCTGAATCGGATTCTGAACTATCTTATGATGTATATGTTGAATATCTTGAATTATATAAGTTTGCTAGAACTCTTGCAAAACAAAAGAAGCGATTAATTGAAGACAAGAAGATGTTAGAATCTTCTAACGAAAATCTTGTCGCTCAATTAAACGATTCTAAAGAAGAGTCATCATGCATCATCAATGCATTAAAGACAGAGATTTCATCATTGACCACGCAAAATAATGAAATGAAATCCGAGATTTCAAGTTTGAAATCAAGGAATACTGATTTAGAGAAAATGATGAAACAATTTGATACGGGATCC
>AP025068.1:10320896-10357125 GCA_036186865.1 Eustoma russellianum
ACATGATAGATCGCATTATTTTATCACAAAAACGTGACAGTGATAAAACTGGATTAGGATACAGTGAGACAAAGGAAGCATCATCTAAACCATCTAAGTTTGTTTTGTCTAAGAAAGTAGACACATCAAAGGCATACGTAGCGCCTAAAATAACGCAAAAACCCCCTCTCCCCACATCTCGTCATATCTCTTCTTCATCTCATACGAAGTATAATTATGTGCCGTATAAATATGAGAAGAAGACTAGTACACCACTTATCTTATCTCATCGTGCTTCTTATCATACAAAGAGAAATCACGTGTCATATAGAAAGCCACTGATGCATATGCGACATTCATATCATAAAAATGCATCTAAATCACTCCCCGTGCATGCAAACCAAAACGAAAAACATACTATATGCATGATGGGATTCTTGGCCAAAGGCCAAACGCATTTGCCCCCAATGTATACTATGTTGCGTTTTCATCACCTTTCTTACCTTTTGGAAGACCTAGAAAGGTCACCCAAATTTGGGTACCAAAAGGGACATTTTCAAAGGGTTGAATAAATAACCCTTACGAACGCACGTTTGATATTATAAAATGCATGATTTCTTTTCATCTCTACATGCGCTTTTGATTGTCTTTCCAAAATAAAGGGGGAGAGAATGCATGATTTAAGGGGGGAGAGAGAAAGATTAATTGCATAAATCAAGGGGGAGCGAATTTAAAAATTGAAATTCAAAAGTTTAATTTATGCACAATTGGAGGGGGATCGATAAGATTTAAATCATGTATGTAGGTTATTTTGAAAATCATCAAAAGGAGGAGATTGTTGAGAAAAAAGGTTTCAGTGATTTCAAAATGCATGATTTAAATAACGTGTTACAAAGAAATGCATGACATATTTTATGACATAACACGTTGTTGCATGAAAGTTGCCTTATATAGTTCATATTAATGTTGTCGTACTAACGAGCCATGAAGCTTCAAAGCTTACATCAAATGGCAACATTTGTTGTGTTTGAACTATTTTCAGGTGCCACCATTAATGAACTAAACTAGTTCATTAAATGAAGTACTTAGTTAATTAAACTAAGTAGTTCACTAAAGGAAGCAACATTTGGACAAGGCACAAAGGCAACAAGATTAAGAAAGGAAAGTCTCCTCCTCCTATCACATAAATATACACACCTATATATATTCATATATATTTTTTCAAATTTTTTGAAAAAGGTACGCACACATTTATTCCAACTACTACCGACATGTTATATATTTTACGTACGTATGTTAACGTCACACCACCATACTTAACTCATATTTATGAGTATATTCAGGTCTTATATCATATGATATAAGTCATGGTGATGACAAATTAAATACGACACGTTAAAATGTTCTAAACCGAAATTTGTCGTATCGGGCGAATACCGAAACTTCGCCAACGTGTCACGTACTTGCCATAAATAGATGGCCAGCCCCTACACCTCAAAAATATCAATAATTTTCGTGGCCTACATGTTATATGCAGCCATAAAATCATTCCATGTTGGCACACACAAATCACCCCACATTAAGGCCAAATTGTGGAGATTCCAATTTCAATTTTGTCACATGTCTAGGCGCCACTTTAATCAGCCTTATGAGCTGAATATTAAAGTTTATATTATGTATATTATGTGTAACATAATATATACACATGTGAACAAAGTTGGAATTTAATTAGAGAAAAATCGGGTAATCGATAAACATCGAAAATTCGGTTTTCTACGTACACAACGCATGGAACGTTTTTGGCACATCATACGACATGTATCTAGACACTTTTGTCATATTTCATACATCTTAAAGTGTTCTAGAAAATTAAATTAAGGGCTGATTGGAATATACCATGTGTGTATTATTAAATGTGTACTATTTTACAAAGTTTGCAAAAATAAAATTCAGCACATGCCCAACTCTATTCCAACGCCTGGAACAGCTGAGATGGAGCATATGTGGAGCCTTGTTGGCATATTGATTGTTCAAGAATCAATCATACAATGTTGGTGACTTAAAGAAGAAGCTACAAAAGGTAATATTTCAAATTTTATCACAATTGTGACACATGCTGAAAATTCAGCATGTGCACTAAAGGGCTGGAAATTTTTAACATGTTAATGAGCAATATTTTACTTCTTGATTAAGGTGGATTAATTGGAAGACAATTTGGAAGTGTTTTAAATATTTTATGGAATAAAGAAAGTGATATCTTGAATATTACACATGCTGAAAAATTCAGCATGTGTGTGATGTATCTTGGCCGATTTTGTAGCCATGTTGGTGTCCAAATTTCATTTCCAAAATGATGAGAATATTTGCTACAAATTGGTGATTTATTTTAAAGAAAAATCAATGAAAATTTGGAAGTTATTTGAATTATATCACCATGTATCACATGCTGAAATTTCAGCATGTCAAGTTCACTTATGGCCGATTTCATCTTATTTGGAGAAATTTTATCTTGCTTGAATTGAGTGATAATCTTGTGAGTTATGGTAAGTATTTTATGATGATTTTGGCACATGTTTTTAGTGGAATTCTCAGATTTTCCTAGTCATCAAATGATGACAACATTAAACCAATCAATGAGTGTCAAGTAAGCAAAAGTTAAATGATCATCCAATGAGGAGGTGTCAAGTAAGCAAGATCATGTCACAATGATGCCACATATTCTCCCAAGGACTTAGAAGACAATTTTCAAGAGGAGGAGAGCCCCAAGGGGACGGCCAACATGTTAAAAAGGAAAGGAGAAGAACAAAACAAGAACAAGTCTTGCAAATCAAGTGATCAAAAACGCCTATAGCCTTCTTCTTCTACACTCTCTTTCTCTCTCTTCTAAAAGCCTATTTTACTTATATTCATATTCTTGAATAGACTTATCTTAGACCACCACACATTCTTTATCTTTGTAAAAGATTGATCAAGGTGTGATCAATCTTCATCTTGCAAGGTGGTGGTGTTCGTGCGTATTGTATTCATCATACAAGGTTTGTAAAGGGTTGAGTTGGTGTGTAACTCCATCAACCCTGTGGTAAGGTGTTTTGTGTTGTGTCATTAGTGTGAACCGAGGAAGGTGTTCCTCGAAGACTGGAGTAGGTTGTTGATAACCGAACCAGTATAAAATTCTTGGTGTCATTTACTTTTAGCACTGATTTTCTGTTTCAGCACTGCTTACTGTTTTTAATCACGTTCATCAAAATAGTAAACGAATTTCAAAAATCACGAAACTTTCAGAAAACATAGCCACACGTTTTAAGGTTTTTTTTGGAATAAGTGCCAACCCTTGTGGACGAGTATAAGTCACCCAAACGTCCAAAGTTCTGAGACTAGTGCAGTATAATTTTCAGGCTTGCAAAGGTTGAGACTTTTATCGTATTTGACTAACTTCCCAAAAAAAATTTTTAGAACTGTTTCAACCCATTTAAATATAACATATAAGGGGTTAGTGTTTAAAATTTCAGAGCATTTGGAGTTAAATACAAATAGGAATAAATTGTTCAAATCTGTCTACCGTTTCTGGCAGATTCGCGCAATTTGACCACCAACAAATTTTCAATGGGTTAGAGGTTGAATTTAAATCTGAAATTTTTAAGAGACAATCATAACATCTGAGACTAAGTTTTCTCCAAATTTCAGAATTTTTGAAGAACTGCAACCTAGTTTTCAAAACGTTTTAAAACTGGTCTTGAAAACAGAAACTGTTTTCAGAAGTTGGGTTTTTGGTTCAAACTAATTTTAAAAACCACATTTCCCGCACCCACTATTCAACCCCCCTTCTAGTGGTGTCTTGCAGATTCTACATTCCCTTGGCGTCCTGGGCCCCTTGAGCTTTGTTTCGCAGCTTTACGGGACCCTCCATTCCCAAAAGTTTCTCTTCCTCTTTTCTATCCGATCTCGTCACGGCGAATGATATCCCTTTCTATTCTGTAACAAACGTCCAAAAGTGCACCAAAATTTGTCGGGTTCGCATTGACCAACCAGGTCCTGATTCTAGGGTTTAACTGTTACACCGAGAATTTTCGAACTATCCGTTAAGGCATTAATTTAAAATTAACATAGCCGTGAGTGTAACGACCCTTCAAAATTAAATTAACTATATGGTGTCATTTACGTCCAAGTAGTTTCGTAACTCTATATTGGATATTTATTATATAAATAAAAAGTAGCAATAAAGGATAAGTAAATAACAAAATAATAAAATAATAAAATAAACATATAAGAGATAAAAAGTGCCGGGGTGAGAGAGTGAAAATAATAATAAATAAATAAAATAAACATAGATTACATGAAAAGGAAAGGTGCCGTGGGTGATAAAGTGAGAAAAGAAAAAAATAAAATAAAATAATGGAGAATGCTGTGCGATCGTGGATAGTGGGTAACAACCCCCAAATTTTGCTCTTATCCTTACTCCTATAAACCACCCCTTATTACCTGCCAATTAGGGAGAACCGAAATAGTAAACAAACAAAAGGGAACATAGGCAGCCGGCGGTGAGAGAAGAAAAGGAGAAGGAAAAAAATCAGACGTTCTAATCACTCACCATTCTGTGTAGTTGTGAAGTTTGTCTGCAATAAGGTAAGTTCCTTTTTCCTCCTCCAATTAGTACAAATTCCAGCATGCTTTGGTGATATATTATGTGTTATTGTTTTTAATTGTTGAAATCTATACTATGCTGCTTGATCTGTGAAAAGCATAAGTTTTGATTACTGTGGAATGCGTTTGATTACTGCGTTTGATGACTGTGGAATGCGTATACCGTTTTTCGTGGACTGGATTTGATTTTAGGAAAAAATTTGATAATCAAAATAGTAAAACTGTCTTGGTTTTGATTTTAGGGAAAAATTTGATAATCAAAATAGTATAAGCTTTGCGCATGCGTTTTGAGTCTGTGGAATACTGCGCATGCGATGCGTGCTCTGAGTCTATCTGATTTGAAGTTAGGGATGAATTTGATATCAAAAGAATTTCTAGGATTTATTTTATTAATGTTATTTAATTGATTAAAAATAGTATTAAATATAGGAAAAATATAAGTAAATATCAGAAAATCATAAATAAATTCTAGTAAATTATAAAATACTGAAATTAAATGATTTTTATCAAATTTCTGTGTGTAGCGGGCCGATTGTGCGCAGGTCTGACTCACTTACTTGATATATATAAAATACAATAAAATAAAATAATCTACTAAGCCGACCGCGGGCCGGGCTGAATGGCCAACGGACCGGGCCCCAGTTGGCTGGCCCAATTAAACGGAAAATATATATATATATATATATATATATATATATATATATATAAAATATAATTCTGAATTTCTGGAAATTCTATAAAGGTTATTTAATTAATATATAAATTTCTGAAATTATAAAATGCTGAGATTAAATTATTTTTACTAAAGTTCATTAATTGTGATAATTCATTTAAATTGGATAATTGGGTAATAAATGTTGGACCGTGCACCTGCAATAAACACCACTAGGGGGGTGAATAGTGGTTAGCAGAAATTACACTACAACCCTTTGTTAAAATCCCCTTTGAAAATAGAATCTGAAACCACTTCAGATTCAGAATCCGTTTTTCAAAAATTCATAAATTATTGTACACAACTCCGAAAATTATGAAACTTTCCAGAATTTAAATTCAGTGCGTTAACAAGACTATATCCAAAAATCAGAAAAAAATAAGATCGTTGGACCCTTCAAATAAATAAAAAGATTCAGATGGTCAATCTGGACAGAATTGGACAGAATGTTGCTGATTTTGCAAAACGTGTTTCTCTTTGAATACTCAACCAAAAAGGTTGCTCTTTATATAAAAACACTCCTTAGGATGTGTAGATGAAGTTTCCAAAAGGCCCTGACCTTAACCAACTCTTGAAAAATACAGAATTTAAGTTTTCTCAAAACTGGTCAGATTGCATCCAGATTGGAGCAGTTATCTTGCAAAGACTGAAAGACTAACTTTCCCTTGCTCAAATTAAGTGATTCTTGTTGCAAATGAAAGCTAACAGTCTGATGTATAACTCAAGTAAAAATCACGAATTTTGAAAATGTTTAGCTATTTTTTCAAATTGTGAGAAATTGTATAAAAACTGCAGTCAAAAACGGGCAGAAAATAGAAATAAAGAAACAAGAGAAGAACACCGAGAATTTATCCTGGTTCGGTCAATGTGACCTACTCCAGTCCCAAGGAACACCTTTCCTTGGATTTCACTATCAAATGAACACCTTACAACAAGAGCCAAGCTTGATCCTTGGGTTATACACCAACCCTATTCAAGACTTGGATAATCACCTCTATGCAACTCTTGGTTACAACACCTCTACCACCTATTGATGTAGCCTTATAAATTTGGCTAATCAATCATACAAATCTAACCCAAGAAGGTGTGTATAGTGTAGCTAAACAACAACAAAAAATTGGAACACCTTAGCTACACAAAGTATGAACAAAAATATGAGAAGAGAATAGCAAGACAACAATCTTCAATTTTGCTTTCAAGTGTATGTCTTCTCTTCTTCACCTTACCTCCTATTTATAGTGTGAATAGATGACATATTCTCTCCAACTTTTAGACCATGTGATGGCTGAGAATTTTGAATTAAAGAACCTCCATAATCACCTCCAACAACCTTGTCTCCATTACATTCAAATTTGAAATTTCAAGTTGGCAACTTTTGCCAACTAGCTTGTTTTTGAATTTTTCACTTGTCCAAAAGTCATAAAATGAGTACACCACCTTCTCCACCTGTTTATGGACGTTTTTGATGTTGTATGTATGTATACCAACTCAAATTTTGTGAATAAAAAATAATGAATAAGTGTTGACAAGATTATGTCAACATATAACACCAAAATTCCTACTTTCTTCTCCTTTACATATTGTGATGAATCTTGCACCAAGGACACCTCGTAATCTCTAAAAGATGATGATTAATATCCTCTTATAACATATATAAGAGGGTCTTCAAGAAAAAATAGAATGTGACATCTCAAATCGTCACATATCCAGCTATAGTCAATAATATCATCGGTTGAGAGAATAAGATATAAGATCACCATATAATCTTCAAAATAATAATAACACAGCTCTAGAATGAAGATAATAATATGCTCAAGAGATTCCTTGAGTGAAAATACCAAAAATACCCTTTGGGGTAAAATGACCAAAATACCCTTGTGTGAGAAAACTCCAGAAATGCCCCCGATGGTCAGAAATAATCACAATACCACCTTTGTCATGATAACCAAGATAATAATATGCACTTGAAATATTTTTCACCATATGATGTGTAGCGCCCCTACTCGGCTACCCCTCGTACGGTGCACCCGCCGTACTTTCCCTTTCAGAAAAGTACAAAGCGTCGATACTTAACTCATAAAACCCATGGATAAACATGGATTACAAAGTCACGATCTTAACAGGTAGAAAAAATACGGCAGAATTTGAACCTTAATCCGAAAGCGTCAAATCGCGAATACATAGCAAAATTATACAAACTGAACGATAGCAAACTACCGCGAAATTATACAAACATTATCCGAAGAGAATCCGAAATAGCTAAGTCCCAAAATGTCCCAAAGGCTCATCAAAAGCTTCCATCATCATTCTCTTAACGGCTTCAATAACCTACGGGTATGGCATCCTTGGCTCATCATCAATCCACTCGACTTCATTACCTGGCTCTGGGGGAAAAATAAATGGGTGAGCGACAGAGTCGCCAGCAAGTATACAATAACACCGTACAATAAAGAGAAAACGGCATACAAGAATCAAACCCCAATTCCTTAAGTTAAACATACCTGCCATTACCTTTCCGAAGCATCGTACTTAAAGTCATATCAATACTTAGCTAAGATCTAAGTGTCATCACTTAGTTAGATTCTACATGCATAGCCAAACCTTACTTCTATGAAAAGGTATCATGCGTAATGCGTATGAAAATGTGAATGCGATGCAAATGCAACGGAAAACATTCTTTCTTTCATTTAGACATGCTCATAAAATACTTGAACTTTCTTTCTTTCTTTTAAATCATGCTCATCATAAAACAAGAGAGTGTGTCAGCCTATTATACCGGGCATGACTCGGTTCTTATAACATGATCACCTTCAGGTCTATTATACCGGACCTGGCTCGGTTCTTATACTCTTCAGACCTATTATACCGGGCCTGGATCGGTTCTTATAATCTTCAGACCTATTATACCGGGCCTGGATCGGTTCTTATAATTTCATCAGACCTATTATACCGGGCCTGGATCGGTTCTTATAATTCTTCAGATCAATTAACCCCGGATCTGTGGCGGGTTAAGCTGGCCAGAAGGGATGGAATTCTTTCAAAACAGAAACTTTATATAAAACATCGATAAAATCATGAGCATGGAACATATGAGCATGTCAATGCAAGTGCATGGGATGCAACATGGTAAAATGCACTTATAACATCATAAACAACTTTCTTCATGGGCTGGAAAACGAACCAGCAGCATGTCCTGTATTGTCCGGCCTTAAAATCAACCTTTTTAGCCTATTTTCCAGAAACTAAAAATATGGACATGCACCACATGATCTTAACTACATTCTGTACAAATTTCATGCGATTTCGACAAGCGTAGATACCTCAATAAAAATAATTCCCACAAGGGTACAACAGAAATTCTGCTGCACTCTCAACTCCATTCCTTACCTTGTCTCCATCCATAAACTCATTATGGGGCTCACTTAGCACCTGGAAATCTTTCCTATTTCCTTTGTGAACAATATTCAAATGCCCATTCACCAAAACAGGTTAAAATAAATACGATACAATTCATACAAGCACAAAGGGTCAATCTGTCCTGTTTTCCAGAATGTTACACCGACTTTCCTTCAATGGTTTACCATCAAGATCAATAGATAAAATCAATTTCTTTACATGGATATTTAGCTCTATGTCTTAAGTACTTCCTGTAAAAATTTCAGGTCAATCCAAGATGTTTAAGGTACTTAAATAATTTTTCTCCCTAAGGTGTACGACCAGAACTGTTTTGACCCCTTGATACTAAAAATTCATTTCTGGCCAATCCACAAAGGATTTTCCAGAAATTCCAACGCCACAATAAACTAGACATAATAAGCTACGACCATACCAAAAATAAGCTCAATCCAACGTTAGAAGGTCCTTAACTAAGTCCATCAATTTGGCATAAAATCTGTCCAGAATTCTGTTTTCAGCCAACATGCATAGAAATATCCTTTCCTTCCTAATTTTGTTCTTTAGCCTATAATCCAAGTTAATGGTCATTCAATATACATGATAAGGCTTCCCTATACTAATTCAAGTCTCTTTTAGCATGCAAAAGTCGTTCATGGGCTGTTCATTCTTCCAAACAAAACAGTCCCCTAGTCCAACAATTCAAAATAAGAAAAGGTAACAACTTAGGCATATTTTCACTAAAGTCATATCTTAGGCTTCTAGACATTCAAGTATGCACATAATCACATATATTGTAAGGGGTTAAAGTATACTTGCCTCTTCAAGCTAAAGCTCTTGCCTTTGCTTGGTTATGAAGTGAGATGTGATGAATCCTTCACCTTCTTCACCTTAAGCATACGGTTTTAAGGAAATGAAATGAAAAGGTTTCTTTATTCAATAGAGGAACTAGGTTATCTTTAAGGCTAGAGCATCTTACCAAAATGAGCTTGGAATGGAGGTTCAAGCACCTCAATATAACACCACCTAGAAAAGTTGAAGGCTTTCACCTATTTCAACCATGAAACCCACGGTTTTGGCATGGAGAAGGAGAGTTCATGTGAGCTTCATTCTTTACCAAAATGAGAATTTCTTAAGGGAACTTGGAATAAGACTTACCTAGATGTCTTCTTGAGTCTTGAAGTTGAAAGTTAAACTCCCATCCTTCAAGATGTTGGGGGCGAAACTTGGTGAGGGGAATGGAAATTGTCTAAGTGTTTTGCTCTTGCATGATGAGAAGATAGATGTTTCTAGAATGGTTTGATTTAAACATGTTAGGACTTAGGAGAGGGGGGACGGTTTTGGAGGGATTTTTGTGAGGGTTAGGGCTTTCTTGATGTTAATCAAGGTTAAGTTAGTATAACCTTGGTTACTTTATTCAAACTATAGTTACTTTTGTGCTAACCCAAGTTACTTTATTAAATCATGGTTACATTAACCTTGGTTTAGAGAAAAGTAACCATGGTAGGATTTAAAATCCTCCATGTCTAGACACTAAGGGGGGGCGGTTTTGGTTGGGGTCTTTATGACCTCAACCATACTACTTCCTTCTTTAATGAGTTGTCTCAACTTGTTCCTTAAATGCATGTCTATTTTATTTTCTATTTATTCTTTGCATAATAATTCTTGTATTATTTTAACTAATAAAATTGGCTAGAGAATTCTAGAATTCCATGTATAGGCCGAAATTTTGGGCCTCTTAGGCATCTTGATATTCCTTGTAATTTTAATCATATGCCATATTGTTGCCTATATTTTATTGTATTCCAAGATTAGATATGTATGTATACAATACGTACACGCCTAGGTGTACCATGTGTTTATACCTTCCCTACATATCATATATACGCACATACATATATATATTGGTATGGTTTATATCACTCTATATTCATGGACTATCTCAAGAGTATTTAAGTAAAAAGAGTTACGTGGACTTAAGTAACACGCTCTAAAAGAAATTGTCGCTTTCATTCCATCTCATTCATAGTTTTTACGTACCTTGTTGGGGTACAACATCCTTCCCTCCTTCAATAAAGTTTCGTCCTCGAAACTTATGAATTGTCAAAGAGATATGGGTACTTTTGCTTCATGTCTCCTCTAACTCCCAAGTGGCCTCATCAACTGAATGGTTCTTCCATTCACCTTGACCATAGGAATAGACTTATTCCTCAATGCTTTCACTTCCCTATCAATTATCCTTTCGGGTTCTCAACATATGATATATCAGCTTCAATCCTCAAAGGTTGTTCATCCATAATATGGCTCGAGTCATGCACATACTTACGCAATTGAGATATATGAAACACATTGTGTAATTGAGACAACGATGGTGGTAGTGCAAGTCTATAAGCAACTTCTCCAATTCTTTCCAAGATCTCAAATGGTCCAATGAATCTAGGACTAAGTTTCCCTTTAATTCCGAACCGCTTTACTCCTTTCGATGGGATACCTTCAAGAATACTTTATCTCCTACTTGAAACTCAAGTGGTCGACGCCTCACGTCGGCCCACGCCTTGCTTCTATCCTGAGCAGCCTTCAATCTTTGTCTTGCAATCATAACCTTTTCCTTGGTTTGCTCCACTAAGTCAGGTCCTGTGAAAATTATCTCCAATCTCATCCCAATACAATGGCGATCGACATTTTCTTCCATAAAGAGCTTCATAAGGAGCCATTCCAATAGATCTGTGATAGCTGTTATTGTATGAAAACTCAACCAACTTCAAACTCTTATCCCAGCTACCTCCAAAGTCCAACACACAAGCACGCAACATGTCCTCCAACGTTTGATTGTTCTCTCTGATTGACCGTCAGTCTGGGGATGAAAAGCTGAACTCATGCGAACTTCCGTACCCATCGCTTTCTGAAATGCCGTCCAAAACCTTGATGTGAAGCGGGGGTCTCGGTCACAAACTATGCTCATAGGAACTCCATGCAAACATACAATCTGATCAACATACATAGAAGCCAACTTTTCCATGGGTGCTTTAATCGACATTGCCATGAAATGAGCACTCTTCGTCAGACGATCCACAATAACCCAAATAGTGTCATATCCACTTCTTGTCTTAGGTAAATCGGTCACAAAATCCATAGCGATGTGATCCCACTTCCACTCAGGCACCTCAAGTGGTTGCAATAATCCAGCTGGCCTCTGATGTTCTGCTTTGACTTTCTGACATACAAGACATTTCTCAACAAACTCTGCTATCTGATTCTTCATTCCTGGCCACCAAAACTTTTGCTTCAAGTCATGATACATCTTATTTGCTCCTGGGTGAATAGACAAGCGTGAATTATGGGCTTCCTGAACACTTCACTTCTATCGCATCATCATTAGGCACACACAATCGACCTCTAAACCAAAACTGCCGTCACTACGGACTTCAAAATCGTCAGATGGCTTCTCCTTCAGCTTGCTCTTAACTTTCATCAATGCATCATCCTTAACTTGAGTCTCCTTAATCCTATCGATCAAAGAAGGAACCACTACTAATTTTGCAAGCACGTCGGAAATCGAATTACTTCTTCCAGACCAAACTCTTCCATATCACGCTGTAAAGGTGGTTGACGGGATGACTCGTCTTACGACTCAAAGCGTCAGCAACTCTATTAGCTTTACCTGGATGTACTGAATAGAGATGTCATAATCCTTGATCAACTCAAGCCATCGCCTTTGGCGCATATTCAGCTCCTTTTGAGTGAAGAGGTATTTCAAACTCTTATGATCCGTGAAGATCTCACACTTCTCTCCATACAGATAATGACGCCAAATCTTAGAGCAAATACAACTGCTGCAAGCTCAAGGTCATGTACTGGATAATTCTGCTCAAACGGCTTAAGCTGGCGAGACGCATACGCGATCACACGCCCATTCTGCATAAGAACACAACCCAATCCATTCTTGGAAGCATCACTATAGATCACAAACTGTTCTCCTGAAATGGGTTGAGCCAAAACTGGTGCAGACGTCAACCTTGCCTTCAGCTCAGAAAAGCTACTTTCACAATCCTCATTCCATACAAATTTTGTCTTCTTCTGAGTCAATCTAGTGAGTGGCATAGCTATCCTTGAAAATCCTTCAACAAACTTGCGGTAGTAACCGGCCAGTCCGAGAAAACTCCTTACTTCAGTGACATTGGTCGGTCTCGGCCACTCAGTAATTGCCTCAATCTTTCGGGGATCAACCGAAATCCCATTTTCAGTAATAATATGGCCCAGAAATGACACACTATGCAACCAAAACTCACATTTACTGAATTTCGCATAGAGTTGATGCTTCCTTAGAATACCAAGTATTGTCCTCAGATGAGCTGTATGAGTTTCCTCATCAGGCGAATAAATCAGGATATCGTCAATAAAGACTACCACATACTTATCCAATTGGTCCCGAAACACCCGATTCATAAGATCCATAAACGCTGCAGGGGCGTTGGTCAGTCCAAAAGGCATCACGAGAAATTCATAATGCCCATATCTCGTCCTGAATGCTGTCTTAGGAATATCCTCAGCTCTTATCTTCAATTGAAAATATCCAGATCTTAGGTCCACTTTGCTAAACACCCGAGCTCCCTGCATTAGGATACTTTAGATATTATTCATGATTATATATTGAAATAAGACTTGGTAATTACTGACCCGAAGCTGGTCGAACAGATCGTCGATCCGAGGCAACGGATACTTATTCTTTACGGTGATCTTGTTGAGTTCTCGATAATCAATACACAGTCGCATACCTCCATCTTCTTCTTTACAAATAAAACTGGGGCACCCCATGGCGACACACTTGGACGAATCAACTTCTTTTCCAATAACTCGTGCAATTGCTCTTTTAGTTCCTTCAGCTCAGCGGGTGCCATGCGGTAAGGAGCTTTAGAAATGGGCTCAGCTCCGGGGATGAGATTTATCTCAAAGGAAATTCTCGATCAGGGGGAAGTCCTGGTAGTTCCTCTGGAAAGACATCAAGAAACTCTTGAACTACTGGAACTTGCGAAATGTCCACTGCTGCCTGCTCGACACTAAGAGCATAAACAAGATAGCCTTGACATCCCTTTCGCAACGCTACGGGCACGACTGTATTCACAAAAATATTCTTTGACTTCTTCAACTTGGGACCTCCTTGAAATGATACTTCCTCTTGCTCCGGGGCTTGAAAGTGACTTTCTTCTGATTGCAGTCAATATGGGCATGGTTCTTAGACAACCAGTCCATACCAAGAATAATGTCAAAGTCACTCATAGCAATCGGGATCAGATCAGCCGCGAACCGATGGTCATCGAGCTCGACCGCGCAATTCTTATACAGATAATGAGACGTAAGCACTTGATCACCAGCGGCTTGGATTCGATAGGGTGATTTAAGCCGGATGGGATTGTGGTCTAATCCCTTTGCAAATTTCTTAGATATAAAGGAGTGGCTGGCGCCACTATCAAACAACACATTTGCGGGCATACAACATACAAGAGTAGCGCCTGAATCATAAAGTTTTAACTACGCAGCAATATAATATTTATCAACTTAGTATTGCATAATTTTAAATCATACCAGCCACGACGTCTCCAGCTTCCTCAACTGCAGCATCAGTCATCACATGCACACGCGCATTCGGGCGCTGACGTTGGTTCCTCTGCTGCTGACCACCACGCTCACGACAATCTCTCAGAATATGCCCAGTCTTTCCACATCCAACACAAGCAGCTCCCTTATCAGGACAATCCCTAATATATGACCAGTCTTGCCGCAACCAAAGCACTTACCAGCTTGTACATAGCACTCGCCCAAATGATTCTTCTGACAATGGGGACACATGGGAATGGCCTGCTGCTGCTGTCCTTGATTTCCTTGATTATTTCTCTGATTATTCTGATTCTGCCCACGGCGCTGTCCACGATTCTGATTTCCTCTTTGGTTCTGATTCTGCTGTCTACCTTGCCTCCCATGAAAATTCTGTCTAGTCATTTTCCTTGCTCCTTTATCACCAGAAGTGTCCCTTCCTCTTTTCTGGCCCATCGTCGCATCGCGACGAATGATATCCTTCTCGATCCGATAACATGCATCAACAAGTGCCTCAAAATCAGCAGAGATAACATTTACCAACCAAGTGCGAATCCTTGGGTTCAGCCCACTCTCAAACTTCACCATCTTAGATTCCTCATCATTCATCGTAGCCGGAGAAAATCTACCCAAAGCCAGAAACTTGCTCACATATTCAGACACAGTCATACCAGGTTCTTGCTTCAACATTTCAAAATCATGCCTCTTTTGCATCTTCACTGACGGAGGAAAATAAAACTTGTTGAACTCTTGGATGAATCTCTCCCATGGAATAGGTCGGGGCAAAGGTTGCAGCTTAGCCTTCCACCACTGGTTCGCCTCACCAAGGAGGAAAGGCCTCACAGCTTGGGTTTTCATATTGTCAGGGGCTCCATTCAGTTCAAAACAGTTCTCCACTTCATCTAGCCATTTTTCAGCCATATCGGGGTCAGACTTGCCTTCAAAAGGCGGCACATTCGCTCGCTTGAGCTTCTCAAAGTAGTACTGCGCATCTCTTATCGGTTCATAAGGAGGAGGGGGGCAACTTGCTGAATCATTCCCTGGCCAATCTGAGTTACGGTCTGACAGAATGCTTGGAAATCCGGAATAAGAAGTGGCACTTGCGGAAGAGGGTTTCCTTGAGCTGGTGGGGGATTTTCATTCTGCGGTGGAGGAGGAGGCGGTGGATTCTGATTCTGAGGAGGAGGTGGAGGGACTTGATCTTGAGGTTGTGGAGGGTTTGGTTCGGGTATGGGCAGCATCTCTGCGAGGTCTACCACGAGTCCGAACCATCTGTATACGGAGCAGAAAGAAAGTATATTATATATATGACTGACTGAATTTAGACATGCTTGGAAAAGGAATTTAAAGCAGGAAAAAGAGTCAATACGACATATCGGCTAACAGGTTGACCAAGGGACCCTATTCCCAATCTAAGTTGTCTAAGCTAAGGCATCTCTCTAAGATCATGACTTAAGTCTAAGATCAATTCTTAGTTTTCTAAGATCATAACTTAGCTTCTACGTTCTGCCCGAATCTAGAGCCTCGGCTCTGATACCACCTGTAGCGCCCCGTACTCGGCTACCCCTCGTACGGTGCACCCGCCGTACCTTCCCTTTCGGAAAAGTACAAAGCGTCGATACTTAACTCGTAAAACCCATGGATAAACATGGATTACAAAGTCACGATCTTAACAGGTAGATAAAAATACGGCAGAATTTGAACCTTAATCCGAAAGCGTCAAATCGCGAATACATAGCAAAATTATACAAACTGAACGATAGCAAACTACCGCGAAATTATACAAACATTATCCGAAGAGAATCCGAAATAGCTAAGTCCCAAAATGTCCCAAAGGCTCATCAAAAGCTTCCATCATCATTCTCTTAACGGCAATTTCAATAACCTACGGGTATGGCATCCTTGGCTCATCATCAATCCACTCGACTTCATTACCTGGCTCTGGGGGGAAAATAAATGGGTGAGCGACAAGTCGCCAGCAAGTATACAATAACACCGTACAATAAAGAGAAAACGGCATACAAGAATCAAACCCCAATTCCTTAAGTTAAACATACCTGCCATTACCTTTCCGAAGCATCATACTTAAAGTCATATCAATACTTAGCTAAGATCTAAGTGTCATCACTTAGTTAGATTCTACATGCCATAGCCAAACCTTACTTCTATGAAAAGGTATCATGCGTAATGTATGAAAATGGAATGCGATGCAAATGCAACGGAAAACATTCTTTCTTTCATTTAGACATGCTCATAAAATACTTGAACTTCTTTCTTTCTTTTAAATCATGCTCATCATAAAACAAGAGAGTGTGTCAGCCTATTATACCGGGCATGACTCGGTTCTTATAACATGATCACCTTCAGGTCTATTATACCGGACCTGGCTCGGTTCTTATACTCTTCAGACCTATTATACCGGGCCTGGATCGGTTCTTAATCTTCAGACCTATTATACCGGGCCTGGATCGGTTCTTATATTCATCAGACCTATTATACCGGGCCTGGATCGGTTCTTATAATTCTTCAGATCAATTAACCCCGGATCTGTGGCGGGTTAAGCTGGCCAGAAGGGATGGAATTCTTTCAAAACAGAAACTTTATATAAAACATCGATAAAATCATGAGCATGGAACATATGAGCATGTCAATGCAAGTGCATGGGATGCAACATGGTAAAATGCACTTATAACATCATAAACAACTTTCTTCATGGGCTGGAAAACGAACCAGCAGCATGTCCTGTATTGTCCGGCCTTAAAATCAACCTTTTTAGCCTATTTTCCAGAAACTAAAAATATGGACATGCACCACATGATCTTAACTACATTCTGTACAAATTTCATGCGATTTCGACAAGCGTAGATACCTCAATAAAAATAATTCCCACAAGGGTACAACAGAAATTCTGCTGCACTCTCAACTCCATTCCTTACCTTGTCTCCATCCATAAACTCATTATGGGGCTCACTTAGCACCTGGAAATCTTTCCTATTTCCTTGTGAACAATATTCAAATGCCCATTCACCAAAACAGGTTAAAATAAATACGATACAATTCATACAAGCACAAAGGGTCAATCTGTCCTGTTTTCCAGAATGTTACACCGACTTTCCTTCAATGGTTTACCATCAAGATCAATAGATAAAATCAATTTCTTTACATGGATATTTAGCTCTATGTCTTAAGTACTTCCTGTAAAAATTTCAGGTCAATCCAAGATGTTTAAGGTACTTAAATAATTTTTCTCCCTAAGGTGCTACGACCAGAAGCTGTTTTGACCCCTTGATACTAAAAATTCATTTCTGGCCAATCCACAAAGGATTTTCCAGAAATTCCAACGCCACAATAAACTAGACATAATAAGCTACGACCACACCAAAAATAAGCTCAATCCAACGCTTAGAAGGTCCTTAACTAAGTCCATCAATTTGGCATAAAATCTGTCCAGAATTCTATTTTCAGCCAACATGCATAGAAATATCCTTTCCTTCCTAATTTTGTTCTTTAGCCTATAATCCAAGTTAATGGTCATTCAATATAATAAGGCTTCCCTATACTAATTCAAGTCTCTTTTAGCATGCAAAAGTCGTTCACATGGGCTGTTCATTCTTCCAAACAAAACAGTCCCCTAGTCCAACAATTCAAAAATAAGAAAAAAAAAGGTAACAACTTAGGCATATTTTCACTAAAGTCATATCTTAGGCTTCTAGACATTCAAGTATGCACATAATCACATATATTGTAAGGGGTTAAAGTATACTTGCCTCTTCAAGCTAAAGCTCTTGCCTTTGCTTGGTTATGAAGTGAGATGTGATGAATCCTTCACCTTCTTCACCTTAAGCATACGGTTTTAAGGATGAAATGAAAAGGTTAGTCTTTATTCAATAGAGGAACTAGGTTATCTTTAAGGCTAGAGCATCTTACCAAAATGAGCTTGGAATGGAGGTTCAAGCACCTCAATGTAACACCACCTAGAAAAGTTGAAGGCTTTCCCTATTTCAACCATGAAACCCACGGTTTTGGCATGGAGAAGGAGAGTTCATGTGAGCTTCATTCTTTACCAAAATGAGAATTCTTTAAGGGAACTTGGAATAAGACTTACCTAGATGTCTTCTTGAGTCTTGAAGTTGAAGTTAAACTCCCATCCTTCAAGATGTTGGGGGCGAAACTTGGTGAGGGGAATGGAAATTGTCTAAGTGTTTTGCTCTTGCATGATGAGAAGATAGATGTTTCTAGAATGGTTTGATTTAAACATGTTAGGACTTAGAGAGGGGGGACGGTTTTGGAGGGATTTTTGTGAGGGTTAGGGCTTTCTTGAATGTTAATCAAGGTTAAGTTAGTATAACCTTGGTTACTTTATTCAAACTATAGTTACTTTTGTGCTAACCCAAGTTACTTTATTAAATCATGGTTACATTAACCTTGGTTTAGAGAAAAGTAACCATGGTAGGATTTAAAATCCTCCATGTCTAGACACTAAGGGGGGCGGTTTTGGTTGGGGTCTTTATGACCTCAACCATACTACTTCCTTCTTTAATGAGTTGTCTAACTTGTTCCTTAAATGCATGTCTATTTTATTTTCTATTTATTCTTTGCATAATAAATTCTTGTCTTATTATTTAACTAATAAAATTGGCTAGAGATTCTAGAAATCCCATGTATAGGCCGAAATTTTGGGCCTCTTAGGCATCTTGATATTCCTTGTAATTTTAATTCATATCCATATTGTTGCCTATATTTTATTGTATTCCAAGATTAGCATATGTATGTATACAATACGTACACGCCTGTGTACCATGTGTTTATACCTTCCCTACATATATCATATATACGCACATACATATATATATTGGTATGGTTTATATCATTCTATATTTCATGGACTATCTCAAGAGCATTTAAGTAAAAAGAGTTTCGTGGACTTAAGTAACACGCTCTAAAGAAATTGCCGCTTTCATTCCATCTCACATTCATAGTTTTTACGTACCTGATTGTTGGGGTACAACATGATGTTCCTACAAAACTTAAAATACCAATTTTGCCCTTTTTGGTAAGTTGTAGAAACTTCCAAGTCACGTTAGTCACAATACAATAATAATCACCAAAAACATATAATAAGCACATAATGAGCATGTATAAATCATGTACAAATCAAAACAACCATTTTATCACATTTTAGAAAATTATTTCTAAAAACTCTAGACATCGATCGATCGAAGTACCTCAGCTTCATAGATCGATGTCTCACATAAAGGTTCAGGTTTTGTCTCTGACCTACATCAATCGATCGAAGTGAGCATTCGATGTACATTGATCGATCGATGTGTCTTAGGTTTAGAGATCGATGTCTCACAGAAAGGTCTTAAACTTTCTGCCTTACATCGATCGATCGATGTGAGAGATCTATGTACATAGATCGATCGATGTGCAACAAACTGAGAGATAGATGTCAACTTGTTCAACTTATTCAACTTTTAATCACATATAACACCATGTGTGACATTTTTAAATATTCATCACTTAAAATCATGACTTTGAAAATTATCGAAACATATTTCTCAACATTCTCCTCCTTTTGGATGATTTTCAAAATAACCTAACATGATTTTAATGTCACAACTTATAACCAAAAGTTTAACCAAAAGTTTAACCAAATGCTTTCAACTATGTTTTCAACTTTTAAATAGTATGCCGCTCTCCCTCAATTCATACTCTCCCCCTTAACCTATGCTCCAAAATTTATACCAAAAAACTTAGCATATGATTCATCATGACTTACCAACAAAAACATGACTTACCAACTAAAATCATGTTCTTATTCTATCTTCCCCTTTATTTTGCAATCATCATGCAAAAGATAGAACTATACAATGGTATCGTAAGTCATCATTCCTAATTTGGCTCGTAAGTTATCAAAAATGGCTTGATTAAGGGGTTTGGTGAAGATGTCAGCGATTTGGTGATCAGTTCTTATATGGTTTATCACTATGTCCTTATTTTGAACATGATCGCGAAGAAAGTGGTATCACACCTCAATGTGTTTGGCCTTATGATGAAGCACCGGATTCCAGGAAAGATTGATTGCACTTGTGCTATCGCAGAAAATTGGAATCTTATTCATTTTAATGTCAAAATCACTAAGTTGTTGTTTAAGCCAAAGTATTTGGGTAGTACATAAACTCACAGCGATATACTCGGCTTCAGTGGTAGAAAGAGCTACACTAGCTTGCTTTTTAGAAAACCAAGAGATCAAATTAGTTCCTATGAATTGACATGTACCGCTAGTGGATTTCTATCTAACTTGCAACCACCATAATCAGCATCACTATATGCGTGTAATTCAACTTAGCGTTTCTATCATACCACAGTCCTAAGTGAGGTGTATGCTTAAGATATCTAAAGATCTTTTTCACTGCATTGTAATGTGATACCTTAGGACAAGATTGAAACCTAGCACACATACACACACTAAACATAATATCAGGTCTTGATGCAATTAAGTATAACAATGAGCCAATCATAGACCTATAAAGTGTGTCATCAAAAGGTTTACCATTTTCATCCTTATCAAGTTTGGTAATAACACTCATAGGCGTAGTTGTAGGTTTCAACTCTTCAAAGCCAAACTTCTTAATCATATCATTGACATACTTAAGTTGGCTAATGTAAATTCCTTGAGGGGTTTGTTTGATTTGAAGTCCTAAGAAATAATTCAACTCTCCTACCATTGACATTTCAAACTCTGACTTTATACATTCTTCGAAGTCTTTTACTAAAGTAGGGTTGGTTGAACCAAAGATTATATCATCTACGTATATTTGAACTATTAACAAATCAATACCTTTTCTTCTTAGGAATAATGTGTTGTCGATGGTCCCCCTTTGATAATTATTTGCAATAAGAAAGTTTGCAAATATATCATACCAAGCTCTTGGATCTTGTTTTAAACCATATAGAGCTTTCTTAAGCTTATAAACATGGTTCGGATTCTTCGGATCTTCGAATCCAGGAGGTTGTTTGACAAACACTTCTTCTTGGATATATCCATTCAAGAACGCACTCTTGACATCCATTTGGAAGAGATTAATTTTTCTTATACTTGTAATCGCAAGTAACAATCTAATTGCTTCTAGTCGTGCAACGGGTGCAAAGGTTTCTTCATAATCTATTCCTTCTTGTTGATTATAACCTTGTGAGACTAGTCTAGCCTTATTCCTTGTAATATTTCCTTGTTCATCCATTTTATTCCTAAAAACCCATTTAGTTCCTATGATAGACTTGTCTTCAGGTTTAGGTACTAAGTCCCACACGTTGTTCCTTGTGAATTGATTTAATTCCTCATGCATAGCATCTATCCATGATATGTCACCTAAGGCTTCCTTTACGTTCTTAGGTTCTAATTGTGAGATTAAGCTATGTCCTTCAAGTTGACTTATATTTCTACGTGTTTTAACCCCAACACTTGGATCCCCAATGATTAGTTCTCTAGGGTGCCACCAATTCCTAGATTGATTAAGTTCACCCTCATCTTGTTCAAATATTTCATTAGTGTGAACGTTATCATATGTAATTGGATCATTAGTTGTATCTTCTAATTGCAGAGTCTCTTGATTTATTTCATCTAAGGGTTCATGTTTGTCTTGTTCGGGGGAGTTGGTTCTAGATGATCAAGTACAGGCTCAAGTAATACATCATCATCAAACATATTTTCAACATTTGTTTCTTGTTTATGTTGATGTTTATCACTAACTTCAAAACATGCATTTTCATTGAATTTCACATGTATGGATTCAATTATTTTTCTAGATGCAGGATTATAACACCTATATGCTCTTGAGTTAGTTGAATACCCAACAAATATGCATTCAATAGACTTTTGTTCAAATTTATCTAGATTATCCTTAGTGTTCAGCACAAAACATTTACATCCAAATACTTTAAGATAATCTATCTTAGGTTGTCTATTGTTTAGCAATTCATAAGGCGTTTTATTTAATTTCTTTCTAATAGTGAGCCTATTTATAATATAGCATGCACAACTAACAGCTTCAGCCCATAAATATTTAGGTAATTTATTTTCACAAGCATTGTCCTAGCAACTTCTTGAATCTTTCTATTTTACGTTCAACAACTCCATTGAGTTGTGGTGTTCTAGGTGGTGAGAATTCATGTTTGATTCCATATAGTTCGCAAAATTTGATTATGTCTTTGTTTTTAAATTCTCCACCTCTATCGCTTCTAATTCTTTTAACATTTTCTTCATAAATGTTTTCAAGTTGCTTAATAAGGGTTTCGATTGCTAATGGAGCATTGTCTTTGTGTGTTAAGAACAATGTCCATGTGTAGCGTGAGTAATCATCTACTATGACACACACATAGTAGTGTCCACCTAGACTTCTTGTCCTACTTGGACCAAATAAGTCTAAGTGAAGCAATTCTAGTACATGACTAGTACTCACTTCATGTTTCGGTTTTAAGGTTTCTTTAATGTGTTTTCCCTTAATACATGTTTCACACATTTGAAAATTATCTAAGTCTAACTTAGGCATTCCTCTAATTAAATTCTTTTTAGACAATTTCTTAATAGTTGAAATTCCTATATGGCCTAATCTTCTATGCCATAAATTTACATCTAAGTCATGTGATATTAGACACTTAACCTTAGCATCTAACATGTTATCTAAGGTAAGAGTATAAATATTTCCATCTCTATTTCCTTTTAAAACCGTTTCTCCTTTTTCATTTATTATATCACAAGAATTGGGAAGAAAGGAGACATTATAACCACAATCTATAAGTTGAGAAATGCTAAGTAAATTATAAGATAGATTGCTTACTAATAACACATTTCGTATTTGAAATGTGTTAGGGTCCCAATTGTTCCTTTTCCAACAACTTGTCCTTTGTTGTTGTCACCGAATGTTACTTTTCCTCCATTCTTATATGTTCCAATTCGATGAATAGTTTGGGGTTCCCCGTCATATGCCTCGAACATCCACTATCTAAAAACCATTTGGTTTTTAGATTCTTTGACTTTGCCTCCTTCTTGCATTCCTTGCGTTTATCCTACAATGGAGACAAAGTTTTAGGTACCCTTTATTTGGGTCCTTGAATGTTAGGGGCACTATTCTTGTTTAGATATCCCTTAGGTATCCAAACTTGAATATACCTTCTAGGCACATTTTTAGCATTGTTATAATTTGGAAAATAAGAAGAATTAGCATATACATGATTATTCCACATAAGTGAAGATACATTGTTATCATGTTGTGCCATGGTTGATAATCATTATAGGATGGCCGAATTTTATAATGTGCATAAGGCATGCGATTTTGTTTCTTATATGGCACTATATAAGTGTGTTTGTAGGCATTTCTATAAGACTTATAAGAGTGTTGCCTATTTAGGTTCATAATAAGTTGTTGTATTTTATTCGGTCTAGTTGCATTTGTATACATGTAGGCATAATTTCTAGATTGTCTAGATGCAAAGTTTGGCCTAGATGTATAGTTATGCGTGTGTGTTTTTATGGGTGCATGCTGCATTTTTATCTTTGAATAAGAAGAAGGAGTAGAAGAAGATTTAGCAGACAAGTTTGTTTTTATAACTTTATAAGGTTGTTTCGTAGTTGATGATACAAACTTAGTCTTTTTATCTAATTTTTCATCTTCTTCTTTATATCCCAATCAGTTTTATCATTTCCATACTTTTGTGATGATATAAGTGTATCTAACATATTTGCACCAGATTTAAATTGTTCTATCATTTTTTCTAAGGTAAATTTAGAAGACTTAAGTTGTACTATTTCATTTTCACAACTTTCTAACTTGGATTTTAACATTTTATTTTCCATTTGTAACTTTTGTTCATCTTTCCTATATGATTCAATTTTATTCTCTAAAGAATCAAGAGTATTAGTAGACTCTTGTTTAAGAGATTCTAGTTGATCGGAGAATTCCAAGTTGGACGTCTTCAACTTGTCATTTTCTTCAACTAGTTTCTTCTTTTCTTTAGAAGCCTCTTACAGTGAGCATGCATTCTTAAGAATTCTTCATACATTTCATCAAATGTCATGTCACTATCGGAATCACTATCAAAGAAGAACATACCTCGTTGGATACGAAGCAGACTTGAGCTTCCTCAGTTTCGGATTCTGAGTCGGATGAGTCGCTCCATGTGCTCACCTTCATTGCTCGTTTCCCTTTTCTTGCCTTAGACTCTTTTGCCTTTGTCGTTTGAGCCTCCTTATCCTTGGCTTGTTTATTATTGTTGTTATTATTATTATTTTTCTTCGTGGGACAGTCATATGAAATATGTCCTTTTGACCGCATTCATTGTAGAAATAAGAGGGTTTGAGTGATTTCAAAATAAGAAATTTGAATATATATATATATATATATATATATATATATATATAAACGTTGAGTATATATATATACACAAGTGTACATGTATGCATGATAACTTGCCTTATTTAGCTTATATATTTGTTGCCGTACTAACGAGCCATGAAGCATTAAAGCTTACATCATATGGCGAACATTTGTTGAGTTTATACTATTTTCAGGTGCCACCATTAATGAACTAAAGTAGTTCATTAAGTGAAGTACTTAGTTTAATAAACTAAGTAGTTCATTAAAGGAAGATGCATTTGGAAAAGGCACAAAGGCAACATGGCTATGGAAGGAAAGTCTTCTCCTCCTCCCCACATTTAATTCCACACGCCACTTATACATATATATACTATATTTTCAGATTTTTTATAAAAGGCACATACACATGTATTCCAACGTACTACCGACACGTTATATATCTTACGTACGTACGTTAACGTCACACCACTATACTTAACTCATATTTATGAGTATATTCAGGTCTTATATCATATGATATAGATATGGTGATGACAAATTAAATACGACACGATAAAAGGTTCTAAACCGAAATTTGTCGTATCGGGCGAATACCGAAACTTCGCCAACGTGTCACGTACTTGCCATAAATAAATGGCCAGCCCATATACAAAAAATGATGTAAATTTCGTGCACATCACTGAAAATTCAGTAAAAATACTTTCCATGTTGGCACACACAAATCACCCCACATTTAGGCCAAAATGTGAAGATTCCAATTTTAATTTTGTCACATGTTTATGGTACCACTTTAAATCAGCCAAGAGCTGAAATTTAAAGTATATTATATATATTATGTATAACATATATATATCATGTGCAAAAGTTGGAATTTAAATTAGAGAAAAATCGGGTAATCGATAAATATCGAAAATTCGGTTTTCTACGCACTTAACATGGAACGTTTTTCTTGAACATCATGTGACACGTATCTAGACACTTTTTACATATAATATACATCTTAAAGTGTTCTAGAAAATTAAATTAAGGGCTGATTGGAATATTACATGTGTGTATTATTAAATGTGCACTATTTTACAAAGTTAGCAAAAATAAATTTCAGCACATGCACAAACATATTCAAACGTCACTACAGCTGAGTTGGAGCACATGTGGAGCCTTGTTGGCATGTTGATTGGTCAAGGATCAATCATACAATGTTGATGAATCAAAGAGAGAAGCTACAAAAGGTAAGTATTCAACATATACCTCTCTTATGTCACATGCTGAAAATTTCAGCATGTCACACTTGTCTTGGCCGAATTCTTCACCATTGAAAGATATTTTGTCAATTTTTCATTAAAGGATAATTAAAGGAGTTATGGAAATGATTTGAATTTATGTAAGGTAATTAAGTGTGATATTTTACATATCACACATGCTGAAATTTTTCAGCATGTGTGAGGGGTGTGCTGGCCGAATGTTGCTTCTCTTTGTGTCCAAGTTCATTCTTCATTTGGTAGCAAGACTTACCTTATATAATTGATTTATTTTTATGACAAAAATTCAAAGGAAAATGGAAAAAATCTGAATTTATCTCATGTTGTAAATGCTGAAAATTTCAGCATTAAAATGGGCTGGCCGATTTTTTGAGGATGGAAGGAAGAATTTTTGTGTCTTGCACTTTATGACAAAATTTGAGAATTATGGTATGATTTAATGATTGGATATTTGGCAAATATTTAGTGTTTATTCAGATTTTCAATGTCATCAAATGATGACAACAATTGAAGCCAATCAAGAGGTGCCAAGTAAGCAATGACTAAATGATGGTCCCAATGGAGTGGATGCCAAGTAAGCAAAGCATTGTCACCATGATGTCTTACACTCTCTCAAGCACTTAAAAAGGAAAATTTCAAGAGGGGGGAGAGGCCATAGGGGGACGGCTAGATCTATAAGGAAGGAAAAGAGAAGAACAAAACAAATACAACACCAGATTTGCATTCTAAAAGTGATCAAAGTGGCCAAGCCTCTTTCTCCTACTAATCTTCTTTCTTTCTTTTCTTTCTTGTAAAAAAGAGCCTATTGTATTTTACTTCTTTCAATCTTGAATAGGCTTCAAGAAACCACCATTCATTCATCTTTGTAAAAGATTGATCAAGGTGTGATCAATCTTCATTCTAGCGAGGTGGTGGTGTTCGTGTGAATTGTACTCGACATTACAAGGTTTGTAAAGGGTTGGAGTTAGGTGTAACTCTATCAACCCTGCGGTAAGGTGTACTGCGTGTTGTGTGAATTAGTGTGAACCAAGGAAGGTGTTCCTTGAAGACTGGAGTATGGTTGTTTATAACCGAACCAGTATAAAATTCTTGGTGCAATTTACTTTCAGCATTACTTTTCAGTTTCTTCTGCACTGTTTACTTATTTGTTCACGTTCGTAAAATAGTAAACGATTTCCAAAAATTATAAAAATTTCCATAAACATACATAGAACGTTCTAGGGTTAATTTGGCACAAGTTTCAACCCTTTTGGACAAGTATAAGTCAGTCAAACATCAAAAGTTCTGAGGACTAGTGCAGTCTGATTTTCAGACTTGCAAAGGTTGAGAACTTTGGTTGTAGTTTGACCTACTTCCCAAAAGAATTTTCAAAAACTGTTTCAACCTATTTAAATATAGTGGGTGAGAGTTATTGGTCAAATTTTCAGATCATTGGACATTCACACAAATAGGAATTAATTTTTTCAAAAACCATCTACCGTTTCTGGGCAGATTTGCACAATCTGAGTGCCAACGGTTTTTGAAGGGGTTAAAGGTTGAATTTTTAATTGAAATTTTTAGGGGACCCTCATAACATCTGAGGCTAAGTTCTCTCAAAATTTCATAATTTTTGGAGACCTCTAACCTGGTTTAAAAACGTTTAAAACAGGTCCTGAAAACAGAATCTGTTTTCAGAACTGAATTGTTCAAGTTTAAAGAAATTTTAAAAAGCACACTTTCCGCACCATCTATTCAAACTCCCCCCCCTTCTAGTGGTGCCTTGCAGATCCTACAAGTGGTATCAGAGCGGCAGGAATACTCACTACAAGGAATCCAACGATTCAGTGAGATGGCATCCACAAATCTCAAAACCGAACAAGAAGGTATGTCGAGCCAAAGGCCTCCACTTTTTGACGGTGAGTCCTTTATTCAATGGAAACTTAGGATGAAACTTTTTCTTATGGCTATAGATATAGATCTTTGGTCAATAATTGAAGATGGTCGCATATGTCCCATCTAATGTATCCACTGTAGACGGAGTTACTTTAGAAGTTATTAAAAACTAGACAAGAATATACGAGTGATGATAAAAAGAAACTTAGTATGAATGCTAGGGCTATGCAATTGCTTTTAAACGGATTAAGTAAAAGTGAGTCTAGTTATGTGTGCAATTGTTCGAGTGCACAAGAAATGTGGAGAATTTAGAAATGAAACACGAAGGCACGAGTCAAGTAAAAGAGTCAAAAATTAATATGCTCATGTCTACTCTTGAGTCTTTTAAATTGTTGCCTAATGAGTCGATTGTAGATATGGATCTTCGTTTAACTAACATCTATAACTCTCTTGAGTCTCTTGGTAAGGCTTTTACTACGCAGGAAAAGGTACAGAAAGTCCTACGAAGCCTTCCTTCGGAATGGGACCCTAAAGTGACTGCTATAGAAGAAAGTAAGGAGACTAAATCAATAAAAAATGGAAGAACTCATTGGCTCACTCAAAGTTTATGAAAACAAACTTACTATTCGGAAATCGGAATCATCTAAACAAGGTAAGACAATTGCTTTTAAATCAAATGAATACGTCTCCCCTCCCTCCGATCACGTAGATGATAGTGATTCGAATCGGATAATGATGATTTAATTCTATTGGCTAAAGGACTAAGAAGATTCATGAGAAAGTCATTTAGAAATAAAAACAAGGGCACTACATCTAAGAGAAACAAAACAAGTCAAATGATAAGGACATTAAATGTTATGAATGCGGCAAACTCGGACACTTATCATATGACTGCCCTAACAAAGAAAAGCAAACTAATAAATACCCTGACAAGGAGCGGAACAAAAATAGACTCGTCTTCAGATCCTAAACAAAGGAAACGTGCACTAAAGGCCTCCACATGGAGTGACTCATCAGACTCTGAAACTGAGACCGAAGAGGAGACCGCTCAAGTTTGCTTCGCTTCAAAGGCGTCTAATGAGGTATCATCCGATTCTGACTCTGACTCTGAACCTTCTTATGATGATCTTTTTAGTCAGTATCTTGAATTACATAAATTTACTAAGACTCTCGCAAAGAAAAGAAACGTTTAATTGAAGACAAGAAACTGTTAGAATCTTCTAACGAGAATCTTGTCGCTCAATTAAGCGATTCAAAGAAAGAGTCTTCATGTGTCATCACTGCATTAAAAACCGAGATCTCATCATGACTTCTCAAAATAATGAAATGAAATCCGAGATTTCAAATTTGAAATCAAGGAATACAGACTTAGAGAAAAATGATGAAACAATTCGATACAGGGTCAAACATGCTGCATCGCATCATATTATCGCAAAAGCATGACAGTGACAAAACTGGATTGGGATACGTTGATACTAACGAAGTATCAACCAAACCAACCAAGTTTGTTGTGTCTAAGAAAGTAGACACCCCTAAGCATCAAGTGGCGTCTAAGATGACGCAAAAAGCGCCCCCTTCCACACGCCCCACTCCCTCATATCATGTGAAATATAACGTTGTACCATATAGATATGAGAAGAAAAGAACAATGCATACACGAAATACATATCATCCACGCACTACGCACACGCACACAAGGACATATCAAAAGCGTCCTTCATTCAATGAGTATAGAGGAGTCCTTGGGCAAAGACCCAAAGTACATGCACCACATGTATATTATATCGCACCTTCATTCTGCCATTTGATAGACCGAGAAGGATCACCCAAGTATGGGTACCGAAAGGTACCTTACCAAAAGGTGATTAACTAACTCGAAAGGACCCAAAATTAAAAGGGTACCTAATCACCTTTTCACATTGCAGGGAGACACACTCATCAAAAGACACATCAATAAAGTGGTTCCTTGACAGTGGGTGCTCGAGGCACATGACGGGTGACCCGAGCCTGTTCTCCAATTAAAGAAGGTCACAAAAGGCGGATCCGTGACCTTTGGAGACAACAATGAAGGGAAGATCATTGGAAAGGTACGATTGGCAATCCGAATACACTTCAAATCTCCAACGTATTTTTGGTAAGCAACTTATCTTACAATCTTCTTAGTATTTCTCAATTGTTGACAATGGCTTCAATGTTTGTTTTACTCTCACCCTTATTGCAATATAATAAATAAAAATGGAGAAAACCGTTTTAAAAGGAAACGAGAAGGAATATCTTTACGACTATCTATGGATGATGTAGTAGACGCTAAAGTTAAATGTTTTATGTCAAATGAACCCAATGTGAATTTGTGGCATAGACGTTTAGGACACATAGGTATTTCTACACTAGAAAAATTGCAACGAAAGAACCTAGTACGGGGATTGCCTACGCTTGATTTAGACAACTTTCAGTTGTGTGAATCTTGCATAAAAGGCAAACAAACACGTGAGTCACTTAAGCCTAAAAATGAGATAAGCACGACTAGAATACTAGAACTATTGCATATCGATTTGTTTGGTCCTAGTCGCACTACAAGCCTTGGTGGGAGTCACTATGCATGCGTGATTGTTGATGACTTTTCTCGCTATACTTGGACTTTATTTCTTGCACATAAGGATGATAGCGCCGTAGAAATCGTTAAATTAATTAAACACTTGAAAATCAATACGGCGTAAATGTGAAAAGAGTAAGAAGCGATAGAGGCGGTGAGTTTAAAAATAAAGAAATGATTTCGTTTTGTGAAGAAAAAGGAATTAAAACATGAGTTTTCGCCACCTAGAACTCCCACAATTAATGGAGTAAGTAAGGAAAGAAAGAATCGCACACTACAAGAAATTGCTAGAACCATGCTTTGCGAAACTAAATTGCCTAGATTTCGTGGGCGGAAGCCGTAATTGTGCATGCTATATTGTAATCGCCTAATCTATAAGAAAGAAAATAAATAAGAGTACGCCTTACGAAATTTGAATATCGCATGCCTAAGATTGATTATTTCGTGTGTTTGGATGCAAATGCTTTGTCTTGAATACAAAAGATAATTTAGATAAATTTGAATCCAAATCCATTGAGTGTACTTTTGTTGGGTATTCCATAAATTCAAAAGCATATAGATGTTCCAAACGCTTTGTCTTGATACAAAAGATAATTTAGATAAATTTGAATCCAAATTCAATTGAGTGCATTTTGTTGGGTATTCCATAAATTCAAAAGCATATAGAGTTATTGATCCTCTCACTAGACAATCATAGAATCGATTCATGTTAAAATTCAATGAATTTGGAGAGATTGATACAGATAAGGGAATATGACGATGATTTTGAATTGAAACCCGTTTTGGATGAAGATAATGATTCTTTTTGATATGCATGAGATGAATGAGACACTAGAAATGCATGATCATATAGAAATGCATGATAACTTAGAAAATAATCAACCAAGATGGCATAGAGATCACCCACAAGATCTCATCATAGGCGACATTACTCACGGTGTGCGACCAGTAGAAGAATCACTTCGGATGAAATAAATGAATTTCATGCTATGATTTCTGAAATTGAGCCCAAAAATGTGCATGATGCTTTGAGTGATTCATCTTGGATTGATGCTATGCATGACGAACTTAATCAATTCGTTAGAAATGATGTATGGGATTTAAGTGCCACGACCACAAGATAAGACAATAATAGGCACAAAGTGGGGTATTTAGGAACAAATGAATGAAGAAGGAAAGGTCGTTAGAAATAAAGCAAGACTCGTAGCTAAGGATATAATCAAGAAGAAGGAATAGACTACGATGAAACATTTGCACCCGTAGCACGTTTAGAAGCTATACGACTCTTACTTGCTATTGCTTGCTTGAAAGATTTTAAATTATATCAAATGGACGTCAAAGTGCTTTTCTAAACGGATTATACAAGAAGAAGTATACGTGAGGCAACTACCCCGGTTTTGAAGATTGAAACATCCAGATCACGTGTACAAACTAAAGAAGGCACTATATGGTCTAGCAAGCGCCGAGAGCATGGTATGATCGTTTGCTACTTTTCTTTAGAAAATAATTTAAACGTGGTAACTAATAGATAGTACACTATTTTATTGGAAACAAGAAAAATCAGATTTACTCTCATTATTCAATCTACGTAGATGACATTATTTTCGGTTCTACCTCACATAGACCGTTAAAGATTTGAAAATTGTAATGAAAGCTGAATTGAAATGTCTATGGTTGGTGAACTTAATTATTTCTTGGCTTGCAGATTAAGCAACGAATAAAGGAATTCATTATAAGCCAAGCTAAGTACGTAAATGACATGATCAAGAAGTTCAATTTTGAAAATTTGAAACCATCCCCCACGCCTATGAGTGTTACTACTAAATTAGACAAAGACGAACATGGTAAACGACGTTGATAATGGATTATATCGATCTATGATAGGTTCTTACTATATTTAACTGCTAGTAGGGCCTGACATCATGTTTAGCGTATGCATGTGTGCTCGTTTTCAAGTCAACCTAAGGTGTCACACTTAAATGCGGTAAAAAGAATATTCCGTTATATTAAGCACACGCCCACCTTAGGTATTTGGTATGATAAGGACTCTACATGCGACTTACATGCTTACACTGATGCAGATTATGGTGGCTGCAAGATAGATAGAAAAAAGCACGAGCGGGAACTTGCCAATTTATAGGAAATTCCCTTATTCATGGTTTCCAAAAAGCAAGCAAGTGTTGCTTTGTCCACTAATGAGGCTGAGTATATGGCTCTTAGCCTTTTGTTGCACACAGTTGTCTGTGGATAAAACAACAACTTTCGGACTTTGGAATTACCGTAAATAAAATTCCTATATATTGTGATAGTATGAGTGCAATAAATTTGTCTAAGAACCCCGTATTACACTCTAAGCTAAGCATATAGAAGTTCGCTATCATTTTCTTCTTCGTGATCACATTAACAATGGTAATATTGTCATAGATCACGTACGCACAGAATCACAAGTAGCGGATATATTTACAAAGGCCTTAAATCAAGCCACATTTGAATCTCTTCGTTCTAAATTAGGCATGATTCCTGTTGATTTGATTTAATGCGATATTATTTGATTTACTTTCCTTTTTGACAGGAATCTTTTGATTAACTTTCCAAAATAAAGGGGGAGCGAGAAGCATGATTTAAGGGGGAGAGAGATTTAAGGGGGAGAGAGATCACTGATTGATCCTAATTGTATGAATCAAGGGGAGGCCGGATTTGAAATTCGAAATTCAAATTTCAAATCTGTGCATAATTCAAGGGGGAGAGATAACACTTAAATCATGTACACTAGTTATTTTGAAAAATCATCAAAAGGGGGAGATTGTAGAAATAAGAGGGTTTGAGTGATTTCAAATAAGAAATTTGAATATATATATATATATATATATATATATATATATATATATATATAAACGTTGAGTATATATATATATACACAAGTGTACATGTATGCATGATAACTTGCCTTATTTAGCCTATATATTATGTTGCCGTACTAACGAGCCATGAAGCATTAAAGCTTACATCATATGGCGAACATTTGTTGAGTTTATACTATTTTCAGGTGCCACAATTAATGAACTAAAGTAGTTCATTAAGTGAAGTACTTAGTTTAATAAACTAAGTAGTTCATTAAAGGAAGATGCATTTGGAAAAGGCACAAAGGCAACATGGCTATGGAAGGAAAGTCTTCTCCTCCTCCCCACATTTAATTCCACACGCCACTTATACATATATATGCTATATTTTCAGATTTTTTATAAAAGGCACATACACATGTATTCCAACGTACTACCGACACGTTATATATCTTACGTACGTACGTTAACGTCACACCACTATACTTAACTCATATTTATGAGTATATTCAGGTCTTATATCATATGATATAAGATATGGTGATGACAAATTAAATACGACACGATAAAAGGTTCTAAACCGAAATTTGTCGTATCGGGCGAATACCGAAACTTCGCCAACGTGTCACGTACTTGCCATAATAAATGGCCAGCCCATATACATCAAAAAATGATGTAAATTTCGTGCACATCACTGAAAATTCAAGTAAAAATACTTTCCATTTGGCACACACAAATCACCCCACATTTAGGCCAAAATGTGAAGATTCCAATTTTAATTTTGTCACATGTTTATGGTACCACTTTAAATCAGCCAAGAGCTGAAATTTAAAGGATATATTATATATTATGTATAACATAATATATATATCATGTGCAAAATTTGGAATTTAAATTAGAGAAAAATCGGGTAATCGATAAATATCGAAAATTCGGTTTCTACGCACTTAACATGGATCGTTTTCTTGAACATCATGTGACACGTATCTAGACACTTTTTACATATAATATACATCTTAAAGTGTTCTAGAAAATTAAATTAAGGGCTGATTGGAATATTACATGTGTGTATTATTAAATGTGCACTATTTTACAAAGTTAGCAAAAAAAATTTCAGCACATGCACAAACATATTCAAACGTCACTACAGCTGAGTTGGAGCACATGTGGAGCCTTGTTGGCATGTTGATTGGTCAAGGATCAACCATACAATGTTGATGAATCAAAGAGAGAAGCTACAAAAGGTAAGTATTCAACATATACCTCTCTTATGTCACATGCTGAAAATTTCAGCATGTCACACTTGTCTTGGCCGAATTCTTCACCATTAAGAAAGATATTTTGTCAATTTTTCATTAAAGGATAAATTAAAAGAGTTATGGAAATGATTTGAATTTTATGTAAGGTAATTAAGTGTGATATTTTACATATCACACATGCTGAAATTTTTCAGCATGTGTGAGGGGTGTGCTGGCCGAATGTTGCTTCTCTTTGTGTCCAAGTTCATTCTTCATTTGGTAGCAAGACTTACCTTATATAATTGATTTATTTTTATGACAAAAATTCAAAGGAAAATGAAAAAAATCTGAATTTATCTCATGTTGTAAATGCTGAAAATTTCAGCATTAACAATAGGGTGCTGGCCGATTTCTTTGAGGATGGAAGGAAGAATTTTTGTGTCTTGCACTTTATGACAAAATTTGAGAATTATGGTATGATTTAATGATTGATTATTTGGCAAATATTTAGTGTTTATTTCAGATTTTCCATGTCATCAAATGATGACAACATTAAGCCAATCTAGAGGTGCCAAGTAAGCAATGACTAAATGATGGTCCAATGGAGTGATGCCAAGTAAGCAAAGCATTGTCACCATGATGTCTTACACTTTCTCAAGCACTTAAAAGGAAATTTTCAAGAGGGGAGAAGGCCATAAGGGGGACGGCTAGAAGAGCTATAAGGAGAAGAGAAGAACAAACAAAAACAACACCAAGATTTGCATTCTAAAGTGATCAAAGTGCCAAGCCTCTTTTCTCCTACACTTTCTTTCTCTCTTTTCTTGTAAAAAGCCTATTGTACTTTACTTCTTTCAATCTTGAATAGGCTTCATAGAAACCACCATTCATTCATCTTTGTAAAAGATTGATCAAGGTGTGATCAATCTTCATTCTAGCGAGGTGGTGGTGTTCGTGTGAATTGTACTCGACATACAAGGTCTGTAAAGGGTTGGAGTTAGGTGTAACTCTATCAACCCTGCGGTAAGGTGTACTGCGTGTGTGTGATTAGTGTGAACCAAGGAAGGTGTTCCTTGAAGACTGCAGTAGGTTGTTTATAACCGAACCAGTATAAAATTCTTGGTGCAATTTACTTTCAGCATTTACTTTTCAGTTTCTGCACTGTTCATCCATTTTGTTCACGTTTGGAAAAATAGCAAACGATTTCCAAAAATTATAAAAATTTCCAGAAACATACTTGCACGTTCTAGGGTTAATTTGGCACAAGTTTCAACCCTTTTGGACAAGTATAAGTCAATCAAACATCAAAAGTTCTGAGACTAGTGCAGTCTGATTCTCAGACTTGCAAAGGTTGAGACTTTGATTATATTTGACCTACTTCCCAAAAGAATTTTCCAAAACTGTTTCAACCCATTAAAATATAGTATATAAAGAGTTAGTGGTTAAATTTCAGATCATTTGGACATTCACACAAATAGGAATTAATTTTTCAAAACCATCTACCGGTTCTGGCAGATTTGCACAATCTGAGTGCCAACGGTTTTTGAAGGGGTTAAAGGTTGAATTTTGATTTGAAAGTTTTAGGGGACCCTCATAACATCTGAGGCTAAGTTCTCTCAAAATTTCATAATTTTTGGAGACCTCTAACCTGGTTTTAAACGTTTTAAAACTGGTCCTGAAAACAGAATCTGTTTTCAGAACTTGAATTGTTCAAGTTTAAAGAAATTTTAAAAAGCA
>AP025068.1:10357135-10536373 GCA_036186865.1 Eustoma russellianum
TTTGAAGACTGCAGTAGGTTGTTTATAACCGAACCAGTATAAAATTCTTGGTGCAATTTACTTTCAGCATTTACTTTTCAGTTTCTGCACTGTTCATCCATTTTGTTCACGTTTGGAAAAATAGCAAACGATTTCCAAAAATTATAAAAATTTCCAGAAACATACTTGCACGTTCTAGGGTTAATTTGGCACAAGTTTCAACCCTTTTGGACAAGTATAAGTCAATCAAACATCAAAAGTTCTGAGACTAGTGCAGTCTGATTCTCAGACTTGCAAAGGTTGAGACTTTGATTATATTTGACCTACTTCCCAAAAGAATTTTCCAAAACTGTTTCAACCCATTAAAATATAGTATATAAAGAGTTAGTGGTTAAATTTCAGATCATTTGGACATTCACACAAATAGGAATTAATTTTTCAAAACCATCTACCGGTTCTGGCAGATTTGCACAATCTGAGTGCCAACGGTTTTTGAAGGGGTTAAAGGTTGAATTTTGATTTGAAAGTTTTAGGGGACCCTCATAACATCTGAGGCTAAGTTCTCTCAAAATTTCATAATTTTTGGAGACCTCTAACCTGGTTTTAAACGTTTTAAAACTGGTCCTGAAAACAGAATCTGTTTTCAGAACTTGAATTGTTCAAGTTTAAAGAAATTTTAAAAAGCACACTTTCCGCACCATCTATTCAACCCCCCCTTCTAGTGGTGCCTTGCAGATCCTACATTCATAACACTTTAATTCTTTATTACCATTTGTTTGTGTTATTCTTCCTAGGTTGAGAAGAAGAAGAAGAAGAAGAAGAAGAAGAAGAAGAAGAAGAAGAAGAATTGCGTTGTCTATTCCTATTTGGACGTTTGAAAAACTTTCTAAGTTTTCTAGCTATCAATATCAAGTCATCGTCTAATTCAGTATCACTATTACTATCATCGTTACTAGCATGTGTTTCGATTGTTTGGAAAGCTATTGACTTATCGGATGACTTAGACGATTCAGACTTTCGTTGGTTTAATTTAACCTCGTAAACTTTAAGAGACCCGATCAATTCATCCATCATAGTGATTGACTTTGTCTCCTCGATTGCAGTCACCTTTGGATCCCATTCAGCAGGGAGGCTTCGTACCACCTTTTGAACCTTTTCACTGTTCGAAAATGACTTTCCTAAAGCTTCAAGGGCATTGAAAATATTAGTAATCCTCAAATCGATAGATGTTATGGATTCGTTTGGCAACATTTTGAAAGTCTCTAATTCAGTCATAAGCATGTTTATTTTTGACTCTTTAACACCACTAGTACCCTCATGCTTTAATACAAGTGATTTCCATATGTCGTGTGCGCTTGTGCAATTTGACACATATCCTGCTTCAGAAGTTGTAAGTCCATTCAAAAGTAATTGCATAGCTTTAGCATTCATGGACATTTTCTTTTTATCATCTGATGACCATTCACTTTTACATTTTTCAACCTCTTGAGTTACTTCACTAACTTGTGTAACTTTCGTTGGAATGTACGGTCCATCTTCAACTATAGACCATAAATCGATGTCTATAGCCATTAAAAATAGCCTCATTCTTAGTTTCCAATGAACAAAATTATTGCCATGAAAAAGAGGAGGGCGTTGTGTAGACATACCTTCCAACTCACCTTTGTGAGAAACAATAGCCATAGTATGTACCTTGGATTTGAGACAAGCAGTATATAATGAATCGTTGTTTCTTGGCCTTGTATTGTTCGTATGGTGTTGAATCTTGCTTCTTTTAAGTGGTGTTGGTCTGGCTCCGATACCAAATGTTGGACTGTGCACCTGCAATAAACACCACTAGAGGGGGGTGAATAGTGGTTAGCGGAAATTACACTACAACCCTTTGTTAAAATCCCCTTTGAAAACAGAATCTGAAACCACTTCAGGTTCAGAACCCGTTTTTCACAAATTCACAAATAATTGTACACAACTCCAAAAATTATGAAACTTTCCATAATTTAAATTCAATAAGTTAACAAGACTCTATCCAAAAATCAGACAAAAATAAGATCGTTTGACCCTTCAAATAAACAAAAGATTCAGATGGTCAATCTGGACAGAATTGGACAGAATGTTGCTGATTTTGTAAAACGTGTTTCTCTTTGAATACTCAACCAAAAAGGTTGCTCTTTATATAAAAACACTCCTTAGGATGTGTAGATGAAGTTTCCAAAAGGTCCTGACCTTAAACAACTCTTGAAAAATACAGAATTTAAGTTTTCTCAAAACTGGTCAGATTGCATCTAGATTGGAGCAGTTATCTTGCAAAGACTGAAAGACTAACGTTCCCTTGCTCAAATCAAGTGATTCTTGTCGAAAAGGAAAGATAACAGTCTGAAGTATAACTCCACCAAAAATCACGAATTTTGAAAATGTTTAGCTATTTTTTTCAAATTGTGAGAAATTGTGTGAAAACTGCAGTCAAAAACGGGCAGAATATAGAAATAAAGAAACAAGAGAAGAACACCGAGAATTTATCCTGGTTCGGTCAATGTGACCTACTCCAGTCCCAAGGAACACCTTTCCTTGGATTTCACTATCAAATGAACACCTTACAACAAGAGCCAAGCTTGATCCTTGGGTTATACACCAACCCAATTCAAGACTTGGATAATCACCTCTATGCAACTCTTGGTTACAACACCTCTATCACCTATTGATGTAGCCTTATAAATTTGGCTAATCAATCATACAAATCCAACCCAAGAAGGTGTGTATAGTGTAGCTGGACAAAAAAAAATTTGGAACACCTTAGCTACACAAAGTATGAACGAAAATATGAGAAGAGAATAGCAAGACAACAATCTTCAATTTTGCTTTCAAGTGTATGTCTTCTCTTCTTCACCTTGCCTCCTATTTATAGTGTGAATAGATGGCATATTCTCTCCAACTTTTAGGCCATGTGATGGCTGAGAATTTTGAATTAAAGCACCTCCATAATCATCTCCAACAACCTTGTCTCCATTACATTCAAATTTGAAATTTCAAGTTGGCAACTTTTGCCAACTAGCTTGTTTTTGAATTTTCCACTTGTCCAAAAGTCATAAAATGTGTACACCACCTTCTCCACCTGTTTATGGACGTTTTTGATGTTGTATGTATGTATACCAACTCAAATTTTGTGAATAAAAAATAATGAATAAGTGTTGACAAGATTATGTCAACATATAACACCAAAATTCCTACTTTCTTCTCCTTTACATATTGTGATGAATCTTGCACCAAGGACACCTTGTAATCTCTAAAAGATGATGATTAATATCCTCTTATAACATATATAAGAGGGTCTTCAAAAAAAAATAGAATTTGACATCTCAAATCGTCACATATTCAGCTATAGTCAATAATATCATCGGTTGAGAGAATAAGGTATAAGATCACCATACAATCTTCAAAATAATAATAACACAGCTCCAGAATAAAGATAATAATATGATCAAGAGATTCCTTGAGTGAGAATACCAAAAATACCCTTTGGGGTAAAATGACCAAAATACCCCTTGTGTGAGAAAACTCCAGAAATGCCCCCGATGGTCAGAAATAATCACAATACCACCTTTGTCATGATAACCAAGATAATAATATGCACTTGAAATATTTTTCACCATATCATGTTCCTACAAAACTTAAAATACCAATTTTGCCCTTTTTGGTAAGTTGTAGAAACTTCCAAGGCACGTTAGTCACAATACAATAATAATCACCAAAAACACATAATAAGCACATAATGAGCATGTATAAATCATGTACAAGTCAAAACAACCATTTTATCACATTTTAGAAAATTATTTCTAAAAACTCTAGACATCGATCGATCGAAGTACCTCAGCTTCATAGATCGATGTCTCACATAAAGGTTCAGGTTTTGTCTCTGACCTACATTGATCGATCGAAGTGAGCGTTCGATGTACATTGATCGATCGATGTGTCTTAGGTTTAGAGATCGATGTCTCACAGAAAGGTCTTAAACTTTTCTACTTTACATAGATCGATCGATGTGAGAGATCTATGTACATAGATCGATCGATGTGCAACAACCTGAGAGATCGATGTCCACTTGTTCAACTTATTCAACTTTTAGTCACATATAACACCATGTGTGACATTTTTAAATATTCATCACTTAAAATCATGACTTTGAAAATTATCCAAACATATTTCTCAACAATAAATAGAAATAAATTAGGGAAAAAATGAGAAACAAATATAGAAAATGCACCATAAATGTATACAAGCCATGAAAAAATAGGTTTAACGTCAAACAATATTAAATCATTATTCGGATAATAAATGAACCTAGATTTGAGTGCCGGAGGATGGTGAGGATGGTCCAGGGGCCTCAGACGATCTTTAAATGAACCTAGATTTGAGTGCCGGAGGATGGTGAGGATGGGCCAGGAGCCTTAGGCGATTGTGTTTTTGCATTCATGGCACGTGCATTGCATTGATGGCGGGTCGTGACGTATGGGTCACGGGCGCTCAGGATGGTGTACGGTGGCGGGGCCACGACACTCAGGATGGTGTGCGGTGGCGCAGCCACGCACACTCAGTATGGTGACTATGGGGTGTACGACCTGGAGCCACTCAGTTAGGTCCCGGGATCATGCATTGCATTGCGGAGTTATCGACATCTTGTGTGACATGACTTTGTTGCGTGTGACATGCATAGTAGGACATGCATCACGTTGTTGCGCATTTTTATCTGGAGTGAATTACTTTTCCGCATTCATATACTTATATGATATCATGTTTTACGTGCTATGTGTTATATCATTTTTGGATGCTCGTCTTGTACTACTTGGAGGCAGGTGCCTACTGAGTGATTTTCCAGTCACTCACCCCTACTCCCTCCACCAAGTCAGCACGAGGAAGAGTACGACTATATCTTTGCTGAGGACAGGGCTAATACGGTGGAGTGGGCAGACTGATGGTCGCGCCTAGGATATAAGAAGACCCTGCGACTGTTTGTCTTTATTTTATTGGGATCTCACTGACATCACCTTGTTTAGATTTTCAGTCTTACGTTATCGTCTGGATTAGGTTCATTATTGTATTGAGGAATTTTCTTTGTCAAGAAGACCTTATGTTTTTGTATATCGTTTCCGCGCGAAAAATTTCTATGTCTTTTCGGACATGTCAGAAATTGATCCGACGCTTTGTATTCTCCTCAGTGAGATACGACGGGCGCACTGTTCTCGATGATAGGGTTTGGGAGCGGGGCGCTACAGGTGGTATCAGAGCCGAGGCTTTAGATCCGCCTCGGGAACGCAGGATTAACTAGAACACTTAGATATAAGCTATGATCCTTACCTAGGAATAACGATTATACCCCTAATAAATGAAGTATACTTAAGTTATGATCGGGTTAGGGGAGGTGTGTGCCGTTGGTGAGTTTCCTCTATTTCATTACCGCTGTACCCCAGAACTTTCGCGTGAGCACCCTAAATGCTCAAATCCCCCTATTACTCCCGTCAATCCAAATTCTCGTCGAGGTTTATGCGGAATCCAAGGAAATGCCGTCACGTCGTAAAAAAAAAGAAATCTGACAAAGGAGGCAACGATGGTTATGGTAACGACCATCAGGATCAGGGGGTCATCCTCCAAGCATTGGTCGACACCATGTCCACCACTTTGGCGCAACAGCAACTGTAGACTGAGCAGTGCTAGTAGCACCTCAACTAGCGTCTTCCGCCGCTGGCGCCACCGGATATAAGGTTCTACAACATGGAAATACAAGACATCCGGAACCCAATATTTAGAAGAACCCTTTCACCTGAGAGGCATAAATATACGACATGGCCGCTAATAGTCACTGGACCGCTCGGGACAAAAGTACAACCACGGAGTAGGACAGGGCCACTGCCGCCACCAAGCGCTCAATGTGGATGCCACACTAAGGTCCGTGCGGGGGATTATGCAAGTATCAGCGCGACAACCGGGATGCTTTACGAGAGCGGACACTGCACAGAGACCGACGCCACCATCACAACGAAATCAGGTACAACGTAAAAGGATGCAAGGATCAGTGCCAGATCCACGTGATGGCTGATGTGGACGTCGGGGAGACTGGCGACGTCATACCAGAGTCAACCACCGGCGACCATGTATCAATGACTCATCATCAGTACAGATGATGTAATCCGAGATAAATGATCGGAGTTGCGCAGCGGAAGCGTGGGTTTCTTAAGTCACGTAAGTTCAGAAGAGTGAACCTCAGTGGATCCTAAGAAGATTAAGGATATCGCTGAGTAGCCCTGACCGACCAATGTTACTGAAGTAAAGAGTTTTCTTGGTGTGGCCAGCTGCTACATGGAATTCGTTCAAGGATTCTCGTCGATACTGGTGTCCTTGAGCAGACGAAAGCATAAGAAGGCAAAGTTCGAATAAACAGTTGATATAAACAAAGCTTCGCTGAGAAAAAAAAGAAGAAAATAATAATAATAATAATAATAATAATAATAATAATAATAATAATAATAATAATTATTAAAAAAAAGAACTTAGACACAAGACCATAATACACAATGTTGCTAATTAACTATATATATACACGTACTGATTAACACAACATGCTTTAACGACATATTTCCACATATCAACTACGTACTAGAATATTAACATGCAAAATCAAACATAATTACGACAAGAGAAATAACACAGTACAAAAAGAAGAAAAAAGAAGAAAAGAAAGATATATCACCTAACACAATGAACAATAAATATACAACGATATAAGTCAACAATATATATACACACACGCAGACATATACATACACATGCGTAAATATATACATATATACTTATACATACAAAGCGACCAACACAAAAATATGAAGTAATAGGTAAAAAACTCACAATATATACAGAATACGATAACAACGCAGTAGTAGCGTACATATAAAAGATATACGATAAGTTAGGATTATATGTGCTAAATGATCACTATAAAAAAAACGAGCCCATGCCAGATAACCAACTGAGAAATTTATAAACGTTAAGGTGTTAGTATATATCGTGGGTTACTAATCCACAAGAGTAATACAAAAAAAACACCCAGCCTTTTACAACAATAGAGAACCAAATAGACAAACACAATTTGTTACAACATTAATGATATAATGAAAATGAGTCAACCTAAGAAAATATACAAATAGATACACGAAACATAAGTAATTCTAAGTAAATATGCACGGGTATACATGCAACTATATCAATGACACCATGACATAACTAATACAACAAAACAGTGATAAACATCATAATATAGAACGACAACAAACAACACGATTACAAAGAATATAGTAGCACAAATACTTTTCATACAAGACATGTGTTACGAAACAAGCATGCCTTTACCGGCTTTTAAAACAAACCATTAACATACACCATTGAAGTAAAGCATACAAATTACGGGTTAGGTACGACATAGTATTGCATGACAACATAGTAATAGGATCAAGTGTAGATAATTTAATAACAAAAGAAAAAAACATTTAATCATTATATTTGAACACCCAAATAAACTATTTATATATATCTACATTACGGTAAAATCTGTGCAACTATGCATTTCCTTCGGCATAATATATATAACGATATTTATACAACAGTAAGATAAACTAGTACAAATATATATATATATATATATATATATATATATAGTACATGTAACCAAATTATTAACGACTAACATAAGTACAGAAAGAGAGATCACGATAATCATAGACTAAAATGAACGCACATGACGTGTGTACCGCTGGAAACTCAACTAACAAACAAAATAAACATAATACATGTGACAAACTGCATATAACGGTTGTGAATTTATGAGCTACATATGATACATAAGTCATACATGCTGATACACAACATGCTGTATGTCTACACCAAACATGTTCAAACAACTTAACCATTAAAACGATGCACATATTAATACTCGCGTATGCCGATGTATATAATGGATGGAGCTACGTTTGAACATTGTATTCCGTCCTCAGACCGATGAGCATTCAGAGAAGACGACACAGACGTTGGAGGACGTGTTGAGGGCTTGCGCCATTGACTTCAAGAGGGACGGGTATGGTAGGACAAAGTTGATTGAGTTCTCCGACAACAACAGCTATCCTGGCGCCATCGGCATGGTGCTATTTGAGGCGCTCTACAGGAGTAAGTGCAGACCCTCATTGTAGTGGAACTAGGTTGAAGAGAGTACTATTACCGGTACAGAGCTGAGTGAGCAAATAATGGAGAAGGTTAAGTTGATTCGGGAAAGACTTAAGGTTGCTCAAGACATAAGTAAGAGTTGGGCAGATTAGAAGAGACATCCCCTGGAGGTTACTATCGGAGAAAGTGTTTACTTGAAGATATCGCCTACGAAGGGAGTTGCACGTTTTCTTTTGGTCTGAAGGGAAAGCTAAGGCCTCGTTACGTTGGCCATACGATATACTCGAAAGGATCGGTTCGTTAGCTTACCGTCCAGCACTGACCCAAGTGCACAATGTATTCCATGTTTCTCATCTAAGGAGGTACATTTTAGACCTGGGCCATGTATTGGACACACCAGCTCTAAGAATTAGACCGGATGCATCATGTGAATAGGCTTCTATACGAATCATAGACCGCAAAGATCAGGAGCTAGAGGACCCGATGCGAAAGCGCTACCCCTACCTTTTCGTATAAGGTGCGACAAGTTTCAAGGATGAAACTTCTTGTAAGGTGGGTAGGATGTTACACCCGAGAATTTTCGAACTATCCGTTAAGGCATTAATTTAAAATTAACGTAGTCGTGAGTGTAACGACCCTTCGAAATTAAATTAACTATAGGGTATCCTTTATGTCCAAGTAGTTTCGTAACTCTATATTGGATATATTTATTCTATAAATAAAAAGTAGCAATAAAGGATAAGTAAATAACAAAATAAAAAAAATAATAAAATAAAACATATAAGAGATAAAAAGTGCCGGGGTGAGAGAGTGAAAAAATAATAATAAATAAATAAAATAAACATAGATTACATGAAAAGGAAAGGTGCCGTGGGTGATAAAGTGAGAAAAGAAAAAAAATAAAATAAAATAATGAAGAGTGCGTGCGATCGTGGATAGTGGGTAACAACCCCCAAATTTTGCTCTTATCCTTACTCCTATAAACCACCCCTTATTACCTGCCAATTAGGGAGAACCGAAACAGTAAACAAACAAAAGGAAACAGAGGCTGCCGGCGGTGAGTGAAGAAAAGGAGAAGGAAAAAAAATCAGACGTTCTAATCACTCACCATTTCGTGTAGTTGTGAAGTTTGTCTGCAATCAGGTAGGTTCCCTTTTCCTCCTCCAATTAGTACAAATTCCAGCATGCTTTGGTGATATATTATGTGTTTATTTTTTTTAATTGTTGAAATCTATACTATGCTGCTTGATCTGTGAAAAGCATGAGTTTTGATTACTGTGGAATGCGTTTGATTACTGTGTTTGATGACTGTGGAATGCGTATACTGTTTTGCGTGGACTGGATTTGATTTTAGGGAAAAATTTGATAATCAAAATAGTAAAACTGCCTTGGTTTTGATTTTAGGGAAAAATTTGATAATCAAAATAGTATAAGCTTTGCGCATGCGTTTTGAGTCTGTGGAATGCTGCGCATGCGATGCGTGCTCTGCGTCTATCTGATTTGAAGTTAGGGATGAATTTGATATCAAAAGAATTTCTAGGATTTATTTTATTAATGTTATTTAATTGATTAAAAATAGTATTAAATATAGGAAAATATAAGTAAATATCAGAAAATCATAAATAAATTCTAGTAAATTATAAAATACTGAAATTAAATGATTTTCATCAAATTTCTGTGTAGCGAGCCGATTGTGCGCAGGTCTGACTCATTTACTTAATATATATAAAATACAATAAAATAAAATAATCTACTAAGCCGACCGCGGGCCGGGCCGAATGGCCAACGGACCGGGCCCCAGTTGGCTGGCCCAATTAAACGGAAATATATATATATATATATATATATATATATATATATATATATATATATAATTCTGAATTTCTGGAAATTCTATAAAGGTTATTTAATTAATATATAAATTTCAGAAATTATAAAATACTGAGATTAAATTATTTTTACTAAAGTTCATTAATTGTGATAATTCATTTAAATTGGATAATTGGGTAATAAATAGAAATAAATTAGGGAAAAAATGAGAAAAAAAATATAGAAAATGCACCATAAATGTATACAAGCCATGAAAAAAATAGGTTTAACGTCAAACAACATTAAATCATTATTCGGATAATAAATGAACCTAGATTTGAGTGCCGGAGGATCGTGAGGATGGTCTAGGGGCCTCAGACGATCTTTAAATGAACCTAGATTTGAGTGCCGGAGGATGGTGTGGATGGGCCAGGGGCCTCAGGCGATTGTGTTTTTGCATTCATGGCACGTGCATTGCATTGATGGCGGGTCATGACGTACGGGTCACGGGCACTCAGGATGGTGTACGGTGGCGGGGCCACGACACTTAGGATGGTGTGCGGTGGCGCGGCCACGCACACTCAGTATGGTGACTGTGGGGTGTACGACCTACAGCCACTCAGTTAGGTCTCAGGATCATGCATTGCATGGCGGAGATATCGGCATTTTCCATGACATGATTTTGTTGCGTGTGACACGCATAGTAGGACATGCATCACGATGTTGCGCATTCTTTATCTGGAGTGAATTACTTTTCCGCATTCATATGTTTATGTGAGAGATCTATGTACATAGATCGATCGATGTGCAACAACCTGAGAGATCGATGTCAACTTGTTCAACTTATTCAACTTTTAGTCACATATAACACCATGTGTGACATTTTTAAATATTCATCACTTAAAATCATGACTTTGAAAATTATCCAAACATATTTCTCAACAATAAATAGAAATAAATTAGGGAAAAAATGAGAAACAAATATAGAAAATGCGCCATAAATGTATACAAGCCATGAAAAAATAGGTTTAACGTCAAACAACATTAAATCATTATTCGGATAACAAATGAACCTAGATTTGAGTGCCGGAGGATGGTGAGGATGGTCCAGGGGCCTCAGACGATCTTTAAATGAACCTAGATTTGAGTGCCGGAGGATGGTGAGGATGGGCCAGGGGCCTTAGGCGATTGTGTTTTTGCATTCATGGCACGTGCATTGCATTGATGGCGGGTCGTGACGTACGGGTCACGGGCGCTCAGGATGGTGTACGGTGGCGGGGCCACGACACTCAGGATGGTGTGCGGTGGCGCGGCCACGCACACTCAGTATGGTGACTATGGGGTGTACGACCTGCAGCCACTCAGTTAGGTCCCGGGATCATGCATTGCATTGCGGAGTTATCGACATCTTGTGTGACATGACTTTGTTGCGTGTGACATGCATAGTAGGACATGCATCACGTTGTTGCGCATTTTTATCTGGAGTGAATTACGTTTCCGCATTCATATGCTTATATGATATCATGTTTTACGTGCTATGTGTTATATCATTTTTGGATGCTCGTCTTGTACTACTTGGAGGTAGGTGCCTACTGAACGATTTCCCAGTCGTTCACCCCTACTCCCCCCCCCCCACTAGGTGAGCACGAGGAAGAGTACGAGTATATCTCTGCTGAGGACGGGGCTAATACGGTGGGGTGGGCAGACTGATGGTCGCGCCTAGGATATAAGAAGACCCTGCGACTGTTTGTCTTTATTTTATTGAGATCTCACTGGACATCACATTGTTTAGATTTTCAGTCTTACGTTATCGTCTGGATTAGGTTCATTATTGTATTGAGGAATTTTCTTTGTCAAGAAGACCTTATGTTTTTGTATATCGTTTCCGCGCGAAAAATTTCTACGTCTTTTCGGACATGTCAGAAATTGATCCGACGCTTTGAATTCTCCTCAGTGAGATACGGTGGGCGCACTGTTCCCGATGATAGGGTTTGGGAGCAGGGCGCTACATTAACCCCCTTTCAAACTTCAGCATTTTAGTTTCCTCATCGTTCATAGTAGATGGTTGAAATCTTCCCAGGGCTATAAACTTGTTAGCATATTCTGTGACCGTCATTCCTTGTTCTTGTACCAGCGATTCAAACTCATGTCTCTTCTGCAGCTTAACGGAGGGTGGTATGTAAAATTTGTTGAATTCCTGGAGAAATCTCTCCCATGGAATCGGCCTTAGTAGAGATTGTAGGTTGGCCTTCCACCATTGGTTGGCTTCCCCAAGTAGGAACGGCCTGACTGCCTGAGTCTTTACTTCTTCAGGTGCTCGAATCAACTCAAAGCAATTTTCTACTTCGTCTAGCCACTTTTCAGCAGCATCTGAGTCTGCCTTTCCTGCGAAAGGCGGAACATTAGCTCTTTTCAACTTTTCGAAGAAGTATTGGGCATCCCTAACCGGCTCGTGGGGCTGAGGGACATTCTGTTGCAACATCACTTGACCGATTTGGGTTACGGTCTAGCAGAAATTATTGAAGGCGTTAATATCTGGCATCATATGTGGTAAAGGCCCCTGGGGTGGGGAAACGTTCTGAACCGGAGGCAGATTTTGGTCTTGTGGTGGTGGTGGAGGAACCTGAGCAGGTGGAGGAATAGGCTCTCGCACCTCCGGTCTAGATCTGGCTGGTTTGCCTCTTGGTCGTACCATCTGCATTATGCAGTGTCGGGATTTTATTCAACGTGGAAGTGTCATAATAAGTGACAGAATTTAATTCATAATCCAATAGAACTTCTGAGTGATACGCAAGTAAATTAAATTCTATAAATTATCATCGACTAGGGTCTTATCATTAGATCAAACCCTAACTTCCAGTCTAAGTCATCCTAGTCTAATGTCAACTCTCATCTAGGATCACAATTAGATCTAAGATCAAGCTTAGTTTGCTAAATCATAACTTAATTCTATATTCTGCCCGGATCTAGAGCCTTAGCTCTGATACCACCTGTAGCACCCCGCACCCCGGCCCAGCCGAATACGGTGCGCCCACCGTACTTCACCACGAAGAGTACCAGGCATCGATCCATAACATATCGTAGTCCAAAATAAAATATGTGGACTTTCATGCTTACAAGTCGACCAGTAAGCAAAACCGAGGCAGAATAAAAACTTTTAAAATAAAACGTCTAGGCAACCATCATTAGTCTTACAACATGATCATAAAGTACGGAAATCCCAAAAATAAATGTTTCCATCATAAATTCATCAGAAGATCATCAGTCATAACCATCTCGTCAAGTCTCTTAAGTCATCCACCTCTCGCTCTTCTACGGGTAAGGAACCCTAGGTTCATCTTCGATCCATTCAACTCTATTTCCTGTGGGTTCTGGGAGGGAAAAATAAGGGGTGAGTGACAACGTCACCAGCAATTAAACTATAAATAATCGTGAATTAAGTGGAAAGTACATACAAGAACCGAACCCCAAAAATTCGGTTTAAAAACATACCTGACCTTCCATCCAAAACCCACAAGTAATCAACTCATATCTCATCAAAGATCATAACTTATCAAAGTCCATATCTTATTAAAGATCATAACTTATAAAAGATCATAACTCAGGAGCTACCAAGTCATAGCAACTTTGTCTACGTAACATGTACCATACGTCGACGAATCATTAAATGCAACATGCATGAGTATGCACATGTGATGCATCGTGATAAAAATGAAGATAAGTTCTTTCGTTCGTTCTTTTAAAACATCATCGTCAAGAAAACAAGAGAGTGTTCAGATCTATTCTATCCAGATCTGAGGCGGTCATATTCTTCTCTTCGAATCTATTATTCCCGGATTCGGAGTGGTCACATCATCACTGATAATCACCAGGTCTATTCTCTCTGGGCCTGTACGGTCATTTCATAATCAGGTCTATTCTCTCCAGGTCTGAACGGTCATTATCATCAGATCAATTAACCCCGGATCTGGAGCAGATCCTGCTGGCCAGAAAACACACGGTACCGGTGGAAAGCGTTCTTTCAAAAACAGAATCTTTTCTTTAAAAACGCTTTTTCATCATTCTTTCTCATAAAACCATTCCCATAAATCATGTAAATGACAATGATGCAATGTATGACATGTACCATGCAATTCGTGACATGACGCGCTACATACACACACGTACAACCTATTCTTTAGGCTGGAAAAATTTTCCAGAATTATCATTCCGTATGCAAGGCCTCAAAACCTCATATTTTAGGCCCATTATCATAAGTTCATGTCATACATACACATAAGGATGTCATTTCTATACGTCATACAATTTTCGTAACGATGCGAGATGTGTAAGACGCTTAAATTATTTTATTACCAACAGGGTACTGCTTAATTTCAGCAGTACAGTACCCTTTCTTTTACTTTTCTCTTAAGCCCATTTAGTCTCATTTAATTTGGACCATCACTTGAAAAATACTGTAGACATACCGAAAATTATGTCTCATAAGCCCAAATCTTACAAATGAGTCTAAGTCTAAAAGAATAACACCATACAACCAAGTCCTTAATTCTGCCCAGTTTCCAGATTAGTGATACTAACTAAACTTAGGCAATTATTCAATAAACTAATAATTATAGGGTGAGCTATTTACATGGATGTGTTCATCAATGTCCTAAGTAAATGTCATAAAACTTTCGGAATAACATAACAACATTCAAGGGGTCATTTGTTCATTTTTCAAAACGGGTATATGCTGATTTCTGAGATGACTAGTTTTACCACAAATTTTATTGTGATGAAACCATAAGTCCTTTTTCGAAAATTCCAACTCACAAACTTAATAAACACATAAGGGTAGCATCCTACCAAAAATCAGCCCATTTTCATATTTCTATGGTCCATTTTCGGGCCATCCATTACACCACTTAAAATCTGTCCAGTCGAGTGAATTTCAGCTTGACCAATTTTACTAAAAGTTCCATTAAGGACAAAACCACAACTTATTTTACCAAAATTCCAACTCTCATATTTACTACATACATAGCGATAATGTCATACCAAAAATTAATTTAATTGCATACTTCTAAGATCCATTTTTAGGGCTTGCAAAATGCATCATTATTCTGCCCTGTTCCAGTAATTCTCATTTTTGTCACTTTTCCTAACTAGAAGTGTCCCATCTTAAGTTATTTTTCATAAAGACCTTACTAAACATCAAATACACCTTTAGCACACGGTTTTGCAGATTCTAACACATTTCAAAGGTCATCTACACATCACTTCAAAACAGTTTCGAAGGTTACACAAATCACTACTTGGTCTTGCACCTTTTGTTCATAATAAAGATCCATTCTTGGTATGTTTGGGGTGTACATACCATACCCTCAAAACAGCCCATTTCGTATGCATGCAAGGGCTTAAATCATGTTTCCTTAGTCAACATATTAAACCTAAGTCACAAAGCATGTATCTTGAACATATTCTTTACCACACAACTTACAACATACACAAGAATCACCTTTATCCTTCCTTTAGCTCCAACCGTACCCCCTTACATGCCAAAGAAGAAAACTTTGCCATATTCATCTTAGATTAGCATCATATTCATACTTAAAAAGAGCAAAGATTCCACATTTGAAGAAAATTTCATGCATGCAAGCCTCTTCACTCAAGAATCCGAAAGTTTCATGCATCAAACCTAACATTCTGCATCTAAGATTAAAGCTTAGTAGCATTTAGACATTCAAGAATGCACTTTCACACACAAGCCATGAGTATTTATAGTGTAGGTTTTTTTATGTATGCAAAAACCTCCACTTTATATAAAAAAATATATATACATATATGTGTGTATATATATGTATATCACATATATATATATGCTATGTGTGTGTGGGAGTGATGAGAGGACCTTCCATTCCAATTTTGTTGTCAAGTAGTTGTTTCCAAATATGTCTCTTTAAGATCTTCATTTAAGCAACTAGTTAGTTCACCTCCTTAAGCACTTCATTAAATGAACTGGTTTAGTTTACTTAACAAGGCACCTGAAAATAGTATAAACACAACAAATTTTTTCCATATTATGTAAGCTTTAACGCATCATGGTACATTAGTACGACAACAAAATGTATAAAAATGTAAAGCATATTTATCACGTAAGTATGTCAAGTAACCCTTAAATCATGCATTTCAGAAACACATAACATTTAAATCATGCATTTACAAATCACTCAAACCCCGATTTTTCAACAATCCCCCCTTTTGATGATTTGCAAATAACCTCTGTTCATGATTTAAATATATCATAATCGCTCCCCCTACAATCATGCATAATTTTTAAATTCAAATATTTTAATTTCATATTGTGCTCCCCTTTAATTAATCTCTGTCTCCCCCTTAAATCATGCTTTTCTCTCTCCCTTTATTTTGTAAATCACATCAAAAGAGTTAGTGTCAATAGAACGAAAGACCAACAAATTATCAGAAATCATGCATTTCTAGTGTGTTTCTAAGGGTTATTGACTCAACCCTTTGCAAGAGTATCTTTTGGTGCTCAAATTTAGGTGACCTTTCTTGGTCTTACAACAGGTGAGAAGAAAGATGAAGAAGCAATATAATATATGTTAGAAGCGTTCCTATTTGCTCTATGGCCGAAATCATCAATGGGAGCATAATGTGATTTTTTGTTCTGATATGCATTTTGATTTGGATGAATAGTTCGTGATCTAGATGTATTAGTGTGAGATAAGTATTGTATATGCATCAATGGCTTCTTTTTATATCTATATGGTATATGATTATACTTTGCAAGTGATGAAAAAGAAGTAGTGCGATGAGATATAATGAGCAGTGTGCTAGATGTCTTCTTAGGCTGTAAAGTTGTCTTAAATGCATGTGGTCTCTTAGATAGAGATAGAAGAAAGTTCATAGACTTTTTTTGTACCTTATTATCTTCAACGTACCCTAATCTAGTTTTATCATTTTCATGCTTTTGAGAAGAAATAAGACGATCTAACATGCAAGTTCCTGTATCGAATTTTTTACCATCTTTTCAAGGTCTGCGTTTCTTGATTTCATTGCCTTATTCTCGGATGTCAAAGATGAAATTTCAGACTTTAATGAATTTTTCATGCTAGACGACTCCTCTTTTGAACCCTTTAATTGAGATACAAGATTTGTGTTAGAAGATTCTAACAATTTTTTGTCTTCAATTAAGCGTTGCTTTTATTTTGCAAGAGTCTTAGCAAATTTATGTAACTCAAGATATTGAACATACAAATCATGATAGGATGGTTTAGAATCAGAATCAGAATCACAATTTACCTCACCATCACAACTGGAGGCCTTTGGCTTGACAAACCTTCTTGCTCGATTTTGTGACTAGTGGATGCCATCTCACAAAGATTGTTATATCTTATTGTAGTGAGTGAACCTCGCTCTGATAACACTTGTAGGACCTGTATAGCACCACTAGAAGGAGAGAGGTTGAATATGTTGAGAAAAAAGGGTTTGAATGATTACAAATTGCATGATTTAAATAATGTGTACTAAAGAAATGCATGACACGTTTTATGACTTGACACGTTTTTGCATGAAACCTGTCTTATATAGTTCATATATAATGTTGCTGTACTAACGAGCCATGAAGCTTTAAAGCTTACATCAAATGGCAAACATTTGTTGTGTTTGAACTATTTTCAGGTGCCACCATTAATGAACTAAACTAGTTCACTAAGTGAAGTTCTTAGTTAACTAAACTAAGTAATTCATTAAATGGTGATATATTTGGAGAAGGCACAAAGGTAACAAATTGAAGAATGGAAAGTCTTCTTCCTCCCTCCCAACCACACGCCTTTATATATATATATATTCAGATTTTTTTAAAAAAGGCACTACACACATATACTCAACGTACTACCGACACGTTATATATTTTGCGAACGTACGTTAACGTCACACCACTATATTTACCTCATATTTATGAGTATATTCAGGTCTTATATCATATGATATAAGTCATGATGATGACAAAATTATTACGACACGTTAAAAGGTTCTAAACCAAAAATTTTCGTATCAGGTGAATACCGAAACTTCGCCAACGTGTCACGTACTTGCCATACCCTACACTTCAAAAATGGCCACAAATTTTGTGGCTTACATGGTATTTTCAGCCATAAAATCATTCCATGTTGGCACACAGAAATCACCCCCAATTAAGGCCAAATTGTGGAGATTTCAAATTCAACATTTTTGCCACATGTAGGCGCCACTTTAATCAGCCATGAGTGTTGAATATTACAGATTAATTTATGTATGTGTAACATAATATATATATATATATAACATGTGTAAAAAGTTGGAATTTAATCGGAGAAAAATCAGGTAATCGACAAAAGTCTCGTTTTTCTACAAACACGACACATGGAACATTTTTGGCATGACATATAACATGTATCTAGACACTTTTTACATACTATATACATTCTAAAGTGTTCTGGAAAAATCAATTAAGGGCTGATTGGAATATACCATGTGTGTATAATTATTGTGCACTATTTTACAAAGTTTGCAAAAATAATTCAGCACATGTACAAGCTCATACACGCCTAGCTCAGCCTTGTTGGAGCATATGTGGAGCTTTTTTGGCATCTTGATTGGCCAAAACTATGTCACATTTGTAACACATGCTGAAAATTTGCATGTGTGCATTGAGTTGGCCGAAGTTTTGAGATAAATTATGCCATATTTACTTATTTGAATTATATGGATAGATTGGAAGATAAAATGGTAACGTTTTAAAAATATTATGGAATTAATGTGATGATATTTTGAAATATCACACGTGCAGAAAATTTCAGCATGTGTTAGAATGAATATGCCCAATTATTTGTCTTGGAATTAAGCACATTTGATTTTTCATTTTCAAGGGAATAATCTATACCAACATGGAAATAATTTGAATGTATTCTTGGATAGTGCACATGCTGAAAATTTCAGCATGTGGAAAAAGCAAGGTGGTCGATTTTTAGGTGCTTAATGTTGATGATTTGTCTTGGTAATTATGTGGAATTGATATGAGACTTATGGCAATATTTTTATGGCTAATTGGCACATGTTTTAAGTGATATTTTTCAGATTTATCTAGTCATCAAATGATGACAACTTCATTCAACCAATGAGTGCCAAGTAAGCAAAGGCTTAATGATCATCCAATGAGGAGTTGCCAAGTAAGCAAGTAAATGTCACAATGATGCAAGATATTCTTACAAAAACTTAAAAGATAATTTTCAAGAGGAAGAAAAGCCATAGGGGGGCGGCACCAATGTTGATAAAAAGAGAAGAAGGAGAACAAAAAAAAAGACAAGACAAGGCTTACAAGTTCCAAGAGCAAAAATGTTGCAACCATGTTCTTCTTCTACACTTCTTTCTTTCTTCTCTCTTAAAGCCTATTGTACTCATATTCATACATCTTGAATAGGCTTCATACAAACCACCATATACTCTACATTGTTGTAAAAGATTGATCAAGGTGTGATCAATCTTGCATCTGCTAGGTGGTGGCGTTCGTGATCATTGTAATCACTTACAAGGTTTGTAAAGGGTTAGAGTTGGAGTGTAACTCCATCAACCCTATGTGGTAAGGTGTTGTTTGTGTTTTTTGATTAGTGATAACCGAGGAAGGTTTCCTCGAAGACTGGAGTAGGTTGATTTAACCGAACCAGTATAAAATTCCTTGTGTTCTTTACTTTTCTACACTTACTTTCAGTTTCCAGCACAGTGCATTATTTTTATCACGTTCTTAAAAATAGTAAATGAACTTCAAAAATCAAGAAACTTTCAGGAAACATATCCACACGTCTTAAGGTTCTTTTGGCGTAAGTTTCAACCCTTTTGGACAAGTATAAGTCATCCAAACGTCAAAAGTTCTGAGACTAGTGCAGTCTGATTTTCAGGCTTGCAAAGGTTGAGACTTTGAACGTATTTGACTAACTTCCCAAAAGAATTTTTAAAAATGTTTCAACCCAGTTAAATACATATAATAAGGGTTGTGTCATTAAATTTTCAGAGCATTTGGAGTCATAGTTTAATTGCAATTAATTTTTCAAATCAGACTACCGTTTCTGGTAGATTTGCGCAATCTGACCACCAACGATTTTTAACGGGTTTAAAGGTTGAATTTTAATCTGAAATTTTTAGGAGATACCTAGAACGTCTGAGACTAAGATCTATCCAAATTTCAGAATTTTTGAAGACCTTTAACCTAGTTTTCAAAACGTTTAAAAACAGGTCTTGAAAACAGAAATTGTTTTTAGAAGTTGGGTTTTTGGTCTAAAACAAATTTAAAAACCAAATTTTCCGCACCCACTATTCAATCTCCCCTTATAGTGGTGCCTTGTAGATCCTACAAGTGGTATCAGAGCACAAGAACACTCACAACAAGAAGATCCAACAATCTAAGTGAGATGGTATCCACTAGATACAACACCGTACAAGAAAGAATGTCAACCATAAGGCCTCCTCTTTTCGATGGTGAGTCCTTTATTCAATGGAAATTAAGAATGAGACTTTTTCTTATGGATATTGATATTGATCTATGGTCCATCATAGAAGCCGGTCTATTTGTTCCTTCTAAGTTGTCAATTGCTGATGGTGTCACACTAGAGGTTATAAAAACGAAACAAGAATACACTAGTGATGACAAAAAGAAGTTGAGTATGAATGCTAAAGCCATGCAACTACTCTTAAACGGTCTAAGTAAAAGTGAGTCTAGTTACGTGTCTAATTGTTCTAGTGCTCAAGAGATGTGGAGAATTCTTGAAATCAAACATGAAGGGACTAGCCAAGTAAAGGAGTCCAGGATTAGTATGCTTATGTCCACACTTGAGTCCTTTAAATTATTGCCAAATGAGTCTATTGTTGAGATGAATTTACGATTGACTAACATCTATAGTTCTCTTGAGTCTCTTGGCAAAGATTTCTCTATGCAGGAAAAGGTCCAAAAGGTACTACGGAGTCTTCCATCCGAATGAGACCCTAAAGTCACTGAAATAGAGGAAAGTAAGGAAACCAAATCAATAAAAATAGAGGAACTAATCGGATCTATAAAGGTATATGAAAACAAACTCACTTTAAGAAATTCCGAGTCTATTTCTAAAAATGATAAGGCTATAGCATTTAAATCAAATGAATACGTCATAGATGATAGTGACACAGATTCCGATGATGAGGATTTAATCATGATGGCTAAAAGATTAAGAAAAATCTTGAGAAAATCGATTAAAAATAAACATAAGTCTACTTCATCTAAGGATCATAGAAATAAAAATAAGGAAATAAAGTGTTATGAATGTGGACAACATGGACACTTGTCATATGATTGTCCGAACAAAGACAAACAAACAAATAAATACCTTGACAAGGATCGGACCAAAAATAGACTCGTCTCAGAACCTAAACAAAGGAGAAGAGCCTTCAAAGACTCCACTTGGAGTGACACATCCGACTCTGAGACTGACGATGTTATACCCAATGAGGAATTATATTGTACTTAAGACTTGCCTATGAGGATTTATGAAACGTTGCATTCTCAAATACAATTTATTTAGTTTTATGATTACTTCTTTAATTAGATTTGTGGTAAGGAAAGTACTGTATAATAATTCAAGCATGAATATTGGACTATGTGAAATGGCCCAATTCACTCCCAAAAGCTTGGGAGATTTCGGCCACAAGGATAAAGAGGGCCTTAGAGGATTTCTTAAGATTCAAGAAGATTAATCTTAAGGACCATGTTTAAGTGAGCCCACATAGCAATTAAACAATTTTAAGTAGTGGGCAAATTTTCCCAACACTCACATAAATTTCGGCCCTTAGCCCAAGGAAACTCAAAATTTCCCTAATTTTATATTTTAAAAGAAAAAGGGGGAAATAATTAATTAAAAAGGGGGTAACCACCACATAACTTTTATAAAAAAAGAATTAAGCATGGTTAGGGTCATTAAGACCCGCCGGATACCCCTCAAGTGGGCAACCAAGGAGCCTTTCAAATATTACAATGATTACCTTACATTAACCACAAGGTTAATGTAACTCAAGTTAACCATTAAAGTAACCCTAGTTGCATTAAAGTAACTATAGTTGCATTAAAGTAACCTTGATTAACTAAAGTAACTAAGGTTAATTACCTTAACCATACCATGGTAATCCCTTATTCCCTCTTACCCCCAACGGCTAACACCTTAGCCTAATAAGGAAAATTCATTCCAAGAGAACTCTAGAACACTCACTTACTCCCAACCCTCAAAGAACCCACAAAGAGCAAGAAAGTTTTCTTTCTTCTTCTTCTTCCCAAAGCACACGACCAAAGAAAACCAAGGGGATTCAAGATTAATCCAAGTGCAAACTTGGTCTAGGTAAGTAAATCCTCAACTCTTTAAGGGAATTTATATTTTACATAGGTTGAAGCTCATGTTGCCCCTTTTCTTGCTCATAAACCGTGACCTCCATGGTCAATAGGTTCAAGCTTGCAAAGCTTATAAGATGTGATAGTTACTTAAGAGGTTTGAACACCACTCAAGCTCCATCTTGGTAAGTCCATTTAGCCTCTATTTAGTTACATCTTTCACTTAAGGACATTGACTAACAATTGTTCTCTTTTCCCCTCCAAAACCATGGGGTTCATATGTGAAGAGGAGGAAGACCGTCAATGGCGGCGTTGTGGAAAGAGTTTGATCGGATCGGTTTCTCCGGATGAGTTACTCTCGGTTTGCTGGACAAATCTCATATCCTCATCCGTTTTGATCAAGAACGCAACTATAGTCGCTGCTTTTGCAAGCGCACACAGAATATTCTTGGTTATCCTATGCATGTTACAAAATACACCCATGATTTTGATCCCAGGTATGATGCTCCAATTGTCCCTGTGTGGATCTTATTGCCTGCCCTACTCGTTTATCTACATCATTAGGCTGCGCTTTTTGCTATTGCTTCCATGATTGGTACCCCATCCGTTTGGACACCACTACTTAAAATATGCTACGGCCCTCGGTGGCTCATGTTTGTCTTGAAATAGATGTCTCAAAAGAGTTGTCTGCTAAGCTACATATTCAAAGTAAGAATCATGAGTTTTTTCAACCAGTCGTTTATAAAGATATTCATTTATTCTGTTCAACATGTTGTGTGTTAGGTCATAAAACAGGTGGCTGCCCAACCCCAGACAAGGCTGTTCAGCGGGATGCAAATGCAAAAGTCTGGAAAGAAAAGGTATCGACAGTGCCACCCTCTGCATTGGATACGTCACCCTTGACACCAGCAGCCCCTATGACGTCCTTGCCTCCTCCAACTACCTGGGATTTCATGCAAGCACCCCCAGATACTATTTTGCCATCACCATTATATGCGTCTCAGATTGATGCCATACCGCCAACTTACTTGCAAAACTTGAATATCTTGGGCCGTTCAAAAGAGGAGGCACAACAATCGTCTTCCAACGCGTATGATTTTACGCATGGGCATTTGGATACGGAGTTATATAATTCTATGCAACCATTGACAGAACTTGCAAATATTTCTTATCTTCATTCAGATCTTCAGGAGGCTGCCGATGCTATCTCTCGCCGAATGGCTTATTTGGCGGCCTCTCCTACTGATGAGACTTTTGTTTCAACATATGCTGCACCCTCAGACCATTTCGGATGATCATGGATTTGTTCTCATGTTAAAAAGCGTCATCGCGGCCCAGCAGCTCAGGTCGCTCGTCCTCCTCGCCAAGTTGTCACTCGCAGCTCTACTCGAGCCACACTCTTCGTCTATCATTTCATCATGAATCTGCTCACATGGAATATTAGAGGTTTAAGTACCTCATTCTCTCGCTTACGTTTATTGTTACATCAGTATTCTGTAGTTTTTCTTGTCATTATTGAACCACAACAACCTTCATCTCGCTTACAATGAGCGTAATTGAATCTTGGATTTTCATCTGCCTTATCTGTATGTAATGATCGAGTATGGTGTTTTTGGCATAGACATACTTTGGGATTGCAGGACCTCCAAAATCTGGAACAAGTTGCTCATTTTCATTTTCGTCAAGTCACGACAAATGCCACTTTCTGGCACTCTTGCATCTATGGCCGGCATACTATTATGGATCATCATCAACTCTGGACGGACTTGTTATCATTTGGCACTGACAGGACATCTCTTTGGCTATTAACTGGTGACTTTAACACCTTTCTCACCTTGGAGGACCACCAGGGTCGTAGCCGCCCACCTCTCTTCATTGACAGATTTTGCAGCTGCCATTGATGCCTTGGCATTACATATTATACCTCATTTAGGATCATGTTTCACCTGGCATGGAGGGCGCGACTTGGGTCAAGTCCGCCGCCGGTTAGAATGGGTTTTCTGTAACACAGCATTCTACGACCTGTACCTTAACATAAAGCTCAATCACTTAAGCATGGTTACTTCAGACCACTGCCCGCTTTTTTTACATTGCCTTTCATCTCTGCCTGCTTCACCCAGGCAATTTCGCTTCCTCTTTGTCTGGGCCTCACACACGGAATTTCTAAATTATGTTCAGGAGAAATGGGCATCATACCCTACAAAGGGAGGTATGCATGGTTTCTATAACAAACTCCGGTCTCTTAAACGGGATTCATCTGCATGGAATAAGGATGTGTTTGGTAATATATTTCAAAGGGTGGCTTACACGGAGTCAATGGTGCAGCATGCTGAAATCCTTTATGATCAAGCGTCTACTGAGGAGCACCGACAGTTATATCATGCGGCACAGACAGACTTTCGTCTTGCTTGCCATGTCGAGTTAAAAAACCACATTCCCACCTCTTATCTTTGCATTGATACCGCCAATCCGCTCCCCAGGAAAATAAAACATTCTCGCTGATTTGTCTTCCCTTTACCAAACCTCCCTGGCAGGGTTAAATAAATTTTGGAAGCAAAATGGACGATCGATTAGCAAGAATTCAAGTGAAAAGATTATTTAAAATCGAGCATAACCAAATAGGTCGGAGATCATTCTATCCATTCACATTGTCCACCTTTGGTATTACAGCAAGTGCAGTACTTGTCACATTCCTGGGAAGACGACAAGTTAAAAGAACATCGTGAATTACATCAAAAAGATCATGCAAATAATATCTTGATACGTAATTTCTAACGTCTAACTAGCAAATGCACTAGGTACAATTGCAAAGCAGTAGTTAACAGAGTTGTTGATCCCACGAGGACTAATTTTAAATACCAAAATTATTTTTCACCTTAATTTAAACCTAATAAATAATTAATACAAACAAAAACTAACTACTAATTAAATATCAAACCTTAACTTTTCTACTTTAAAGATTTCCTTGACTAGTTTATGTTTTAGTTGAATTCTTTTCTTAAGAGTACTCCAATGCTTAACCGGAAATAATTATCTGTTCTCTTTCCCGAACCGCAAAGGGTGAAATTTCCTATTTTACTTTTTACCCAATGTCTTGGCGTAAAAATCTAATTTAATTTGACAAACTACATATCCCTATGTAAATTTTAATCAAATAAATCACATTAAATGTTTGTGATAGTCCTTAGTTTCAATAACTTTTGATTATTTAATCCTAGATATCCCCCTATAGAAATCGAATCTATCTCTAGTTGATGTTACCATAAAGTTGTTGTTGACACGATCTTAATTAAAATCTTCACCTCCCGGTTCATCAAATTTGATTACATATTCTATCAATAGGTAACTAATCTATTGACAAAATAAAAACACCAACAACAATTAAGGATTGTAATTCAACTAGTAAATTAAATAAATTAAATAGGGAAAACTAATACATTAAAATATCAAAAGAATTCAACTTTCACAAAAACTAGTCAAGAAAATAAAAATTTAGCCACAAATTAAATCCATACTATCTATCATATCCATGTATAATTGCATAAAAAGCAGTAGAAAAAGAAACTGTTACACTGCTCTGATTCAAAATCTAGGCGTGATGCCTGACTGATGGCTACAACGGCTACTGCCTTTGACTAACAGGACTACTGATGCTGACGCATGTGTAGAGAGAGGGAATGCCTGCTGACTTCTGACGCGATGGCTGATGGACACATGTATGCTGGTAGATGACAGATTGATGTGCCTGCTAGAACTGGCTCTGACGCACGAATGTCGGCTGTAGGGGCTGACAAGATTGACTTCTGGTGCTGACAGGTCTGCTGACTTGCTGCCTGCCTTTGTGACTGGACGGAGGGGGCTAACAAACACTGCGCCTTTCTCCTTTTTCTCTTGTTGGCCGACTGACTCCTGGCCGGCTGCTGACTTCTTTTTTTTTTATTTGATTGTGATGGAGAGAGGAAAAGTTGGCACCAGGAAAAGTGCTTGGCGAAAAGTGTGTTATCCGCCTGCTGATTATATAGAATTTTACTCGGTTTTCCTATTTCACTTCAGATTCTTCTTCTATTTAATTTAGATATATCTCATAAAATCTGATCTTCCTTTCTTGATTCAATGATATCATCTTGAAATTCGTCTCCATCTCTATCTCAATCTTTATCCGGAATATTATCTGTATTTTAAATAAAAAGCACATGTAGCTCCAATAAAATAAAATAAACTAAAGATTTATTAGCTAACTAACATAGAAAATAGTCTCATTTAATTAATAATTCAATTAAGCTCAAAATATATAGTTAATTTAGATAACAATCAATAGTTTCTACTTATTCTGGCGAAAACTAAAAATATCCAAATTAATCATTTTTACCCGATAAAGTGTCAAAATATTACTCAAATTAAGTAGTAGAAGGTATAAAAATATATTTAAATATCACTTATATCAGCTATCCTTCACTTAGCCTTTGATCGTTCTCGAACAAATAAAATAAATTTTAAGTGAAAATATACTCAATCTTTCTTCTAAAGGACATGTATCAACAATTATTCACATAAATAGCAAAACATTCCAATCAAGATAACCAATCAAACAACTTCAGAATCCATACATCAACCATATTTATCCCAAACAATCGAGGTGTGTGTGAATAACCAATATCGAGCTTTTCATCGACAATCAGTTTATATTATGCAAACTTTGACTCATGAACATCCCATAGGCTTACTCTCATTACTCGCTTTCCACTAATGTAGATGACTCAAATCAACAAAGATATAATAGGACTTTTAAGCTTGTAAAGTAAGGCTAAGGACTTGGTTTCAAACGAAGGACAAGGGATTCAAAGAAAAATCATTAAGAGAGCTTGCAAAAAATGACATGCACGTGAAACAAACTCTTTTTATAATTCAAAAACCCTGCCCATCTTTTGAGAAGAAATCACCATAATCAATTCTATGTTTTTCTATATCATCAGCCATACTTTTTCATCTTTTTTTCTTAAAAGGTAATATCAATCTTTCTGTTATGAGAAATTGAAAAAATTCTTGCTAAAAATGGTCTTTTAAGAAGAAAGATTGATATTACCTTGTTTATCAAAGAACAAGGAAGAAGTCATTCACTTGCTCAAATATATGTTTTAACGCTACTAATGATTGTCTTAGTAAGCACTTTGCTAAGGAAGAAAAATCTGAAATGAGCATGATGCATGAGCTAAACTACCTCTTTTAGGCCTCAAATCCACCAAACCAATGATGAAGTGTACTTTTCCACACAAAGGATTCTCTCAAGAAATACAAACTTGAGAATTGTAAGCACAAAAAGGAGCCAAGTACAAAGCTTTGTAAAAGGAAATAGGATAGCCGATTAAAGTAACAAAGTATAAGAATATGATTGATTGTTTACTTTGTTTGATCATTAACTAGACGAACATATTACATACTATATGCCTATGGGCTAGATTTTAAAGCATGATTAAGAAATTGCATCTAGTTCTCTTAAGAAATTATCTTTAGGATTTAATAGGTACGTTATTTTGGGTTGCTTTAATCTAAGTGCGTGTGTTTTGACTTAAGAGAGTAAAGTGATTTGTATTATGCTAGGAAAATGTTGTTGATAAGAAAAGCACTTTTGATACATGTAAATCTCTGGGAGATAGATTGGTTTCTTGGTTTTTAAGAAATCAAATGATATGCAATCCTCCACGGTGGAATCCGAATTTGAAGGCCATATTATGATGTGCATAATAGTTTTGGATGACACAAGCCTTGAACGATTACAAAGTTAAGATAGACAAAATGCCTATCTTATGTGAAAATGCCTTAGCCATAAAAGATTTATCATAAGAAGATCCAAGCATAATGAGGTTAGATATCACTTCACAAGAAAATTGAGTGTGATAAGGTTCATTTTTGGAATTCATCCCAACTAATAGTAAATTAGCAGACATATTCACAAAAGGACTACCTACAAAGCCATTTCAATCAATTAGAGCAAGGTTGAGAATGTTTAAAAATGCATAAAATGTCAAAATTACGAATCTTAGAAAACGATCTATGTATTAAACTGAGAGATCCACGTATACATGGATCTCTGACATTGATCAATCCATGTACATCGACCGGTGACATTGATTTACAGAAGATTAAAAACCTGTCAAAACATGATTTCTCCCATTTCCATCTATCAAAACTCAATCGGCCAAACCTCTATAAAAGCGCCTTTCTCTCCAAAAATCATCCGACTCTTCGATTTCAAGAAAAAATCCGAATTTCATCCTTACTCAACTTGATTCTTGCTTCCTACTTCTAAATTTCTTCATCCTCTTATAGCCAAACTTCCTTTTCAAGACTAATTGCCTTCAAAATGTCCAAAAAGAGCAAAAACACTTCCAAAAGGGCAAGAACATCTCAAAGTGAAGAAGGAGGGTCAAGCAACCCTCTCCAAGGACAGGGGTCACAGTCCCATACAAGAACCCACCAGAGGAGAAAACAACCAACGGATTTTAGTCAAGCTAACATGTTGGCTGATCTCTGGAAATGGTTAACTTTCACAAACTTCCTTTGGATAAAGTCTAGAGAAGCTAAGGAAGCATTGGATGGACCAATACCCCTAGGTAACCTTTGGTATGTCACTCGTCATGCCCAAATTTTATATGATAGATGTGAAAGAGATGAAAGGGCTACAATTCCCCTTAAGTTAATTAAGATCAATGATATTATGAGCAATAATGAGTTAAGACTGATCATTGAATGGTTGGATGTCCAACAATAACTAAGTATTTGGTCGGAAAAGGAGTTGGACAAAATGTCCACTAGGTACACTAGACTTTTCTATGCAAATATTTGGGTAGAATGTATAAATGATCTCCCATTAGCATTTCATAGTGTGATAGATGACACACATCTTGAATTGGATGTTAGTACTATTTGGGACTTAATTGGAGTACCAAATGAAGGGTATTATGAATTTGATGTGTGAAATTGGGATACGACCTGATGAAAATCATTGAAGATGAAGTTAAGACTTTCTTGGTATTCCATCCAACTAAAAATACAAATGATATGCCCTTAGTATACCGGACGCTACTTATTGTAGTAACTTTTTGTATAAATGGAATATCTGATAAAAGGCCAAGTAATTTGGATTTCTATATTGTCTTCTGTCTTGCCAACCGAGAACAAATCAAATTTGGAGAACTTTTCATGGTAAATGTGATAGAAGCTGTAACAAATAAAAACAAGGCCCTCCCATATAGCAATCTTATCTATCGCATGCTACTAAAATCAGGATTAGATATGGATGCTATGGATGAAGATCAAATCACTTGCAAGGACTTTTATGACAAACTCGATATCGAATAAGTTTTCAAAGCGAGAAAAAAAGCTCGAAAAGAGGACGTTTACATGGCAAGAACCCAAGAAGGCTCAATTGGTCTAAGTACAAATGTCTCCGAGTTACAAGCTCAAGTCGTTGCACTTCAACAGGAAGTGGGTAACCTAAAGACAAAAGTAAAAATGCATGAGTCTATATTTGCAAATCTTAAGGGAAACATAAAGGCGTGCATTCTGGGCCTCATTTTCTCTTCCGATGAAGATTAGGACTAGTATTAGTCCACCATTCCTAGAGCCAAAATTTAATTATGTCGTATTTTATGATGAATCCAAAACTTTTTTTGAAATATTTGAATGCAATTAGCTTTTTTTTTCTTTCTTATGTTCCGTTCTTTACCATGTTTTGTTGGTTTTGATGATTCCAAAAGAGGGAGAAACATGTTTGTTGATTGTGGTGTTTTAGTATGTTTGGATATGTTTGTTTTTGAGTATGCTTAGGCTTGCTTACTTGGATAAGGGCTTATGTTTGTGTTTGAATATTCTTAGGCTTGTTTGCTTGGATAAGCTTGTGTTTGAACATGCTCTTAGATATGATGGATGATTGCGTAGAAATGATGGTTTGGGTATGCTTGCTTGGGTATATTGGATATTCTTAGCATATGGTTATTTGGATATACTTGGTATGATTGTTACATGTATGGTATGCTTAGTATGCTTAAATCATGAATATGTGGAATATGGATGGATATGTCAATCATATATGTATGCTCAATATATAAGTAGCTTAGATGTTGTTATATGATGAAAGAACATATCATGACACATGTGTTGCTAATATGATCTTTGAATATGATGTATGTATAAAGAATGCTTGTGTTGAGGGGGAGTTTGAAATAAATTTGATATACGTCATTGGTTTTGAGATGCTTATATATTTAGAGGGAGCCTTGAAGTCTTTGAAGTAATCTTGTGCATGTTTTAATATATCATATATTGAGGGGGAGTATAAATGCATTGACAAAGGGAGAGAGACAAAATTTTAAGTTTCGAAGTCTTTAGTTAGCTCAAATATAGTTTTTCAAAAAAAATCTCTTAAAAGCTTTTGTTTTGAAATCATCAAAAAGGGGGAGATTGTTGGAAAATGAATTGTTTTGATGAATTTAAAAGATGTTTGAAAATGAGCTAAAAAGATATTTCATAATTTGGAATTGGACCAAAATGAGAAAATTGCATTGTGAGAGATACATCTCTCACATAGGGGGAGATTGTTGGAATATGATAGCTTTGATGAAGCTTAAAAGATGTTTGAAAAAGGATTGAAAGGTTGTTTTATACTTGGAAATAAGAAAGCAACGTCATATACTCACATAGTTATCTAACAGAGATCTATGTATACATCATACCCTGATATATAAATCTCTAACAGAGATCTACGTATACATCATACCATAACATAGATATCTAATAGAGATCAATGTATACATCATACCCACACATTGATCAACCGATGTATATCATACCCTCACATAGACAGATCGATGTACATATTACCTTCACATAGATCGATCGACGTACATGATACCCTCACATAGATGGATCAATGTCATCTTGAATCAAATTGAAATCACTTTGTCCAACATCATACCCTCACATAGATCCATCGATGTACATCATACCCTGACATAGATCGATCGATGTTATCCTGAATTCAAATTTTTATAGCCATTGCAAACAAATCCAAGAAAGATTTAAAGAGTTTTCTCTCTCCAATCTTACTCATATTCCATGTGGACTTTCCCATGAGATAAATCATGCTTTCTTGATTATTGTATACATGTCTAAGACATTCTGGGGTGGCTATAGAAGATCAAATTCAAGTATAGGGTGGCTAAAGGCTATTTAGACATTGTCGAGGCTATTGATTAAGCTGAGACTTGAGGGACGCTGCAAAAACATGGCTCACACCCTCTATATATTGAAGAAGCTCACATGAGTCATTCACACACTTTTCATCCTCTCCAAACTTCATCCCCTATTGTTGTAAAAATCTCTCAAATGTGCCAAATTGCTTAAAGCTCATTAAGCTCTTGTTTTTTGTTTTCATTGTTGTAAATGTGAGAGTAGAAGTCTAACACAATAGGAGCTATACATATTTGATCTCTTGCTTGTTATTAAGGCTTATTAGAAAGTGTAACTCCATTACTTCCTCAAAATCTTTTGTGTGAAAGTTCTTTGATAGAACTTAATTGAAGTTTTGAGTAAGCAAGGATTTGTTCTTACTTATAGCTACTGTTGTTGAGGCTGCACAAAGTGTATATGCAACAAGCTGCTGAAATTGTTGTTGGTATTACACAAATTGGTAGTGCAATAAGTTGTTGTTGTTGTTGTAGTTGACCCTTGCACTAGAGTTAGTGTAAGTGTTGCTGTTGTTGTTCTTGTTCCTTATCAAATGTAATAAGAATGTTCATGTTGAAAATCCATTTTGGAAGCAACATGGTAGTGGAGTGAATCATTTATGATTTGAACCACTTTAAATATTGTGTCTTCACTCATTATCTCTCATCTTTTTCTTTATTGATTTTGAGTGCATTTGGTTTGTATTGAGCAAAAACGAGAAAATTCCACAAAATTACCCAACATTATATTCAGACCCCCTCTAGAGTGTTCATCACAGACCTTACAAACATGACACAAAGTGTCAACATAAACATCTGTAGTCACACAGCCACGAAGTATAGAAGGTAAAATAGGTCACGTGTAAAAGACGCGACAAGAATCATCCACCAAGCCTTGTCCCAAAAAATGTGCTGCACCTTAGTCTTTTGCGGGGTGTATAAAACATCAATATGAGCCACCTCCATAATATTCCTCAATCGACGAAAAGTGGCATGCGGAGAGGGGGGAAACCGCGGCCATCATCTGTATTAAAGGAAGACAATTTGTCTGCAATATCAATGTAGGATGTTATGGGAAAAAATATATCAAACTCATGAGATCCGTTTGGGCCTCAGCCTCCAACGATAGAACATGTGGCAAGCAAAAGGGTAATGCACTATAACAGACACCACATGAATCCTTGAGAAATTGCATCTCCTACTGCTTTGGTATGTCACACTGTGGCATCTGTATTTCATGGAGTGCACGTTGATCATGCATGTGTATGGGCAAACCCTCCATCGCAATCCGTACTGGTACCATAGGTATCTCATATTTTGGATTGAATGCTGGCGTCCACTTGGTAACCCTCATTTCATAGCCCATAATACGCCATATTGTCAAAAAGCTTGATCGTACAACAATCAAGTCAACATTGCTAAATACAACGAAGAAAACTCAATGCAAATGCGTGAAGTTGCAATTAAGAAGATTGAATTTAATCAAGAGATGAAGAGATGAAGAATGCAGGACTAGAGAGAGATCAAAATGCTGAGAATTCTAGCAACTTCCTTCATATCTAAAAAGGTCGAACGAGTCAGCATATATACAGGGAAGAAGAGAAAAAAAAATAACTGCCAATACCGATATTACTAAACTACCCTTACGGTTATTCCAGAACAACCATAACAAAAGGTCAAAAAGGTAATTTCACATTTATTTTTAAAGTTCCCGCGGTACTCCTTCTTCTTCCTCGCCTGTCCTGCCTGTCACCACAGCACTACTCCACAAGTCCGTTGCAACATCATCAGATCCACGCGCACCAACTTCTTCCAATCAATTTGTATCGTTAGATTAAGTGTTCAATCTGACGATCCCAGTTCTTCCTTGCTGACTTCAACTACTAGTTTCGTAACAGCCCCCCTCAAGCTCAGCTTGCCCTGTAAATGTTATATGCCCCCAATCTGCAAATTAAATCTCCCAATCTCTTGCTATCCAATGCCTTGGTGAACATATCTGCTAATTGAAACTGAGTCATGACTGGTTACAACTTAATAACACATTGCTACACCTTGTCCCTGACTATATGGCAATCGATTTCAATATGTTTTGTTCTTTCGTGAAATAACGGATTTTCAGCAATGTACGAGGCGCTTTTACTATCACAGAATAACTCCACTGGTTTCATCTCACCAAGCATCAAATCTTTAGCCAAGTAAAGAAGCCACTGTAACTCACAAACTGCTGAAGCCATTGCTCTATACTCAGCCTCTGCTGAGGATTTGGACACCGTCGTTTGCTTCTTGGCTTTCCAGGATATCAAGCTGTATCCAAGAAAAACACAATATCCAGTAACAGACCTCTTAGTTTCATGGCATCCTGCCCAATCTGAATCAACAAACCCCTTTAGCCTCAGCTCACCAGTATTAGGCAGTAGTATCCCTTGTCCAACAGTTCCCTTCAGATACCTTAAAACTCTGTGTGCCGCCTTAAAATAATTCACAGTTGGGCAATCCAAAAACTTACTCAATTGTTGCACGCTAAAAGCAATGTCAGGACTGGTAATTGTGAGATAGATATGTTTTCCAATTAATCTCCTATACTCACTGACATTATCCAGTAGACTTGAATCATTGTGCATCAACTTGCCATGACTCTCCATAGGTGTGGCCACTGGTTTAGAGCCAAGAAATCATGTTTCTTCCAACAGCTCTAAGGCATATTTTCTTTGATTAAGCACCATGCCCTTGGATGATCTGGCCACCTCAATTCTTAAGAAAAACTTCAAGCTACCCAAATCTTTTATCCTGAACTCACGGTTCAAAGCATCTTTGATATTCCCAATAGCTTGAACATCTTCACATGCCACAATTACATCATCCATGTAAACCAGTAATATCAGTAGAGAGCTGTTGATCAGTTTTATAAACAATGTATAATCATTCTTTGATTGAGAAAATCCTTGGGAGACCAGAAATTCAGTCAACTTGGCATTCCACTCCCTACTAGCTTGCTTCAAGCCATATAAGGATTTTTGCAGTTTGCAAACAACATTAGGACGTTCTGTCATTATCCCAGGAGGTGGAACCATATAGATCTCCTCATGCAAATCACCATGTAGAAAAGCATTATTCACATCTAGTTGGTCCACATACCAATTGAGTCTAGATGCCAATGCTAACACCATCCTTACCGTAGTCATTTTTGCAACGGGTGAAAAGGTCTCCTGGTAATCCACTCCTAGCTACTGCGTGTATCCCTTAGCTACAAGCCTTGCTTTGTACCTTTCCACGGATCCATCAGGCTTGTGCTTAATCTTATAAACCCGTTTACATCCTATGGGTTGTTTTCCTGGAGGTAGCTCAGCCATCGTCCATGTATTGTTTGCTTTCAATGTTGCAATCTCATTGTCCATTGCCTGCTGCCATTCAACAGAACTAGCTGCCTCTGCAAAGGAGTTAGGCTCTGTATGCAAACTAATATTTAAAGCATATGTTTTGTATTTTGATGCTAGAGAGTCCAGAGAGAAATAGCTTTGAATTGGATGTGGTGTGGTCTCATTTTGAACGGCAGAAGGTGAATGAGCTGGAAGACGATGAAGTTGTGATGTATGAACCATCAAGTCATTTGTTGGGGTTGCTTGTATCTGATTGCAATAATATTGTTTGAGATATGATGGGGCTTGTCTGTTTCTGTGAGGTCTAGATGTAGGTAATTCAATATGTATAGAGCTAATAGGTACCTCTTGGGCATTAATGGAACTGTCACCATTTGGCTGTAGGTGTTGAGAGGGTGAAAGTTGATGAAATGATGGTGTGGTTGAAGAAACAGGAGTAGTAATCAGGTTGTCTGGCTATGTTTGATCAGGTTGGACAGAAGGAGTTTGGATAGGAGGAGTAGTAATCAGGTTGTCTGGCTATGTTTGATCAGGTTGGACAGAAGGAGTTTGGATAGGAGAAGGTGCAGGATAAGAAGTTTGTGGTTGGGTAGGTGGTGCAGTAGAAGGAGGTGAAGAAGCTTGGGTAGGTGGTGCAGGAGAAGGAGCTTGTGTATACTGACCATGTGCCCCCTAGATGTGGACCCAAATGGAACACATCTTGGTGGTGATGAACTGAAAACATTGATTTGTTGAGCTGAAGAAGGATCAAATGGAATGACAGAAGCTGACGGATTTATTTGGGGGTTGAATAAGAGCTGGTTTGATAAGGAAACACAGTTTCATGGAATATGACATCCCTGGAAATGAATATTTCTTTAGTGATAAGATCTTGGAGGATATAGCCTTTTGTGACATGGGACAACCCAAGGAAAACACTTTTCCTTGATCTGACAGAAAACTTATCTTTAGCTGGAGAGGTGTTTACTGCAAAACAAAGACATCCAAACACCTTTAGATTGTTGTATATAGGGGACTTGTTGTATAACAACTCATATGGAGTTTTTTGGTTGAGCAAGGGTGATGGTATGATATTGATGAGGTACACAGCATGTTGCACACAAAAACCCCAATGGGTAATTGGTACATTCGATTGAAACTTAATTGCCCTAGCCACATTGAGGATGTGCTGATGTTTGCGATCAACTAACCCATTTTGTTGAGGGGTATATACGCAGCTAGTTTGGTGTAATATCCCCTTTGATGCATAGAACTGTTTCATTTTAAATTCAGCCCCGTTATCAGTTCTTATTGTTTTGATGGAAGCATTAAACTGAACATGAGCATAAGAACAGAAACTCTCAACAATATTTCTAGTTTATGCCTTAGATTTCATCAAATAGATCCAAACATATCTCGTATAGTCATCAACAACTGTAAGGAAATATTGCTATCTATACAATGTAGGGTATTTGTATGGACCCCATATGTCCATATGAACAAGTGAAAAGAGAGATTTAGATGCTGAAGTAGAAGAAGGAAAGGGAGTCCTTTTATGCTTAGCCAACGGGCATATTGTTATGCCCCGCACCCTCCGTAGGATAATTAAAAGACGAAGAAAGAATTAAACGAGGTTAATGATGGTCAACAGTAATGAATTAAGAATTAAATGTTAGGATTAACTAGAATTAATGGAAGGATTAAGTATAAAAATTAATTAGTATTTAATTTGGAATTAAGTATTAAAGATTTATCCTTTAAGATAAATAAGATAATAGATATAATTTAGAAACTCCAAATTTTCCCCTTTCCACATAAAAACTGACAGAACGTCAGTTTTCTCATTACGAGAGAAAACCGACGCTCTCTTCATCCCATAGGCGATCCTTGGCACCTTTGAAACCCTAGGAGAAGAACTCCTCCGAGAATCAATCCGTTCCTCGTTTGTTCTTCAAATCTTCTTCGAGTAATCAAAGGCAAGTAATCTACTAATAAGTTCCTACGATTTGTGAAAGAAAAATGGCCTATTTTGTTATCAAATTGGATCACCATGTAGTAGTTTCTTTATGTGAATCTATGTGTGTTCTTTATGCGTTTTGGTTTTGAGATTTGGCCACCGTATATTGAAATCCTTCGTTGTTGTTGTGGATTACTTGAAATCTTGCAAATCCCAATCCCTTAAACCCTCTCGTTGCTGCTATTTTCGGTTGAGGGGAAAAGGGAGAGAAAGGTAGGATTTTTGGGTTGTTTCGGTGGATGATTTGAGTATTAGGCTTGAATCTGTGATTGATATGTGCGTAGCGTTTAATTTGTAGTTTAGGCATGAGATTGTAGCAGGGATTAGGCTTGGATTGATTGGTGTGAAGTTTGGGACCAATTGGAGTTATGGTTCTGCAGTTTCTGCAGAAATCGCAAAATTTCTTTTATGGAATAGTAGACATCGATCGATCGATGTGAGGGGATGAAGTACTTCGATCGATCGATGTGAGGGTATGATGTCCTCTGATGGACGTCGATCGATCGATGTGAGGGGATGAAGTACTTTGATTGATCGATGTGAGGGTATGATGTCCTCTGATGGACATCGATCGATCAATGTGAGGGGATGAAGTACTTCGATCGATCGATGTGAGGGTATTATGTCCTCTGATGGACATCAATCGATCGATGTGAGGGGATGAAGTACTTCGATCGATCGATGTGAGGGTATGATGTCCATCAGTTTTGTGGAAAAATAAGGGAAGAAAGAGGGAAGCTAGGGGAGTCTTTGGGTGACCTTAGAGACTTCTTAAGACCTGATTAAAGGTAGTCTAAGTCTTGGGAACATGATTTAGGAGGGTGAATCAACTTGGTGACTTCAAAGGGTTTTCGAATCGGATTTCAATGAGGATGACCTAGGAGGGTTAGGAAATGAACGTACGAGGTGTTATAGAGTTCCATGAAGGAAAGATAGGGGTACTCGCATTGGTTTGTGACTTTTGGAATCAAGGTTAAGTGTTGACGATCTAGTTGAAGCCTAAGCTTTGATGTGTAAGTTAGGGAAATCTTGTGTGTTGCTCTTACTTGCGCATGTGGATATGAACTGCATACGTGAACGAGAAATGTGATTGAAACGAGGAGTCTTGCATCATGGAACTTGCATTGCATATTGTTTTGAAAAAGAGAGGTGCTTCAGCACAGATTTGCGAAGGTGACCTGTAATGTAAACCGGGATGGAAATATAAGCCGGGGCGCATTTCAGGGCACAAAAGGCTGTAACGTAAACCGGGATGGAAATATAAGCCGGGGCGCGTTGCAGGGTATAGAGTCCTCTGCAATGTTAATCGGGATGGAAATATAAGCCGAGGTGCATTGCAGAGTTTTACGAGTTCTGTGATGTAAATCGGGACGGAAATATAAGCCGAGGCGCATCACAGAGCATACGAGCCTGTAATGTAAACCGAGATGGAAATATAAGCCGGGGCGCGTTACAGGGTAACGGGGTACGAGACCGGACATTGTGACATGCATTGCACTGATTTGAAAAGAAATGGCTCATGCATTTGTGATTGTGTAGTGTAGTGCATATTTTGGCATGCATCACGAGAGTCAATGTGGTATGGATGTGCGTGGTATTTGATAGCCAATGAATTGTTATTTGCGTGAAAATTGTTGTACTTACTTTATTACGCTATTCGCCTATATATATTTGGAAGTTTTATAAGACATGTGCCCCACAATTCCCTTGAATTATCTATTACTCATGTCTTGCCATGTGTTGATCCCGTATGTCTTATAAGCGGGTTACTTGCTAGCGTTTTTCGCTAAGGGTACTGCCTTTGTCATTGCAGATGAGCCTAGCTACGATATGATTTTCATTGAGGACAACGGCGAGTGGGCAGAATGGGATGCCTAGACTTTGTGGAGAGAATTGATTAGCTAGATTCTGTTATTTCTGATTCATTTGAGGTTTTGGATGGCTGCGACCATATACAGTTTTTTGTGGTGTTCGCCTTGTCTTTTGATGTACTGCATTGATGGTTTAGATTCACGAGATGTATGTTTCCGCACTTATTTCTCTTACGTCAGTGACGATGCGTAATCGAGAGATGAGACGTCTTGTAGTCTTCTCCGTAAGCTACAACAGGTGTACCGGTTCGGATTCCGCTGTCCGGGTCGGGGCGCTAAAGGTGGTATCAGAGCCTAGGCTTCAGATCTATCTCGGAGACCTAGGTTATGACATGTAGAGTCTTAAGCTATGATCTTGACTCTAAGTTGATCTTTAAGTCTAGGTATGCAATCCTAGATGTAAGTTTGATTGGGATGGGTGTGTGTACGAGCGCGATTAAGTGTAATCAATAAATGTAGTTATTTTAACTTATGAATTCCGCCTTGTACCACATTATGGACCCCAAGCATTTATTTTGGAACTACTCGATACTAATAAGCGTGATCTTGCAGAAAATGCCTCCTAGACGTGACAACCAAGGAAATGGTGGCAATGGGAACAATAACCCTCCACCACCACCACCTCCAGTCTTAGTACCCCAGGCGCTGATAGACGCTATCACAGTGATAGCTCAAGGGGTTTCTCAGCAGCAGCAACAACCACAGCAACCTCCTCCACCACCTCCCCAGCAAGGCATCAGATATTATATTGGGGAGATGCGGAAGATGCATGCCCCTAATTTCGAAGGGACCACTGACCAGAGGTGGCTGGGTTTTGGCTCGATGAAGTAGAGAAATGCTTCAGGCTTGTGCAAGTTCCTGAAGAACTCAAGGTGGATGTAGCCACGCCATTTCTGACTGGCAGAGCAAATGCATGGTGGAATGGTATTCTGCCAAAGATGACTCCTCCGATTCTATGGAGACAATTTGTACAGGCATACAAAGACTATTATGTGCCTGAGACTGCCATTTTGGAAAAGATGAGGCAGTTCGACAAATTCGAACAAGGGAGGATGACAGTTTCCGATTACGCTGACAGGTTCCATTCCTTGGGCAAATTCACACCCTTGGTATTGGAAAATAATCAGATGAAAATGCTGAAGTTTGAAGAGGGTCTGACTCTCCGCATACGGACAGCTATCGCGGGGTCGAGTTTGAAAACTTTTGAGGAGATGCTGGATGCATGTTACCGAGTGGAGAGTGACATGCGATGGTCACAGAACAGAGAGGCTCGTGAAGAATCGAGCAAGAGGCCGAGGGTAGAGCAAAGCAGAAGTAGACCCGGACGTTGGGTCAAGATCCCTAGGAAAGGACAAGCGGGGCCAGCTCAAGGGGCACCGCAGCAGAATCAACCCAATCGACAAGCACCCGCAGAATGTCCACACTGCCAAAGGAGACACGTAGGTGAGTGTTGGAAGATAACTGGTGCGTGCTTCAAATGTGGGAAAGCAGGCCATAGGATCAAGGATTGTCCCGAATGGGACCCTAAAGCTCAAGCCGGAACGGGGCCAGCCCAGCAGCAGAAAGGCATGCCTAATGCGAGAGTCCACGCCATGACAGACGCGGAAGTCCATGAGGATGCAAACGTGGTGATAGGTATGACCTAAGTTAAATAATAGTTGCTTAAGCTGAATTTTAGTCCTTTAAGTTGATGATTGAATATGCATTATGTGAAACTCTTTATGGGTTACCCTCTTGTGAATAGGTGTGATCTTAGTTAACAAAGTACCCACAAACGTGTTGTTTGATAGTGGAGCTAGCCACTCCTTCATTTCTAAGCGAATCGCCAAAGGACTCGACTGTCTACCTGAATGGCTTGAGAACCCCTTTAGGGTGCAGGCAGCAGGCGAGCAAGTACTGGTCTCTCACCACCAGTACAAAGATTATGATTTGGAATTGGATGGAAAGATATTCTCGGTGACCTTAGTCCCAATTCCAATGAAGGACTTCGATGTAATATTGGGCATGGATTGGCTGACCAGGAATCATGCCAATATTGATTGTAAACTTAAGCAAGTGACCTTCAAGGACCCTGAGATGGATGACATCACGGTACAAGGAAATGTCAAGATAACCAAAGCTCCAAAGAAGATATACCTGACGGCGATTAAGGCCTTTAAGGCTTTGCAAAAAGAAGCAGAAGGATATATGGTGTATGCCGTAGATGCTCAGCAAGAAGTCCCCTCTATGGATCAAATTCCGGTAATCAATGAATGTAAGGACGTATTTCCGGACGACTTACCGGGAGTACCGCCATCAAGAGAAGTGGAGTTCGAGATTAACCTGATACCGGGAGCCGAGCCTATATCTAAGGCACCCTACAGAATGGCTCCAGCTGAACTTAAGGAGCTAAAGGGGCAACTTCAGGAGTTGTTGGACAAGAAATTGATACGCCCCAGTGTATCACCGTGGGGAGCTCCAGTTCTATTCGTAAAGAAGAAAGATGGCAGCATGAGGTTATGCATCGATTATCGGGAGTTGAACAAGATCACCATTAAGAATAAATATCCTCTGCCAAGGATAGAGGATTTATTTGACCAACTAAAAGGAGCTTGCTGGTTTTCAAAGATCAACCTTCGACAAGGGTATCATCAATTGCTTGTGAAAGCGGGAGACGTTCCCAAGACCGCTTTTCGGACTCGATACGGTCATTATGAATTTTTGGTGATGCCTTTTGGATTAACTAATGCCCCAGCGGCATTCATGGACTTGATGAACACCGTATTTCGAGAGCAGTTGGACCAATCCGTGGTGGTGTTCATCGATGAAATCCTATTCTACTCTCCCGACGAGCAAACACACGCTGAACACTTGAGAGTGGTGTTGCAAATCTTGAGGCAACAAAAGCTCTACGCCAAATTCAGCAAGTGTGAATTTTGGCTAAGAAGTGTAGCCTTCCTCGGTCACGTGATTTCTGAGGATGGGATTTCCGTGGATCCTAAGAAGATAGAAGCCATCACCGAATGGCCAAGACCTACCAACGTGACAGAGGTAAGAAGTTTCCTAGGCCTGGCAGGCTACTATAGGAAGTTCGTTGAGGGATTCTCAACGATAGCAGTTCCATTGAGCCGACTTACACAGAAGAAGACTATGTTTGAATGGACTGCTGAATGCGAGCAGAGCTTTATCGAGCTCAAGAAAAGGTTGACCACAGCCCCGGTGTTGGCACAACCCTCCGGCACCGACAATTTCGTGATCTATAGTGACGCGTCCAAGAAAGGACTAGGTATGTACATCATTACAATTAATGCAGTGTATATACATATGCTAGTCTTGAACAAACGTTCTGTTTATAGGTTGTGTTTTGATGCAAAATGAACGAGTCATATCGTACGCGTCAAGACAACTGAAACCATATGAGCAGAATTACCCGACGCATGACTTGGAGCTCGCAGCTGTAGTATTTGCTCTTAAGATCTGGAGACAGTATTTATATGGAGAGAAATGTGCTGTGTTCACCGATCACAAGAGCTTGAAGTACCTATTCTCACAGAAAGAACTAAATATGAGACAGAGAAGATGGTTGGAGTTACTCAAGGATTATGATCTAACCATCAACTATCATCCGGGTAAGGCCAACAGAGTGGCGGACGCATTGAGCAGGAAGTCTAGCCACGCAAGACAGTCTCCATTGGAAAGGGAGATTGAGGAGTTTGATCTCGAAGTGGTGGACTCAGTGGCGAATGTTTTAACGGCTTTATCCATCAGTCCAGACTTGGTGGACCGTATCAAAGAGGCGCAGTATGGAGATGCAGCGCTAAGAGAAATCCGTGATAAACTAGCTGCGGGACCAGTAAAAGTCTTCCAGTTGCGAGGAGATGGAAGTTTATGGTTCCAAAATAGGTTGTGCGTACCTAACAATGATGAGCTTCGTAAGGAGTTGCTAAACGAAGCTCATAACTCAAGGTTGTCTATACACCCCGGGAGCACTAAGATGTACAAAGACCTCAAAAGAAACTATTGGTGGATAGGGATGAAGAGATCAATAGCGGCGTATGGCGAAAGGTGTTTGGTATGCCAACAAGTCAAGGCCGAACATCAACGACCTGGTGGTTTGATGATGCCGCTAGAGATTCCGGAATGGAAGTGGGAACACGTGATGATGGACTTTGTAATGGGACTACCCAAGACCCGCAATGGAAATGAAATGATTGGGGTGATTGTAGACCGTTTAACAAAGACAGCTCACTTTATAGCTATGCCACATGGTACCTCGTATGAGAAACTATCCAACACCTATGTGGATAACATTGTGAGCTTACAGGGAGTCTCAGTCAGCATTGTGTCAGACCGTAACCCCAAGTTCACCTCTATGTTCTGGAGGGCATTTCAGAAGGCGATGGGTACCGAACTGAGAATGAGTACCGCGTACCACCCTCAAACGACTGGACAATCCGAGAGAACCATCCAAACCTTGGAGGATATGTTGAGGGCCTGCGCCTTGGACTTCAAAGGAAACTGGGATAGCATACTGAAGTTGATGGAATTTTCATACAACAACAGCTACCACAGTGCAATTGGCATGGCGCCATTTGAAGCCTTATATGGACGTAAGTGCAGGTCCCCAGTTTTCTGGGATAAAGTTGGAGAAAGAACCATCACTGCACCCGAGTTGGTTGAGCAAACAGTTGAAAGGGTGAAAGTGATAAGAGAGAGACTAAGGGTGGCTCAGGATCGCAGTAAGAGTTGGGCTGACACAAAGAGGCGACCCTTGGAGTTTGAGGAAGGTGAAAAGGTCTATTTACGAGTTTCACCTACCAAGGGAGTTGCAAGATTCGGAATGAAGGGCAAGTTAAGCCCTAGATATATTGGCCCATACGAAGTGCTTAGCAAGGTTGGGGAAAGAGCATACCGATTAGCCTTGCCTCCGAGCTTATCCCAAATCCATAACGTATTTCACGTATCTCAATTAAGGAAATACGTATCGGACCCCAGCCATGTCCTTGAAGCACAACCATTGGATGTTAAGGAAGATGTCTCATATGAAGAACATTCAATAAAGATTGTGGATAGGAAGGATCAAGTCCTGTGCAGACGTGTGATTCCGTATGTCAAGGTTCAGTGGAGTAACCGTACGGAGCGCGAAGCCACGTGGGAGCTTGAGGAACAAATGATGGAGCTTTACCCACACCTCTTCCAATAAGGTACGCCAGTTTCGAGGACGAAACTTTTTGTAAGGGGGGTGGAATGTTATGCCCCGCACCCTCCGTAGGATAATTAAAAGACGAAGAAAGAATTAAACGAGGTTAATGACGGTCAACGGTAATGAATTAAGAATTAAATGTTAGGATTAACTAGAATTAATGGAAGGATTAAGTATAAAAATTAATTAGCATTTAATTTGGAATTAAGTATTAAAGATTTATCCTTTAAGATAAATAAGATAATAGATATAATTTAGAAACTCCAAATTTTCCCCTTTCCATATAAAAACTGACAGAACGTCAGTTTTCTCATTACGCAGAGAAAACCGACGCTCTCTCCATCCCATAGGCGATCCTTGGCACCTTTGAAACCCTAGGAGAAGAACTCCTCCGAGAATCAATCCGTTCCTCGTTTGTTCTTCAAATCTTCTTCGAGTAATCAAAGGCAAGTAATCTACTAATAAGTTCCTACGATTTGTGAAAGAAAAATGGCCTATTTTGTTATCAAATTGGATCACCATGTAGTAGTTTCTTTATGTGAATCTATGTGTGTTCTTTATGCGTTTTGGTTTTGAGATTTGGCCACCGTATATTGAAATCCTTCGTTGTTGTTGTGGATTACTTGAAATCTTGCAAATCCCAATCCCTTAAACCCTCTCGTTGCTGCTATTTTCGGTTGAGGGGAAAAGGGAGAGAAAGGTAGGATTTTTGGGTTGTTTCGGTGGATGATTTGAGTATTAGGCTTGAATCTGTGATTGATATGTGCGTAGCGTTTAATTTGTAGTTTGGGCATGAGATTGTAGAAGGGATTAGGATTGGATTGATTGGTGTGAAGTTTGGGACCAATTGGAGTTAAGGTTCTGCAGTTTCTGCAGAAATCGCAGAATTTCTTTTCTGGAATAGTAGACATCGATCGATCGATGTGAGGGGATGAAGTACTTCGATCGATCGATGTGAGGGTATGATGTCCTCTGATGGACATCGATCGATCGATGTGAGGGGATGAAGTACTTCGATCGATCGATGTGAGGGTATGATGTCCTCTGATGGACGTCGATCGATCGATGTGAGGGGATGAAGTACTTTGATTGATCGATATGAGGGTATGATGTCCTCTGATGGACATCGATCGATCGATGTGAGGGGATGAAGTACTTCGATCGATCGATGTGAGGGTATGATGTCCATCAGTTTTGTGGAAAAATAAGGGAAGAAAGAGGGAAGCTAGGAGAGTCTTTGGGTGACCTTAGAGACTTCTTAAGACCTGATTAAAGGTAGTCTAAGTCTTGGGAACATGATTTAGGAGGGTGAATCAACTTGGTGACTTCAAAGGGTTTTCGAATCGGATTTCAATGAGGATGACCTAGGAGGGTTAGCAAATGAACGTACGAGGTGTTATAGAGTTCCATGAAGGAAAGATAGGGGTACTCGCACTGGTTTGTGACTTTTGGAATCAAGTGTTGACGATCTAGTTGAAGCCTAAGCTTTGATGTGTAAGTTAGGGAAATCTTGTGTGTTGCTCTTACTTGCGCATGTGAATATGAACTGCATACGTGAACGAGAAATGTGATTGAAACGAGGAGTCTTGCATCATGGCACTTGCATTGCATATTGTTTTGAAAAAGAGAGGTGCTTCAGCACAGATTTGCGAAGGTGACCTGTAATGTAAACCGGGATGGAAATATAAGTCGGAGCGCATTTCAGGGAACAAAAGGCTGTAACGCAAACCGGAATGGAAATATAAGCCGGGGCGCGTTGCAGGGTATAAAGTCCTCTGCAATGTTAATCGGGATGGAAATATAAGCCGAGGTGCATTGCAGAGTTTTACGAGATCTGTGATGTAAATCGGGATGGAAATATAAGCTGAGGCGCATCACAGAGCATACGAGCCTGTAACGTAAACCAGGATCGAAATATAAGCCGGGGCGCGTTACAGGGTAACGAGTTACGAGACCGGACATTGTGACATGCACTGCACTGATTTGAAAAGAAATGGCTCATGCATTTGTGATTGTGTAGTGTAGTGCATATTTTGGCATGCATCACGAGAGTCAATGTGGTATGGATGTGCGTGGTATTTGATAGCCAATGAATTGTTATTTGCGTGCAAATTGCTGTACTTACTTTATTACGCTATTTGCCTATATATATTTGGAAGTTTTATAAGACATGTGCCCCACAATTCCCTTGAATTATCTATTACTCATGTCTTGCCATGTGTTGATCCCGTATGTCTTATAAGCGGGTTACTTGATAGCGTTTTTCGCTAAGGGTACTGCCTTTGTCATTGCAGATGAGCCTAGCTACGATATGATTTTCATTGAGGACGACGGCGAGTGGGCAGAATGGGATGCCTAGACTTTGTGGAGAGAATTGATTAGCTAGATTCTGTTATTTCTGATTCATTTGAGGTTTTGGATGGCTGCGACCATATACAGTTTTTTGTGGTGTTCGCCTTGTCTTTTGATGTACTGCATTGATGGTTTAGATTCACGAGATATATGTTTCCGCACTTATTTCTCTTACATCAGTGACGATGTGTAATCGAGAGATGAGACGTCTTGTAGTCTTCTCCGTAAGCTACGACGGGTGTACCGGTTCGGAATCCGCTGTCCGGGTCGGGGCGCTACACATATAGTACAAGAAGGAGAATGAAAGGACGCATCAATTGATGGATTAGCCTTGCTGATCTCTGCTAGCCTGGGAGATGACAAATGTCCAAGCCTTGAGTGCCAAACAAATGCATATGAAGATTCTACAGTATGAACTTAAGAACAGTGAGGGAGAGACAAAGCTGAAGACGGGGTACTGCCAAGGAGATGATACAATTCATGGTTCACCTTAGTTGAACCAATCATCTTATTGCTGAAATGATCCTGTATTATACATGAGGTTGAGTGAAAATTTAACTCTATATCACCCCTTTCTGTGAGTTTGCTCAAGGACACAAGATTAAATGCGAAGGAAGGTACATATAGGACGTTATACAGAGTCAGGAATGGGCTTAAACATACTATGCCCATGTGTGTGACAGGAGCTAGAATGTTATTTGGAAGCTTGATAGGCATGGATTTGACTGAATGACATGACTCAAATAGAGACAAAGAAAAGCATATGTGATCTGTAGCACCAGAATCCAAAATCCATAAGCAATGAATATTAGAATGTGATACATTACCTGTCTGCTTTCCAGAGACATCAGCCTGTTGAGCTGACATCACGGCATGATGTCCTCTACTCTCCTCCATCTGAACATTGCTCTCCACATGTCCTCTATTCTTGTGCTCCTGCAATAAACTCATAAGCTGATTATATTGCTCTTCTGTGAATGGAGACACTACCTGCACTACTTTATTCATTTGATATTCCTCAGCATTTTGGCAATGTTCATAATCAGTCTGACAACCACTTCCTATTTCTTGGTTGTTACTGTAATTCCCTTCAACACAATTAACTTGTCCTTTAGGCTTGTAACCAGGAGGATAACCATGCTTTTTATAGCATCTATCAACTGTATGCCCGGGCATGCCGCAGTAAGTGCATATAGGCCTTTGAGAGTCCTTCCTGAAGCCTCTACCTGTTGGCTTATACCAACTTCCATTGGATGCTTGATTGTTCATTTTGACATTATATGGTCCAGCCTTTACATTTCCAATATTTGTATTCAACACAACAGAAGGATTGTTAGCAAATTGACCTTGCATAGGTATGTAATTCAACTTTCTTTCTAACTTCACTGCCATAGCAAACGTGGTTCTCAGATCAGGAAGTGGAGACATCAACAGCACCTGAGATTTCACAGGTTCATACTCTTCATTCAATCCTTTTATGAACCTAATGACATAATCACCTTCAATGAACTTATTTATCTGACCAGTAATATTGCAAGTACAACGGTTACACAAACAGTTGGGTAAAGCTCTCAAAACCATGAGTTCTTCCCAAATCACCTTCAACTTTGTGTAGTATTCAGTGACTGTGCAGTTTTCTTGTTTTGTGGCAAAAAATTGCTCCTGTAAATCTGATAAACTAAACACGTCTACATTTCCATATCTTTGTTTTAGGTCATTCCATATATCTACGGCATTATCAAACCACAAGATGCTCTGCGCAATGGATGGAATGACAGAATTAACTATCCAAGATGCTACCATATTATTCGCTTTGGACCACGCCACAAGTCTACGATTGGTGTCCGTAGGTTGAGGAATCATACCTGTTGTGAAGCCTACCTTGTTCTTAGATTCCAAAGCTCTACGAAATGCTTTGCTCCAACTATGAAAATTGTTTCCATCCAATAATGGCTACACAAGCACCAAGGACGGGCTATCGCTAGGATGGATGTACAGAGGATCCTCCGAAGGATCTGGTTGAGCAGAATTGGAAACGTTGTTAGAAGAGGAGGACGGAGAGTTCTGAGTTACAACCATGAAGGTTCCAAAATTCATCAATCACAAATGATCACGAGATCACACGCAGCGCTCTGATACCATGTGAAAAAGCTTGATCGTACAATAATCAAGTCAACATTGCTAAATACAACGAAGAAAACTCAATGCAAATGCGTGAAGTTGCAATTAAGAAGATTGAATTTAATCAAGAGATGAAGAGATGAAGAATGCAGGACTAGAGAGAGATCAAAATGCTGAGAATTCTAGCAACTTCCTTCATATCTAAAAAGGTCGAACGAGTCAGCATATATACAGGGAAGAAGAGAGAAAAATAACTGTCAATACCGATATTACTAAACTACCCTTACGGTTATTCCCAGAACAACAATAACAAAAGGTCAAAAAGGTAATTTCACATTTATTTTTAAAGTTCCCGCGGTACTCCTTCTTCTTCCTCGCCTGTCCTGCCCGTCACCACAGCACTACTCCTAAGTCCGTTGCAACACCATTAGATCCACGCGCACCAACTTCTTCCAGTCAATTTGTATCGTTAGATTAAGTGTTCAATCTGACGATCCCAGTTCTTCCTTGCTGACTTCAACTACTGGTTTCGTAACACATATCCCTCCATAAAAGCATCACGCTTGATCCTCCTTCTTGACAAAATTGAGCATAACATGTCCATCATCGATCAGCCCTACCATGACTGCACCGCGGATCGCAGACACCATCGGCCTGCCATGCCAGAAGGTTCATACTAAAGTAAAATTAAACCGACCAGCCATCTCTTGAACCTCCATCATTGATAAAGATACAGCGGACACCCCCTTATACCTTCCAATTTTGCGCGCTAAAAAACCGCCGCCGCCACCCACTGCCAACGCCACCATGGCCGCGAAGGACTTGGCCAGTCCTGGCAACCTCGCCGCACCGTCCATCCCCAGAGATTCCCTGCGGATTAATTCAACGTAATCTGCATCGCTGGAGTCGTCGCAATTCATACATACATACATACATACATATATATACACACACATATATTTATATAATATATACACATACATTACTGATATGATTGTTGTTGTTGTTATATGTACATATATATATACATACATATATATATATATGTGTGTGCATATATATATATATGCACACACATATATATATATGTATGTATGTATATATATACACACATATATAAATATACAATTTTTTTTTTGTGGAAACATGTCTTTTATTAAGTAAAGCCTCACTTATGGCGGAGGAAAACCATATTACAGCAAAGTATAACGCAAATCTGCAATAAATGATTATCAGCCTCCAGAATATATATGATATGCCGCATTAAAACCTTGCCGAGTAAAACCACCCTTGTGGATAAAACCTCGGCGAAGGAAAAAGCGTACATATTTATATATCTGGAATGGCGATAGACGCAAATGTTTAAAAATTTACAAGAGAAGAATCCTGTTCTAAGCCAACAGAAAAAGAAAGCAGACTGATGGACGGACGAAACTCTGCTTGAGCACCGTTCAGTGGCAGGAAGCATGACGACGGTATTTGGGCAATCCAGATAAGGGGCATCAGCGATACCAACCAATATATGCATAATAATCAGCCATAAGCATACAATGAGTGCGTATGAGATGCTGATAGGATGCGCGATCCATTGTCTGTGCTGCCAGCACAAATTGAAGTGCCGGCAGAGATACATGTGATAAGCCAAGCCATGCGGCCAACCAGGGATAAAGGACAATCTTGCGCCTGGGTCTTTTTCAATAGATAATGGCGACATATGTCTTCGACGCCCACTCCAATGCTCATTGCCATTAGCGAGTTGCATGAATTTTGCAGGGGAGGATATACATTATGCAAGGAATGACACAATGTCAGCTGGCTGAAGAGTTGAAAAGTAGACCATGAATGCAATAGAAAAGAGAACATACCGAGGCTGCCTGTACCGAACGTAGTACAGGCAGTGATAAGTTGACATGGCCAATCCATTTGGAAGACTGTAGATATGCTAGAGATGCATGCATCCATGAAACGGACCTCAAAATTACCGCAACAGCCATTGCACATGGTAATAAAAACAGCATTAGTGGATAGAATCAATGATAACAAACAGCAGCATATGTAGTAGGTACAAGGCGTACCGATCCTGCCCGTGACCATTAGTACACGGGCAGCGTATTTCCAAAAATAGCAACTCCTAAGACGATAGTGAAGCTCAAGTTGTGCGTAATGCCACCGAGGAAAGATCCAATGCAACTGAAGCCCTGACCAGGGGAGGAAGAGTGGAGCTGCTATACACCCCCGTTATAGGCTGCAACATCGCGTGTTGGGCAAGATAATGTGCCGGCATATTTGTCTCACGATATGTATGCACTAACTCTAGCCGATGCTGACGGATAAGATCATGTAGCTGGCGAAGATGATAATGACCTGCTGGCCGTCGTGGCTTGCCAAGACATGCAAGCAGTTGAGCACAGTCTGATTCGACAATTATCGAACGGTAAAATGGGAGAAAATACAACAGGCTAAACAGGGTGGCCTGTGTCTCAGCCTGCAGAGGGGTGCAGTGAGGTAGCCGAAATGAGAGGGCCTGGATGCATGAACCATTATGGTCTCGTAGGATTCCTCCGCCCGCAGCATAGTGTTGACCCACTGCGGCATCCACATTTAACTTGAGTCGGCCAGAGGGAGGGGTTTGCCAGCGGAGAATACGAAGTCGGGGAGGACGAATCTGAGGAAGCCAGGGTAGAGAAGGAAATGGACCTGCCGCCAACTTGGTTCCCTGTATCTTCAGCATCCACATGTGGATATCAAAGTGAATGGAGTTATGTATTGCCGATGTGGAGAAGCGAGTGGTGTCGCCATAAGTAAGCTGTGCATAATGACGCCAAATATTGGATAATATTATCCCAGGAATTACTATCCGCAAGACGCCTAAGAGAGATGTGGTATTGGACCGATACCACCATGCCATGACGTATTGCCTAAGAGACAGAGTTGACGGCAGCACTCCATTGAGCTCGCCAGCAAAAAATCCCCAGAGAAATCGGATGCGAGAACATGTGATGAACAAGTGGTCTACCGTAGCTGAATGTGATTTACAGAAAGGACATTGAGTTGGACGCGCCATGGAGTAGCGGCCTATATAATCTTCAAATGGAAGGGCTGAATGAAACATGCGCCACAAAAACAGCCGAATGGAAGGAGAGTGGTGTTTACACCAAATAAACCTGGTCGAGATCAATGTAGGCCGTGATGTCCGACAAATAGTGTAGGCGGATTTTAGCGAAAATTCTCCCGAAGGCGTAGCCGTCCATGATAGGAATGTGCCCAAGCCATTTGAATTTGGGAGACAAGTGTGATGAATGCGACAGATAGATTTCCAGATTGGGGAATCTGTGAGCCTGGGAACATAGTCATTCCGTCTTCCATATTTATGATGCATATACCTACTCCATAAAGTGTCTTGGCATTGATATTTCCACCAAATTTGGCATTGGTATGCCTGTTGCAACTCACAAAGATTACGAAGTCCTAAGCCACCTTCTTCGACTGGAATAGTAATGTTTTTCCATGCAACCCAATGATGTCTGTCCCCCCAATAAAATGCGGACATCTTTCTATCAAGCATTCGAATGATGGATTGAGGCATACCACCTGCCGCTAGTATGTGTAGAGGTAGCGCTGCAAGGACCGATCGTAAAAGAACTAGTCTCTCTGCCATAGATAGAAGACGAGAATGCCAGCCATTTAAACGGCCATCCACGTGCTGTAATAGGGACGAAAAATGCAAAGCCCGCGGAATGCCCTTATGCAGGTAAGATCCAAGATACCGAAATGGTAAGGAGGTTAATCGCATGCCAAGAATATCTCTGATTGTATGACCTTTCCTATTCGTGATATTAGATGATGGTATGAAATTGCTTTTATGGAAATTTACTTTCTGACCTGAAGCCATTTCATAAGTAGTGAGAAATGCATGGAATCGCCGCAAATTTCTCTGCGTACCTCGTAAGAAGATAAGCAAATCATCTGCGTATGCCAAGTGGGAAATAGTGAACGGAACTCTACCCAACCGAAATGGCTGGATGCTGCCTGCGGCAACCAGAGCCTTCAGCCCCCTGCTAAATCCCTCAGATGATAAGATAAACAGCAAAGGCGATAAAGGATCTCCTTGCTTAACTCCCCTGAGTGGTTGAAAATATGGCGAAGGTTGCCCATTGATTAAGACTGACATCCGCGTTGCACTAAGATGATTGATAATAATCCGAATGAAAAAATCTGAGAAACCAAACTTGCGTAGGAGAAATTGAAGATATTCCCAACTCACCCGATCAAAAGCCTTCATCATATCTAATTTCAGACATACCTGTGGCCCACCCCTGTCTAACTGATGAATCATTTCCCGAGCCAAAAGCACCTGGGTCGAAATATCCTGAACCGCAAGAAAGCCTGTTTGCTCTGGCGATATTAAAATGGGTAATAAGCGATTCAGCCTAGACGCAATAACCCGGGTGCAAACTTTGCTAATAAAATTTGTGAGGCATATAGGACGAAAATCGCCAAACGTCTGCGGGGACTGCGTTTTCTGTATAAGATTCAGTAAAGCACTAGCCATGACAGTCGGTTGGGGAACCCCAATGAAAAATTCCTGCACTGCTTTTAACACATCTAAATGGATTATTGACCAACACGATCGATAAAAATTTCCATGGAATCCATCAGGCCCTGCTGCACTTTGCGGATCCAAATTCCATACCGCTTGTTTGACCTCTGACTCCGAAGGCAATTGCGTAAGCATGATATTATCCTCGTCCGTGAGTAGAGTCGGGATATGCGACAATATATCCGCATGATTGGCGGTTGGTGCTTGGGCAAAGAGATCCTTATAATAATCAATTGCCGCCATCATAATATCCGTCGGTTGCGTCAACACTGTGCCCTGTCCATTTTTCAGTTGTCGAATGCAAAGCTGTGAACGTTTACCTTTAACCAGAGAGTGAAAATAGCGTGTGTTAGCATCGCCATCTTGTAACCATTTAACGCGAGCCTTTTGTTTCTAGTATAGTAATTCATAATTTGAGGCAAGTAAATACTGAGCCTTGGCCTGATAGTAGGCCTCACGCGCTTCCTCCGTCGATGTCGCATCCCAGTGACTTTCTGCAGCATTAAGATTATCCTCAGCATGCTGTAATGTGCTGAAAATATTCCCAAATATATGCTTGTTCCAGTGCTGAATATCCTTCTTTAGAGTAAACAACTTGTTATAGAAACCCCGCATGCCACCTGTTGTTGGATACGATAGCCATGCCTGCCTCATATATGCATGAAAATCAGGGTGATGTAGCCATGCATCCAAGAAACGGAAAGAGCGACGAATTGGTTGGATACTATACTGGCATTGGATCAAAAGTGGAGTGTGATCCGATGTCACCCGTGGCAAATGAGTAAGTCGTAGAGTGTCAAACATATCATGCATCTGAGAATTAATAAATGTCCAGTCTAGCCTCCGGCGGATGCGTCCAAGGCCGCGTCCCTCCGCCTAAGTAAAACACGTGCCATGATATGACGGGGACATAAGTGAACATGATTCAATACAATCATTGAAATCCTGCATCGCAGATAGAGAAGGTGTGGATCGACCATGATGATCCTCAATTGCACGGAAGCTATTGAAATCTCCACCAATCAACCAAGGTAGCTGTAATCCGACAGAGAAATCACATAATGCGCGCCATAAACATCGGCGCTGAGGGGCTGAGTGCTTCGCATATACGAGAGATAGAACAAATTCTTGCTGTTGTGAGTTTGAAGAAAGAGTCAAGTGTAATACTTGATCTTGATCCTGCGTAGCAATCAAACGAAATTCATTATCCTTCCAGAAAAACCATATACGTTCCGACTGTGAAGCATAACTGTGTGAGAAACCAAGTCGCAGACAAAATCGCTGTATTTGTGCCGGGGTATGTTTAGGTTTTATCAATGCAAGCAAATGAATACGATATTCTCTAATCAACTGCTGTAACCGAGGCAAAGAGGTGCGCATGCCTCGAATATTCCAAATTAGTATATTCATTGAGTAAGGTTTGAAACACTTCCCTGAATGATCTGAGATGCACTACGTGTGAGAACAGTAGATGGTGGCAACGGTGGCAGATCCTTTCTCGTGCGACGTTTTCGACGCGGAACCACAGGTACGAACGGTGCCTCCTCCGTGTTATCATTCAAACGAGATATCAATATGTCATCCTCAGGTGAGGAATCTAACAGCTGCATGCGATGTGAAACTTCCGTGGGAACGATAAGCTGGGCTGCATCCAGACCCTTATCTGGCAATTCCATGTCTGACGAATGTCCAAGATCTGTATGGGCGATATCGTCTGGTAAATGGTGATCCGGGGCATCACAATATGTGTCATGAGTCTGGATATCTTCCTCCACATGTGGATCAATATTGATGACCGAATCAGTGGTTTGGTCATTCAACTGTGGCTCCTCCGCAGGAGGTATAGCAGCCATAATATCAGACCGATCTTCAGCCGTAGGTGCAGGCGGCATTGTGGGCATAGGAGTTGGCTGCAAGGGTTTTGCAGGAGGGATGGCAGCCGACTTGTTCTTAATAGGAGTCCATCTCTGCTTGGGCGGACGCGATGGAGGCGGCGGTGGAGGTGGTGGAATAGCTGACGCCGAGGACTGTTTAGGATCGCAAGACGAGTGATCATGCCCTAATCTATGACATATAGTGCAGTATTTTGGCAAATCCTCATATATCACCGTCTGCAATATAAGCCTTTGTTTTGCCTGCAAATATATTTTTTGGGGCAGGTCCTGCGAAACATCGATCTCAACACAAATTCTTGCGACGGACGGCCGCAGAGCATCGGATGTGGCGGCATCTAGCTTCAGCGGTGAACCTATCGACTTCACTATTTCAAAGAGGGCTTCTCGGCAATGTAAATGAACCGGTAAACCTGGTAAGGCTACCCAGACCGGTACAATGGGGACGTCAGTAGCCGGATCAAAATCCACTGTCCATTTAGTTATACGCATATGACAACCAGAAATAAGCCATGATCTACGATAGAAACATCTGAGATAATCAGCTTCTTGGCGAAAGTTCAAAAGTATATGTGTTTGATCAATAAGCGTGATGCGCAGATCATTGTGAAAGCCGATTTTTTCAAAAACCTCTCGAATCACCTTCAATGGCGGTATTCCATACCAAAACGTACCAACTAAAGAATATTTGTATGGCGCAGCGAGGGCATCAATTCACAAAAATCAGAAATCGAATAGCCCACTTGAAAGTCAAAGAAGTGTACTGAAATTAGGTTTGGGACTTGATTTTCGAGAAAGGGAAAGGAGGCAGACGTAGCACACCTTCCTCAGTTTCAATAGGATCCAATCTTATTATAGGATCTTGGAGGAGGGGCTTAGTGTCTTCTTGAGCAGGTTGGGAAGGAGGCTTGGTTTTCTTCATTTGGGTTTCTTGATTTTGATGTCCTTTGTTTTGTCTTTTCTTCCAACTATCTACTCCTTCCATTGTTGATTCTATTTTCCTCTTCAGCTATTCACTATTCAGTGTTCACTACCTGGTGCCTGGCTGGTGCTCACCCTTGGTTATTCGATCTACGGGAAGTGCAGCCCTCCTTTCATGTTTCTGCCTTGCAGATCAGTATTGTACACAAGCCAACACGAATTGGTCGACTCCTCCATGCATTGTAGAGGTTTTGAAATTTCCGATTGAAAATGAAGATGGGAAAGACAGAGTCACCTCTGCTCTCCTGAGGCAACAGTGGCACGTGGCACGCTGCGGAACAGCGTTGCATAAAACATCAGTCACAAACAGACCTCGAAGTCTGGCTGAAGCACATCAGCCTGCACGCACCCACGCTTGACACACTTAGCACCACGCGCGCATCCATCCCTGTCAGCCCGCCAAGGCCGCCCAAGGCATCAGCCCGCCCGAATAAGCCCACAGTGGCACGTCGCATGCTTTGGCACAGCATTGTGCAGGCATCGTCCTAAGGCAGCTCGCAAAGTCTGGACCAAGGCACGTAAGCCCGTACAAGGCCACGCCTGGCACGTTAGGCACCACGCGGGAATCAGCCTCAGGTGGCCCCAATAGGATGCCCAAGGCATCAGCCCGAATATGTATGCGCCGCATGTCGCTTATCTCTTCTTCCCACTATATTTCAGATCCTTGGATCATAAGCGGTGATTTTAATACTTTTTTACTCCTAGATGAGCATCACGGCTGCCCATCTCCAACCCTTCGCTCCCTTGCAGATTTCGAATGGGCTCTCTATTTACATGGGCAAGAGGCATTGGTATCAACCGTGTCCAACGCCGTCTTGATAGAATGCTATGTAATACTAATTTTGTTGATTCTTTTGCAAATGTGGTGGTGCATCATCTACCTCGCGTTTCATTAGACCACTCTCCTCTATTACTCAAGTGTGTCTTATCCTCGGTAAAGCCTCTTGCGCCTTTTCGATTTCTGAATGCATGGGTTTCTCATGAATATTTCCATACCTATGTTGCTGCGACTTGAAAGGAATACCCGACAGTGGGAGGCATGCGCGGTTTATATAATAAACTGCATCTATTAAAACATGCTCTTTGCAAATGGAAGAAAGCAATATTTGGGAACATTTTTAGCCGAGCAGTGGACACGGAAAAAGAGTTTAATCGGATGGAGATTGTATATGACCAAGATCCATTGGCAGAGAATCGCACGGCATACTCTCTTGCACATGCCCAACTACTCTGGGCAAACAATGAAATGGTCGCTTACTGGTCTCAGAAGGCTAGACTCTGATGGGCTTCTGAAGGAGAAGCTAATACATCCTATTATCATGCGTAGGTAAAAGGTTGTTACCACCGATGGCGCATTCGTCACATCACGGCCTCAGATGGATCAGTCCTTGTTGAGCAAGAGGACTTAGGCCATGCTGCAGTTGACTATTTTCAGAAGTTGTTTACTAGTGAATCGGTGGAAGATATCGATGATTTCCTTCAACATATTCCAGCTATAAAGTCTACTGCTGACAATGACATGCTATTAAGTATGCCTAACATGGAAGAAGTCAAGGCTGCGGTTTGGAGTCTTATTCTGAGTAGCGCAGCAGATCTTGATGGTTACAATGTCTATTTCTTTCATACTTGTTGGGACGTATTAAAACTGGATGTTTTATGTACGGTACAAGAGTTTTTTCTCGTCGTCCGGGCACCGCAAGTTATGCTCTCTCCTACTTTTCCTCTCATACCTAAGGTACCCCAATTGAATTCATATGTAGACTTTCGGCCCATTTGTCTCTCAAATTTCATTAGTAAGGTCGTCATGTGTGTGATAGCTACTCGTCTGTCTATTTTTCTTTCCACCATTATCTCTTCAGAACAAATTGGTTTTCTCAAAGGCCATGATATTAGTGAGCATGTTCTTATGGCGAATGAAATGGTTCATCTGCTCGACAAAAAAAGCGGGGCGCGAATGTCATTATTAAGTTTGATATGGCTAAAGCCTTTGATTGGGTTAATTGGCGATATTTGGAGGTAATACTTAGTAAATTCGGTTTTGATGCTCGTCTCATCCGATTCATTATGAACAATATGTGTTTCTCAAAGATGTCGATTTCAGTCAATGGTAATAATTTTTGGTTTCTTCTCACCTACGCGAGGGGTGAAACAAGGAGATCCATTGTCACCTTTATTATTATCCTTTGTTCTGAGGGATCTAGCCGCGGGCTCACTCATCTCTTTCGTACTGGTTTGCTCCTTGGTTTTAAAACGGCCCACGTCTTGGGGGTCTCTCATTTGGCCTATGCGGATGACTTGCTAATCTTTCTAACTGGTTCGACACGCAACTTGCGCACTTTTCAGTCCTTTCTCCGCTCCTAACCACGTTCGTCAGGACAGTTGGTTAATTATACAGAAAGTCAATTGGTTGTCAATTCCTATATCTCTCCCAGGCAGTTGTCGGTTGTAGGGAACATATTAGGTATGCGGCCATCTAATTTACCTATTAAATATCTTGGCTCATATTTGTATCAGAGGGTAAATCGTGCGCGGTATTGTCAATCACTCCCGCAGCATTTCGATACTAAATTAGCAGGCTTGGTACACCAATTGCTCACCCTTGGGGGTGGCCAGTGCTGCTAAAGTCGGTTCTCACTTTGTTATCATTGCATATTATGGTTGCAGCTCGCCTGTCGAAGAGTGTGATGCATGTCCTTGATCGCAAAAAGGCAGAGTTTATTTAGGGACCTCATCATCATTTGGGTATCTTGGAGCAAAATCTGTGCACCAGAGAATGAGGGAGGTTTGGGTATTCGCAGCCTCAAAATGCTACAACTCTCTTATGACTGCAACCTATGGTGGATTTTTCACACCAAACTCTCCCATTATGTGCAATATATGCGGCATTGATATGGCTCTTGCAACGACTATATTCCTCACATCTATGATCCTCCAGGTTGGAAGCGTGTTTGCTTGATTCATGAGATTTGCCTCAATCACACCTCCACTACTGATGCTTTGATGTGGACTACATCTCCTATGTGCCAGTTTACTATGCATATGAGGATACACGGATGGCACATCATGTACTCTTTTCCCATAAATACATTTGGTGGAAGTCTCTCCCTAAATCAGCAAGTGCTTTTATGTGGAGGTTATTCCACCAGGCTCTCCCTCTTGAACAGAATTTATGTCATTTTTTCTGCAAATATGTCCCACAATTTGCACATTCTATAAGTCATCTTCGGCATCCATCAATCATCTCTTTCTTCAGTATAGGTATATCATGGATGTTTGGACTCAGTTTGCTTTGGCATTTGATGGCCCACTCCTCAGCGTCTTGACGATACGGACGTATATACTGAAATGGTGGTTGTCTTCTTCTTCACACACTCTAGCGGGTCACTATCGAGTCATTGCTCCAAACCTAATTTGTTGGTCCATTTGGAAAGTATACACCAATGTTGTTTATGGTGATGCTGATATTTCAGTCCATTGCTTATATATTGGGGCGCCAGAATCGTGTTACACTTGGACGTACAAACTCTTGGGCACTAAAATGCTGCTAATCCCAGCATTAATTCAGCAGGCATTACCTCCATGCATGAAGGTTCCGAAGGTTCCTGTTAAAATGGCAACTTGCTCCAATAGTGAAAGTGAAGTTGAATGTTGATGCTGCTGCTGATCGAGATTTGGCTTCAGGGGACGCCATTCTCCGTGATCATTCTCATATGGTTGGCGCCATCTCTTTCACCCTACTTTTCTTTCACCGTTTCGTGCAGAACTCCAAGCACTGGTGTATAGTCTCATCTATTTTGGCAGATGGCATCGTAACATGATAGTTGAGACAGATTGTTTGACTGTGGTTCAACATGTGAGGACTCATTCTACAGTATCGCCTTTACTAATTACACGCGTCTCGAACTATTTCTACACCTGATGGGCAGCTTGTTACATCACATTCTACGTGAACTAAACATGATAGCCCGTCATCTAGCTCAGCATGGCCATATGTTCCCCCAGACTATCTTCTATGATTCGGATACTATACTCCCTCCCCTGCTCGTGGATATTATTGGATGGACCACTCTATACATGCTTCGTGTCACTAGATTTGCGTTTGTATGCACTTGCGTAGTACAAAAGGATGTTGTCTGTATCACACGGATACAGGCAACAGCAGTATACCTTCATCTTTCACAATCTTTAAATATTTTCTGCTCGCATATGTTCATGATACTATTTTATCTATATTTTGGCTGAGGACTCCCGGATGACGGACACATTTATTGGACTAACCATTCTTTTATAAAATGCGGTAACAAGAATGTCTTTGGCAATATTTTTGATGTTGTGGCAAAGGCTGAATCTGAAACAATAAGGTGTGAAAGAGAATTTGATGATACTCCATCGGATGACACTCGGATAGCTTATCATCGGAGTATGGCTAATTTACGATTGGCACAATCACAGATACTATTGTTTTGGAAGCAAAAAGCCAACATTAAGTGAATGCAGGAGAGAGATGCTAACACACACTTTTATCATCAGACAGTTAAGGCTAGACGTCACAAACAGACTATTCGTAGAATTGTCCGAGAGGACGGGGTCGAGTGTAGTGTTCTTTCTGACATTGAACAAGAGGCTATAGATACTACCAGACATTATTCTCTGCTGAGCCATGTTCTTCTTCTGATTCGGTCCTTCAATACATTCCATCGATATTAACCATGGAGGATAATCAGCATATTGTATTGTTGCCTGATGTACAGGAAGTAAAGCAAGCTGTTTGGGATCTTAGCCCCACGAGTGCCGCAGGCCCAGATGGTTTTCCAGATTCTTTTTATAGGCGCTTCTGGTCTGTTATATTCTTGAATGTGCTTTGGGCAATTCAAGAGTTTTTTTATTGGTGTTCGCCTTCCCAATCAGCTTGCAGCATCTCTCATTACGCTTATTCCTAAGGTAGCAAATCCGATTACATTTTCTAGTTTTCGACCTATATGTTTGACGAATTTTTTATCCAAAGGCATCACACATTTGGTTGCTACTCGGCGGTCTACCTTTCTGCCTAGATTGATATCACCTGAACAGGCTGGATTCATGAAAGGTCGAGGTGTTGCCAAACAGATTCTTTTAGCCCAGGAAATGGCACATATCTTAAATAAACCAGTACGAGGAGGTCATGTTATAGTTAAATTGGATATGGCCAAAGCTTCTGACATGGTGGGTTGGTCATATTTACGTCAGTTTTTGCTCAAGATGGGGTTTCGCTCGAGGTTGGTTAGGATTCTGTTGAATAATTTGTAGGCAATGCGTTACTCAGTGCTCATTGATGGCAAGCCAGTAGGATTCTTTCCGGTGCACGAGGGATAAAACAGGGTGATCCTTTGTCGCCGCTTTTGTTTATTTTGGCTTCGGAAGGCTTTTCACATGGACTTAAATCACTTATGATGACGGGGGGACATCAAAGGATTTCAGGAAGGCCGAGTCCATAGATATCACATTTGGGATTTGCTGATGATCTTGTAGTCTTTTTGAATGGGAGTATCACTAATTTGCGACGTTTTAGAAGATTCTTAGATGACTATCAACATGTTTCTGGACAGCTAGTCAATTTTCATAAGAGCCATTTGGTGGTTGGCTCAGGTGTGTCAGGCTGAAGAGTAGCTCGGGTTCTTGGAATGCGATTGGCCACATTACCTATCAATTATCTTGGCTTTTTTCTATATAAAGGTATTAATAGAGCTGCATATTGTTCTTCCTTAATTGCTCATTTTGATTCAAAATTGCATTCATGGTCTTCCAAGTTGCTTTCTTCGGCTAGACGCCTAGTCTTGATACGCCATGTGCTTGGCTCTATGCCGTTGCATATAATTGCTAGTTCATGTTTGCCCAAGAGTGTTGTGAGTGCTTTGAATTAGAAAATGGCAAATTTCTTTTGGAATGATCATCATCATTGGCAGTCTTGGGAGCATATCTGTAGTCCCATTGAAAATGGCGAATTAGGTATTCTTAATCTTGACAAAGTGAAGCATGCCTATGATAGTCTCTTATGGTGGAAATATCATCAGTCAGACTCCTTATGGGCACTTTTTTGTCGTGCAAAATATGGCCAAAGAGGTAGGGTCTATGCCAATATTTACGATTCCTCTGCTTGGAAGCGCATTTACCGAATACATCCATATATGCACGCAAGAGTCCAACAATCGCCGCATGGTCTTCACTGGATGGCCGACACTTCAGGATAATTCTCGATAAAGTCAGCTTATAATATGCTTTGTTCAGATTCGACCCTATTTGACTATGCTAAGTTTATCTGGTGGCCTAGTGCACCTCCGGGGACACGCCGATTTATATGGAAGTTATGGTGGCGCTCTTTACCTGTCAATGATAATCTCTGTATCTGGCAGACTATCTATCCATCACAGTGTGTCTTTTGTCAGGCCCACTCAGATTGAAGGGACCATATCTTTTTGCAATGCCTGGCGATTAAACCATTATGGCAGCAAATTTCCATTCTGTTATCTGGTCCCATGCCCCGTTAGTCTACCATTGGAGCGTACTTACTCCGTCGGTGGCGCATTTCATCGACTACATCTATGATTGGCCATTTACGAGCGGTGGGCCCTTCTTTGGTTACATGGGTAATTTGGAAGGAGTACACACCAATAAGATTTGGTGGCAGCAGCGTTTCATGTAGACATTTATTTGAGAGAGTCTGAGATCATATATACACTTGGTGTGCTTCTACGAAGAGTCATAAGTTTTCATAGCCAATCAAACAATTAATTTTACTCTCTTTTCCTCCACCATTACGGGTTCGTCGTCCCAGGGTAGTACGCTGGGAATTGCCACCCTCGGGTAAGATGAAATTAAATGTTGATGCAGCGATAGGGCGTAGTTCAGCCGTAGCAGGCGCAGTACTATGTAATGATCATGGAGATTTTGTCAGCGCGTCTTGCTTTGCTCTTCCATCTACTTCTCCATTGCGTGCGGAATTAATGGAAATATTGTTCTCGTTAATTCTTTATGCGCTAGCCTATGATAGTTTTATCGTGGAAACAGACTGTCAGCAGCTCCTTCTCTCTCTTTCTTCTCCGGCGTGCTATACAGGTCATTATTAGCAGATTTGCATCAGACGGCGGATTTCTTATGCCTCAATGCTTCTACATTATGCTATTGTCCTAGGGAGGCTAATACAGCGGCTCATACATTATCCAGACATGGTCTACATGCGAAAGGGGTCACTATATACTCCACTTTTACTAGCCTACCATGTGAGTTCCGGGGTTCAATTGCATTAGATCGCACACTTCCCAATCTGAGGATATATGTCTCCCAATGGGTTGAAGCAATGACATCCAAGTTGCCTATGTCTTGCAATGGCATTGGCAACGTTGGTATGTTTTTATTTTCAGTCTTCTGTCTGCTTTCATTTTCTTAAATTCATACACGTTTAGTCTGGGTGACATGTTTTCTTTGTCTGACTGTTCTGGAATACCTTGGCAACTCCTACTGGACATTTTGGCTCACACGTTACGTACCTCTTGTTGGGTTTGCGATCTCTTTTGGTTGTTGTCCGTGGCCGTTGGGCCTCGGACAACTTGGGTATGCAATCGTTTCGTAATTTCACATGTTCATTTTTTACACTTAAACTATTGTTACATTAACCTACCGTTTATGTATGCTTTCCGAGGGCTACTTCAACTGGATCCAATATGGCGTGAAACCTCCCACAGGGGTTGGCGAGTTCAATACCTTGGTTACCTTGGTCAAGTATCGGCCAAGGTAACGGCGGTATGTTATCTAATTTCATCTCTTATTTGTCCGCTTCTCATACTTATCGATACTTATAGTTTGAGCTTTCATGTTGATTTCTATGACGAAGACATCTGGCTGCTGCACGGAGAAGTTTCTGCTGATAACACAGATTGGCCTCTTCCACACACGGCCTGTATTAGTGGTTTTATGGGGATATATTAGTTGTCTAATTCATGTACTATTGGAGGATCTGTAAGCGTTTATTTTTGCATACATTTATTTATTCCACTTTATTTCGGGAGAGTCTCCTATTTGCATAGGCTGTTCAATGTAACCACGGTATCCTCCGCCACAAATGAGGGTTTAAATTAATAAAATGATGGATGGTACCACCCGTCTTTAACCCAAAAAATATGCATATATTATATATGTATACATATATATACATAACATATATACATATATTGTATATATCCACGCATATATGTATGTATATACACATATATAATATATGCATATGTACATTCCTTATATATCTGTATATAAACACGTGTGTATATAAATGTATATACACACGTGCCCACACATATATATACATATTGGTAAACATGAATATGTTCTTTATTAATAATAAATATACACCCTTTCTTTTATAAATGCACACCTTCTGTTTTATCAATGGGCAAAAATGAGTTATAAGATGAAATCAATGATATAAAATAACAAAAGTATGTGTTTTTAAAATAGAGTGTATTTGTCATTGGTCTAATTAAAATTGAAAAATGCGTCTTTCGAAAGTTTTCAGCGACCGAGAGTTTGGGAGGAAAAGAAGCCTGTTAAAGGTAAAAACCATGGCCTTTGCATTTCAATTTGCTCCTCTAAGTGAATGCATTTTTGAAGATTCAATCGCTTGTGGATTTCCACCTATTTCATAGGTTTCTTGGAAGTATGTAACGCTTTGATGTATATACGTGTCAAATGTCTTACGATTCAACCAACCAACTATGATCAATACGTAAAATAATGAATTATAAATGGAATCAATCAATAGAAATCAAGAGAGGCAAATGAGAGAAAGAATTGTATTCTGTATCGATGAAGAATTGAGAAAACTACAAGGATCAATTCACACGGCAATTGGAGCGGTTATAGGGGGAATTTATATGGTCAAAATAGGGAGACGTGAAATTATAATTAAGTACATCTAACTGCCCTTAATCCTTTTTATTAATCAGGGACATAATAGTCATTTTTATGTATTTAAACTTTTCCGCTAAGCATCTTCATCCTTCTTCCTTCTCTGCACGATGCAGTGACCAGCCTAGGTGCAATCCAGCTGAAGTAACCAACTCCCACGTGCCAAACCTACTTTAAGTTGTCAATTTTTGTTTCACACGCTACGCTTAGCTGCTACACAGTATCCAACCACTCTCTGCCTTCTCCAATCATTCTGCATGCTAGTGTTTGTGATGAACACAAAACTGCTCGATTAAATGTCAGCTGGTCATTTCAGCTGTACAACTTCTTCCTATTTGACACCACCCCTCAATCTAGGCTTGCCATATAGATTGTATAACCCAAAAGTTCTAATCAAGCTGCTTAATCTCTTCTAATCCAATGCTTTTGTGAAAATGCATGCAACCTGCAATTCTGTTCTAACGGGCATCAACTTGATAACCCCTCCGTGAACCTTTTCTCTAATAATGTGACAGTCAATCTCTATGTGCTTTTTTATCTCATGGAACACTAGATTTTCAGCTATATGCATTGCACTTTTACTATCACAAAACACTTCTACAGGCTCTTGATTCCTTATCTGCAAGTCTCTAGCTAGACACAGTAACCATTGTACTTCACATACCAAAGATGCCAAGGCTCTATACTCAGCTTCTTCATATGACTTTTATATTGTGGTTTATTTCTTTGCTCTCCATGAAATTAATGAATCCTATAGAAAAACACCAGAAACCTGTGACACTCCTTCTGGTTTATGTACATCCAGCCCAATCAGAATTTACAAAGGCCCTCAACTTGAGCTCTGTATTAGAAGGGAACATAAGACCTTGTCTTGTTGTTCCCTTAATGAATCTTAGGAGCCGGTGTGTTGTCTTTAAGTGGCTTTGTGTAGGACAATCTAAGAATCGGCTAAGCTGCTGAACTGAGAATGCAATGTTAGGCCTGATTATGATAAGATAAATGAGCTTACCAATCAAATTCCTATATGTAGATACATCTGGCACTAGTGGAGAGCCGTTATGTGAAAGTTTCTTGGTAGGTTTGGAACCCAGAAAACCAGTTTGCTCCAATAGTTCCAAAGCATATTTCCTTTGATTGATAACCAGCCCCCCTGTGACCTGGCTACTTCAATCCCTAAGAAGTACCTAAGGTCACCAAGATCTTTGATTCTGAACTCAGAGTTGAGTTCAGACTTCAGTTGCTGAATAGCTGATAAATTAGATGATGCTAGAATAATATCATTAACATATACCAAGGCAAAGAAAAAAATGAGTCTAAGTGGTATGGAAGAAGAGTGTATAATCATTATTGGATTGTGTAAATCCCTTAGACAGAAAAAAGGCAGTCAGTTTTGTATTACACTCACGGCTAGCCTGTTTAAACCCATATAGGGACTTCTCCAGTTTACACACAAGGCTACAGTCATCCAAAGCTAAAACAGGTGGAGGCCCCATGTATATTTCTTCATGCAAGTCTCCATGTAAGAAGGCATTGTTGACATCAAGTTGATTGAGATACCAATCTTTACTGGATGCAAAGGCTAGAACCATTCTTACCGTTGTCATCTTAGCTACTGGTGAGAATGTCTCCTGATAGCCAATTCCGTATTGTTGTGTGTATCTCTTGGCCACCAACCTAGCTTTGTATCTTTCCACAGTTTCATCTGCCTGGTACATGATCTTGTAGGCCCGCTTGCACCCAATAGCCTGCTTTCCAGGTGGTAAATATACCAACTTCCATGTGTGATTAGCCTCAAGTGCTGCTATCTCTGCCTGCATAGCCTCCTGCCAAACTAAGGAACTAGCTGCCTCTATGTAATTTGCAGGTTTTGTATGTACACTAGAAGCCAAAATATATGCTTTACACTTAGGTGTCAGTGACTGTAATGAAAAACATTGGTTTAGGGAGTGAGGAGCACTGAGGTGAGGTACTATGTCATGAGAAGGATATGATTGTGATTGGTTGCAGTAGTATTCCTGCAAGTATGAAGGGGTCTTTTTCTGTCTGATAGGACTAGAATTAAAGGGTATAGGTAATGCAATGTCAACGGAAGTAATGGGTATTTGATCCTGAGAGGTCAGAGGAGCAGATGCAGATGAAGAAGGTGAAGTTGATTGTGTAGATGGCATAGGAATGGCATCAGAAGATGGAGATGGACACATGGGTGAAGAAAAGGATGGTTCATTAGTCATAATAGGGTGATCCAAATGAGCAGAATCCAAAGAGAAATTAGGTTCAGAAGATATGGGAACAGTATGAAAAGAGGTAGATGCATCAAAACTGTCTTGGTGGATGATGTGGAGCAACTAATTGTTGACCATAGGGAATTAATAAGAAAGGAAAACAACGTTCATCAAATTCTACATTTTTGAAAACTATCACATCTTTAGTGAATAGGTCCTGTAAGACATAGCCTTTTGTTGTATGGGACATGCCAAGAAACAGGCATTTCTTGGATCAAGGATCAAATTTCTCTTTGTTTTGTTAGTTATTAAGAGCAAAGGCCAAACAGCTAAAGATGTATGCAGAAACCCCAGTATTGTATACGTAGGTTGGCTTGAAATCTCAGAGCCCTGGCTACATTTAGAATATATTGGTGTTTTCTTTCAACTAGACCATTTGGTTCAGGGGTGTAGGCACAACTGGTTTGATGTACAATGCCCTTGGCAGCATGAAAGGAATCCATTTTAGATTCAAGACCATTATCTGTTCTTATGGTTTTCACATTCTTCTCAAAGTGAACAGATACATAAGTACAAAAACTCTGCAATATCCCTCTAGTCTCAGACTTAGCTTTCAGTAAGTAGACCCAAGTGTATCTGCTGTAATCATCCACTATAGTAAGAAAATAAAACTGATGATACATAATAGGTATTTGTAGGGACCCCATATGTCTACATAAAGTAAAGAGAAAACGGATACAGAAGTAGAAACTGAAATGGGAAATGGATGTCTTTTTTTGTCTAGCAAGGGGGCAGATATGACAAGGGATAGAAAAAGAAGAGACATCAACTATAGGATTCTTCGTGGAACTTCTTTCATCCTAGAGCTTGACATATGTCTAAGCCTTGACTGCCATAGAGATGTTTTGGACTTTGAGATACTGTGAGCTGCAAAAATGGAACTAGTAAAAGAGGACTGAGTTTAGTTATTGCTTCTGTCTGATTGCTTTAATGAGCCACGACATTTGTATAATCCTTGATTCACTCTAGCTAAACCAATCATCTTCATAAATTTCTGGTCATGAATGAAACAATGATCACAATGGAAAAGTATATTGTATTGATTTTGCTCTGCAAGTTTGATGAGTGAGATGAAATTGAAATGAAAGGAAGGGATATGAAATACGTTGATCAGCTGAAGATATGGATTAATTGTTATTGTGCCAACAAGATGTACATCAACAAGAAGATCATCATATGGTTTAACTTGCAATGAATTAACAGGATGAAAGGAATTAAAGAGGCTAGAGAACAACATACATGATCACTTGCATCTGAGCCTATGTTACACCCCGTGACTTTTAAGCACAACTTTCAATACTTAGAGGTCAACCTTAAATGCAACTTAATTAATTATGTAGGTTATGAGACTTAGTTACACAAAACAAAGAAGAACAAAAGAAAGGGGTTAAAAGTTGAATTAAAAGAAATTATGGTAAATTATCAAAATAGTCCCTACTAAGGATAGGGGAGTTACCAAAACTTAGTATAACTCCCCATCAGCCTATAGGGGGCGGTTTCCACACCAAAGAGGAGAGGGAAAACCGCAGGAAAAGAGAGAGAAGAGGAAAAGGAAAGGAAGAAGAAGAAGAGAAGAAGGAAAAGAAGGAAAAATGCCATTCTAGGTTCAATTCTTATCAAGGTTCTGCAGTAAATCCGTAAGACTAACTAGAAACCAAGGCAAGTAATCTTTCTATACGCTTTACGCAAATTTTGATACTTAAGGCCCTATGTTCTTACAAAGAGAAAACATGAATCACACATTAGTATTCTTGTCTTGTCTATCTTAAATGCTTTGCTATATGTAAGTCTTGTTGCTAATTGTGTAAAGTCTTGCTCTTTGGGCCATATTTTTGAAAACAGTTGTGTGGTGCTTTATTGTTTGTCAAGCATGCCCATAAAAGTGTATATTTTGACGTGCTTATTGTCTTGCTCTACTCTTATGTTGATTGTCTACACTTAGACGTTGAGAGTAAGTGCAGGAAATTGAGAGATGAGTGATGACATTGCTGTAGTCTTGTTTTGTTGGGAAAGTTGATGAGATCTTTTGAAGGTTGTGAATGATTGAAGGCTAGAGTGGATATTGCTAGACATGACTAGGCATCAATTCATGTTTAGATCTGTGTTAAGTAAGATGAATCTAGATGTTAAGATGGATCTTTAAGTGTTGAAAATGGAAGGGTTGAAGAAGGAGGGTGTTGGAGAGGAAGTTACTGCAGAAAAACTGCAGTTTGGCATCGTCAGAACACTTCAAACGCCTACATTAGGCGCTCTATGTCACATTAGGCGCCTAATGTAGCGTTCAATGTGTCCTGAAGCTTTCCCGTATAGAAAAACTGCAATTTAGAACCGTCAGAACACTTCGAACACCTACATTAGGCGCTTTATGTCACATTAGGCGCCTAATGTAGCGTTCAATGTGTCCTGAATCATCCCTGAACACTTCGAACACCTACATTAGGCGCCCTATGTCACATTAGGCGCCTAATGTAGCGTTCAATGTCACATTAGGCGCTTCATGTAGGCGTTCAATGTCTACGGCACATCTCCGAACACTTCGAACGCCTAGTATAGGCGCTCTATGTCACTTTAGACGCCTCATGTGGCGTTCCAAGTATACTGGAAGTCTTTTTGACCCTTTAGGCGCCCTATGTAAGTGTAGCAACTTTATACACTTCCTTTGAACATAAAATGCAAGGGTATTTGAGGTGTAATTGAGGAATAGATGGTAAGATTGACTAAGTAAGAATAAAATTGAATCCCAAGTGAATTAGTGAAACAAACGGACTTGGAAGATACAAACAGGGAGTGTTTGAGGTGCAAGACCGTATACTTGATATGTAAGATGAGTGTGTGGGATACCTTTATTATCTACCATTGTTCATGAATTACAAAGTGTTTGAAAGTGTGCTAGAGTTGTAAACATTAAGTGTGAATGAGTAGGGTTAAGTATGAATTCGAAGAGGATTCGTGATATGAAAGGGCATGAAGTGGTATGAATGGGGTGTATTTGAGTAGTAAACATTAAGTGTGAATGAGTAAAGTTAGGTATGAATCCAAAGTGAGTTAGCAATATGAAAGAGCACAAAATGGTACGAAAAGGGTGTGTTTGAGGAAGTATGAACGAGCAAGGTTAAGTGTGAACTCGAGACGATTTCGTAATACGAAGGGACATGAAATGAGACGAGCAGAATGTGATAGGGGTTCATGACTTTGTACTTGATATGTAAAGTGTGTGTGCATGTTTATACGTTTGATATGATGTTACATGAGCATTCTGCATCATGACATGGGCATTTGCATTTGATTTGAGAATTGCTTTGCGAAAGAACATGTGTTTACAAGAAAAGTTTGAAGATTTTCGAAAGACAAGATGGGTGCTGGTTGATCGCAGGGTATAAAAGTCACGCCTGCGAAAGCAGGGTATAAAAGCGTGATCTGTGAATCAACAGCAGGGTATAAAGAATTTTATGGGGCCGTGGACCTATCAGCACGGAAAATAAAGTTATTTTATGGGGCCGTGGACCTATCAGCACGGAAAATAAAGTTATTTTATGGGGCCGTGGACCTTTCAGCACGGATATATGATATATGTAATGGGGCCGTGGACCTTTCAGCACGGATATATGATATATGTAATGGGGCCGTGGACCTTTCAGCACGGATATATGATATATGTAATGGGGCCGTGGACCTTTCAGCACGGGGTATAAAGTTATATGTTATGGGGCCGTGGACCTTTCAGCACGGGGTATAGAGTAATGTTTGCTGTGGACTGATCACCCACAGGGTATAAAGTTCTGCTATGCAAAGAATATGATATGTAAAGTGATGAAATGTTTTGTGAAATGACATGCATGACATGTTTATGAAAGAAGACATATGCATGGGTGTTGTGAGTGATTTTAAAGAAGTACATGCATCATGATACACGGAGCATAATAATTGACATGCAAGAAACGTGACTAGTTTATGACTTGCTATGTGTTACGTTGTTTTAATACATGTTGGTTCTCATATCTGTGTACATATATGTGCTTTATCTGCTTTGAGGAATTCTTATTAAGATGCTATTTGCTAACCCGAGCACCTTATTTTTGGGCAATGTTTTATACACTGGTGACTCGACGTGTGTGATTCCGTAAGGTGTATAGACGGGTTACTTGCTGGCGATAATTTCGCTAAGAACAGTTACTCTATTACTTTTTCAGGTGAGCCTGAATATGAGTTGATATTCATCGAGGACGATGGCGAGTGGGCTCAATGGGATGACGGACAGGGGAATAGATAGATGCTGGACTACTTTCTTTAAGTTTGGAAACTCGTTGTTATTATATTGATCTAGAACTTATGTTGGTTAGATGAACAAACACCTTTTATTTTCGCTGCAGTTTCTGGTTGTATTATCGACGATGAAGGTTTAAATTTTATGACGTTTCCGCTGGTTTTTATCTTACATTATGAAGGATGTACGTTTGATCTGCTTGACGCTTCGTAGTTCTCATAGTAGGCTACGGCGGGTGCACTGGTTCCGATGACGGTATCGGGCCGGGGCGCTACAGGTGGTATCAGAGCCCAGGCTTTAGATCTATCTCGGAAAATTAGGTTCATGATCTTTTAGACACCTAAGTTATGATTTTTCCTTAAGTTTGATCCTTAGGTATAAGTGCTGATTATCTAGAGCCTAAGTATGATCTGGGTTGGGTGTGTGCGAGCGCGTATATCATTTAACTTTCTATAATAATTGTAATTTTGGACCCCACCGATCTCTTGAATAAAACTTTGTGATGCCTTTCTGAAGTATTACGTGTCCGAGACAACAATCTTAGACAAGACAAGGGCGTTCAACGGGCTAAAACAGAGTCGGATGATATTGTCGGAGTATGCCGACCATGTTCATGCTTTGGGTAAGTTCGCTCCTGCGATTGTGCCTGATAATCGCTTAAAGATGACAAAGTTCGAGCAAGGTTTGGACTCAAGAATTCAGTCAGCAATTGTAAGCGCATGGATGAGAACCAACGAGGACATTATGGATGCGTGCCTCTGCGTCGAGAGTGGTTTTTGTAGAGTGGTGGCAGGAGAGGCCGATGCAGGATACTCTGACAAAGGTAAGAGGTTAAAAGAAGAAATTGAGTTAGTGGCAAGCCAGGACGTTTGGATCAAGATTCAGAAGAGATGTCCGGTCGGGAAAATTTTAGAGACCCCCACCATAGAACCCATATGTAAATCAGGCTGTAGGATTTTTCCGCATTGCAATAAGAGCCATGATGGTGAATGTGGGAAGTTGGCAAGAGTGTGTTATCGATGCGGACAGGTAGGTCATCTCATTAGAGATTTCCAGAGATGAGGAAGAATGCTCGGAAAGAGGCGACTCAGCAGCCGAGAATGAATACCGCGTCCATGTTATGACTGATGCGGATAACTAAGAAGCTATCGACGAGTATGAGGTACAATTTTAGTGAATAAGATATTGGCCAATGTACTTTGCAATAGCGGAGTGAACCACTCTTTCATGGCAAACGGATGCGTTAAGCGCCTTTATGGTTCACCGGAATAGTTAGAAACTCAGTACCATGTCCAAGCACCCAAGAACAAATTATGATTTTACACAACACTCACTATCGATTGAAGCAAGTGTCAAGAAAGAATCATGAGATGGAAGATGTAATCTTGAAAGGGGTTTGGCGTTGCCGTTGAATCAAAGAAAGTTGAAGTTACCACCGATTGGTCTAGACCATGGATGTCATCGATGTGCGGAGTTTCTTGGGTCTAGCTAGTAATTACATGAGGTTTGTCGAGGGATTTTCGATAGTAGCAATGCCTCTCAGTCGTCGTACTCAAAAGAAGTCCAAGCTTGAGTGAACGGCAGAATGTGAGAAAAGCTTCACTGAGTTTAATAAGAGATTAACCACATCCCCAGTATTGGCTCAACCCTCTAGAACGGAAGGGTTTGTGACCTATAGTGATGCGCAAAAAAAAAGGGCTTAGGTACGTAAACTGTAACATAAGTTTTGATTTTCCATCCAAATCAAGTTTAGTTTGATACTTCACTTGTAGGTTGTGTTTTGGTACAACACAAACGAGTTATTGCGCATGCTTCAAGATCGCTAAACATGAGGCAGCGAAGATTGTGGGAACAACTAAAGGACTACGACATGACCATTAATTACCATCCCGAAAAAGTTAATAAAGTGGTAGATGTATTAAGCAGAGAATCTAACCATGCGCGACACTCATCACTTGAGAGAGAAATAGAAGGATTTGGCTTGAATTTGGTTGACTCCATGGTTAATGTTTTCGCATTAAAGACCGTCATCTCAAGTTTGATGAATTAGGTGAAAGAAGCTCAAAAGAAGAATAAGACTGTGGGTGATATTGCTTGGAAACTGAGGCATAGTCAGGTTGATGGATTTCAGACCAATGAGGACGGGCGCTTATGTTTAAAAAAAATGTGTGTATGCCTGATTTGGATGTGTTAAGGAAAGAAAATTTTTGCAAGGGCTCGCAGCTCAAGGTTATCGATACATTCTGGTAGCACCAGAATGTGTAGGGATCTCTGACAATATTATTGATGGTGTGAGATGAAGAGGCATATTGTGGACTTTATTGAGAGATATGTGGTGTGTCAGCAAGTTGATTGTGAACACCAGCAACCTGGTGGATTGGTGATGTCGTTGGAGAGTCTAGAGTAGAAATAGGGACGTATTAGGATGGACTTTGTGGCTGCTTTACCAAAAAAAAATGAATATAACATGATTGTGGGGATTGTGGATTGGTTAACCAAGGTTGCACATTTTATACCTATCTTAAGGGATATATCTCTTGATAGGTTGATTAATTTAGATATAGGTAACATTGTCAACTTGCATGGTGTTCCAATGAACATATCGTCTGACCGAGATCAATAGTTTATTCCCAAGCTCTGGATGATATTTTGGAGTTTAACAAAATTATGGATAAGTACACCCTATCACCCTCAGACAGATGGATAATCTGAAGGGACTATTCAGACCATCGAGGACTTGTTAAGAGATTGCATCCTAATTTCAAAAGGAGTTGAGATGGAATGGTGAAGTTAATGGGGTTATCTAATAATAACAGTCACCACAGTGCAATCGATATGACTCCCTTCAAAGCGCTGTATGGACGGAGTGCGGGTCCCCGGTTTATTAGGGTGAAGCCGATGTGAGGACCATCACCGAACCTGGACTATTGGAGAAAACATTAGGAAGGGTGAGAATCACTCAAGACTCAAGTTGGCTCAGGGCCGCAACAAAAGTTGGGTGGATTATAAACAGAGGCCTTTGGAGTTTAACGTAGGTGAAAAGATTTATTTAAAAGTATCACCTACGAAGGGTATTGTGAGATTTGGAATCAAAGGCAAGTTAAGCCGTTTTATTAATCCTTACGAGATACATGAGGAAGTGGGAGATTTTGCATTACCTCTGGTATTGCCACAAGTCCATAACGTATTCCACGTATCATAGTTAAGAAAGTACATGACGAATCCAAGACATGTGCTTGAAGCACGACCTTTGAAACTCAACGACGACGTTACTTACGAAGAGATACCCATGAAAACGTAAATCGAAAGGAACAGTGTTGAGGAAGCAGGTGATCCCTTATGTGAGTGTCAAGTGGAGCAAACACACGGAATGTGAGACCACTTAGGAACTCGAGGAACAAATGCGGGAGAAGTACCCTCAAATCTTTGACTAAGGTACGTAAGTTTCGAGGACGAAACTTTTTGTAAGGGGGTGGAATGTTACACCCCGTGACTTTTAAGCACAACTTTCAATACTTAGAGGTCAACCTTAAATGCAACTTAATTAATTATGTAGGTTATGAGACTTAGTTACACAAAACAAAGAAGAACAAAAGAAAGGGGTTAAAAGTTGAATTAAAAGAAATTATGGTAAATTATCAAAATAGTCCCTACTAAGGATAGGGGAGTTACCAAAACTTAGTATAACTCTCCATCAGCCTATAGGGGGCGGTTTCCACACCAAAGAGGAGAGGGAAAACCGCAGGAAAAGAGAGAGAAGAGGAAAAGGAAAGGAAGAAGAAGAAGAGAAGAAGGAAAAGAAGGAAAAATGCCATTCTAGGTTCAATTCTTATCAAGGTTCTGCAGTAAATCCGTAAGACTAACTAGAAACCAAGGCAAGTAATCTTTCTATACGCTTTACGCAAATTTTGATACTTAAGGCCCTATGTTCTTACAAAGAGAAAACATGAATCACACATTAGTATTCTTGTCTTGTCTATCTTAAATGCTTTGCTATATGTAAGTCTTGTTTCTAATTGTGTAAAGTCTTGCTCTTTGGGCCATATTTCTGAAAACAGTTGTGTGGTGCTTTATTGTTTGTCAAGCATGCCCATAAAAGTGTATATTTTGACGTGCTTATTGTCTTGCTCTACTCTTATGTTGATTGTCTACACTTAGACGTTGAGAGTAAGTGCAGGAAATTGAGAGATGAGTGATGACATTGCTGTAGTCTTGTTTTGTTGGGAAAGTTGATGAGATCTTTTGAAGGTTGTGAATGATTGAAGGCTAGAGTGGATATTGCTAGGCATGACTAGGCATCAATTCATGTTTAGATGTGTGTTAAGTAAGATGAATCTAGATGTTAAGATGGATCTTTAAGTGTTGAAAATGGAAGGGTTGAAGAAGGAGGGTGTTGGAGAGGAAGTTACTGCAGAAAAACTGCAGTTTGGCATCGTCAGAACACTTCGAACGCCTACATTAGGCGCTCTATGTCACATTAGGCGCCTAATGTAGCGTTCAATGTGTCCTGAAGCTTTCCCGTATAGAAAAACTGCAATTTAGAACCGTCAGAACACTTCGAACACCTACATTAGGCGCTTTATGTCACATTAGGCGCCTAATGTAGCGTTCAATGTGTCCTGAATCATCCCCGAACACTTCGAACACCTACATTAGGCGCCCTATGTCACATTAGGCGCCTAATGTAGCGTTCAATGTCACATTAGGCGCTTCATGTAGGCGTTCAATGTCTACGGCACATCTCCGAACACTTCGAACGCCTAGTATAGGCGCTCTATGTCACTTTAGGCGCCTCATGTGGCGTTCCAAGTATACTGGAAGTCTTTTTGACCCTTTAGGCGTCCTATGTAAGTGTAGCAACTTTATACACTTCCTTTGAACATAAAATGCAAGGGTATTTGAGGTGTAATTGAGGAATAGATGGTAAGATTGACTAAGTAAGAATAAGATTGAATCCCAAGTGAATTAGTGAAACAAACGGACTTGGAAGATACAAACAGGGAGTGTTTGAGGTGCAAGACCGTATACTTGATATGTAAGATGAGTGTGTGGGATACCTTTATTATCTACCATTGTTCATGAATTACAAAGTGTTTGAAAGTGTGCTAGAGTTGTAAACATTAAGTGTGAATGAGTAGGGTTAAGTATGAATTCGAAGAGGATTCGTGATATGAAAGGGCATGAAGTGGTATGAATGGGGTGTATTTGAGTAGTAAACATTAAGTGTGAATGAGTAAAGTTAGGTATGAATCCAAAGTGAGTTAGCAATATGAAAGAGCACAAAATGGTACGAAAAGGGTGTGTTTGAGGAAGTATGAACGAGCAAGGTTAAGTGTGAACTCGAGACGATTTTGTAATACGAAGGGACATGAAATGAGACGAGCAGAATGTGATAGGGGTTCATGACTTTGTACTTGATATGTAAAGTGTGTGTGCATGTTTATACGTTTGATATGATGTTACATGAGCATTCTGCATCATGACATGGGCACTTGCATTTGATTTGAGAATTGCTTGACAGTTTTTGGGCTGACATTACAGCATGCAAGGCTTCCTCTCCTTCTCCCTGAACTGCTTTCTCATTATAGCCTCTCTGTTGATGATCTTTGAGCATATTCATCAACTGTAAATATTAATCATGTGTGAAAACCGCTGCTATTTGTGATGTCATAGCCTGCTGCGACATCACCTGCTGGTTTCCTTCAACTTCTTCCATATGATTTCCATCATTACATTGAGGCTCATCATATCCTACACAGTTTATCCTTTCCTTTGGCTTGTAACCTGGTGGATATCCATGCTTCCTATAGCATTTATCTACTGTATGTCGTGAGAAACCATAATAAGTACACACAGGACTTTTAGCACTTATAACTTCTGTACATGGCCACCATCTTCTCTATAACTCCCTGCTGGTCTATTGCCAAGTACACTTTGCCTGGTTCCCTAAGATCTTGGGAAGCCAGAAGTCTGTCCAACAAACACTGAATAGTCATCTCCCATATTCAACACAGGGGAAGGATTATTGACAAAGGAACCTTGTCCATTTGTATATAAAATCTTTCTCTCAAATTTAACTACCAAAGGTTGAGTTAATATCTTGTAAAGGACTCATCAACAGAACCTGTAACTTTACAGGTTTATAATCATCTGATAATCCCTTCAAAAATTTTATCACGAAGTCATCTTCTACATACTTGCTAATATGAGCAGTGATATTACAAGTGCATCTATTACAGGGGCAAGAATGTAAGGATTTCGAAACATTCAATTCTTCCCAAATGATCTTGAGTTTAGTATAGTAATCAGACACAGTTGAATTATCTTGTTTAATTGAGTAAAATTCTTCTTGCATATCAGAATGCCTGAAGGCATCCGCATTACCATACCTGAGTTTATATCTTACCAGATCTCTGCAGCATTCAATCCACATTATACTTAGGGCAATTGAAGGACTAACAGAATTGGTGATCCAAGAAGCCACCATGATGTTGGCCTTGATTCACACATTGTGTTTATGCTCACCTTCAGGGTGTTTAGGGACTGTATCATCTACGAAACCTGCCTTGTTCTTTGCCTCCAAGGCTCTACGAACAGTCATGCTCCAACCATGGTAATTCTGAGATGTCACGAGTGATTGTACAAGAACCAGTGATGGACTGTCACTTGGATGAATGTACGGAGGATCTTCCGTGGGATCTAAGGTACCAAAATTGATAGGAATAGCAGCCATGAGATTAACGCAGCAATTCAGGAACACAAAATCAAGATTTCTTCATCATCACAATCATGGTTCTGATACCATGTCAAATTTCTTACGATTAACAACCAACCAACTATGATCAATACGTAAAATAATGAATGATGAATGGAAGCAATTAATAGAAATCAAGAGAGGCAAATGAGAGAAAGAATTGTATTCAGTATTGATGAAGAATTGAGAAAATTGGGAGGATCAATTCACATGGCAATTGGAGCGGTTACAAGGGGAATTTATATGGTTGAAGGAGGGAGACGTGAAATTACAATTAAGTACATGTAACTGCCCTCAATCCTTTTTATTAATCACGGACATAACAGTCATTTTATCTATTTAAACTTTCCGGCTAAGCATCTTCATCCTTCTTCCTTCTCTGCGCGATGCAGTGACCAGCCCAGGTGCAATCCAGCTGAAGTAACCAACTCCTATGTGCCAAACCTACTTTAAGTTGTCAATTTCAGTTTCACACAATACGCTTAGCTGCTAGACATCATCCAGCCACTCTCTGCCTTCTCCAATCATTCTGCACGCTAGCATTTGTAATGAACACAAAACTGCTCGATTAAATATCAGCTGGTCATTTCAGCTGCACAACTTCTTCCTTTGTGAACTGCACTGTTCGGATTTGTTATTATATGGCCGATCAACAAGTTCTTATTATGTATAATCCATTTGAGAAAATTAGAGCATTTGTCCTTATGTTCGTCATTTATTTGTTTTCCATCTTTTCAGAAAGCGCTGCATCTGTCATATATGGATAAATATATTTATTTCTTAAACTCAACGAAAGAAGTAGTCAGCTTTTCGTATAGTGAATAATCAAATAAACTTAGGTATCTTTAAATCTATCTAAATCTAACAGAATCTAGCTCGTATAATATTTGCCGATCTGAAAACTCAACATTCATACCTTAAAACTTAAAGAAAGAAATGGTCAAATTAAATGTGCACAGCTCATAGACTGGGTTTGAAATGAGAATAACAAACCTAACCTTTCTCGAAATATTTTTAAGCCATATAGTATGTAAATGTTTTAAGCCAAGAAAACAAAAAAAAAAAAAACTATATTGGGTTAAGGCAGAAAAAGGGTTCTACATAAAGCCCTGAAATCTGATTAACCACTTCATTCTTCCATAAGAAAATTCTGCCATTTTTTTCCAATGGAAGATATTCAAACTTTTACACCTGCCTCTAAAACTCAAGGAAGGGAGGAGAAAAAACATGACACTGAGGAGGCCTTTGAAAGTCTGCCTCAAGAAATGTCTAGACGTGGTATTATGATGGGGTGTTACAAAGGCTTCTGGTTCCCTCAATTTCTTTTTGAACCATTGATGTCCATGCACAACCTCTATCAACCCCTTCACACTGATATCATACTTGCAACTGTTCCCAAATCAGGTACAACTTGGTTGAAGGCTCTTGCCTTTGGCATTATAAACCGCCACAAGTATTCGATCGAATCAAGCCCTCTTCTGCACTCCAACCCTCACAAACTGGTTCCTTTCTTTGAGAACCAAATTTATGCTGGCAGCAGGGGAAGTCTCACCATCAACAACATGGATTCACCAAGACTTTTTGCGACTCATATGCCGTACCAATGCCTTCCTGAGACAATCCTGCACTCCGGTTGCAGGATTGTAAATCTTTCAAGAAATCTTTTGGACGTTGCCAATTCTGGCTTTCATTTCATTCTAGATAATGGGATTTATTCGGGAACACGAGCCATGTTCCCAATGGAAGAGTATTTTGAACAATTTTTGGAGGGAAGACATGCATATGGGCCTTTATGGGATCACATGCTTGGATATTGGAATGCAAGCTTAAAGAATCCTGACAAGGTATTGTTTTTGAAGTATGAAGATCTTAGTAGAGATGCAACTCCTCTTGTAAAAAAGATGGCCAATTTCTTGGGGTACCCTTTTTCAAGAGAAGAAGAAGAAAGCGGTTTGGTTGAGGAGGTCATAAAGTTGTGCAGCTTTGAAAATCTAGGGAATCTTCAGGCGAACAAAACAGGGAAGGTCGAGAACCTGCTAAATTTGAAAACAAGATCCTTTTTTAGGAAAGGTAAAGTAGGAGACTGGAAGAATCACTTGACTCCTTCCATGGCGGAAAGGCTTCAAAATTTGATGAATGAAAAGTTCGCTGAATCGGGTCTGACCTTGGATGTTGATGAAACTTAAGCCAATCAAAATTATTTCAGTCAACTTGCCCTCAAAGCTCTTTTCCAAAAATACTTATTCGTTTTTCTGATTAAGAAGAAAGTACTCATGAAGTTCCTTGTCACTTCTTACAGTTTTAAATGTTTTCCTTTGTTACTAGTCAGAACTTTAAACTTTGTATGCTATGTCTGGATATTTGAATCACATGATCTAGTTCATGCCTTGCTCTGGCCTCGACACATGCGGCACGGTGATATTTTTAGGGAAATTTGAAAATATCTCTGAAACAAGTATATGTAGCGCCCTGCTCCCGAACCCTATCTCACTGAGGAGAATACAAGGCGTCGAAACAATTTCCGACGTGTCTGAAAAGACGTATAAATTTTTCGCGGAAACGAATTACCATACATCAAATTACATGAACAAGGAGATCCTCAATAAAATACTACATCAGTGATGATAATAAAGTCACCGTGCCAACCTCTAAATGCTATCGGTCTAAATAGGGTAGTGTTTATGAAACCCCAATAACGATAGACAGCCGCATGGTCCCTTCGTATCCTAGGTGCGACCATCAGTCTGCCCATACTAATGTGTCAGCCCCGTCCTCTGCAAAGATATAGTCGTACACTTCTTTGTTTCCACCTGGTGGGGGGGGGGAGTAGGGGGTGAGTGACTGGAAAATCACTCAGTAGGCACCTGCCTCCAAGTAGTACAAGACAAACATACAATAATGATATAGCACATAGGACATGGTATCACATAAACATATGAATGCGGAAAAGTAATTCACTCCAGATAAAGAATGCGCAACATCGTGATGCATGTCCTACTATGCGTGTCACACGCAACAAAATCATGTCATGTAAAATGCCGATATCTCCGCCATGCAATGCATGATCCCGGGACCTAACTGCATGGCTGTAGGTCGTACACCCCACAGTCACCATCCTGAGTGTGCATGGCCGCGACTCCGCACACCATCCTGAGTGTCGTGGCCCCGCCACCATACACCATCCTGAGCGCCCGTGACCCGTACGTCACGACCCGCCATCAATGCAATGCACGTGCCATGAATGCAAAAACACAATCGCCTGAGGCCCCTGGCCCATCCTCACCATCCTCCGACACTCATTCTAGGTTCATTTATTGCTCGAAATGCTACTCAACATTGTCCGGCATCAAATCCACTTTTTCACGGCTTGCATACCTTTATCGTGTATTTTCTATATTTTTCCTCATTTTCCCCTATTTATTTCTATTTATTACCTAATTATCCAAATTGAATAAATTATCACAATTACTGAAATTTAAGGAAAATAATTTAATTTCAGCATTTTATAATTTCTAGATTTTATTTATAATTTTCTGATATTTATTTATATTTTCTCCTTAATTATTTCTATTTTTAATTAATTTAATAACCATTATAAGAATTTACAACATTTCAGAATTTATTTATAAATATTCCTAATCACATTGGGCTGGTCTTTTCAATTTCGACCAGCCCTGGTCCGATCTCGCGCGCACAGGCCTGGCCGGCTTTATCAGTTATTTTGTTTTTTTTGTTATTCGACTACTTGGGCCGGCCGACCGCTGGTCCGGTCCATCGGCCATTTAGCCCGGTCCGCTAAGCCAGCCAACCTTTTTTTTATTACTTAAGCTAAATGGGTTGGCTCTGCTGCAGCCAGCCAGCGGCCCAATAAGGGACTGGCCTGGTCTGCTGGCAGGCCGGCCCTGAAGCAATTCCCTTTTTTTTTAATTTAAAACTGCAGGCATGTCGCGCCTGCACCATCTGACGCGCGTAGAGGCCACGCGCTGCCGCTTCTGGCAGCGCGTGTGGTGCACCGGCGGCCTCCGGCGGCTGTTTTTCGATCTCGATCTACATTTTCGCCTATTTCCAGTCTATGGGGACCTATTCTAAGGCCAAAACATAATGAAAAATCTCTAATCTTGCTAACAGTTGTACTATTTTGACTATCAAATTTTTCCCTAAAATCAAATCTTTACTATTTTGATTATCAAATTTTTCCCTAAAACCAAATCAAGTCACGCAATGTTTCTCAGACAATTTCACAGATTCCAAACCTCATGCTTTTCACAGACTGAGCAACATGCTATGAAATTCAACAATTAAAACAACAAAAACACATAGAATATCACCAAAACATGCTTGAATTTGTACCAATTGGAGGGGAAAAAGAGAACCTACCTATTTGCGGCCAACCTACGCGATTGCAATTAACCCCGTTGTCTTCTCTTACTTTTTCTTTTCTTCTTCCTCTCTTCCTCTCTTCCCTCTGCCGCTTCACTGTTTGCGTCTTTCTTAAACTGCCGCTTCCCCTTTGTGCTCCTTTTTAATCGTTGCTTTGACGTGATTTGGGGGGAGGGGGGCGTTATTCCCCCCTTAACGCACGATCTGTGTTGATTTTTTTTAATCTTTATCCTATGTCACCCTCATTTAAACTAATTAACTAATATATATTATTTTATCTCTTTTTTTTCTTTTTGGATAATTAGTTTACTATTATCCTTATCTATTCTCTGTTCATTATTATTATTATCTTTCTAATTTCATTTATTTCTTTATTATAAATCTCTTTTTTTTAATCCTCAACTCCATTTTTTGTATTATTTATTATTCTTATTTCATTTATTACATATGTAGATATTTATATCCATTATTTAAATTAATTTTGATCCTATATCCCACGGCATTGTTTTTTTGATATATTTTATTTATGTCTTTTATTTCTTTTCCTTTTATTTCATTGTCTTGTTATTCTTTCTTATATACTATTATTATTTATTTACTTATTTTTTTGTTTCTTTTCTTACCCTAAACATATATCAACTTCACATAATTTTACCATTACTTTGACATGATCGACACGCTACAGTTAATTTAATTTCAAAAGGTTGTCACACCGAACGGCTATACTCGTTTTAAAATAACGTGTAACGATTAGTTCTAAAATTTCGGGGTGTAACATCCTACCCTCCTTACAAGAAGTTTCGTCCTCGAAACTTGTTGTACCTTATACGAAGAGGTAGGGGTAGCGCTCCCATGCCGCTTTATTTCCTTTGTGATTTCTCCTTTGCACCTTGACGTACGGAATGGTCCTCCTCCTCAGTTCTTGTTCCTTGCGGTCTATAATTCGAACATGAGTTTCTTCATATGACACATCCGGTCTGATTCCCAAGAGGTGTGCGTCCTGTACATGACTCGAGTCAGAACGTACCTTCTCAGCTGAGAAACATGGAATATGTTGTGCACTTAGGCTAACGTTGGAGGTAACGCCAAATGATAAGCTAACAAACTGATCCTTCCAAGCACTTCGTAGGGGCCAATGTAACGAGGACTTAGCTTACCCTTCAGACCAAAACATGCAACTCCCTTCATAGACGATGCCTTCAAGTAAACTTTTTCTCCGACCGTAGCCTCCAGGGGATGTCTCTTCGAATCTACCCAACTCTTACTTATGTCTTGGGCAACCTTAAGTCTTTCCCGAATCAACTTAACCTTCTCCATGGTTTGCTTAATCAGTTCTGTACCAGTAATAGTACGCTCTTCATGTTCGTCCCAGTGGACTAGGGATCTATACTTACGCCCGTAGAGCGCCTCAATTGGCGCTATGCTGATGGCGCTACGGTAGCTGTTGTTATAGAAGGACTCAATCGACTTGATCAAACCATCCCAGCTTCCCCTTGAAGTCAATGACGCAAGCCTTCAGCATGTCCTCCAATGTCTGTATCGTCTTCTCTGACTGGCCATCGGTCTGGGAATGGACGGCTGTACTCAATTGTAGCTCTATCCATTACATACTCGGCATACACAAGTTTTAATATGTGTGTCGTTTTAATGGTTAAGTTGTTTAAACATGTTTGGTATGGACATATAGTATATTGTGTATTCTTATCTTAAACGCATGTATGATTTTGTATCACGTGTAGCCCATGGATTCACAACCGTTATTTGCATTTCGTCATATATATTATGTTTATATTGTTCATTAGTTGAATTTTAAACGATAAACACGCTATGCGCGTTCATTTTAGTCTTTGTTTATCGCGATCTCTCTTTTTGTACTAATGTGAGTCATTAATAATAATAATAATAATAATTTTTTTTTCCGTGCTCTATATCTTCGTTCTATCTTGTCTTATGGTTATATAAATATCGTACATATATTATTTGGAGAAAATGCATAAATGCATAGGTTTAATGTTATGTACATATATATAATTTCTTTGGGTGTACAAGTACGATATGTATATACTACTGTTTGGTTCTTTATATATTTCATGTTATTAAGTTATTTACTCTTTAATCTACTCCTATGAAGTCATGTCATACTATGTCGTTCCTAACTCGTAATTAGCATGCTCTACTTCAATGGTGTATGTTAATGATTTGTTTTAAAACTTGTAAATGTATGCCTATGTCATAACCCACGCCTTGTATGAAAAGTATTTGTGTTACTATATTCCTTGTTATTACACTGTTTGCTGTGGTTATATATTATGGTGTCTATTACTCTTTTGTTGTATTAGTTATGTTGTGGTGTCAGGGATATCGTGGTTTACATACCTCTGCATATTTACTTAGCATCGTTTAATTACTTTCGTTTCGTGTATCTACTTGTATGTTTTCTTAAACCGACTTATTCTCTCTATCATTAATGGGGTAACAAATTGTATTTGCCTATATGTCTCTTTGTTGTTACAAGGGACTCAGTGCTGTTTGTTTTTTTTAGCCATTTAATATTTACCTATAATTCTGACTTAATGTATATTCTTTGTCTGTTCGTAACTTCTACATTGTTTTAGTATTCTATATACATCGTGAAATTTTACTTATTGCTTCGTATATTCATATTGGTCACTTCGTATGTTTAGGTACATGTGTATATCAACATTTATTATTTGTCTTTCGCACTTATACTGTTTGTGTTTCGTGTGTTGATAACTTTATATGGTCTTATGAGTTGGTTGGTTCATTACATCTCACAAAGTCCTACTGTTATAGTGATGCACACATTTTACTATTCGAATTGGCAATTTAATTAATTAGTTTTCTTTTTTTTGTGGTATATGGTGGTTAATTTCTACTTTGCACGTTTGTGGTGTTTACTGTTTGTGTTGTACTTAACTTAGTAGATTTTACTAAGCATGGAATGGCGACACATGATGGTGGCCAAGATATCGGTTTTGCAGCTGTGTCTGCGATTTTACTAGTAACGATTTAAGTTAATTTCTTTACATGTTATGGTAGGCTATGTATTTGTTCGTGTCGTGCATGAGTATGGTGTGCACTATATTGTGTTTGGGTAGTTTTTTTTGTGGAGTATATATATATATGTTGAATTATGTTACTATATATTCATAGTTCCTTATGTTATGCGATATCTCATTTTGTACTGTGTTATATTTCTTTATGTAGTGGTGTTGGATCCTTTTTTTTCTTGCTCAGCGAAACTTGGCTGATATCAACGATACGCATCAAACTTCGCCTTCTTCTGCTTCCGTCTGCTCAGGACACCGATATCGCCGAAAATCCTTCAACAAATTTCCCATAGCAGCCGGCCAACCCAAGAAGGCTCCTTACTTCAGTCACCTTGGTCGGTCAGGGCTACTCAGCGATATACTTAATCTTCTGCGGACGCACAGAGGTTCACTTTTCTGAACTTACGTGATTTAAGGAAGCCACACTTCTGCTACGCAACTCTGATCATTTATCTCTGACTAACATCATCTGTACTGACGATGAGTCATTTAGACTTGGTCGCCGGCAGTTGAACTCTGCTACGACGTCGCCAGCCTCCCCGATGAAAGGGCCCTTCTAAACATCGAAATCAGGACGTCCTGCATTTCCATGCAGTAGAACCTCAGATCTGGCGGTGGCAGCGGTGGAAGCTACTGGTTCAACTGTTACTGCCCCTATTGCGCCAAAGTGGGGGCCGTGGTGTCAGCCAATGCTTGGAGAATGGCCTCCTAATTATGGTGGTCGTTACCGCAACCACCGTTGCCTCCTTTGTATGATTATTCACGGTGCTGCGGTATTTTTCTGTATCTTGTACGAATCTTGATGATAATTCAAACGGAAATGGTCGATGTCTTTGAGCCTTTATGAGGCCCATGCGAAGGTTCGGGGGTTCAACAATGATTAAATGGAGAAAGCTCACCAACGGCACACACCACCCTTAACCCGATCATAACTTAGGTCTACTTCATTTATTAGGGGTACAATTGTTATTCTTAGATAGAGATCATAGCTTATGTCTAGATGATCTAGTTAATCCTGCGTTTCCGAGGCGGATCTGAAGCCTCGGCTCTGATACCACCTGTAGCGCCCTGCTTCCGAACCCTATCATCGGAAACAGTGCACCTGTCGTATCTCACTGAGGAGAATACAAGGCGTCGAAACAATTTCTGACCTGTCCGAAAAGACGTAGAAATTTTTTGCGGAAACGAATTACCATACATCAAATTACATGAACAAGGAGATCCTCAATAAAATACTACATCAGTGATGATAATAAAGTCACCGTGCCAACCTCTAAATGCTATCGGTCTAAATAGGGTAGTGTTTATGAAACCCCAATAACGATAGACAGCCGCATGGTCCCTTCGTATCCTAGGTGCGACCATCAGCCTGCCCATACTAATGTGTCAGCCCCGTCCCCTGCAAAGATATAGTCGTACACTTCTTTGTTTCCACCTGGTAGGGGGGAGTAGGGGGTGAGTGACTGGGAAATCACTCAGTAGGCACCTGCCTCCAAGTAGTACAAGACAAACATACAATAATGATATAGCACATAGCAGATAGGACATGGTATCACATAAACATATGAATGCGGAAAAGTAATTAACTCCAGATAAAGAATGCGCAACATCGTGATGCATGTCCTACTATGCGTGTCACACGCAACAAAATCATGTCATGCAAAATGCCGATATCTCCGCCATGCAATGCATGATCCCGGGACCTAACTGAGTGGCTGTAGGTCGTACACCCCACAGTCACCATCCTGAGTGTGTGTGGCCGCGACTCCGCACACCATCCTGAGTGTCGTGGCCCCGCCACCATACACCATCCTGAGCGCCCGTGACCCGTACGTCACGACCCGCCATCAATGCAATGCACGTGCCATGAATGCAAAAACACAATCGCCTGAGGCCCCTGGCCCATCCTCACCATCCTCCGACACTCATTCTAGGTTCATTTATTGCTCGAAATGCTAACTCAACATTGTCCGGCATCAAATCCACTTTTTCACGGCTTGCATACCTTTATCGTGTATTTTCTATATTTTTCCTCATTTTTCCCCTATTTATTTCTATTTATTACCTAATTATCCAAATTAAATAAATTATCACAATTATTGAAATTTAAGTAAAATAATTTAATTTCAGCATTTTATAATTTCTGGAATTTATTTATAATTTTCTGATATTTATTTATATTTTCTCCTTAATTATTTCTATTTTTAATTAATTTAATAACCATTATAAGAATTCACAACATTTCAGAATTTATTTATAAATATTCCTAATCAAATTGGGCTGGTCTTTTCAATTTCGTGCAGTCCTTGTCCGATCTTGAGCGCACAGGCCTGGCCTGCTTTATCAGTTATTTTGTTTTTTTGTTATTCGACTACTTGGGCCGGCCGACCGCTGGTCCGGTCCGTTGGCCATTCGGCCCGGTACGCTAAGCCAGCCAACCTTTTTTTTATTACTTAAGCTAAATGGGCTGGCTCTGCTGCAGCCAGCCAGCGGCCCAATAAGGGACTGGCCTGGTCTGCTGGCAGGCCGGCCCTGAAGCAATTCCCTTTTGTTTTAATTTAAAACTGCAGGCATGTCGCGCCTGCACCATCTGACGCGCGTAGAGGCCACGTGCTGCCGCTTCTGGCGGCGCGTCTGGCGCACCGGCGGCGTCCGGCGGCCGTTTTTCAATCCCGATCTACATTTTCGCCTATTTCCAGTCTATGGGGACCTATTCTAAGGCCAAAACAAAATGAAAAATCTCTAATCTTGCTAATAGTTGTACTATTTTGACTATCAAATTTTTTCCTAAAATCAAATCTTTACTATTTTGTGTTAGGAAATCGAACGAGATCACTGCAAAAACGCGCAGCGGAAAACAAAAATTGATCTCTGATTTCCTACCAAGGATCCATATTGTTCGTTTAATTCGACAAAAAAACAAAAAGTACCTCCGTAGATTCGAAATCTGCAGATGGAAGAGGTGCGAAAATACGATCACCCTCTGTCGGTATCCACACGAACGCTTCCGCCCGGAGTGCTAGCTCTTCAAACGGCGCGGCTGAAGAACTTGTTTTTCTCAAAAACGATTCTAGGGTTTCGTTTTCTGTTCTTTCGTTTTCTAATTGCTTGGTGTATTTTCGTGTGTCTAGTGTATACGAGATACACAAATATATACACACGTACGTAGACATCAAAATCCGAGTCCTAATCGGATTAGTTGATGCCAATCAAAATCCATATCAGATACGGATTCTATCAGGATATTCAAAATCCATATCAAATATGGATTCTCTCGTTATTATCCGATAACACACATGTATATATAATCACCAAAAAAAACGAAAATAATAATAATAATAATTAATATCCAATATTAATATTATTAATATTAAAAACGATAATAATAATAATAATAATAATAATAATTAATATCCAATATTAATATTATTAATATTATTAATCTCAGCCTTACGCATTCTTGTGTGTGACCCGATAGGCCCATATTAATTGGCAGTTGATTAAATCTCTATTAAACCAACAAGTCGTAATTGGCCTCTAGCAAGGCATTACAACTACCCAATTAATACGAGTAAAGTCCAACTAGCCTAATAATAGTACATGCATTAATCCCTTTGTCACACGATATCTAGTTTGAACATAAGTCATGGTCAGCGTCATACTTATATTGTTCAAACATATGATTACTCGATCTCTAAGTAGACTGATAAAACAAATGATATTGATCACATTATCAATTCATTTGAGCACGGCCATGCATTTTACAGTCTCACTAATCGAGGGGCCCAAAGATATCTCTCTCAAAAGAGAGGGACAAATTCTATCTTGATTGTTCAATATCCTCTACATAATTTCTATCACATTCAATCATGACCTTTATTATTATCCAGTTACGGATAACGTTTGATCATGTCAAAATATAATAGTCCTTTGTTGGAAACTATGACAATCTCAAGTCAAAGGATTAAAACATGACTATCATGAGATTTACTTATGACGCTAATCCATGTAGCAATCTCATGATGGGTCTATCCAATACACTGTTCTCTAACAAGTATCTATGAGATTGATTCGTATCACCATACACATAATCATCTCATGATTATCAAATCAATACTCATACTGATTATAAATTATTTTATCTCCATAACAATAATGAATCAGGGACATATATCAAAATTGTGTAACATACTAACCAACAATAATGATAATAAAACCTCTTTTATTAATAATAAATGCATAACATAAATATCCAAATCATGGCCTAGGGCACATACACTAACAATCTCCCACTTGCACTAGGCCTACAAATATCTGAGACCCATAGATCTAGTGTGCTGATCATGCTTGACCCGTGATAGAGGCTTAGTCAATGGATCCGCTATGTTATCGTTTGTGTCAACTTTGCATATCTTGACATCTCCTCTATCGATGATGTCTCGAATGAGATGGTACCGCCTGAGCATATGTTTAGATCTCTGATGAGACCTAGGCTCTTTTGCTTGTGCTATGGCACCATTGTTGTCACAATAAATGTCCACAGGATTTGCAATGCTAGGTACTACTCCTAGCTCAGTGATGAACTTCTTCAACCAAACTGCTTCTTTAGCTGCATCTGATGCTGCTATATACTCAGACTCTGTTGTAGAATCAGCCACAGTGATTTGTTTTGAACTCTTCCAACTAACAGCTCCACCATTCAATGTGAATACAAAACCGGACTGCGATCTGAAATCATCTATGTCGGTTTGGAAGCTAGCATCTGTGTAACCATTTACAACTAACTCGTCATCCAAACCTCCATAAACCAAGAATACATCTTTAGTCCTTCTGAGGTACTTAAGAATATTCTTGACAGCTGTCCAGTGACCTTCACCAGGGTCAGCTTGATATCTACTTGTTGTGCTCAATGGATATGAGACATCTGGTCTACTACATAACATGGCATACATGATCGATCCTATAGCAGAAGCATAAGGAATTTTATTTATTCGATCTCGCTCATCAGATGTCTGAGGACATTGATTCTTGCTAAGATGAATGCCATGAGACATAGGCAGGAATCCTTTCTTGGACTCTTGCATGTTGAACCTTTTCAACATTTTATCTATGTATGTACTCTGACTCAAGCCTATTATCCTTTTAGATCTATCTCTATAGATCTTGATACCAAGGATATAGGTAGCCTCACCCAAGTCCTTCATTGAAAATGAATTCCCTAACCAAGCCTTAACCTTTTGCAAGGTAGGGATATCATTTCCAATAAGCAATATGTCATCCACATATAGGACCAGAAACACTACTGCACTCCCACTGACCATCTTGTAAACACAAGGTTCATCTTCATTCTTGATGAAACCAAAGTTCTTAACTGTTTCATCAAAACGAAGATTCCAGCTTCGAGATGCTTGCTTCAATCCATAGATGGACCTTTGAAGCTTGCAAACCTTCTTTGAATTCTCAGGAATTACAAAACCCTCAGGTTGTGTCATGTACACATCCTCGAGTAAATTTCCATTAAGGAAAGCAGTTTTGACCTCCATTTGCCATATCTCATAATCATAGTATGCTGCAATGGCAAGGAGAATTCGAATAGACTTAAGCATAGCTACTGGTGAAAAGGTTTCATCATAGTCTATACCATGAGTTTGCTTGAAACCTTTAGCCACAAGCCTTGCTTTGTAGGTTTGCACATTTCCATCCATGTCAGTTTTCTTCTTGAAAACCCATTTGCAACCAATAGTCTTAATACCCTCTGGAGGATCAATTAAAGACCAAACTTGGTTATCAAACATGGATTGCATCTCAGAATTCATGGCTCCAAGCCATTTATCTGAATCTGGACCTGACACCGCTTCCTGATAGGTAGTAGGCTCATCTTGATCTATGAGCATAACTTGACTATCATCAGTCACAAGAAATCCGTATCTCTCTGGCTGACGATGTATCCTATCAGATCTGCGTTGGACTTGTGTTACATTTTCAGGCTCCACAACTGTTTGTGGTTCTGAAATCGTCTCTAAAGACGGTTCAACGATATCTTGTGGAACTTGAGTTTCCTCAAGTTGTACTATATTCCCACTTGTTCTCTTGGAGAGAAACTCCTTTTCCAAAAAGGCTCCATTTCGAGCAACAAACACTTTGTTCTCTGAGGGAATATAGAAATAGTACCCTTTAGTTTCTTTAGGATACCCCACAAAAATACATTTGATAGATTTTGGAGCTAGCTTATCTGACATTAATCTTTTCACATAAGCTTCACAACCCCAAATCTTAAGAAAAGACAAACTGGGTCTCTTACCAGTCCACATCTCATATGGTGTCTTTTCAACCGCTTTAGATGGTACACGGTTCAAAATGAATGCAGCTGTCTCCAAGGCATAACCCCAAAAGGATAAAGGAAGATCTACTTGACCCATCATAGATCGAACCATATCCAATAAAGTCCGATTTCTCCTTTCAGAAACACCATTCCATTGTGGAGTTCCTGGAGGAGTCAACTGTGAAACGATTCCACAATTTCTTAGATGTTGGTCAAATTCTTGGCTCAAATATTCACCACCTCGATCTGATCGAAGGGTTTTAATTGTCTTACCAAGTTGATTTTGTACTTCATTTTGAAAAATTCTAAACATTTCAAAAGACTCATGCTTATGTTTCATTAGGTAGACATAGCCATACCTACTGAAATCATCAGTAAAAGTAATGAAATAATGAAATCCTCCCCTGGCACTAATGCTGATTGGGCCGCATACATCTGTATGTACCAAGCCCAATAAGTCATTAGCCCTTTCACTATGTCCAGTAAAAGGAGTCTTTGTCATCTTTCCAAGCAAACAAGACTCGCAATTTTCAAATGATTCAAAATCAAATGAATCTAATAATCCATCTTGATGGAGTTTAGATACGCGCTTCTCATTTATATGGCTAAGGCGACAATGCCATAAATATGCAGGGTTTAGTTCATTTGGCTTAGTTCTCTTTGAAGATATGTTATAAATATTACCGTCATTGGAATCATCAAGGTTAAGGACATAAATATCATTATAACTACTTGCAATACAATAAAGCAAGTCATTTTTATCAAAAATAGAACACTTCTTATTTTTAATTAAAAATGAATAACCGTCATCATCCAAAACAGACACTGAAATAAGATTCCTACTCATAGTAGGAACATAAAAGCAATTGTTTAAAACTAACAAAAGCCCATTGGACAAGACAAGCTCATAGGTCCCTACAGCTATAGCAGCAACTCTTGCTCTATTGCCAACACGTAGGTCCACCTCGCCCTTCTTCAGCATCCTACTCCTTTTGAGCCCCTGCATATTTGTACAAATATGGGATCCACATCCAGTATCTAATACCCAGGAAGAAGAAGTAGATAAATTGATTTCTATAACATAAATACCTGAAGATGTAGTCGTACTACCCTTCAGCTTCTTCAACTCCTCCAAATAAACATCACAATTTCTTTTCCAATGCCCAGGCTTGTTGCAATGGAAACAAGTTCCTTCCTTAGGAACCTTTGACTTGGGACCAGGTTTCGGTTTAGCTTGACCCTTTGCCCCTTTTGCACCCTTTGCACTTTTAGCCTTACCCTTGCCTTTAGCTTTCTTTTTCATTAGCTTGGTATTGACACTCAATACATGGGTAGGCTTCTTGATATTCCCCTCAGCAGTTTTGAGCATACCATGTAGCTCTGGAATGGACTTTTCCATATTATTCATATTGTAGTTCATGACGAACTGAGAAAAACTGCTAGGCAAAGAGTGTAGGATCAAATCCGTGGCGAGTTCCAAACTCAGGGGATATCCAAGTCTTGCAAGGTGATCTATATAGCCTTTCATCTTTAAAACATGAGCGCTAATAGATTCACCTTCAGACATCTTACAGTCAAAAAGTGCAACGGCGGTGTCAAACCTATCCTGCCTAGCCTGTTGTTGGAAAGCTTGTTTGAGATGCACACTCATCTCATAAGCTTCTAAGTGTTCCAGGTCTTTCTGAAGTCCTGGACACATAGTTGCCAACATTAGACATCCTATGTCATTGGAATCTTCAACATGCTTCTTATACTTGTTCTTAACAGCAACAGAAGCATCAGCAGGAGGGGGTTCAGGGACAGGGTCATCGAGCACGTAGGACTTCTTTTCTTGCTTGAGAACAATTCTCAAGTTTCGAAACCAGTCAACAAAATTAGTCCCACATTCTTTTAGTTTTTCCTTCTCAAGGATAGATCGCAGCGATAAGGTGGAATTGTTATTAGCAGCCATTTATGATCTACAAAATATGCAAAGTAACACTTTATTAATAATGAGGTTAAAAATTTATAAAACTCCCACTAAAATATAACCCTCAAAAGAAATATTTTAGTGAGCTAAGATCCATATTTGACTTAATTCTACTCAGCTTTGGCAAGACGCTTAAAATTAAGTTATTTAGGTAGGTAACATCTTTACCAATTACATCTCATGTAACTCTTAGAATTTATGGAATAATGACATCATATATCATTGTATGTTAGATTCCATCTAATGCCTTGGGCCCAAAACCGTTTTGATAGCCCAATCAAGTCTAACCAATTTTAAACATATGAGTAGCACTATTACTCATCCTACGTAGCTAGGAATGTTTAAAGCACATTGCTTTGGCAATACCTACTTTAATACAATCCCAGTTTTAATAGGTGTTTAAGACATGGATGGCATCAAGACTTAAATTATTACTGAGGGTTCAACTTAGTTTATGTCTTGCATTGCATATCATTATATCGTAGCATCCTATATGCATATATAATATATCATCAACGCATCTCATACAAAATGATAAATATGTAAACGTGACATAGCATGGCCAAACTAAATATGATCTTCATGAGACCAGATGAAGATCATAAAGGAAACCCTATGTGAAAGACTTCCTATTACAACATTTGCAATGATACATATCTTCTTGTCTTGAGCCCGTGCCTCCATCTCTATGGAATCCACTCCTCCTTGGTGTGTGTCGCCATCACCATTTTGTAGCTTGATTCTTCATTTATTACAATAACAAAGAAAAACCTAACTACTTGTATAATAAAATACAACAAAAACTACAGCGGCACGCAGGCCATAATAACCCAAAACAAAAATATGACTAAGTCAATCACATAGGTCCTGAGGCCATGCTATGCACCATGCAAAGACATCAACAATTATAATATATCTTACATAAACATATTATAATAAATATATATTGACATTCTTAATGTCACGGTAACAAACAGACAGTATCAATCGCATTGATAATTTTCTTTTCGAAACCCTAACTAAGACGCGTCAATCATATTAACGATCTTACTGTTTTGATTACGTGTAAACCCTTATAGAAGCACCGATCGAACCGAGAGTTATCATTCAAAACCCAAAACAGAATCATCAATCGAATTGATATTCTGCTGTTCGAAATCCGAGAATCAATCTGCCATTCGAAATCCGAAAACAGAATCATCAATCGAAGCCACAATCTGTCTGTTTTGAATATGCATAACTCTTACAGAATCATTATCGGTTGCTCATATCGATATAAACATAATCGTTTTTGATCATCACATGAAAAAAACGAAAACTTTATATCACATATAACAATCTCGAATCATAACGTCTCATGAAAACGAATTGAAAACATCAATCCGCTCTCACCAGATGAGATTCGAATAGGGTTCTACACATAGCGTATGTTTATATCTAATATAAACAGAATCCGTTTTGATCATCACATGACAAACGAAAACCGCCGTATACAAATCATCTCATGAAAACGATTTGAAAAACACCATTCTTCTCTCATCATATGAAATCCGAGTTGGGGTTTTTGTACATATAATGCCATACGAAAAACAGTAAACATATAATCACATAAGCATGATATAATCGATTTAAACGAAATCAACAAGTGGCTCTGATACCACGGTTAGGAAATCGAACGAGATCACTGCAAAAACGCGCAGCGGAAAACAAAAATTGATCTCTGATTTCCTACCAAGGATCCATGTTGTTCGTTTAATTCGACAAAAAAACAAAAAGTACCTCCGTAGATTCGAAATCTGCAGATGGAAGAGGTGCGAAAATACGATCACCCTCTGTCGGTATCCACACGAACGCTTCCGCCCGGAGTGCTAGCTCTTCAAACGGCGCGGCTGAAGAACTCGTTTTTCTCAAAAACGATTCTAGGGTTTCGTTTTCTGTTCTTTCGTTTTCTAATTGCTTGGTGTATTTTCGTGTGTCTAGTGTATACGAGATACACAAATATATACACACGTACGTAGACATCAAAATCCGAGTCCTAATCGGATTAGTTGATGCCAATCAAAATCCATATCAGATACGGATTCTATCAGGATATTCAAAATCCATATCAAATATGGATTCTCTCGTTATTATCCGATAACACACATGTATATATAATCACAAAAAAAACGAAAATAATAATAATAATAATTAATATCCAATATTAATATTATTAATATTAAAAACGATAATAATAATAATAATAATAATAATTAATATCCAATATTAATATTATTAATATTATTAATCTCAGCCTTACGCATTCTTGTGTGTGACCCGATAGGCCCATATTAATTGGCAGTTGATTAAATCTCTATTAAACCAACAAGTCGTAATTGGCCTCTAGCAAGGCATTACAACTACCCAATTAATACGAGTAAAGTCCAACTAGCCTAATAATAGTACATGCATTAATCCCTTTGTCACACGATATCTAGTTTGAACATAAGTCATGGTCAGCGTCATACTTATATTGTTCAAACATATGATTACTCGATCTCTAAGTAGACTGATAAAACAAATGATATTGATCACATTATCAATTCATTTGAGCACGGCCATGCATTTCACAGTCTCACTAATCGAGGGGCCCAAAGATATCTCTCTCAAAAGAGAGGGACAAATTCTATCTTGATTGTTCAATATCCTCTACATAATTTCTATCACATTCAATCATGACCTTTATTATTATCCAGTTACGGATAACGTTTGATCATGTCAAAATATAATAGTCCTTATGTTGGAAACTATGACAATCTCAAGTCAAAGGATTAAAACATGACTATCATGATATTTACTTATGACGCTAATCCATGTAGCAATCTCATGATGGGTCTATCCAATACACTGTTCTCTAACAAGTATCTATGAGATTGATTCGTATCACCATACACATAATCATCTCATGATTATCAAATCAATACTCATACTGATTATAAATTATTTTATCTCCATAACAATAATGAATCAGGGACATATATCAAAATTGTGTAACATACTAACCAACAATAATGATAATAAAACCTCTTTTATTAATAATAAATGCATAACATAAATATCCAAATCATGGCCTAGGGCACATACACTAACATTTTGATTATCAAATTTTTCCCTAAAACCAAATCAAGTCACGTAATGTTTCTCAGACAATTTTACAGATTCCAAACCTCATGCTTTTCACAGACTGAGCAACATGCTATGAAATTCAACAATTAAAACAACAAAAACACATAGAATATCACCAAAACATGCTTGAATTTGTACCAATTGGAGGGGGAAAAGAGAACCTACCTATTTGCGGCCAACCTACGCGATTGAAATTAACCCCGTTGTCTTCTCTTTCTTTTTCTTTTCTTCTTCCTCTCTTCCTCTCTTCCCTCTATCGCTTCACTGTTTGCGTCTTTCTTAAACTGCCGCTTCCCTTTTGTGCTCCTTTTTAATCGTTGCTTTGACGTGATTTGGGGGGGGGGCGTTATTCCCCCCTTAACGCACGATCTGTGTTGATTTTTTTAATCTTTATCCTATGCCACCCTCATTTAAACTAATTAACTAATATATATTATTTTATCTCTTTTTTTTCTTTTTGGATAATTAGTTTACTATTATCCTTATCTCTTCTCTGTTCATTATTATTATTATCTTTCTAATTTCATTTATTTCTTTATTATAAATCTCTTTTTTTAATCCTCAACTCCATTTTTTGTATTATTTATTATTCTTATTTCATTTATTACATATGTAGATATTTATATCCATTATTTAAATTAATTTTGATCCTATATCCCACGGCATTGTTTTTTTTTGATATATTTTATTTATGTCTTTTATTTCTTTTCCTTTTATTTCATTCTTTCTTATATACTATTATTATTTATTTACTTATTTTTTTGTTTCTTTTCTTACCCTAAACATATATCAACTTCACATAATTTTACCATTACTTTGACATGATCGACACGCTACAGTTAATTTAATTTCGAAAGGTTGTCACACCCAACGGCTATACTCGTTTTAAAATAATGTGTAACGATTAGTTCTAAAATTTCGGGGTGTAACAGTATAACTATTAGTTGTTTTTTGACCAATAAAAATTGCAAATTATATGTAAGTCTTTTGTAATGATGACTTCCGTCCTTTACTTTACCTGACATATATATCTTTATTAGAATAATCCTAAAATTAGTGAAGTCACGAATCCACATGCGACCTGTTTAGGTTAGTGCTTCACTACACACCCAATTGCTTACATTACCAAGTAAAAAGTAAATGATATAAAAATTGGTTACACACTTCGAAGTAAAATGTATATGATATATGTTATAACCGGGTATTTTTAAAAAAAAAAAAAAAGAGCAAAGGGGGGATAAATAAGAAATAATAGAAGATATCTAAATTCACAAATCTTATCCCTCCCCTTAATTAACCCTTATCTTTCCCACAAATCTCTCCCTCTCATATTAAACTCTCATTAACCCTAATCTCTCCCCTTTCTCTCCCAAATTCAGCAGCCACCTCCTCCCCTATCCTCTCTCAATTTTCAGCCATAAGAAGGAAAAAGAAGAAAAGAAGAATCTTTGATCCAAGATTCAAGAGAAGGAGGATCAAGCGCTCTCAAGATCACCCCACCTTTCTATATCAATTCTCGCTAGGAATCGAGGTAGGTGCATATTCATTATTTCCTCAAAACGGTATGAAGGCTTGCATAGGCAAAAAGGGTATTTTTATGTGATGTGGTTGTCGTTAGTTCTTGATTTTATTTGGATCATGTGCAACGTGTGTATTTTCCGTTATATGTTTCTTGATTCAACGTGACCTCGTTGTTGTATGGTTCGTTGTTACTTGGGGTTGTATGATCTTGATGCGAGTATGGATATGTGGGATGGGGGAAAGGTTGTTGGGATTGGATGGAAGGATTGCAGAAATTTCAGAATGGGAGTTCTGAAGTTCGGGGACATCGATCGATCGACGTCCAGAGGGTGAGGGTTCGATGTGCCTCAGATGGACATCGATCGATCGACGTCCAGAGGGTGAGAGATCGATGTGCCTCAGATGGACATCGATCGATCGACGTCCAGGGCTGAGGGTTCGACGTGCCTCAGAACCACATCGATCGATCGACGTCCCATGGCTGATGGTTCGACGTGTCTCAGAACCACGTCGATCGATCGACGTCAGAGGATGACGTCCCACTGTTTTCTTCCCCTTTCCCCTTGCATTCATGGCACGTGCATTGCATGAGGTACCCATTGTCTGAGGGTGTGCGTGTTCGGAGGATACGTAGTGCCTATAGGGCGTGGGGGCCGTGATGATACACAGCGTCGGTCGGGCGTGGGTGTCATGTGATACGCAGCGTCTATAGGGCGTGGGTGTCATGAGATACGCAGCGTCTATAGGGCGTGGGTGCCGTACGATACACAGCGTCTATAGGGCGTGGGTGTCCAGAACGGCAAGTGGTGGCTAGAGACCATGACGCTGGAACTAGGTCCCGGGAGCATGCATTGCATATAGGCCTAGGAGCATATTGCCTGACATGTTTCTAGTTGCGTGTGACACGTTATGTGAGCATGCATCACGTACTTGCGCATGCATCTTGTGTGGATTGTTTATTTCCGTATAAGCCATGTCATGTAGTTTATGTTGAGTACGTGGAGTGTCTTACCCTCCGGTTGTATGCTATCTGTTCTATGTGGTTACGTGGAGATATCGTTTTGGGTATGTAAGTTTTGTATTGTTTTGAGAGGCACCTACTGGGTGATTACCATCACTCACACCTACTATTCCATATGTAGCCGAGACAGAGTATGACTATATCTTCGTTGAGGATGAGTCCGATACCGTGGAGTGAGCCGAGTGACTCGTAGATACGGCTGCGGCAAGGATGGAGACAAGCTTTTTGTGATGCTTTGGGGTGACACAGACATTCTATTTTAGTATTCAGTATTACTTTTGGAAACAATTTCATGTTTTTCACTTAGACGTTTGACCTTGATTTGTAAGGCCCGGTCAGCCTAGCTTTACTGTCGTTGTTTCCTTAAAGTTCATTAATTTCAATTAGTGTTGCGACTTATCGTTTCCGCAGGAAGAAAAGGAACACTTTTCTATGTCAGCACTGACGTGTAGCAGGTTGATGTGACGCCTTGTATTCTCCTGAGTGAGATACGGCGGGTGCACCGTTTTCGAGGATGGAGCTCGGGAGCGGGGCGCTACAGGTGGTATCAGAGCCCAGGCTTCAGATACGCCTCGGGAACGTAATAGATTAGTTAATTACCTTAAGATAAGTGACGGTCCGTTTTCAAATGATTTTCAAATTTGAATAAAATGAAGTAGACATAAGCTACGATTGGGGTTTTGGTTGGTGAGTGCCGTTAGTATGTAGACGGGATAGGTTATCTTTTCCTTTGGCCTCCATTCCTGTATCTCTCTTACAATACTCTTAAGTCAATTTTGGCTAACGTGTTTTGAATTGTCCACAGACAATGCCTCCGCGACGTGAGCCATCAGGAAATAGTGGAAATGACGGAGATGAACGTCAGGGGCAAGGGGCGATTCCCCAAAACCTTACAGACACACTGGCCAATCTGACGGCCTTAATAGCCCATCAGCAAACACAAATGGCCCAGCAATATACCCAGATGGCAGAGCAACAGGCACAGATTGCCCAAATACTCCAACACACTCAGCAGCAACAGCAACAACATCCGCCACCGCCACCGCCCGCACCACAGCAAGGTCTGAGGTTCTATTACAGGGAGATGCAGAACTCCCGAATACCGATATTCCGGGGTACCACTCGGCCTGAGGAAGCCGAGATTTGGCTCAAAAACATAACTGAACAAATAAGACTGATACAAGTACCCGTGAATCTGAAAGTGGAGGTGACTACCCCGTTCTTAGAAGGGGAAGCTGAGAGGTGGTGGAACGGAGTGAAACGCAAATTGACTCCACCAGTGACTTGGGAGCAATTTGTTGAGGAATACAAGAAGCACTATGTTCCGGGTAGTGCTATCCAGAGAAGGATGGCGGAGTTCCAGCTGTTGACTCAAGGGTCCATGACGGTGGATCAATACTCCGAGAAAATTCATGAACTGGGCCAGTATATGTCGTGCATCATGGACAACGAAGAGGCCAAAATGCTGAAGTTCCACACAGGTTTGAGCTTTCGCATTCAACAGGCGATTGTTTGCGCAGAGACTACAACATTTGAGGGATTGCTGGAGGTATGTCGACGTGTAGAGAGGAATTTGGAAAGGGCAGCTGCACTAGAGAGACTGAAGAGGCCCCGTGAGGAGCTGCAGACAGGCAGATCAAGGAGATGGCTGAAAGTACCTCGGCGCCCACAGTCCGGGCAACCATTTCGACCAGAACGACAGCAGAGGACAGCGATTCAGACCCCGATGATTGAGGGTCCGGCACCGACTGATGCACAACCAGTAAGGGCTGCGGCACCTATCCCACGGTGTACACTGTGCGGACGTTTCCATCCGGGACCATGTCGGAAGGATCAGAGAACGTGCTATAACTGCGGGAAGCAAGGACATATCGCTAAGGAATGCTCAACACCGGCTCAGGTAAACTCGCAGACACAGACTCAGCAAGGAGGACGAAGCCGGACCAATGCCCGGGTACATGCGATGACGGATGCCGAAGTCGAGGAGTCGGGCGACGTGGTGACGGGTACATTTATTTAAGTACTTAAATTTGAAGTTGGATTAAATTCCAGTTGCTATTGATGTATGTTATGTGCTAAAACCTGAATGTGGTAGGTGTGATTTTAGTTAACAAAGTGCCAGCAAATGTTCTATTCGATAGTGGAGCGAGTCACTCGTTCATGGCAAAGAGATTTGCCAAGAATCTGGATATTCTTCCCGAATGGATTGAGACTCCATACCGTATACAAGCCGCGGGCGGCCAAGTACTCGTGTCTCATCACCGTTACAAGGAATGTGGATTGGAGATTAACGGTATGCAGTTCTCTGTGACCTTGATACCGATTCAAATGTACGACTTCGACGTCATCTTAGGTATGGACTTATTAGCAAGGTATCATGCAAACATTGATTGCCGACGACTCCAAGTCAGCATGAAGCACCCTGAACTGGGCGAAACTATTTTTCAAGGGAATCCTAAATTAAAGAAGGCACCCCAAAAGTTTTATTTGACTGCGGCTCAGGCCTTTCGAGCACTGAAGAAAGGAAGAGAAGGATTTTTGATTTACGCAATGGGTGCTGAACAGGAAGCTCCGCAAATCGACCAAATCTATGTGGTAAGTGAATTTACAAACGTTTTCCCCGAGGAGTTACCAGGACTGCCACCAGAAAGAGAGGTCGAGTTCGAGATTAATCTCATACCTGGTGCTGAACCCATATCCAGGGCACCCTACCGCATGGCTCCAGCAGAACTCAAGGAGTTGAAGGAGCAATTACAAGAACTGCTGGACCGTAAGTTTATCCGACCTAGTGTATCACCCTGGGGTGCTCCAGTCTTGTTCGTGAAGAAGAAGGATGGGAGCATGAGACTATGTATAGACTACCGAGAACTCAACAAGATCACTATCAAGAACAAGTATCCGTTACCTAGAATTGAGGATCTCTTTGATCAACTACGGGTAACGATAAGTTAGAATCATATTTGAATTTTTAATTATTCGATAAACTTCACCTCTAACGAAATCTCTTACAGGGGGCCAAAGTATTCTCCAAAATCGATTTGCGATCCGGTTATCACCAGTTGAGGATCAAATCGAGGGATACAGCTAAGACCGCCTTCAGAACACGCTATGGCCATTACGAATTCCTGGTTATGCCTTTTGGATTAACCAACGCCCCGGCTGCCTTTATGGACCTAATGAACACAGTATTTCGGAAACAACTGGACAAGTTCGTAGTAGTGTTCATTGACGATATCCTTATATACTCTCCTGACGAAGATACTCATGCGGAGCATTTGAGGGAAGTTCTAGAGACACTTCGGAGAAGCAAATTGTACGCCAAGTTCAGCAAGTGTGAGTTTTGGTTGAAGAGCGTAGCCTTTTTGGGTCACGTGGTCTCTGAAGAAGGAATTTCAGTGGATCCAAAGAAGGTAGAGGCGATCACCGAGTGGCCGAGACCCACTAATGTGACTGAAGTAAGGAGCTTTCTCGGTCTGGCCGGATACTACAGGAAGTTTGTAGAAGGCTTCTCATCGATTGCAGTGCCTCTAAGCCGGTTGACGCAGAAGAAGTCGAAGTTTGAATGGACCACCAAGTGCGAACAAAGCTTTGCTGAACAAAAAAGGAGACTGACCACAGCCCCTATTCTTGCTCAGCCCTCCGCATCCGAAGGGTTTGTCATTTACAGTGACGCTTCTAAGAACGGGCTAGGTAAATGTATATGATTTCAACTGATTTTGTGTACGATTAAAGATGTGGTCTAATCCCTATATTTCAGGATGCGTGTTGATGCAAAACGACAAGGTCATTGCTTATGCTTCACGACAGCTAAAGCCCTATGAGCAGAATTATCCGACTCATGATCTGGAACTTGCAGCGGTGGTGTTCGCCCTGAAAATCTGGCGTCACTATCTATATGGAGTGAAGTGCGAAGTGTTCACTGATCACAAAAGCCTTAAGTATCTGTTCACACAAAAGGAGCTGAACATGCGCCAAAGAAGATGGTTAGAGCTGTTGAAAGATTACGACTTGACCATCAGCTATCATCCAGGGAAGGCCAATTGAGTGGCTGATGCCTTAAGTAGGAAGTCGAGCCATGCACGGCAGGCTACTCTAGAAAAAGAGATGGCGGAGTTTGATTTGGATCTTGTAGATTCTACTGCCGATATCTTGGCGACGCTAATTATCACCCCAACCTTGGTAGACCAAATTAAGGAAGCACAGAAGAACGATGCAACAATTAGAGAGATGCGAGAAAGAATGTTAACCAGCCAAGTGGACGGATTTCAGGTTCATGATGACGGCAGTATGTGGTACCAAGGAAGATTGTGCGTACCTGATCTTGAGGACCTTAGGAGGGAGTTGTTGAAAGAAGCACATAATTCGAGACTGTCTATTCACCCTGGTGCTACGAAGATGTACAATGATCTCAAGAGACACTATTGGTGGAATGGCATGAAAAGGCATATTGCTGAGTTTGTGGAAAGATGTCTTGTTTGCCAGCAAGTTAAAGTGGAACATCAAAGACCGGGTGGACTGATGCGACCTCTAGAGATACCTGAATAGAAGTGGGAGCATGTAACAATGGACTTCGTGGTGGGACTCCCGAAAACAAGAAATAGAAATGACGTGATATGGGTAATCGTGGATCGACTGACTAAGTCCGCTCACTTCTTGCCTATTCCCACCGGACTTACTATGGAGAGACTGGTAGCCATGTACATTGATAACATTGTTTGCCTTCATGGAGTGCCAGTTAGCATAGTATCGGATCGTGACTCGAAGTTTACATCTCAGTTCTGGGCAGCGTGTCAGAAGAAGATGGGGACTGAGTTGCGACTGAGTACTGCTTTTCACCCTCAGACCGATGGTCAATCTGAAAGGACCATTCAGACTCTGGAGGATATGTTGAGGGCATGCGCATTGGATTTTAAAGGAAATTGGGACAGCATGCTCAAATTGATAGAGTTCTCCTATAACAACAGCCATCACAGTGCCATAGGTATGGCACCATTTGAGGCCTTATATGGACGAAAGTGTAGGTCACCTGTGCATTGGGACGAAGTTGGTGAACGTAGGTTGACGGCTCCAGAAATAATCGAGCAAACTAAAGAACAGGTGAAACTAATTCGTGAACGTCTTAAGACGGCTCAAGATAGAAGCAAGAGTTGGGCCGACACGAAGAGACGACCTTTAGAGTTCAAGGAGGGAGAAAAAGTCTATCTTAAAGTGTCACCCATGAAGGGTGTGACACGGTTTGGAGTTAAAGGGAAGTTGAAGCCGCGATATATTGGACCATATGAGATACTTGAAAGGGTTGGAGATTTAGCTTACAAATTGGCATTACCTCCGATGTTGGCTCAGGTGCACAACGTGTTCCACGTCTCGCAGTTAAGGAAGTACGTACCTGACCCGAGTCATGTGTTGGATGCGCAACCCCTTAAGATCAGACCCGATGCGTCATATGAAGAGGTTCCGATACGAATTCTGGATCGTAAGGACCAAGAACTCAGAAGAAGGATCATTCCCTACGTAAAGGTTCAATGGAGCAACCACCGAGAGAATGAAGCGACGTGGGAGCTAGAAGAGCAGATGCGCGACCGCTACCCCCACCTATTTGAGTAAGGTACGGCAAGTTTCGGGGACGAAACTTTTTTGTAAGGGGGGTAGGATGTTATAACCGGGTATTTTAAAAAAAAAAGAGAAAAGGGGGGATAAATAAGAAATAATAGAAGATATCTAAATTCACAAATCTTATCCCTCCCCTTAATTAACCCTTATCTTTCCCACAAATCTCTCCCTCTCATATTAAACTCTCATTAACCCTAATCTCTCCCCTTTCTCTCCCAAATTCAGCAGCCACCTCCTCCCCTATCCTCTCTCAATTTTCGGCCATAAGAAGGAAAAAGAAGAAAAGAAGAATCTTTGATCCAAGATTCAAGAGAAGGAGGATCAAGCGCTCTCAAGATCACCCCACCTTTCTATATCAATTCTCGCTAGGAATCGAGGTAGGTGCATATTCATTATTTCCTCAAAACGGTATGAAGGCTTGCATAGGCAAAAAGGGTATTTTTATGTGATGTGGTTGTCGTTAGTTCTTGATTTTATTTGGATCATGTGCAACGTGTGTATTTTCCGTTATATGTTTCTTGATTCAACGTGACCTCGTTGTTGTATGGTTCGTTGTTACTTGGGGTTGTATGATCTTGATGCGAGTATGGATATGTGGGATGGGGGAAAGGTTGTTGGGATTGGATGGAAGGATTGCAGAAATTTCAGAATGGGAGTTCTGAAGTTCGGGGACATCGATCGATCGACGTCCAGAGGGTGAGGGTTCGATGTGCCTCAGATGGACATCGATCGATCGACGTCCAGAGGGTGAGAGATCGATGTGCCTCAGATGGACATCGATCGATCGACGTCCAGGGCTGAAGGTTCGACGTGCCTCAGAACCACGTCGATCGATCGACGTCCCATGGCTGAGGGTTCGACGTGTCTCAGAACCACGTCGATCGATCGACGTCAGAGGATGACGTCCCACTGTTTTCTTCCCCTTTCCCCTTGCATTCATGGCACGTGCATTGCATGAGGTACCCATTGTCTGAGGGTGTGCGTGTTCGGAGGATACGTAGTGCCTATAGGGCGTGGGGGCCGTGATGATACACAGCGTCGGTCGGGCGTGGGTGTCATGTGATACGCAGCGTCTATAGGGCGTGGGTGTCGTACGGATACGCAGCGTCTATAGGGCGTGGGTGTCATGAGATACGCAGCGTCTATAGGGCGTGGGTGCCATACGATACACAGCGTCTATAGGGCGTGGGTGTCCAGAACGGCAAGTGGTGGCTAGAGACCATGACGCTGGAACTAGGTCCCGGGAGCATGCATTGCATATAGGCCTAGGAGCATATTGCCTGACATGTTTCTAGTTGCGTGTGACACGTTATGTGAGCATGCATCACGTACTTGCGCATGCATCTTGTGTGGATTGTTTATTTCCGTATAAGCCATGTCATGTAGTTTATGTTGAGTACGTGGAGTGTCTTACCCTCCGGTTGTATGCTATCTGTTCTATGTGGTTACGTGGAGATATCGTTTTGGGTATGTAAGTTTTGTATTGTTTTGAGAGGCACCTACTGGGTGATTACCATCACTCACACCTACTATTCCATATGTAGCCGAGACAGAGTATGACTATATCTTCGTTGAGGATGAGTCCGATACCGTGGAGTGAGCCGAGTGACTCGTAGATACGGCTGCGGCAAGGATGGAGACAAGCTTTTTGTGATGCTTTGGGGTGACACAGACATTCTATTTTAGTATTCAGTATTACTTTTGGAAACAATTTCATGTTTTTCACTTAGACGTTTGACCTTGATTTGTAAGGCCCGGTCAGCCTAGCTTTACTGTCGTTGTTTCCTTAAAGTTCATTAATTTCAATTAGTGTTGCGACTTATCGTTTCCGCAGGAAGAAAAGGAACACTTTTCTATGTCAGCACTGACGTGTAGCAGGTTGATGTGACGCCTTGTATTCTCCTGAGTGAGATACGGCGGGCCGTTTTCGAGGATGGAGCTCGGGAGCGGGGCGCTACAATATAACAATTGATAATCAAACACCCGCGTTTACAAGGTCCTAGCTCAATTCAAACTTTCACTATAATAATGAAGCAAGTACAGGAAAGTGACATGAATTGCAGACAAAAATTACCGCAAAAAAGAATCGTCTAAAAATAAGGAAGAATTTTGGACAAATTGTCTTGACATTTCCCAAATTCAAATAACTCCATCCTACCCGTAACAGCCTCCTCACCAACCATCTCAGCCAATCCAGACAGTAGCTCAGCCAACACAAGGCAAAGCTTGGAACTCACTTTTTGGAAATAGCAGAAAGCCTGAGTAGTGGTCTCAGACTTAAACAAATTGAAGTGTGCACCCCAAGCAAGGCAGACATTAACATTGATGAGCTGCGCACCGATGAAGAGGTAGCTCGTTGTCTTGTAGGCTGCTTCGTCGGACGGTTCCCAGGTAGGCAAGCAGTGCAAAATCTCTTCAAATCCATGGAAGGCAAAGCACAATATGGAGTTCCATGTGTCGGATGGATTATCTTCAAATTCGAGTCAGCTAAGGAGATGGAGGAGAACCTCTGTGCAGGGCCATACTTTGTGTATGGAAGGTCTCTTTTATCCTCAAGAAGATGCCCAGATTCTTCACATTTTGGGCAACTGAAATGGCACAAGTTCCAGTTTGCGTAAAATTTCCCAACCTACCAGTCATGCTCTGGGTGGACCAGGTCCTCTCTGGTATTTCTTTCCAACTCGGCAGGCTACTGTATGCACACCAACTCACTGCAAGAAGGAGCACCTGGAACTTTTCTCGTGCGTCAGTTGATGTGGATCTTAGCAAGGAGCTGTTGAGCTCAATGGAGTTGGTGCTCTTGAATGGCACCACAGTTGTTCAAAAGGTGGAGTATGAAAGGTTACCGATGTTCTGCAGAGACCATATGCAGCTCGGCCACAGCGTAGCCTCCCATAAAAAGGCTGCCCAGCGAACTTCGACGGATCCTACCTCTGTCGACCTCCATACAATCCAAGTCAGCTCAGCACAACCCAGGTCAGCTCAGCCACCCCACTAAACACTTGTTCCCTCCATCCCCCCACTAGAAAATCCAGCAGATCTGGCCCCAACTCACCCCGGCCTCAACAACCCAGCTCAGCTCAGCCACAAAGGGCCACAGCAACGCACAAAGGCCAACCAGACACCGTCCAACCTTCCACTAGCTTAGCTCGGCCAACTGCCAGCTCAGCACCACCCTCTACCCCACCTCAGCCAACCCACAACCCATCTCGGCCACCCACCACCTTAGCCCAGCGACCCACCCCAGCCCCCACTCAAAGCAACCACCCAGAAATGGTACTTGCTATATCTCAACCAGGTTTTGTACAGACAAGGGAAGGCATCTCAACCCAGCTTGTGGTCAGCTCGGTCAACCCAGATCCAACCACACAAACGAATGTTTACCTGGAGCACCATGTTGTAAGAATTAACTCCCTGCTACAGGATGGCTTCACAGAGGTTATCTCCAAATCGAAGGTCCAGGCATTGAGGAAAAAACTTAAAGCTCCTCATGGTAAGTCCAAGGTACGGATGATCGTCTGACGTCCATGATTATTAGTTTTTGGAATATCAGAGGATGTAACAATCTCCTAAAGCACAATGGAGTCCATAATTTTTTTTTAAAAAACACAGTATAGACGTCTTCGGATTATTAGAAACGAAGTTAAACACTAAAATGTATCTACTCTTGCAGCAAAAGTTTGCAGGCTGGGAGTTTGTAAATAATTTTGACTCCCATGAAGGCAAGCGGATTTTGTTAGGATGGAATCCATCCTCTGTTGATGTCCAGGTCAGCTCAGCAGACCCCATGACATATATTGCACAATTGTATATAAGGTGACCGGGCTGACCTTGTCAGCCACCATTGTCAATGGGTTTAATATAATTGTAGACAAACGTCTATTATGGAGCTTCCTTTTCAATCAGAGCCAAGCGTTGACAACCCTTGTATAGTCATGGGCGATTTCAACTACGTCCTAGGCGAAGGAGAGAGGATTAGAGGCAGGTTAGCTACTAACTACGAATTGCAGGACCAGCTCAGCTACTGCCTCCGGAGTGGACTGATGGAGATCACCTCCTCAGGCTGCTTCCATAGTTGGGTTAATGGCTCTGTCAAATCTAGGTTGGACAGAGTCATCTCCAATGTTGCCTTCCTAGAGACTTACCTCAGGGCAACGGTACACTTCTTTCCTGCAGGTTGCCTCTCTAACCACTCTCCTGGTGTACTCTGCCTTGATCAATTCAGTTCAGCAGTAAGAAGCTCTTTCAAGTTCTTCAACATGTGGGCTGACCATAAGGACTTCCTTCCTCTAGTCAATTCGCACTGGAGACAAAGAGTTCATAGCTCATCAATGTTCTAGATCTGCAAGAAGCTGAAGTCCCTAAAAGGCCCCCTGAGGGGCATGAACAAGAAATCATTCTCGCACATCTCAAGCCGAGATGACCAGGCTAAGGAAGAGCTGAAAATCATGCAGGAGTTTCCAGACAACAATTGGGGCACCTCTGAATGGAAGGGCAAGCTACAGAAACAAAGGCACCTTGCATTCAATCTAAATGAGGCAAAAAGAAAATACTTTGCTCAGCTTGCCAAAGGTAACTTTTTAATTTCAAGTGACAGGAACACGGAATTCAGAAAACAAAAATACAAAATAAATAAATAATAATCATAATAAATCCTAATCCCCTAAAATATCTCCCTTTCCCCTAATTTCCCTCCATCACCCCATTATGTAGGATCTGCAAGGCACCACTAGAAGGGGGGTTGAATAGATGGTGCGTAAAGTGTGGTTTTTAAAATTTCTTTAAACTTGAACGATTCAACTTCTGAAAACAGATTCTGTTTTCAGGACCAGTTTTAAAACGTTTTTAGAACTAGGTTAGAGGTCTCCAAAAATTATGAAATTTTTAGAGAACTTAACCTCAGATGTTATGAGGGTCCCCTAAAAATTTCAAATCAAAATTCAACCTTTAACCCCTTCAAAAACCGTTGATACTCAGATTGCTCGAATCTGCCAGAAACGGTAGATGGTTTTGAAAAATTTATTCCTATTTGTGTGAACGTCCAAATGCTCTGAACATTTGACCAATAACTCCTTATATACTGTATGTAAATGGGTTGAAACAGTTTTGCAAAATTATTTTGGGAAGTAGGTCAACTACAATCAAAGTCTCAACCTTTGCAAGTCTGAAAATCAGACTGCACTAGTCTCAGAACTTTTGATGTTTGATCGACTTATACTTATCCAAAAGGGTTGAAACTTGTGCAAAATTAACCCTAGAACGTGTGACTATGTTTCTGGAAATCTTTGTGATTTTTGAAAATCGTTAACTATTTTTACGAATGTGAACAAGAAGGATAATCAGTGCAGTAACTGAAAAGTAAATGCAGAAAGTAAATGGCACCAAGAATTTTATACTGGTTCGGTTATAAACAACCTACTCCAGTCTTCAAGGAACACCTTCCTTGGTTCACACTAATCACACACACGCAATACACCTTACCACAGGGTTGATAGAGTTACACCTAACTCCAACCCTTTACAAACCTTGTATAGCGAATACAATTTGCACGAACACCATCACCTCGCAAGAATGAAGATTGATCACACCTTGATCAATCTTTTACAAAGATATATAATGAGTGGTGGTCTATGTCAAGCCTATTCAAGATTGAAAGATATGAATACAATAGGCTTACAAGAAGCTAGGCTTTTTGATCACTTTGAATTGCAATGCTTATGCTTGTTTTGTTTGGTCTCTTCTATTTCCTTTTAATGAGTGCAGGCCGTCCCCCTTAGTGTACCTCCCCCTCTTGAAAATTATCTTCTAAGTCCTTGGGAGGATGTAAGACATTATTGTGACAAGGCCTTGCTTACTTGGCATCTTCTTATTGGATGATCATTTAGTCTTTGCTTACTTGGCACCTTCTCATTGGATGAATGTTGTCATCATTGATGACTTGGAAAAATCTGAGAATTTCTCTTAAACATGAACCAAAAATCATCACAAAATAACTTCCATAAATCATAAGATATATCACATAAATTGCACGATAAAAATCCTTCCCAACTTAAGGTAAAAATCGGCCATAATGTCTTATTGCTATGCTGAAAATTCAGCATGCGAACCATTCCATTTTATTCAAAATAATGCCAAATATTCTTTGATTTTTTATTTATAAAATGAATCACCAAGTTATGGTAAGTATTGCTATCACATGAGAAATTGAACTTGGACACTTCCAAGCTTACAAATTCGGCCACCATGTCTTACACATGCTGAAAACTTTTCAGCATGTGTAATATATAAAATATTACCCTTTATTAATTTAAATAATATTCAAATCATTTCCATTTCTTCTTCCAATCAATCACACAATAAAAGATGACAAGTTATAACTCATTTAATTGACAAAATCGGCCAGCTTGTTTGTAGCATGCTGAAATGTTTCAGCATGTGATATAAGTGAGATATATTTTGAATTCTTACCATTTGTAGCTTCTCTCTTCAATTCACCAACATTGTATGATTGATCCTTGACCAATCAATATGCCAACAAGGCTCCAAATAAGCTCCATCTCAGCTGTAGGTGGCGTTGGAAATGATTATGCATGTGCTGAAATTTATTTTTGCTAACTTTGTAAAATAATGCACATTTAATAATACACACATGTTATATTCCAATCAGCCCTTAATTTATTTTCTAGAACACTTTAAGATGTATAACATATGCACAAAGTGTCTAGATATGTGTCACATGATGTACCAAAAACGTTCCATGTGTTGTGTGCGTAGAAAACCAAATTTTCGATATTTATCGATTACCCGATTTTTCTCTAATTTAAATTCCAACTTTTGCACATGTTATATATATATTATGTTATACATAATATATATAATATATACTTTAAATCTCAGCACTTGGATGGTCTAAAGTGGTACCATTAACATGTGACAAAATTAAACTTGGAATCTTCATATTTTGGCCTTAATGTGGAGTAATTTGTGTGTGCCAACATGGAAAGTATTTTTGGCTGAATATTCAGTGATGTGCACGAAATTTACATGAAATTTTGATGTATAGGGGCTGGCCATTTATTTATGGCAGGTACGTGACCCGTTGGCGAAGTTTTGGTATTCGTCCGATACGACAAATTTCGGTTTAGAACCTTTTATCGTGTCGTATTTAATTTGTCATCACCATATCTTATATCATATGATATAAGACCTGAATATACTCATAAATATGAGTTAAGTATAGTGGTGTGACGTTAACGTACGTATGTAAAATATATAACTTGTCGGTAGTACGTTAGAATACATGTGTATGTGCCTTTATTAAAAAAATCTGAAGATATGTGTAATATATATGTATATAGGCGTGTGTATTTAAGAAGGGGAGGAGGGGAAAACTTTCCTTCCTTAGCCTTGTTGCCTTTGTGCCTTTTCCAAATGTGGCTTCCTTTAATGAACTACTTAGTTTATTAAAATAAGTACTTCACTTAATGAACTAGTTTAGTTCATTAATAGTGGCACCTGAAAATAGTATAAACACAACAAATGTTTGCCATATGATGTAAGCTTTAGCGCTTCATGGCTCGTTAGTACGGCAACATAATATATAAGCTAAATAAGGCAAGTAATGGCAAAGTATCATACATGTACACGTTTATATATATCATGCGTATATATGTACACGTTTATATATATCATGCATTTAAGTCACTTATTTTGAAATCACTCAAACCCCCTTATCTCTACAATCTCCCCCTTTTGATGATTTTCAAAATAATTTATGCACATGATTTAAATGCTATCTCTCCCCCTTGAAACATGTACAAATTTGAAATTTGAATTTCGAATTTCAAATCCGGCTCCCCCTTGATTTGTGCAATTAATATCAATTAGTCTCTCTCTCCCCCTTAAATCATGCTTTTCTCTCACCCTTTATTTTGGAAAGTAAATCAAAAGATTCCTGTCAAAAAGGAAAGTAAATCAAATCACGTCAAATCAAATCATATCAACGGGAATCATGACTAATTTAGAACGCAGAGATTCATACGTGGCTTGCTTTAAGGCTTTTGTAAAAATATCCGCTACTTGTGCGTCTGTGCGTACGTGATTTATGACAATATCACCATTGTTAACATGATCACGAAGAAAGTGATAACGTACTTCTATATGCTTAGCCTTAGAATGTAACACGGGATTCTTAGACAAATTTATGGCACTCATACTATCGCAATATATAGGAATTTTATTTACGGTAATTCCAAAGTCCGAAAGTTGTTGTTTTATCCACAACAACTGTGTGCAACAAAGACTAAGTGCCATGTACTCAGCCTCATTAGTGGACAAAGCAACACTTGCTTGCTTTATGGAAAACCATGAAATAAGTGAATTTCCTATAAATTGGCAAGTTCCACTCGTGCTTTTTCTATCTATTTTGCAGCCACCATAATCTGGATCAGTGTAAGCATGTAAGTCAAATGTAGAATCCTTATCATACCAAATTCCTAAGGTGGGCGTGTGCTTAATATATCGGAATATTCTTTTTACCGCATTGAAGTGAGACACCTTAGGTTGACTTTGAAAACGTGCACACATGCATACACTAAACATGATATCAGGCCTACTAGCAGTTAAATATAGCAAAGAACCTATCGTAGATCGATATAATCCATTATCAACGTCTTTACCATGTTTGTCTTTGTCTAATTTAGTAGTGACACTCATAGGGGTGGGGGATGGTTTCAAATTTTCGAAATTTAACTTTTTAATCATGTCATTAACATATTTTGCTTGACTTATATGAATCCCTTTACTCGTTTGCTTAATCTGCAAGCCAAGAAAATAATTAAGTTCACCAACCATAGACATTTCAAATTCAGATTTCATGCAATTTTCAAAATCTTTAACGAGTCTATGTGAGGTAGAGCCGAAAATAATGTCATCAACATAGATTTGGATAATAAGTAAATCTGATTTATCTTGTTTCAAAAATAGTGTACTATCTATAGTACCACGTTTAAAATCATTTTCTAAAAGAAAAGTAGCAAAACGATCATACCATGCTCTCGGTGCTTGCTTTAGGCCGTATAGTGCCTTCTTTAGTTTGTACACGTGATCTGGATGTTTCAAATCTTCAAAACCGGGTGGTTGCTTCACGTATGTATACTTCTTCACGTATGTATCCATTTGATACAATTTAAAATCTTTCATGCAAGCAATGGCAAGTAAGAGTCGTATAGCTTCTAATCGTGCTACGGGTGCAAATGTTTCATCGTAGTCAATTCCTTCCTCTTGATTATATCCTTGTGCTACAAGTCTCGCTTTATTTCTAACAACCTTTCCTTCTTTATTCATTTTATTCCTAAACACCCACTTTGTGCCTATTATAGTCTTATCTTGTGGTGGTGGCACTAAATCCCATACATCGTTTCTAACGAATTGATTAAGTTCGTCATGTATGGCATCAATCCAAGAAGAATCATTCAAAGAATCATGCACATTTTTGGGTTCAATTTCAGAAATCATAGCATGAAATTCATTTATTTCGTCCGATGTAATTCTTCTACGTGGTCGCACACCGTGAGTGAGGTCGCCTATGATGAGATCATGTGGGTGATCTCTATGCCATCTTGGTTGATTATTTTCTATGTTATCATGCATTTCTATATGATCATGCATTTCTAGTGTGTCATTCATATCATGCATATCAAAAGAACCATCATCTTCATTCAGCACGGGTTTCAATTCAAAGTCATCGTCATATTCCTCATCTTTATCAATCTCACCAAATTCATTAAATTTCACATGAATAGATTCCATGATTTGTCTAGTGAGAGGATCATAACATCTATATGCCTTTGAATTTATAGAATATCCAACAAAAATGCACTCAATTGATTTGGATTCAAATTTATCTAAATTATCTTTTGTATTCAAGACAAAGCATTTGCATCCAAACACACGAAAATAGTCAATCTTAGGCATGCGATCATTCAAAATCTCATAAGGCGTCTTGTTTATTTTTTTTCTTATAGATAGGCGATTTACAATATAGAATGCACAATTTACGGCTTCCGCCCACAGAAATCTAGGCAATTTATTTTCGCACAACATAGTTCTAGCGATTTCTTGTAATGTGCGATTCTTTCTTTCTACTACTCTATTTAATTGTGGAGTTCTAGGTGGCGAAAACTCATGCTTAATTCCTTTTTCTTCGCAAAACGAAATCATCTCTTTGTTTTTAAACTCACCGCCTCTATCACTTCTTATCTTTTTCACATTTACACCGTATTGATTTTCAAGTTGTTTAATTAATTTTGTAATCTCTACGGTGCTATCATCCTTATGTGCAAGAAATAAAGTCCAAGTATAACGAGAAAAGTCATCAACAATCACGCATGCATAGTGGCGCCCACCAAGGCTTGTAGTGCTACTAGGACCAAACAAATCTATATGCAATAGTTCTAATATTCTAGTCGTGCTTATTTCATTTTTCGGCTTAAGTGACTCATGTGTTTGTTTGCCTTTTATGCAAGATTCACACAACTGAAAGTTGTCTAAATCAAGCGTAGGCAATCCTCGTACTAGGTTCTTTCGTTGAAGTTTTTCTAGTGTGGAAATGCCAATGTGTCCTAAACGTCTATGCCATAAATTCACATTGGGTTCATTTGACATAAAACACTTAACTTTAGCGTCTACTACATCATCCATAGATAGCGTAAAAATATTGCCTTCTCGTTTTCCTTTTAAAACGGTTTCTCCATTTTTATTTATTATGTTGCAATAAGGGTGAGTAAAACACACATTAAAACTATTGTCAACAAATTGAGAAATGCTAAGAAGATTGTAGGATAAGTTGCTTACCAAAAATACGTTGGAGATTTGGAGAGTGTTTGGATTTCCAATCGTACCTTTTCCGATGATCTTGCCTTCGTTGTTGTCTCCAAAGGTCACGGATCCGCCTTTTGTGACCTTCTTTAGTTTTGTGAATAGGCTCGGGTCACCCGTCATGTGTCTCGAGTATCCACTATCAAGGAACCACTTTATAGATGTATCTTTCGATGTGTGGGCTTCCTGCATTGTGCAAAGGTGATTTAGGTACCCTTTTAACTTTGGGTCCTTCCGAGTTAGTTAATCACCTCTTGGTAAAAGTACCTTTCGGTACCCATACTTGGGTGATCCTTCTCGGTCTATCAAATGGCAAGAATGGGGATGAAGGTGCAATATAGTAGACATGTGGTGCATGCACTTTGGGCCTTTGCCCAAGGACTCCTCTATACTCACTAAATGAAGGACGTTTTTGATATGTCCTTTTGTGTGTGTGTGTAGTGCATGGATGATATGAATTTCGTGTATGCATTGTTCTTTTCTTTTCATATCTATATGGTACAAAGTTATATTTCGCATTATATGAAGAAGAAGTGGGGCGTGATGAGGAAAGGGGCGCTTTTTGCGTCATCTTAGACGCCACTTGCGGCTTTGGGGTTTCTACTTTCTTAGACACAACAAACTTGGTTGGTTTGATTGATACTTCGTTAGTATCAACATATCCCAGTCCAGTTTTGTCGCTGTCATGCTTTTGTGATAATATGATGCGATGCAGCATGTTGGACCCTGTATCAAACTGTTTCATCATTTTCTCTAAATCGGTATTCCTTGATTTCAAATTTGAAATCTCGGATTTCATTTCATTATTTTGAGTGGTTAATGATGAAATCTCTGCTTTTAATGCAGTAATGACGCATGATGACTCTTTCTTTGAATCGCTTAATTGAGCGACAAGATTCTCGTTAGAAGATTCTAACAGTTTCTTGTCTTCAATTAATCTTTTCTTTTCCTTAGCGAGAGTCTTGGTGAATTTATGCAATTCTAGATATTGACTAAAAAGATCATCATAAAAAGGTTCAGAGTCAGAGTCAGAATCAGATGATACCTCATTAGATGCTTTGGATGCAAAGCACACTTGTGCAGTCTCCTCTTCGGTCTCAGTTTCAGAATCTGATGAATCACTCCAGGTGGAGGCATTTAGAGCACGTTTCCTTTGTTTGGGTTCTGAGACGAGTCTATTTTTGTTCCGCTCCTTGTCAGGGTATTTAGTAGTTTGCTTTTCTTTATTTGGGCAGTCATATGATAAGTGTCCGAGTTTGCCACATTCATAACATTTAACGTCTTTATCGTTTGACTTGTTCTTATTTCTCTTAGTCGTAGTGCCCTTATTTTTGTTTCTAAATGACCTTCTCATAAATTTTCTCAATACTTTGGCCAATAGAATTAGGTCATCATTATCCGATTCAGAATCACTATCATCTACGTGATTGGAGGGAGGGGAGACGTATTCATTTGATTTAAAAGCAATGGCTTTACGTTGTTTAGATGATTCCGATTTCCGTATGATGAGTTTATTTTCATAAACTTTAAGTGATCCGATTAGTTCTTCTATCTTTATTGATTTAGTTTCCTTGCTTTCTTCTATCGCGGTCACTTTAGGGTCCCATTCAGAAGGAAGGCTTCGTAGGACTTTCTGTACCTTTTCCTGCGTAGTAAAATCCTTACCAAGAGACTCAAGAGAGTTGTAGATGTTAGTCAAACGAAGATCCATATCTATAATAGACTCATTGGGCAACAATTTAAATGACTCAAGTGTGGACATAAGCATGTTAAGTTTTGACTCTTTTACTTGACTCGTGCCTTCGTATTTCATTTCTAGTATCCTCCACATTTTTTGTGCACTCGAACAGTTTGACACATAACTAGACTCACTCTTACTTAATCCGTTTAAGAGTAGTTGCATAGCCCTAGCATTCATACTAAGTTTCTTTTTATCATCACTCGTATATTCTTGTCTAGATTTAACGACTTCTAATGTGACTTCGTCTACAGTGGATACCTTAGATGGGACATAAGGACCATCTTCAATGATTGACCAAAGATCTATATCTATAGCCATAAGAGAAAGCTTCATTCTAAGTTTCCACTAAATAAACGACTCACCGTCAAAACGTGGAGGTGTTTGGCTCGACATACCTTCTTGCTCGGTTTGGAGATTTGTGGTTGCCATCTCACTGAATCGTTGGATTCCTTGAAGTGAGTGTTCTTGCTCTCTGATACCACTTGTATGATCTGCAAGGCACCACTAGAAGGGGGGGTTGAATAGATGGTGCGGAAAGTGTGGTTTTTAAAATTTCTTTAAACTTGAACAATTCAACTTCTGAAAACAGATTCTGTTTTCAGGACCAGTTTTAAAACGTTTTTAAAACTAGGTTAGAGGTCTCCAAAAATTATGAAATTTTGAGAGAACTTAGCCTCAGATGTTATAAGGGCCTCCCAAAAATTTCAAATCAAAATTCAACGTTTAACCCCTTCAAAACCGTTGATACTCAGATTGCTCGAATCTGCCAGAAACGGTAGATGGTTTTGAAAAATTTATTCCTATTTGTGTGAACGTCCAAATGCTCTGAAAATTTGACCAATAACTCCTTATATACTGTATTTAAATGGGTTTAAACAGTTTTGCAAAATTCTTTTGGGAAGTAGGTCAACTACAATCAAAGTCTCAACCTTTGCAAGTCTGAAAATCAGACTGCACTAGTCTCAGAACTTTTGATTTTTGATCGACTTATACTTATCCAAAAGGGTTGAAACTTGTGCAAAATTAACCCTAGAACGTGTGACTATGTTTCTGGAAATCTTTGTGATTTTTGAAAATCGTTAACTATTTTTACGAATGTGAACAAGAAGGATAATCAGTGCAGTAACTGAAAAGTAAATGCAGAAAGTAAATGGCACCAAGAATTTTATACTGGTTCGGTTATAAACAACCTACTCCAGTCTTTAAGGAACACCTTCCTTGGTTCACACTAATCACACACACGCAATACACCTTACCACAGGGTTGATAGAGTTACACCTAACTCCAACCCTTTACAAACCTTGTATAGGGAATACAATTTGCACGAACACCACCACCTCGCAAGAATGAAGATTGATCACACCTTGATCAATCTTTTACAAAGATATATAATGAGTGGTGGTCTATGTCAAGCCTATTCAAGATTGAAAGATATGAATACAATAGGCTTACAAGAAGAGAGAAAGAAAGAAGATGTAGAAAAAGAAGAGCTAGGCTTTTTGATCACTTTGAATTGCAATGCTTGTGCTTGTGCTTGTTTTGTAATGGAAAAGTATCATACATGTACACGTTTATATTTAAATCATGTGCATAAATTATTTTGAAAATCATCAAAAGGAGGAGATTGTAGAGATAAGGGGGTTTGAGTGATTTCAAAATAAGTGACTTAAATGCATGATATATATAAACGTGTACATATACACGTTTATATATATCATGCATTTAAGTCACTTATTTTGAAATCACTCAAACCCCCTTATCTCTACACATTATCCCTCCATTCCCCTTAAAATCTCTCTCCACTCCCCACTCCCACTAAAATCCCTCTTTTCCCTTCCCCAATCATGCATTTGGCACACACCAAGGAGAGAAAAAAAGTAAGTAACATGCAGCAAGGAAAAGAGAGGGAGAGAAGAGGGAAAAAAAGAGAGGGAAAAAAAGAAAAGAAGGAAGCTAGCCAACCATCCCCAACTCACTTCGTCTATCTTCTTCATCAATTTTATTTTGAATTGAGGTAGGTTGCCAATTCTCCCTTGGTTTGGTACGAATTTAGCATGCTTGATGGTTTAATTTTTGTGTTTAAGTGTTGTTTAATCTTTAAATTTATGTTTGTATTGCGAGAGCTTTTTTTTATGAATCGTTTATGCTGTTTTGTCTGTGTATATGTGTTAAATCGATGAAGGATGAAAACGGAGCGAAATCGGATAAAAAGTTAGAGTTTTGCATGGTAGAATTGTCAAAAAAAATTGCGTTTTGGCCTTAGAGTAGGTTCATCTAATCTTGAATAGGTTGGGATTGGATTGGAAATCGAAAAAACATAGGTCTGATGTGCGCAATTCAGGGGTGGCGCGTGGGCCCCACACGCGGCCTCTGACGGCGCGTTGTACATGCGCTGATGTTCCACCTCTAAAAGATGCATCGTGTTATATGGAGTCCAATGCAACTATGTTGAGGTCAATCGGAGTTAAAACAAAGATTTTATTAAGATTTGAAGTTATTAGGATTAAAAAAATTAAAAAAATATATATATGTATATAATCCAGGTCAGCCGGTTGACCAAGGCTAACCCGGACCAGAGGGCATATCTACATGGCGGGCAGGCAAACCTTGTTGCCTTGGTCTGATTTTGGGCTGCACTGACCTGGAATTTAAGTAAAAAATAATAGTAATAATAATAATAATAATAATAATAATAATAATAATAATAATAATAATAATAATAAATAGAATAAAATAGATTGGGCTGAACTGGAATAAATAAAGGGCTGAGCTTAATCAGATAAAAGGCCGAGCTGAGCCTAGAAAATTTGTCCGAGCTGAGCTGTATTTTAAAGAATAAAAAACATATTTTACTTATTTTTTAGAATTAAATAAGTAGTAAATAAATAGTATAAAATGGTTCTAAATTCCAGAAAATTATAAATAAATTACGAATTTTTTTTAGAAACTTCCTGAAAATATAAAATGCTGAAATAAGTCATTTTCACCTAATTTCCTAAAATTAAGTTATTTAAATAATTAAAATAATCAGAGAATAAAACGGGAAAAATAGGAAAAATAGTAGAAAATGCTGGAAAAATTTATACAAGCCGTGGAAATATAAATGAGGGTAAATAATAACTTTTCACATTTTTCTCTAATTAAAGCACCATAAAACAAAGTCAGTGAACGCCAGGAAGTGGTAATTGAACTCTAGAGAAACACCGAAAGCATGATTCGCATTGCATTCATGGCACGAGCATTACATTGGCATATAGCATATAACTAAGAGTTACAGAAAAGAGAAAGAAAAAAGGAAAAAGAAAAAGAAAACGCGGTAGGTAGACTGCGACTAAGAGTTGCAGAATGTGTGGACGGTGGACTGTGGTCAAGAGCTGCAGACACTCAGATGGAATGTGGGCAAGACCCACAGACACAACCCGGGAGCATGCATTGCATGGAAAAGATACGGCCATGTTGCATGACATGACTTTTGTTGCGTGTGACACGTGGAGGAAGGCATGCATCATGAAGTTGCGCATTATTACTTGGAGTGACTTACTTGCCGCAGTTATTATTCCTATCTATACTGTAACTTGAATTATGTGATTATGTGCGTATATCATTATTGTATACTCATTTGTATTGGATCGAGGCGGGACCTACTGGGTGATGTCACGTCACGCACCCCTACTTCCCCCCTCCAGGTAAGCATGAGACATGTATGAGTACATCTTTGTTGAGGATGGGGCTGACATGGCTGAGTGGGCAGAGTGACAGCCATGTGTAGGAGCTAGAGAGACTATGCGGCTGATTACTTTTTGTTTTGGGGGTTCGCATAGACATTTTGTTGTACATTTAGTTTTCGACTTTTGATTTCAGATTATGACATGTCGGGTCTCGTCAACCCAAGTACTTATTTGTATTTTCATTTAAAATATCTATACATGGGATTTTAATTGAACGTGCATATTTATCGTTTCTGTGAAAGAAAAAAACTCTATGTCTTTTTAATGTGTAAGAAGTTAGTTTGATGCCTTGTAGTTCTCGTAGCAGACTACGGCGGGTGCAATGTTCCCTACGATAGGTTCGAGAGCAGGGCGCTATAGGTGGTATCAGAGCCTAGGCTTTAGATCTATCTCGGGAACGCATGATTAATTAGATCACTTAGACATAAGTCAAGATCTGTTTTTAAAACAACGATTTTAACCCTAATAAAGGAAGTAGGCCTAAGTTATGATCGGGTTATGGGAGGTGTGTGCCAATGGTGAGCTTTCTTTATCTAATTACCGTTTTTACCCCAGCACCCCTTTTTGAGATTCATAAGTGTCTAGATTCTTAACTTACCCTTAATTAACACGATTTTTCATGAAATCGAATTCTAGAAAATGTTGCCACGCCGTGAGCCAGCTAGAAATGGAGGACACGATGGTGACGATTATCAAGGTCAATGGGCCATTCCCCAAGTTCTACAGATACTTTGGCCACTCTGACCACCCTTGTGGCTCAGCAGCAACAGATGGCCCATTTACAACAGCAGCAGCTTCACCAACTTCCGCTGCCACCACCACCATCACCACAGGGGCTCAGGTTTTATTACAGTGAGATGCAGAAATCCTAGATTCTGATTTTTAGGGGGACGACACGACCAGAGGAGGCCGAGATTTGGCTGAAGAATATGTTCAAGCAGCCGCATCTACTGTAGGTGCCTAATGATCTAAAGGTTGATGTAGTAGTGTCATTCCTCGAGGGAGATGTCGAGGAGTAATGGCATAATGTGGAGATCCGTTTGACTCCACCGGTGACTTGGACTTAGTTCAGAGAGGAGTACTAGAGGCACTACATTCCGGAGAGTGCAATACAGAGGAGGATGATTGAATTCCAGATGTTGACTTAAGGGTCCATGACTGTGGACCAGTATACATAGAGATTTCACGCTCTGGGGAGATATATGCCTTCTTCTATAGAGAACGAGAGGGCCAAGATGCTGAAGTTCAAGACAGGGCTAAATTCTCGTATCCAGTTATTGATTATCTATGCCAGGCCGAGAACATTTGAGGATTTGCAGAGAGATCGAGAATGACCTAGAGAAGTTCACTGTGGAGGACAGGGGCATGAGGCCCCGAGAAGACATTCATGTAGGACTTGCAAGGCACCACTAGAAGGGGGGTTGAATAGTGGGTGCGGAAAATTTGGTTTTTAAAATTTTTTAAATCCAAAAACCCAATTTCTGAAAACAGTTTTTGTTTTCAGGACCTGTTTTGTGACGTTTGAAAAACTAGGTTACAGGTCTTCAAAAATTCTGACATTTGAGAGATTTGTAGTCTCAGATGTTCTGAGTATCTCCTGAAAATTTTAGATCAAAATTCAATCTTTAACCCTTTTAAAAATCGTTGGTTGTCAGATTGCGCAAATCAGCCAGAAACGGTAGTCTGATTTAAAAAACTTATTCCGATTAAACCGTAGCTACAAATGTTCTAAAAATTTAATGACAAACCCCTTTCTATATGTATTTAATTTGGTTGAAACAGTTTTGAAACATTCATTTGGGAAGTAAGTCAAATACGTTCAAAGTCTCAACCTTTGCAAGTCTGAATATCAGACTGCACTGGTCTCAGAACTATTGATGTTTGAATGACTTATACTTGTCCAAATGAGTTGAAACTTGCGCCAAATTAAACTTAAAACGTGTGGCTATGTTTCTGGAATGTTTTAATTTTTGAAATTCGTTTGATATTTTTACGATCGTGATGAAGATGATGCACGGTGCAGGAAACTGAAAGTAAAGTGCTGAAAAGTAGATAACACAAGGGATTTTATACGGGTTCGGTTAAATCAACCTACTCCAGTCTTCAAAGACACCTTCTTCGGTTATCACTAAACAAAATAACACCTTACCACACAGGGTTGATGGAGTTATACACTAACTCCAACCCTTTACACACCTTACAAGCAATCGCAATGATCACGAACACCACCACCGAGTGGATGAAGGTTTGATCACACCTTGATCAACCTTTTACAATAATATAGCGTTTATGGGGGTTTATATGAAGCTTATACAATATGTATGAATATGAATACAATAGGCTTTGAGAGAGAAGAAGAAAGAAGTGTAGAAGAAGGAGAGTATGAAAACAATTTTCACTCTTGGATTTGCAAGACTTGTCTTGTATTTGATATGCTCTTCTTCTCTCCTTTTTATCAAGTGTGGCCGTCCCCCTCTTGCCTTTTTTCCCCTTGGAAATTATCTTTTAAGTCCTTGGAAGAATACCTTGTATAATTGTGACATCATCTTGCTTACTTGTCAACACTTCATTGGATGATCATCTTGGCCTTGCTTACTTGCCACTCATTGATTGGATGAGATTTGTCATCATTTGATGACTGTATGAATCTGAACATTACACTTAAAACATGTGCCAAATTAATGTTTAAAATATTGTCAAAAATCACATAATCAATCCCACAAAATTTGCACGACAAATTGATCCCCATTTACTTCAATAATTCGGCCAACTCATTTCTCACATGCTGAAATTTTCAGCATGTGCACTATTCAAGACATATTCAAAATATTGTCATTTTATCATCAAATCAATCCATTTTAATTAAAGAGGTAAATATATCACCATTAATCTCAAGAAATCGGCCAACCTCATTTACACATGCTGAATTTTCAGCATGTGTCACATATGTGACATAGTTTAAAACATTACCTTGTGTAGCTCCCTCCTTCATGTCACTAACCTTGTATACTACATTATTGAACAATCAAGATGCCAAATAGGCTCCATCAACTCTAAGCTAGGCATGTGACAAATCTTGAACATGTCCTGAATTTATTTTTGCAAAACTTTGTAAAATAGTGCACAATAATTATACACATATGGTATATTTCAATCAGACCTAAACTGATTTTTCTAGAACACTTTTGAATTTCTTGAATATGTGAAAAGTATCTAGATACATGTCGTATGTCATGCCAAAAACGTACTATATGTCGTGTTCGTAGAAAACCGAATTTTCGACTTTTGTCGATTACACGATTTTTTTTCTCCGATTAAATTCCAACTTTTTGCACATGTTATATATATTATGTCACACATAATATACATAGAATAACTTGAATATTCAGCTCTAAAGGCTGAGTAAAGTGGCGCCACATGTGCTTAAAAAGATGAATTTAAAATCTCCACAATTTGGCCTTAATTGGGGGTGATTTGTGTGTGCCACATAGAATGATTTTATGGCTGTATATACCATGTAAGCCACAGAATTTGTGACCATTTTTGAAGTGTAGTGGCTGTCCATCTATATATGGAAAGTACTTGACACGTTGGCGAAGTTTCGGTTGTCACCCGATACGACAATTTTTGGTTTAGGACCTTGTAACGTGTCGTAATAATTTTGTCATCACCATGACTTATATCATATGATATAAGACCTGAATATACTCATAAATATGAGATAAGTATATTGGTGTGACGTTAACGTACGTTCGTAAAATATATAACGTGTCGGTAGTACGTTGGAATATATGTGTATAGTGCCTTTTAAAAAACCAACCACGTGCTATTCAGAGGTATAAAGGATTGCCTTCTATATCATTTTCTGCGGATGAGGTTTATACGTTTTCCCAACCATATAGATTTGCTGTAATCAGCTCCTTTTGGAATGGCCGCCCATCTATGAAATAATTAAATGTCTCGTTTGAACGTATTGGATTCAAGGTTACGCCAAAAATTGGACATTTAGCTGCCCAACATATTCTCATAACCTTTCAGAATGAGGACGACTATCAACGATGCTTTTTACGTCGTTCATGGGTTTTGCATGGACATCATATGCGTGTTACGAAGTGGACACCGGACTTTGATCCGAATTGTGACACACCTATTGTCCCGGTATGGGTCTTGATTAAAGGATTTCCATTGTTTTTGCATAATCGGACAGCTTTATGGGATATAGCACATATGATTGGCACACCATTGCGAATGGATACAGCTACAATGCAAGGATTACGACCTTCAGTGGTGCGCCTTTGTATCGAAATTGATATCTCAAAACCTCGGCCGTCTAGGCTGCATGTTCAGGGAGGCCAATATGAATTTTACCCAACAGTGGAGTATGAGGAGGTGCCAGAATTTTGTACAGATTGCAGAATGTTGGGTCATGAAATTACTAGCTGTAAAGGGAAGTCTGCACACCAAGATGAGCAGCCAGTACGGGTAGTTAAAGTGGGGGACGGGGCAAAGCATAATGACAAAAAGCAGCGATGGACTCCAAGGAAAAATCCCCCAGTATCAAAGCAAATTCAATCTCGATCAAAAGATACTTACCAAGTCCAGGCTGAGCAAACTGTTCATAATACTGCTCCTCCTGATGATCAGAATGAGCCTGTTGCTACTGTAGAAGGAGTAGTTGACAGTCACAATATTGAGATTGAAGCCCTGCAGCCCATAGATGTCACTGAAAAGCAAGATTTAGCAAAGTTATGAGCTTCAAAGGAAATCGATGTGGAAGAAGCAGATGATATGATTGCGGCTAATGTTTCAGACACAGAGCCAACTATTCTAGAGAGGTATAATCGTTTTGCTGAGATTGTCGCACCAAAATCTCAAAACCAACCTTTTCTGAGATTGTCGCACCAAAATCTTTAACAAGGCCGGATCAACCACGTGCTATTCAGAGGTATAAAGGATTGCCTTCTATATCATTTTCTGCGGATGAGGTTTATACGTTTTCTCAACCATATAGATTTGCTCTAATCGGCTCCTTTTGGAATGGCCGCCCATCTATGAAACAATTAAATGTCTCGTTTGAACGTATTGGATTCAAGGTTACGCCAAAAATTGGACATTTAGATGCCCAACATATTCTCATAACCTTTCAGAATGAGGACGACTATCAACGATGCTTTTTACGTCGTTCATGGGTTTTGCATGGATATCATATGCGTGTTACGAAGTGGACACCGGACTTTGATCCGAATTGTGACACACCTATTGTCCCGGTATAGGTCTTGATTAAAGGATTGCCATTGTTTTTGCATAATCGGACAGCTTTATGGGATATAGCACATATGATTGGCACACCATTGCGAATGGATACAGCTACAATGCAAGGATTACGACCTTCAGTGGTGCGCCTTTGTATCGAAATTGATATCTCAAAACCTCGGCCGTCTAGGCTGCATGTTCAGGGAGGCCAATATGAATTTTACCCAACAGTGGAGTATGAGGAGGTGCCAGAATTTTGTACAGATTGCAGAATGTTGGGTCATGAAATTACTAGCTGTAAAGGGAAGTCTGCACACCAAGATGAGCAGCCAGTACGGGTAGTTAAAGTAGGGGACGGGGCAAAGCATAATGACAAAAAGCAGCGATGGACTCCAAGGAAAAATCCCGCAGTATCAAAGCAAATTCAATCTCGATCAAAAGATACTTACCAAGTCCAGGCTGAGCAAACTGTTCATAATACTGCTCCTCCTGATGATCAGAATGAGCCTGTTGCTACTGTAGAAGGAGTAGTTGACAGTCACAATATTGAGATTGAAGCCCTGCAGCCCATAGATGTCACTGAAAAGCAAGATTTAGCAAAGTTAGGAGCTTCAAAGGAAATCGATGTGGAAGAAGCAGATGATATGATTGCGGCTAATGTTTCAGACACAGAGCCAACTATTCTAGAGAGGTATAATCGTTTTGCTGAATTTATGTCCGCGTTATCCCCTAATGATCAACATTATGCGAATGTAATTAAGGAGCAAGTATACCAAACAGTATATAATGCTTGGCTAGGGGATTTGTCCATCAACTATCAGGATGTTGATCCTCCTAGAGGTGTACAATCAGGGGAAGCTGCGCGTGATAGTGAAAGTGACTTGATTATGCAATTGACTTCACAGCCAGCAATAGTTCGAAGGAATAGACGGCCAAGAAGTGCCTTGCCACCTCCACCTCCATCATCTATCGTCACACGTTCTTGTGTCCAAGATCCTTCAAGCTCAAACACTCACACTACCCAATGAAGTACATTATCTGGAATGTGGGTGGACTGCGGACCTCTTTGCATCGTCTTAAGCGTTTAGTCCAGAAACATCATATTCAATTGCTGATTATCATTGAGCCAAAGCAATCAGCAGATAAAATAATACGACTTCAATTGAAGTTATCTTTCACAAACTCTATAGTCACATGCTCTGACAATATTTGGGTGTTTTGGCAGCGTACCAGTCTTCAACTAGATAATGTTTTTCACGGAGAACAAATTAGCTTATTACAATTTTGCACTGGCCAGTTAGGACATCATATTTCTATAAGCCCGGTTTATGGTAGGCATACTGTGACAGACCGAAGACGATTATGGTTGCAGATGCACCAATATACACATCATGCTCATGATCTGTGGTTGGTTGGAGGTGATTTTAATACCTATATGTCAGTACAGGAACATCATGGTACCTCAATGCCACAGTTATCATCACTAGAAGAATTTGTAGACTGTGTATCCCAATGTTCTCTAATTGACTTACCTTATGACGGATCTCCTTACACATGGGTTGGAGGCCGTGGTTTGGGTATCGTTAAAAGGCGATTGGATCGAATACTATGCACTCAAAGGTTTTATGATCAGTTCCCAATGGTTAAGGTTAAGCATTTATCAAGGATCACTTCGGATCATGCACCATTACTACTCAATCTTAATGTCCAGTCAGACACAACACCACGTTCCTTTCGTTTCCTCAATGTTTGGACGGAGCATAATGATTTTTGGAAGTTTGTAGCTGGACAATGGTCTACATATCCAACAATTGGGGGAATGCGAGGTATGTATAATAAATTACAGAGTTTAAAGAAAGATTTGCAGCATTGGAATAAACAAGTGTTTGGAAATATCTTCGACAAATTAGCTGCAGTTGAAAGAGAAGCAAATATACAGGAAGCCATATATGATTCGAATCCTACAATGGAGAACAGAGCTAAATATCACCAGATGAAAGCGGAATATCTGAAAGTTGCAAACTATGAGCAGAAGTTTTGGGAACAGAAAGCTCGTTGTAAATGGCTTATGCAAGGGGATGGAAACACAGCTTACTTTCATAATTTAGTAAAAGATAGACACCGCAGGCAGAGTATCACTCAAATTAATACCACAGCAGGAGATATATGTCAGACAAAGGAGGCCATTCAGGCTGAGGCGGTTTCATATTTTACTCAGCTGTTCAAGGAGGAAGAGGTTCCGAATCCCGACGACTTACTGCAATACGTCCCAGAGTTGATTACTCTTGAAATGAATGCTGCACTTACTCAAATGCCTACGCTAGAAGAAGTAAAAACCGCAGTCTGGTCGCTTGATCCAAATAGTGCAGCTGGTCCTGAAGGCTATAATGGCTTCTTTTTTCGACATTGTTGGGAGATCATATGCCATGATGTCCACAAAGCAGTACAGGAGTATTTTCTTGGCATTCGAATACCCCAAGCCATGGGCAGTACACTAATTGTCCTAATACCAAAAAAACAGGTTCCAACTACATTTGCAGACTTTCGGTCTATATCGCTATCAAACTTCATGTCCAAACTTGGAACGCGTATCTTGACAACTCGGCTTTCTAACATCTTGCCTGACATTATATCTAAGGAGCAGGCGGGCTTCATGAAAGGTAGGGATATCACAGAACATGTTCTTACTGCGCAGGAACTCACGCATGTGCTGGATAAAAAAGTGCGCGGTTACAACATTATGCTTAAGCTGGATATGATGAAAGCATTTGATAGAGTGAATTGGACGTTTCTTCGGGCTTTACTACAACGAATGGGGTTCTCGGCACAGTTTCTCAAGCTTATATTTAGCCATCTAGAGAGCACAACATTATCTATTGTAATCAATGGTGCACCAACTGGTTTCTTCAAGCCAACGCGTGGGGTAAAGCAGGGCGACCCCCTTTCCCCCATACTCTTTATTTTGGTTTCAGAGGCCTTCTCCAGAGGACTTAACTCATTGGTTGTAAATGGTACTATTAAGCCATATGCAGTGGGTAGAGTTAGACCAATAATTACTCATCTTGCTTTTGCAGATGATCTATTGGTGTTTATCAATGGCTTGCCGGCTAATCTGAAGAGGTTTAAACAATTTTTGGATCTTTACCAGGAGATAACCGGCCAAAAAGTCAATCTAAGCAAGAGCCGTTTTATTACTTCTAAGCATGTTATGCCAAGTCAGCTTCGAGCTATGGAAGCACAACTTCAAATACATTCTGCCTCATTGCCAATGAAGTATCCGGGAGTGCAATTAATTCGAGGACGTCTTAGGCCAATCCATTGTACAGATCTACTTGCTAGTATTGATAGACGAATATTGGGTTGGCATAATCGATTTCTATCCCCTGCAGGAAGATTAGCCTTGGTAAAATCTGTTTTGAGCTCTATACCAACACATATCGTAGCAGCACATCAACTACCAAAGAGTATAATCTGAGCTATTCGACAGAAAATTTGTAATTTCATCTGGTCCATACAAGGCAATGCACCAAGATACCATTGGGTTAGCTGGAAAACATTATTTATGCCAAAGGCCGAAGGGGGCTTCGGTCTTCGTAGGTTGGAGGATTTGACTCAGGCATATTCATGTAAATTGTGGTGGTCATATCACAATAAGGATAGTTTATGGACAGCCTTTCTCTCTTCTAAGTATGGTCATCGACAACATTACATACCATGCATTACAGACACAGTGACTTGGAAAAGAATTTGCTCAGTTCATGACTTATGCTCCCCACATGCAGTAGGTCAACTACGGTCACGGACATGGACATTGGAATCAAATGGACAGTTCACAATCAAGTCTGCATATGAATTGCTTCGGAGCTCTGGACCAAAATATCTGTCTCACAGGTTTATCTGGCACCGTTTGCAGCAGCCAAATAATCAAATCATACTATGGAAGCTGTATCACCATGCATTACCCATTGAAGATAATTTGCGTAGGTTCACTGCCATATGTCCCACATGTTGTCCCTTTTGTCATAACTCCTCGGCCACACAAGCGCATTTGTTTTTAAAGTGCACATATATTCAACAGATATGGAAGTACTATGCATCAATGGTTGACGGACCACAGCCAGGCAACATACATTTATTTCAGTATCTTGTGTCATGGTGGACATCTACGAGTGAGAAGTCTTTTCAAGGAGTGTTGAGGCTCATTGTACCAGGAATTGTGGTATGGCAAATATGGAAGGCTTACTCAGCAATGATATTTGGTGGAGAGCAATATCATTCTGACCAGCTGAAAGAAAGTATTAGGCGTCATATCTATACTTGGAGTTGTGCACAGCATGGCAGGAAATTTGTCACTAATGAACATGATCTCATTCTGTTTGGACTGACTCCAAGAATGCGGCTTCGGCGTCCACAAATTGTTAGATGGCGTACACCCCCTCCGGGAAGATTGAAGCTGAATGTAGATGCAGCACATGGTTCCATTACAGCATCAGGAGGTGCAATTTTGAGAGACATAGAAGGCAATTTAAAGGAAGCAATTGTATTTTATCTCCCATTGTCTTCTCCATTTCAAGCGGAGCTACAAGCGGCTAGTATGGCGCTTTTGTATTTTTTGCAACGTTATAGGCAATTGGATATGGAGCTAGATTCAAAAGGCGTAGTTGAGTATCTTCATTCTGAGAGTGTTTCCCCTCTTCTTCATAGTCTACTCATCCATGGGAATGTTATGGTTTCGCATATACCACGCCATGCAAATGAGGTGGCTCACTTGTTGGCTCAGTTTGGGCAACTACATCAGCAATTTCATCATTTCTGTACATTGTCTATGCTGCCTCCTATGGTTAAAGGGGCCCTACTTACAGATGTCTCAACTCCGCACATAAGAATTTAATATGGCGAATGCACATCACTCATTTCCGCTTGTCTGCCTGTGTCAACCATGGACACAGGCAGTATGGGTAATATCTATACTTTGGCTTCCTCTTCTTGCTTATTATTCTGAAATTACATATGTCCTGTCCGTATCTCGTGATACGGGCAGACCGGGTATTATCTGTTCACTGCATCATTCTATCATATTTGCGCTTTACAACGTCAATTTGATTAATGCTTTGTTTTCTTTTCATATGACACATGTTGGCTGCGCTCTGCATGGATACACTGAGTTATGGATCTGGGCATGCAATATTGTGGAGGGGAGTATACATGAACAGGCCAACGTTGATTACCATTTGATGAATCACACTTATTGGATGATATTCAGATTTCTTCAACTGCAGACTAAGCACTGTTTATATTGGGATTTCTTCTCTAAACCAAGACCACATTGGATTCTGTTGATGGTTACCGCATGCTGCCTTATTCACAGCTACATTCAGGATTCTGTGCTTCACAATTTTTTCTTTTCTCTATTTATGATTACTCCACATATAAATATGCACGCTTTTTTCTTCGCCAAGGTTTTATCCACAAGGGTGGTTTTACTTGGCAAGGTTTTAATACGACATATCATATATGACTGGAGACTACAAATATTAGAAGCATTATACTACTGTTTTGCCTTTCAGGATGAGTATATGTAATATGGTTTCACTCCACCATAAGTGAGGCTTTTAATAAAAATCTGTTCAATAAAAAAAATATATATATGTATGTATGTATGTATATATATGTAAAAGCGTGTGATAGGAGAAGGAGAAGACTTTCCATTCTTTAATTTGTTGCCTTTGTGCTTTTTCCAAATGTATCTTCATTTAATGAACTACTTAGTTCATTTAACTAAGTACTTCACTTAATGAACTAGTTTAGTTCATTAATGGTGGCACCTGGAAATAGTTCAAACACAACAAATGTTTACCATTTGATGTAAGCTTTAAAGCTTCGTGGCTTGTTAGTACGGCAACATTATATATGAACTATATAAGGCAGGTTTCATGCAAAAATGTGTCAAGTCATAAAACGTGTCATGCATTTCTTTAATACACGTTATTTAAATCATGCATTTTGTGAATCACTCAAACCATTTTTTCACAATAATCTTCCCCTTTTGATGATCTACAAAATAATCTTACAATATGATTTAAATTTGATCGCTCCCCCTCCAATCATGCACAAATTCAAATTTTGAATTTCAAAATTCGAATTTCGAATTTTCTCCCCCTTGATTTGTGCAACCAATCTCAATCAATCTCTCTCTCCCCCTGAAATCATGCACTCTCTCCCCCTTTATTTTGGAAAGACAATAAAAAGTGCATGTAAATATGGAATGAAATATCAAATCAAATCTGCAGAAATCATGCCTAATTTAGAACGAAGATTTTCATACGTGGCTTGATTTAGTGCCTTAGTGAAGATATTTTCTACTTGTGCCTCTGAGCGTACGTGATCTATGATAATATCACCATTATTTACGTGATCACAAAGGAAGTGATAGCGTACTTCTATATGCTTGGCCTTAGAGTGTAGCACGGGGTTCTTAGATAGGTTTATGGCACTCATACTATTACAATATATTAGAATACGATTTACCGTGATACCAAAGTCAGACAGTTGTTGTTTTAACCATAGTATTTTTGTACAACAAAGACTAAGTGCCATGTATTCAACTTCGGTAGTGGATAAGGCTACACTTGCTTGCTTTTTAGAAAACCATGAAATTAGTGAATTTCATATAAATTGACAAGTGCCACTTGTGCTTTTTCTATCTATTTTACATCCACCATAATCCGCGTCAGTATAAGCATGCAAGTTAAATTCACAATCTTTATCATACCAAATGCCTAAAGTGGGTGTGTGCTTAATATAGCGAAATATTCTTTTCACAACATTATAATGAGACGCTTTAGGTTTACTTTGAAAATGTGCACACATACATACACTAAACATGATATCAGGTCTACTCGCAGTAAGATATAGCAAAGAAGCAATCATAGACCTATATAAAGCATTATCAAAATCTTTTCCATGTTCATCTTTGTCTAGTTTAGAGGTGACACTCATAGGGGCGGAAGACGGTTTTAGGTTCTCAAAATTGAACTTTTTAATCATGTCATTTACATATTTAACTTGGCTTATATGTATACCTTTACTCATTTGTTTAATTTGCAAGCCAAGAAAGTAATTCAATTCACCAACCATAGACATTTCAAATTCGGATTTCATGCAAGTTTCGAAATCTTCAACAAGTTTATGACATGTAGATCCAAAAATGATGTCATCAACATAAATTTGAATGATTAGTAAATCTGATTTATTTTCTTTCAAGAATAGAGTGTTATCTATAGTGCCTCTTTTAAAACCATTTTCTAAAAGAAAAGTAGCAAAACGATCATACCACGCCCTATGTGATTGCGTTAAACCATATAGTGCCTTCTTTGATTTGTACACGTGATTGCGGTATTTCAAATCTTCAAAACCGGGTGGTTGTTTCACGTATACTTCTTCTTGTATAAATCCATTTAAAAATGCACTTTTCACGTCCATTTGATAAAGTTTAAAACCTTTCATGCAAGCAATAGCAAGTAAAAGTCGTATGGCTTCTAAACGTGCTACGGGTGCAAATGTTTCGTCATAGTCTATTCCTTCTTCTTGATTATATCCTTGTGGTACAATTCTAGCCTTGTTTCTAACAACTTTTCCTTCTTCATTCATTTTATTTCTTAACACCCACTTTGTGCCTATTATAGTCTTATCTTGTGGCCGTGGCACTAAATCCCATACATCATTTCTTACGAATTGATTAAGTTCATCATACATAGCATCAATCCAAGAAGAATCACTCAAAGCATCAAACACATTTTTAGGTTCAATTTCGGATATCATGGCATGAAATTGGTTTATTTCATCTAGATTTATTCTTCTACGCGGTTGCACACCGTGAGTAATGTCGCCTATAATAAGATCGTGAGGGTGATACCTATGCCATCTTGGTTGATTATTTTCTATGTTCTCATGCATTTCTAAGTGATCATGCATTTCTAGTGTGTTTACTTCATCATGCGTGCCATCATCATCATCTAACACGGATTTTAATTTCAAAACCATCGTAATATTCTTTATATTTTTCAACCTCACCAAATTCATTAAACTTCACATGAATGGATTCTCTAATTTGTCTAGTGATGGGATCATAACATCTATATGCTTTTGAATTCACAGAATATCCAAGAAAAACGCATTCAATTGATTTAGTTTCAAACTTGTCTAAATTATCTTTTGTATTTAAGACAAAGCATTTACAACCAAACACACGAAAGTAATCAATTTTTTAGGCATACGATCATTTACTATCTCATAAGGCGTTGTATTTATTTTCTTTCTAATAGACAAACGATTAACTATATAGCATGCACAATTTACGGCTTCCGTCCATAAAAATCTAGGCAATTTATTTTCACACGACATGGTTCTAGATATTTCTTGTAGTGTCTTATTATTTCTTTCTACTACTCCATTTAGTTGTGGAGTTCTAGGTGGCAAAAACTCGCGATTGATTCCTTTTTCTTCGCAAAATGCAATCATGTCCTTGTTTTTAAATTCACCGACTCTATCACTTCTAATCTTTTTTCACATTTAAACCATATTCATTTTCAAGTTGTTTAATTAGTTTCGCAATCTCAATGGCACTATCATCTTTATTTGCAAGAAATAAAGTCCAAGTATAGCAAGAAAAATCATCAACGATAACGCATGCATAATGACGTCCACCGAGACTCTTAGTGCGACTAGGATCAAACAAATCAATGTGTAATAGTTCTAGAACTCTAGACGTGCTAATTTCATTTTTAGGTTTAAGTGACTCGCGTGTTTGTTTGTCTTTTATACAAGATTCGCACAACTGAAAGTTGTCTAAATCAAGTTTAGGCAATCCTCGTATTAGGTTCTTTCGTTGAAGTTTTTCAAGTGTAGAAATGCCGATGTGTCCTAAACGTCTATGCCACAAATTAACGTTAGGTTGATTTGATATAAAACACTTAACCTTAGCGTCTAACATGTCATCCATAGAAAGTGTAAAAATATTTCCTTCCCGTTTTCCTTTTAAAACTGTTTCTCTATTTTTATTTATTATGTCTCAATATGGATGAGTAAAACACACATCAAAGACGTTGTCAATAAACTATGAGATGCTAAGAAGATTATAGGATAGATTACTTAACAAAAAGACGTTGGAGATTTGAAGAGTGCTTGGGCTTCCGATTGTACCTTTTCCAATTATTCTTCTTTCATTGTTGTCTCCAAAGGTCACAGATCCGCCTTTTGTGACCTTCTTCAACTTTGAAAACAAGCTCGGGTCACCCTTCATGTGCCTCGAGCAACCACTGTCAAGGAACCACTTAATAGATGTGTCTTTTGATGTATGGGTTCCCTGCAATGTACAACAATGATTTAGGTACCCTTTTAATTTTGGGTCTTTACGAGTTAGTTAGTCACCTCTTAGTAAAAGTACCTTTCGGCACCCATACTTGGATGATCCTTCTTGGTCTAGCAAATGGTAAGAATGTATACGAAGGATCAATGTAGTAGACATGGGGTGAGAAAATGTTAGGCCTTTGGCCCAGAATCCCCTTATGCGCATCATATGGTGTGCGTTTTTGATATGTTCTAGTGTTAGTGTGCATAGTGCGTGATCTAGATGTATGGAACGAATGTCGTGCATGCATCACTGGTTTCTTCTCATATCTATTCGGTACATAATTATATTTTGTATGATATGAGGAAGAGGTGTGACGAGATGAGGGGAGAGGGGGTCTTTGCGTCATCTTAGGCGTAATGTATGCCTTAGGTGTGTCTACTTTCTTAGACAAAACGAATTTAAATTGGTTTAATTGATGCTTTGTTTGTTCAATGTATCCTAATCTGGTTTTATCACTATCATGTTTTTGTGATAGAATAATGCGATCTAGCATGTTAGATCCCGTATCAAATTGTTTCATCATTTTCTCTAAATCCGTATTCCTTGATTTCAAATTTGAAATCTCTGATTTCATTTCATTATTATGTGTGGTTAATGATGAGATCTTTGATTTTAATGCATTGATGATGCATGACGACTCTTATTTTGAATCGTTTAATTGAGAAACAAGATTCGTATTAGAATATTCTAACAACTTCTTGTCTTTAATTAAGCGCTTCTTTTCTTTTGCAAGAGTATTAGTGAATTTGTGCAATTCTAAATACTGACTGAAAAGATCATCATATGAAGGCTCAGAATCAGAGTCAGAATCAGAAGATACCTCGTTTGATGCTTTGGATACAAAGCATACTTGTGCAGTCTCCTCTTCTGTATCAGCCTCAGAGTCAGATGTGTCACTCCAAGTGGAGGCCTTGAGAGCTCTTCTCCTTTGTTTAGGTTCTGAGACGAGTCTATTTTTGGTCCGATCTTTGTCAAGGTGTTTGTTTGTATGCTTGTCCTTGCTAGGACAGTCATAAGATAAATGTCCATGTTTCCTGTATTCGTAGCATTTTATGTCCTTGTCATTTGTTTATTTTTATTTCTTTAAGTGGAAGTAGCCTTAGGATTGTTTTTAAATGACTTTCTCATGAATTTTCTCAAACCGTTAGCCAATAGTATTAAGTCATCATTGTCTGATTCAGAATCACTATCATCTACGTGATTTGAAGAAGTAGAGACGTATTCATTTGATTTAAAAGCAATAGTCTTACCTTGTTTCGACGTTGATTCCGATTTCCTTATAGTGAGTTTGTATTCATATACCTTTAGTGATCCAATTAGTTCTTCCATTTTTATTGATTTGGTTTCTTTGCTTTTCTCTATAGCCTTCACTTTAGGGTCCCATTTGGTTGGAAGGCTTCGTAGTATCTTTTGGACCTTTTCCTGCGTAGAGAAAGCTTTGCCAAGAGACTCAAGAGAATTATAAATGTTAGTCAAGCGTAGATCCATATCAACAATAGACTCATTTGGCAATAATTTAAAGGACTCAAGTGTGGACATAAGCATATTAATCTTGGACTCCTTTACTTGGCTAGTCCCTTCATGTTTCATTTCAAGAATTCTCCATATTTCTTGAGCACTAGAGCAATTAGACACATAGCTAGATCCACTTTTACTTAGCCCGTCTAAAATTAATTGAATGGCTCTAGCATTCATGCTTAGTCTCTTTTTGTCATCACTAGTATATTCTTGTTTTGGCTTAACAATCTTTAGTGTTACACCATCTACAGTAGATAATTTTGAAGGAACAAATGGACCGTCTTCTATAATGGTCCATAGATCAATATCAATAGCCATAAGAAAAGTTTCATTCTTAGCTTCCATTGAATAAAAGACTCACCATCAAAAAGTGGATGTCTTTGACTAGACATACCTTCTTGCTCAGTTTTAAAGCTAGTGGTTGCCATCTCACTTAGATCGTTGATCTTCTTGTTGTGAGCGTGCCTGCTCTCTGATAACACTTGTAGGACCTGCAAGGCACCACTAGACGGGCGGCTGAATAGTGGGTGCGGAAAATTTAGTTTTTAAAATTATTTTAATCCAAAAACCCAATTTCTAAAAACAGTTTTTGTTTTCAGGACCTGCATTGTGACATTTGAAAAACTAGGTTACAGGTCTTCAAAAATTCTGACATTTTGAGAGATTTGTGGTCTCAGATGTTCTGAGTATCTCCTAAAAATTTCAGATCAAAATTCAACCCTTTTAAAAATCGTTGGTGGTCAGATTGCGCAAATCAGCCAGAAACGGTAGTCTGATTTAAAAAATTTATTCCGATTAAACCGTAGCTACAAATGTTCTGAAAATTTAATGATAAACCCCTTTCTATATTTATTTAATTAGGTTGAAACAGTTTTGAAAAATTCCTTTGGGAAGTAAGTCAAATATGTTCAAAGTCTCAACCTTTGCAAGTCTGAAAATCAGACTGCACTAGTCTCAGAACTATTGACATTTGAATGACTTATACTTATCCAAATGAGTTGAAAATTGTCCCAAATGAAACTTAAAACGTGTGGCTGTGTTTCTGAAAAGTTTATTAATTTTTGAAATTCGTTTGATATTTTTACGATCGTGCTGATGATGATGCATGATGCAAGAAACTGAAAGTAAAGTGCTGAAAAGTAGAGAACACAAGGGATTTTATACTGGTTTGGTTAAATCAACCTGCTCCAGTCTTCAAACACGCCTTCTTCGGTTATCACTAAACAAAATAACACGTTACCACACAGGGTTGATGGAGTTATACACCAACTCCAACCCTTTACAAACCTTACAAGCAATCACAATGATCACGAACACCACCACCGAGCGGATGAAAGTTTGATCACACCTTGATCAACCTTTTACAGCAATATAGCGTTTATGGTGGTTTATATGAAGCCTATACAATATGTATGAATATGAATACAATAGGCTTTGAGAGAGAAGAAGAAAAAATTGTAGAAGAAGGATAGTATGAAAACGTTTTTCACTCTTGGATTTGCAAGACTTGTCTTGTATTTGATTTGTTCTTCTTCTCTCCTTTTTATCAAGTGTGGCCGTCCCCCTCTTTCCTTTTCTTCCCCTTGGAAATTATCTTTTAAGTCCTGGAAAGAATACCTTGTATAATTGTGACATCAACTTGCTTACTTGGCAACACTTCATTGGATGATCATCTTGGCCTTGCTTACTTGACACTCATTGATTGGATGAGATTTGTCATCATTTGATGACTGTATAAATCTGAACATTACACTTAAAACATGTGTCAAATTAGTGTTTAAAATATTGTCAAAAGTCACATAATCGATCCCATAAAATTTGCAAGACAAATTGATCCCCATTTACTTTAATAATTCGGCCAACTCATTTCTCACATGCTGAAATTTTCAGCATGTGCACTATTCAAGACATATTCAAAATATTGCCATTTTATCATCAAATTGATCTATTTAAATTAAAGAGGAAAATATATCACCATTAATGTCAAGAAATCGGCCAACCTCATTTACACATGCTGAATTTTCAGCATGTGTCACATATGTGACATAGTTTAAAACATTACCTTATGTAGCTCCCTCCTTCATATCACTAACCTTGTATACTTCATTCTTGACCAATAAAGATGTCAACTAGGCTACACATAGGCTCCATCAAGGCTGAGCTAGGCGTGTGACAAAGCTTGAACATGTGCTGAATTTATTTTTGCAAACTTTGTAAAATAGTGCACAATAATTATACACATATGGTATATTCCAATCAGCCCTAAATTGATTTTTCTAGAACACTTTATAATGTATTGAATATGTAAAAAGCTTCTAGATACATGTTATATGTCATGCCAAAAATGTTTCATGTGTCGTGTTCGTAAAAAACCGAATTTTCAACTTTTGTCGATTACACGATTTTTTTCTCCAATTAAATTCTAACTTTTTTGCACATGTTATATATATTATGTCACACATAATATACATACAATAACTTGAATATTCAGCTCTAAAGGCTGAGTAAAGTGGCGCCCCATGTGCTTAAAAAGATGAATTTGGAATCTCCACAATTTGGCCTTAATTGGGGGTGATTTGTGTGTGCCAACATGGAATGATTTTATGGCTGTATATACCATGTAATCCACGCAATTTGTGGCCATTTTTGAAGTGTAGGGGCTGGCCATCTATATATGGCAAGTACGTGACATGTTGGCGAAGTTTCGGTTGTCACCCGATATGACAATTTTTGGTTCAGAACATTGTAATGTGTCGTAATAATTTTGTCATCACCATGACTTATATCATATGATATAAGACATGAATATACTCATAAATATGAGATATGTATATTAGTGTGACGTTAACGTATGTTCGTAAAAAATATAACGTGTTGGTAGTACGTTGAAATATATGTGTATAGTGCCTTTTAAAAAAATCAGAATATATATATATATATGTGTGTGTGTGTGTGTGTGTGTGTAAAATCGTGTGATAGAAGGAGAAGACTTTTCATTCTTCAATTTGTTGCCTTTGTGCCTTTTCCAAATATATCTTCATTTAATGAACTACTTAGTTCATTTAACTAAGTACTTCACTTAATGAACTACTTTAGTTCATTAATGATGGCACCTGAAAATAGTTCAAACACAACAAATGTTTGCCATTTGATGTAAGCTTTAAAGCTTCATGGCTTGTTAGTACGACAACATTATATATGAACTATATAAGGCAGGTTTCATGCAAAAACGTGTCAGGTCATAAAACGTGTCATGCATTTCTTTAGTACACATTATTTAAATCATGCATTTTGTGAATCACTCAAACCCCTTTTTCTCAACAATTCAGACAGGGAGATCAGGGAGATGGTCGAAGGTGCCCCGCTACCACAAGACCAGGCAGCCATTCATGCCGCAGCAGAAGGGACAGAGACAGACTATGCAGCCACAGATGATTGGAGGGCCACCCGTGACTGATGCACAGCCATTGAGGGCGGCAGGACCACCACCCCCACCTTGTGTTCATTGTGGGTGGCCTCACCCAGGATAGTGTGGAAGACCATGAATGTTTGCTACATATATGGCAAATCAGGGCACTTTGCAAGGGAATGCACCGTGTAGGGACATGCTTCCCCTCCACCGCAGAGTCAGGGGCAGCAGAAGGAAAAGGCGAGGACCAATGCTCGGGTCCATGTGATGACCGACGCAGATGTCGAGGTGGCGAGCAACGTCGTAGCAGGTATCGTTTAATTAAATAATTTCTATTCCAAATTCATTTTGATTAAAATTTTTTATTTCTGTTCATATGCAATGTGTATAACCCTACATGTGTTAGGTACGATTTTAATAAACAAGGTTCCCGCCAACGTCTTATTCAATAGTGGTGCTAGTCATTCATTTATCACCAAGAAATTTGTTAAGAATCTTAATATGTTACCTGAATGGCTCGAGACCCCGTATCGAGTCTAGGCAGCCGGCGATCATGTGCTAGTATCCCATCATCAGTACAGAGGATTTCAGTTGGAGATAAATGATTTGGAGTTCGTTGCGACGTTAATCCCGATTCAGATGAGGGACTTTGACATTATTCTGGGCATGGACTTTATGTCTAAGTATCATGCCAGTATTAATTGTCGAGAGAAGCAGGTTAGCATGAAGAGTCCGAGTATACAGGAAATTATCTTCCAGGGGGACTCTAAGCTAAAGAAGTTCCCCCAGAACATATATTTGACTGCAACCCGGCGTATCGAGCACTGAAGAGGAGCGGAGAAAGATTCCTAGTCTACGCCATGGGTACAGAGCAGGAGATTCCATCCATCAATCTGATTCCTTTAGTAAACGAGTTCAAGAATATATTTCACGATGAGTTTCCAGGGTGGCCACCGAGCATAAAGGTGAAATTAGAAATCAATCTTATCTAGGGTGCTGAACCTATCTCCAAAGCACCGTATTGTATGACACGAACGAAACTCAAAGAATTGAAGGAGCAACTACAGGAACTCTTGGACCGCAAGTTTATTTGCCCTAGTGTCTCACCCTGGGAAGATCCTATGTTATTTGTGAAGAAAAAGGATTGAAGCATGCGATTGTTCATTGACTATCGTGAGATCAATAAAATCACAATCAAGAACAAGTATCCTCTACCCGGATCGAGGACCTTTTCGATCAGTTGAAGGTATCCTTTAATCAATGTGATTCATAATTAATTAAATATCATATAATTTTTCCAATTACTCTCGCAACTTTGGCATTCTTTTAGGATGCAAAAGTATTCTCAAAATTTGATCTTCGATCCGGATATCATCAGTTGAGGATTAAAGCAGAGGAGGTGGCGAAGACTGCTTTTCGTATGAGATATGGCCACTATGAGTTCTTAGTGATGCCATTTATTTGACTAATGCTCCAGTAGCCTTCATGGACTTGATGAACACAGTGTTCAGGGATCAGCTTGATAAGTTTGTATTTGTCATCTTTGATGATATTCTGATCTATTTTCCTAATGAGGAGTCGCACGAGAGCATTTGAGGGAGGTTCTAGAGGTCCTCAGGTAGAAGAAGTTGTATGCCAAGTTTAGTAAGTGCGAATTTTGGTTAAAGAGTATGGCTTTCTTGGGACACGTGGTTTCAGATGAGGGAATTTCTATAGATCCCAAGAAGATTGAAGCCATTATTGAGTGGCCCAGGCCGACCAACGTGACTGAAGTGAGAAACTCTAGGTTTGGTTGGATATTACAGAAAGTTTATCGAAGGATTCTCATTGATAGCGGTGCCCTTGAGTAGATTGACACAAAAGAAGACGAAATTTGAATGGACCACTGATTGCGAGCAGAGTTTCGCTGAGCTGAAGAGGAGGTTGACCACAGCCCCTATATTGGCATAGCCCTCCGGTTCGGAAGGGTTTGTCATCTATACTGATGCATCGAAGAACGGGCTAGGTACATATATATAATTTCAATTTGATCTTATATGCATTGCAACTGTGGTCTAACTTTTTCATTGCAGGATGTGTCCTTATGCAGAATGGCAAAGTTATTGCATACGCCTCACGCCATTTGAAGCCATATGAGCAAAATTATTCAACTCACGGCCTGGAGCTAGCTACAGTGGTTTTCGCACTTAAGATCTAGCGTCACTAGTTGTATGGAATAAAGTGTGAAGTATTCATTGATCATAAGAGTCTGAAGTATCTGTTCACGCAAAAGGAGTTGAATATGTGTTAGAGGAGGTGGCTTGAGTTGCTAAAGGATTATGATCTGACTATCAGCTATCATCCAGGGAAGGCAAACTGGGTCACTGACGCTTTGAGCAGGAAGTCGAGTCACCCCAGGCAGACACCGTTGGAGAGAGAGATCGCAGAGTTTGATCTGGATATTATAGACGCTACAGCTAATGCTCTGGCGACTCTGATTATCACCCCATCTCTGGTTGATCAGATTAAGGAGGCCCATAAGGAGGACATGACACTCAGTGGTATCCTCGAGAAGATGATGACCAGTCAGGTTGATGGCTTCCAGATTCATGAAGATGGTAGTATGTTGTACCAGGGCAGGTTTTGTGTTCCTGATGTTGAGGACCTGAGGAAGGAGTTATTGAAGGAGGCACACAATTCAAAGTTGTCGATTCATCCGGGTGCTACAAAGATGTATAATGATCTGAAGAAGCACTATTGGTGGACCGGCATGAAGAGACATATAGCAAAGTTTGTTGAGAGATGTCTCGTTTGTCAGTAGGTTAAAGTAGAGCACATAGGCCGAGAGGTTTGATGTTGCCACTGGAGATACCAGAGTGGAAGTGGGAGCATGTGACGATGGATTTTGTTGTACGTTTCCCAAAAACGAGTAACATCAACAATATGATCTAGGTGATTGTTGATCGTCTAACGAAGTCTGCTCACTTTTTGCCCCCTACCAAGTGATGTGACCTTGGAGAGATTGGTGACATTGTACATTGATAGTATTGTCAGTCTTCATGGAGTTCCAGTAAGTATCGTCTCAGACCGTGATCCGAGAATCACTTCCAGATTTTGGTCAGCATGTCAGAGAAGGTTGGGGACAAAGCCACGTTTGAGCACTGCATTCCATCCTCAGACTGATGGGCAGTCAGAAAGGATGATTCAGACTCTTGAGGACATGTTGAGGGCTTGCACACTAGACTTCAGAGGGAACTGAGATGGTATGGTTTAAGTTGATCGAGTTCTCTTACAACAACAGTCACCATAGTTCTATCCGCACGGCACCATTTAAGGCACTCTATGGGCGCAAGTGTAGGTCCCCTATATATTAGGACGAAGTGGATGAGCACACTATTACCGAACCAAATTTGATTGAGCATACCAGAGAAAAAGTGAAGTTGATTCATGATAGACACAAGGTTGCTCAAGACAGGAGCAGGAGTTCGGCGGATTCGAAGAGACGTCCTCTAGAGTTCACTGTGGGCGCGAAGGTTACTTGAAGTTGTCACCCACGAAAAGGGTTGCACGATTTGGTTTGAAGGGTAAGCTGAGGCCTCGTTACATTAGTCCATACGAGGTACTCGAGAGGGTTGGTACATTGGCTTACCGATCAGCGTTACCCCCTGCGTCGACTCAGGTGCATAGCGTTTCCATGTTTCTCAGCTGAGGAGATATGTTTCTGATCCGAGTCATGTGTTGGATGCGCCGCCATTGAGGATTCGACCAGACACATCGTACGAGGAGACTCCTATCTGGATTATTGACCGCAAAGACCAAGAGTTGAGGACAAGGATCATCCCTTATGTCAAGGTATAGTGGAGCAACCACAGAGAGAACAAGGCAACGTGGGAGCTCGAGAAGCAAATACGCGAGAGATACTCTCGCCTCTTCGATTAAGGTACGTCAAGTTTCGAGGAAGAAACTTCTTGCACGTAGGGTAGGATGTTATATTCAGAAAAACAAAAAATATAAAATGAATAAATAATAATCATAATAATCCTAATCCCCTACTATTAAATCGGCCTATATGCTATTACATTCGCAAACACACTTATTTGCTCTCTCAAAATACATTTGGTGGCCCACATCACCACCAGGAGTTAAGGTTTTCTTGTGGCGTTTATGGTGTCACTCTCTTCCTTTGACCAATAATCTTCGAGCATGGCAAGCAATCTACCCCCTCACAATGTGTTTTCTGTTTGGCGCAGTCAGATACTCGAGATCATATATTCTTACATTGTCCCAGCAGTCAAGTCAACGTGGATACAAGTAGCCATATTGTTATCTGGTCCTATGCCTCGCCACAATACAATCTACGCTTATATTTCATGTTGGTGGCGTCAAGCTTATATTGACACAATGCAGGGCATTTAAGGGTGGTCATACCAGCATTAGTTACTTGGGTTATTTGGAAAGAGTATTCATTCCATCAAGTTTAGAGATAACAACTTTTGGCTAGCCACCTATTCATCAAATCCGTGCAAATGTATTTACATGGTGCGCCGCAATGCAAGGTCATAAATTTGCTCAGTCTCTGCCTCAGCTAGTCGCCCAAGGATTTTCGCCACAGTTTAAAATACGCCGTCACAGATTCATTAAATGGTCCTTGCCTCCCTCTGGCCGAATGAAATTGAATGTGGATGCTGCTGTAGGCCACACCAAAGCTGCTGCGGGTGCTGTTCTGCGTGATGAATTTGGACATTTTATCTTGGTAATTTGTTATTGTACTACCGTGTGTTTCTCCGGTTCGAAGCTGAATTGATGGCCTTGTTGTTTCCCTTCTTTATTATGCTATGACTTATGATGGGCTGTATGTCGAAACAGATTGCCGTCAGTTACTTCAATTGGTCCGTCATCCTTCACTCTACACAGCTCAATTCATTTGGATATCCAAAGGGTTACAATGATGTTGAGTCTGAATGGCTCTACACTTTGCTATTGCCCACGAGAGACAAACTCGACTGCACATGGTTTAGCACGATATGGACTCCATACAGCAAGTGTTCAACTCTATACATCTGCAGCTTCTTTGCCTTGCGATGTCCGAGGGTCTTTGATTCTGGATGCTTCTTTACCAAATCTTCGACTATGATGGAATGGTGTGGCACTTTTGGGGGTTGCCTACCCATCAATTGGTGTAGGCAGCCTTGGTATGTCTACTTATCTACATGTTTTCTGTGTTTCCATATTATTTTTCATTATTCTAATCGTTAAGGCTGTGGGTAATGCCTTTACTTTCTGCACATTCTTTGAGGAAGAATGGACAACACACATGTTGCTGACATCTCGGACTTATTTCTACCGCAAAAACAATTGGAGGTTGCCCATGGTCGTTTGGCTATGGGCAACTTGGGTATGGTTTCCTGCACTTAAAGCTATCTCTCATGCTGACAAAGATGCTTGGATTAATGTTCAATTTGGTGTGCAAGGTACCCATCTGGAGATGCATCGGAAGACGCGAGAAGGTCTCAAACAGACTATTCTGTTGGTTGATATTTTTGACTCAAACGTCATCATGGAACATCTACTGTTTAGGGATGTGCTTTTGTTAGCATTTATTCTTTTGTCTAAGAATTCTATTCAACCGTCTCGTCATATAAATATGTACGCTTTTTTCTTCGTCAAGGTTTTATCCACAAGGGTAGTTTTTCTTGACAAGATTTTAATGCGGCATATCATATATGACTGGAGGTTGCATATACTAGCATCGCTTCATGAGTTATTTTCTTATGACGACACTTTCATGGTTGTAATATGGATTTCTCACACCATAAGTGAGGCACTTTTAATAAAGATTCGCTTTCATTAAAAAAAATCATAATCCCCTAAAATATCTCCTTTCCACTATTTTCCCGTCCTTCACCTCATTATCCCTCCATCCATTCCACCTAAAATCTCTCCCCACTCCCCACCCCCATTAAAATCCCTCTTTTCCCTTCCCCAATCATGCATTTGGCAGACACCAAGGATAGAAAAAAAGTAAGTAACGTGTAGCAAGGAAAGAGAGGGAGAGAAGAGAGAAAAAAGAGAGAGAAAAAAAGAAAAGAGGAAGAAAAGAAGGAAGCTAGTCATTCATCCCCAACTCACTTTCGTCAATTTTCTTCATCAATTTTATTTCTATTGAAGTAGGTTGTCTATTCCCCCCTCATTTTGGTACGAATTTAGCATGCTTGATGGTATAATTTTCTGTTTAAGTGTTGTATAATCTTTAAATTTATGTTTGTATTGTGAGGGCCATTTTTTTATGAATCGTTGCTGCTGTTTTGGTGTGTGCATATGTGGTAAATCGATGTAGGATGAAAAAGAAACGAAATCAGATCAAAAAGTTAGAGTTTTACATGGTAGAATGTCAAAAAATTTGCATTTTGCCTTAGAATAGGTTCATCTAGCCCGGAATAGGTTGGAATTGGATTGGAAATTAAAAAAATAGGTCTGACATGTACATTTTAGGGGGTGGCCCACGCGCGGCCCCTGATGGCGTGTCCGTACACGTGCTGATGTGTCTAGCTCCAAAATATGCATCGCATTATATGGAGTCCAATGCAACTAGTTTGAGGTCAATCAGAGTTAAACAAAGATTTTATAGAGGTTCGAAGTAATTAGGATTAAAAAGTAAAACAATATATATAATCCAGATCAGCCGGGCCGGAACAAGAGGGCAGATTTGCATGGCAGGCTGGACAGACCAGGTCGGCCTGGCCTGATTTTGGGCCAGGCTGACCTGGAATTTAAGTAAAAAATAATAATAAAATAGAATAAAATAGATTGGGCTAAGCTCAAACAATAAAAGGCCGAGCTGAGCTGTATTTTCAAAAATAAAAAACATATTTTAATTAATTTTCAGAATTAAATAAGCAGTAAATAAATAGTATAAATGGCTTTAAACTCCAGAAAATTATAAATAAATTCCGGAAAATATAAAATACTGAAATAAGTCATTTTCACCTAATTTCCTGAAATTAAGTTATTTTAACTAATCAAAATAATTAGAGAATAATACTGAAAAATAGGAAAAAATATTAGAAAATACTGAAAAATTTATACAAGCCGTCGAAATATAAATGAGGGTAAATAATAATTTTTCATATTTTCCCTAATTAAAGCAGCATAAAACTAATGTCAGTGAATGTAAAGAAGTGGTAATTGAACTCCAGAAAAATACCGAAAGCAGGATTCACGTTGCATTCATGGCACAAGCATTGCATTGGTAGGTAGCTTGTAACTAAGAGTTATAGAAAAAGAGAAAGAAAAAAAGAAAAAGAAAAAGAAAACGTGGTAGGTAGACTGCGACTAAGAGTTGCAAATGTGTGGACGGTGGACTATGGTCAAGAGCTGCAGACACTCAGGTGAATGTGGGTAAGACCCATAGACACAACCCTGGAGCATGCATTGCATTGAAAAGATACGAACATGTTGCATAACATGACTTTTGTTGCGTGTGACACGTAGAGGAAGGCATGCATCATGAAGTTGCGCATTATTACTTGGAGTGACTTACTTTTTGCAGTTATTATTGCTGTCTGCACTGTAACTTGAATTATGTGATTATGTGCGTATATTATTATTGTATGCTAAATTTGTATTTAATTGAGGCGGGCCTCTACTGGGTGATGTCACGTCACTCACCCCTACTTCCGTCTCCTCCTAGTAAGTATGAGGACGAGTATGAGTACATCTTTGTTGAGGACGGGGTTGATGTGGCTGAGTGGGCAGAGTGATAGCCGTGTGTAGGAGCTAGAGAGAGTATGCGGCTGGTTACTTATGTTTTGGGGTTCGCATAGACATTCCATTGTACATTTAGTTTCGACTTTTGATTTCAGATTATGACATGTCGAGTATCGTCAACCCAAGTACTGATTCTATATTTTCATTTAAATTATCTATACATGGGATTTTAATTGAACGTTTATATTTATCGTTTCCGTGAAAGGAAAAAAGATTTCGACATCTTTTCTGACGTATAAGAAGTTAGTTCGACGCCTTATAGTTCTCGTAGTAGACTACGGCAGGTGCACCATTCCGGTGCTAGGTCTCGGGAGAGGGGCGCTACACTTTCACTCTATAATTAAAAGGAATAGGTAAAGAAGCAGCATTACAGGAGTTCAGCGAGTTGACGCTACTATGTCATCATCCATTGAGCAAGCAGCGTTGCGCTTTGTTCAGTTCTTCATTGACCTACTCGGCTCAGCTCAACATGTGCATGCCATCAGTGCACAAGTGTTGAACAGAGGCCCACTGCTCTCAGCTCAGCAGGTGACTCTCTGGTTGTCCCTATCTTGGAGGCTGATATCAAAGCAGCTCTTCTCTCTCTATTGGTAAAGGCAAATCTCTTGGTCTTGAAGCTTACACATCTCAGTTCTTCATCAGTGCCTGGGAGATAGTGGGGCCAGACATTGCTACTGCAGTTCGGGAATTCTTTAAGAATGGGGTATTGCTAAAGCAATTAATCATGCTTTTATTGCTCTGGTTCCAAGGCTGCCTATGTCAAAAGAGTTGAGGGACTACAGGCCTATCTCCTGCTGCAATGTCATGCACAAGATTATATCTAAGATACTTGCCACCAAAATGATGTCAGTCATGCCTTCCTTCATGGACCATGCTCAAACCGACTTGCTTAAGGGCAGATCCATAATGAAAAATATATTCTTGTTGCAGGAACAGATTAGGGAGTACAGGAAAAAAAGAACTGCTAATAAATGTCTGCTCAAAGTTGACATCAAGAAAGCTTTTGACTCCATCATCTGGTCTTTCTTAAGGACATGCTACTTGACCTTGGCTTCCTTGGTGTCCTCACTGGATGGATTATGGAGCGTGTGATCTCCACCTCGTATTCTATCTTGCTCAATGGCAGACCTTATGGGCACTTCTAGGACAAACATGGGCTATGACAAGGGGATCCTATATCTCCCTTCCTGTTTGTAATAGGATAGAGTACCCCTCAAGACTCTTGCGACTGCTCTACACCATGACAAAGAATTCTACTTTCACGATGGCTGTGCTGAGCAGAACATCATGCACCTCTGCTTCGCAGATGATCTCATCCTCTTCTCTCAAGGTGATGTCTACTATGTGCAACAATCATTGATGTAATGAATACATGTGGTCAATGCTCAGTGCCCAGGGCCAACCTGGACAAGTTTCAGTTCTTCCATGCAGGAATTGGTCAGGACACCAACTGGCTACAGACAGCATGGGTTTCTCAACTGGAACTATGCCTTTCAGATAGCTAGTCATACCCGTTGCTGGGCACAAGCTCTGGTGCACCCACTACTCTTCTTTCATCAAGAAACTGATGGACGAATAGTCTTTCATATGCTAGCAGACTACAGTTGATCAAATCTGTGATGCAAGATATAACCTGTTTATGGTTAAGTGCTCTGCCTATAGCAATAACAGTTAGGTCCCTTGTGAACAAAATTTGCCTACACTTCTTATGGGAAAACTCCTCACTTGGGGTCAGCAAGGCTTGAGTATCCTGGTTGCAGATTAGCATGCCTAAAGAAGAAGGAAGTTTGGATGTTCTTCAGCTGAAGGCATAGAATCTAGTGCTGTTAGCCAAGCACCTGTGGGACCTCCATCACAAGAAGGGACATACTCTGGGTGCAGTGGATGAACCATAAGTACAATTTATACACACGTTATGGACAATAGCAGCCGCAGCACTGACTCTCTCCTCCTGAAAAAAGCGTCTGGAGATCAGAGACAAATTGTGGGCTAGCTCAGGCTCTTGCGCTCGGCTGTATATGTTCTTACTTCACGGATGGTGGATATATCCTCAAACCTCATCTGGCATACGACACTTCATGAAGAAGGGTAGGAATGTCAATTGGGCTAAGATTGTCTGGGATTCAGCTGTGATCCCAAACACTCTTTTACACTATGGCTAGCTGGGCTGAACAGGCTACCCACCAAAGACAGGCTTGTTTACTTAGACGATAATGCATGCCACCTCTACTCCATAGGAAAAGAGACACTATCTCACCTCTTCTTCTCCTGCTGAGCCACTAGGCAGATTTGGATATCCATCTCGGCATGGCTTAGACTTCCACACGGACTTAATACAGTTCACATATTGCTGACCTGGAGCCTACGCAAACTAGAAGGAAGAAACTCAAAGCCAAGGCAGCAAAAATTGCCTTTGCAGCTACGTGTACCACATCTGGCAGGCACGAAATCGATACATATTTGAAAACATAGTTTTTGTATCTAGAGATATAGTATATAGAATAAGCACATTTGTGTATAGAGTAATGTATAAGCTCTTCCTCCATATTATAGACATGGGCGATGTTTCTATTGTTAAAAATAGCTTATATTACTGAAGTGTGCATGTAGATCGACAAGCCGTTCTACAAGTAGGGCTATTGTATGGGATACATCCCTTTGATGTCTGATATTCGCATAATACAAATTCGCATTTCACCAAAAAAAAGATTGTAAAAAAATACTCTTTCATTCTAAAAATATTGTTGCAGTTGACTTTTCAACATAGTGAAAATATGATTAAAGCTTTAGAAAGGAAATAATCTTGTCACTGCCTTATCGTTAACACAATCTAAGTCGTCACTAAACTCCTTAGCAAGAAACTAACATTGTCACCGCCTTATCAATAAAGGATCGTCACTAATTGATTTAGTGAGCAATTTTGTCATTAACTTGGCCGATAATAGTGACGGAGAATCTTAGTCATTAATGAGATCAATCTCAAAGGCATGTACGTATATGTGAGTGAGGGTTAATTTGTATATATATGTATGTATCTTGCATGTGAGTGTGTACATTACAATTCGTCTGTTTCATATACAACAACAACAACACACACACCCAACATATCCTAACAACAGTAAAAAACTATCGCTAGGGTCTAGGAAGGGTGAGGAGGCAGGTAAAAAATACATCCATCCTAAAGGATAGAGAGTTCGCTTCAGCTAGACCCCCGACTCTATATGTATCTGCATAGGCACATAATGAATGACAAATAATGAAAGACAAAAAGTGCAAAGTCAACCTAACGTTGAGAGAGTATGTAAGTCCCTTTATATACTCTATGGTGCCTTTATATCCTGTCTAAGTCTCGCTAGCCTTAATACTCCGTCTCCATGAGCTCCTATCTTGGACCATGTCCTCAGATGGGTGCAAATCTAGAAGGTCCCTCCCAAGTCAGTTTGGGCCTACCTTTACTTCTTTTCTCCAATGAGGCTTTCAATTACTCTGACGTACGCCGTTGTATGTCCTCTCTTGACATGCCCAAACCATCTCAGTCTCCCCTCTCTTATCTTATCTGATATACTAGCTACCCTAGCCTTTCCCTATATACCTCATTTCTTAGCCGTTCTAGCCTTGTATGCCCACACATCCACCTCAGCATCCTTATCTCTGCTACTTCCATCTTCTGCGATCGTGTCCGCATGATGGCCCAGCAGTCTTTCCCATATAACATTGCACGCCGCACTGTCACACTAAAAAATTTTTCCTTTAATTTAGTTGGAAAATTATTGTCATACAGCACCCCTGAGGCCGCTATCCACCTATACCCAGACTGCTTGAACTCAGTGTGATATATCACTATCTATGTCCCTATCCTACTGTACAAATGATCATAGGTACTTGAAACTTACTTACCTGTGGTATCACTTGTCCCTCGATGGTGAGCTGGCTATTCTCACCGTCGGCTGTGCCGCTGAAGTCGCAGTGTAGATATTCGTTCTTAGGCCGACTAATCCTTAGGCCTTCTCTCTCTAAAGCCCTCTCCACTACTCTAGTCTCATACTTAGGGTATGTCTACTCTCCACGACTAATACAATATTGTCAACAAAAAGCATACACCACATAACTACCTTCTGGATCGTGTTTGATAACTCGTCGAGGACAACTGCGAAAATGAATGGGCTCAAAGCAGACTCTTGATGGAGGCCTACCTCCATCGAAAAGAAGTCTGTATTCCCCACAGGCATACAGACGGTTTTTCTCTGTCCTAACATACACATCTCTAATTATGTCTATATATTTCATAGGAATTCCTCTTGCACCCAGACTATCCTAAATCAGTCTACATCGCACACTATTATACTTTTTTCAAGATCGATTGAAGACCATATGTAGATCGCATTTCTTCTCCCTATATTTCTACATCATTCTTCTTAGGATGTGTATTAATTCGTAATTGACCGTCCTGGAATGAAACCAAATTGGTCCACCGTAACCTGAGTTTCACCCCTAATTCTAATGTTGATTACTCTGTCCCATAACTTCATAGTATGGCTTAGCAACTTTATCCCCTGGTAATTCCCACAATACTGTGCGTCGCCTTTGTTCTTATATAGCGGGACCGCGACACTCTTTCTCCACTCATATAGCTTTTTTCCTTTTTTGAAAATAAGGTTGGAACAGAGTAGTTAGCCACCATATCAATATCTTGGCTGGTTGGAGATGACTTTAACACCTTTCTCTCTTTAGAGGAACATAAGGGATCTTCTTCACCATCTTTAAACTCTTTGGAGGACTTTGTAGACTGTGTAAATCATTGTGAACGTATGGGCTTGCCTTGTCGGGTAGACAAGTTTACATGGTTCTGTGGTTGACCGATATATGTGAAATAGAGCCTTTATTGATTACTTTGAAGATGTTTTTGGTCGCTCATCCTCAGTACAACCACCTCAGACCATGATCCACTTCTACTCACCAGTAAAATGCATTTGGATTACAGGACCAAAGTCGTTCAGGTTTCTAAATGCATGACACTTACACTAAGATTTCCTTCATTTTATTGCCCCGATGGAAATCCTACCCTGCAATCAGGGGGATGACTTGGCTTTTGTATAAAGCTTAAAATGTTTAAAACAAGATCTCAACGGACCAGAACAAGGCAATATATGGGAATATGTCTTCAAAATGTTGCCACAGCTAAAGGAAACAAGTTCTATCCCAGCGCAGCGATATGATCAAATTCCATATGATGCGACACGGGCAGCTTTATCACTCAAACTAGGGTAAAATGATTGCAACATCAATGCAAGAAAAACTTTTTGCACCAAATACAAGGATTATAATGGTTGAATGAAGGAAGGGGATGCTAGTACATCATTCGTCCATAATTATGGTTAAGGAAAAAAAGACGGAAGCAAACCATGTAGAAGGCATAAAGAATAATGCAGGGAATTGTAGACAATGGGTTAAGAATGATTTCTTTCAATCAAAATTGGCATATCAATACTTCCGCCCAAGGAACTAAAGTTTCTTGGGGCTGACATCGTTTGGGATCCTGTATCATCCTAAAGGCATTCCTTCGCCTATGGCTCGCTGCTCTTGGTAAATGTCTACCTTGGATAAATGTCTTTTATTCATAATCATACCTTGTGCGATTTGTGGCGCATCTATCGAAACAATGCGGCATTCTTTTGTTCCAATGCCCATCTATTAAACAAATCGGGCAATCTATTGTATCTTGGTGCGGCATGCCTGCTACCCCTACCCAGTCTCAAACAAAACTTTAAGCCTGGGTTAAATGTAGATTACAAAATAAGTCTCCTAGATTCAAGGTTGTGAAAGTCATCTATTGCTGCCTAGCTATGCATTTTATTTGGCCTGACAGAAACAAAAAAATATTGAAGACATTGCTTTTATTCCAGCAGGTGTAACTAGGCATATTTGTACACATGTGTACAGAGTTATGCACAAATCTTATCCCATCTCCTTCCTTAGGGCATTTCGAATTTTGCGTTTTGTTATTTTGTTCCTCGGTTTACGCATTATGATATACATGCAGTATACTTAGTCATTTCCATGTAAATCGAGCCAGGCAGCTTGTTGCCTTGGTGTTTTGTTATTTTGCTATGGTTTTGTGGCAAGGAGCATGTTCCTTGTCACACTTGTCCATTGTACGGGTTGCATCCTCATTATGATGCTTTTTGCGCACCAGGATATTCCCTGGCCATTGGGTAATACTATTTACACTGTTCCCAAAAAAATAATGCAGGAATTGAATGCAACACACCTAAGGCAATAAAGGATGCTGCAACATGCTTTTATGCAAAGCTCTTTGAGAAAGAAGAGACTAAAGACTATTACAATATCTTAGAATTCATTTTTAGTCTTCTAAATGAGGAAGATAATGTATTGCTGACCCAAATGCCTACTGTAAAGGAAGTTAAAGACCCTACTTGGCATTTGGATCCACACAGTGTAATTAGTCGTTAGTTATTTCTAGGTTTTCCAGTACCTACTGCTATGACAAGTGCTACTATAGCTCTGCTGTGGCAAGTGCTACTATAGCTCTCCTACCTAAATGTAAAAGCCCAAAAACATTTGGGACTTCAGACCTGATGGAAAGTTACCTTAGTTGTGTAATAGGAGATATTTTGTATTGATTGTTATTATCGTATCAAAATCAAATTAGATCATAGGTGATTGTAATTACCAAACATTGGTACAGGACTAGCACCATAGATAGAGGGTATTGTAATTAGAAATTCTCAATGAAAACAAAAATGTTTTTCATTGTCCTGTTTAAATCTTCATGGTATCAGAGCAGTGATAATCCTAGGACTCAGAAAACCCATGATTTATCACATTCTAAAGTCACTGTTGAAACCACAGACAGCCAGCCACAAACAGAACCGAAAGAAACGAACAAACCTCAAAAACACAAGAGCAGTTGGAGTTTTTTTGGAACTCAGTAATAACTTCATCATTGTCCAGATTACCTTTCCTCAACCTTTAGTCAAGATCAGGCAGCCTCTACCTGTACACACCAAAACCAAAATCATGTAAGGAAGCGGTGGACCAAGCCAGGAAACAACGAGTTTAGCCATCCAGTTGGTTAACTTGCTCAAAAACAGCCTCAATGCACAGATACCAAATACAAATCCTTACAATCTGTCGATAGGCATCAAGTTAAGTGGAGATAATTATCATAATGGGGCCACATTGATCAATAAAGCAATCGGAGGCAGGGGCCAGAGTCACATCTCACTGGCCGTCCTCCTCCTCCCCCAGCAACCACTGATCTGACGTTTGCACAATGGAAAACTAATGATCACTGTGTTTTTACTTGGCTCATACAAAACATTGAACCCAATCTAATAAACAATGTATCTCAGTATCCAACCAGCTAGGCTTTATGGGACGGACTAGCCAAGTACATATGGCACAGGGACCGATTCATTGTTAGTTTTTGATCTGCACAAACGAGAAAGCACGGCAAGCAAGAGGAAACACACTAGAGGAACTGTGGAATAAACTCCACCGTTTATGGATAGATATTGATAGAAGAAAACCAAACCCTATGAAGGACCTTGAGAATATCACGATATATACCAGGTCTCAAAAACAGAGGCTTTATCAGCTTCTGATGGCGGGCAGACGAACATTTTGAAGCAGTAAAGAGGGACTTGCTCAAGAGAGAGCCTTTACCCTTTCCAGAAATCACTTATGCTGCAATCAGAAGAGAGGAATCGAGGATGAACGTATTAAGAGTGGCCCTCCCTAAGAATCCCGAGATTCATCATTGGAGATTAGGGCTGGGCTACGCGCTAGGGGGCAATGGCCGGAAGAATGATACTCCTCCATGCTCAAAAACATTATCACACGGAGAGGAGATGAAGATGACAAAATGAAGCTGGTATGTTCCCACTGTGGGAAGCGAAAGCATACCAAAGAAGGAGGTTTCAAACTGATAGGGTTCCTCGATTGGTGGGGAAATAAGCAAGGAGGAAGGAGAGAAAAAGGGACAGTAGGACGGGGGCAGCAGTAATGGGCACCAGCAGCGAGGCTGGTGCCAGCATTAATGGCGGCAAGAAGAAATAAACCAACAGATGGAGATAGAGGAAGGAGGTAGCCAGAAGCATCCAGAAGGGGGCAGATAATCAACAGGTAGGGTTGGGGAATTTATATTCCCCAACCCACTTCTTCCATTTCCTAAAATGCCCCCAAACCTAAAGTGTTTTTCTCCCACTGCAACACACGCCAAAAGGACCATTTTACCCTCACAATTAAAATCTGAACCTCAATTACCAAATTACAAAAACGTACCTCCTGCACTAAAAGGCCAAAATATCCCTAACCTTCCTAGACACTCTCAGTGGATCCTCGATTGTGGGGCCACAGACACTATTACTTTTTTGACCCTACCGACTTCACCCCATCTATCAACCAAAACGATTCCAAAAACCCACATCGAAACTGCAAATGGAGAACTAATACATGTCCATGGCAGTGGAATAGTTACACTTTTCCCAGATTTAAAAATTCAACAGTGCCTTTATGTTCCTGACTTGTTTACTAAATTGTTATCTCTCAAATCAAATCACCAAATAACTTAACAGTGTCATCCTGATCTATCCTGATTTTTGCCTCTTATAGGACATTCATATGAGGGAGATTATTGGGCGTGATATTGAGCACGGTAGTCTGTATTACATGGAGGAGGTTGCTCAACAAGGCCAGACCATGCTTGTCCACGGGACGGCTATGGTTGTGGCACCGGTGATTGGGTCATCTGTGTTTTGGTTACCTACGTACTTTGTTTCATTCCTTATTTACTCAAACTGATAAATCTATTTCATGTGACACATGTATTCTTGTCAAACATCACAAGGCCAAGTTTCGCCCCAATAATACCAGAGTTGATCATTGTTTTTTTAATCCACTCAGATGTCTAGGGGTCCACATCGTCTCGCACGCCTCAGGACTACAAATACTTTGTCTTATTTGTGGATGATTATTCGCATGACGTGGGTCTATTTCATAAAAGATAAGTCTGATGTCCCTCTTCAGTTTATATATTTCTTCCGTATGGTTGAAACGCAGTTCAACAAAAAAATTCGAATTCTTCGTTATGATAATAGGGGTGAGTATATATACCATCATCTACAAAATTTTCTGAAAGACCGTGGGATCATTCACCAGACCTCATGTCCTCACAAACCCCAACAAAACGGGGTTTTTGAACGAAAAAAATTGTCTATTACTTCAAATGGCTCTAGCCATGATGTTTGAAGCCCATGTTCCAAAATATTTCTGACCCGAGGCGGTTGCTATATATATACCTACTCAATCGTCTACCCACCCGTACTCTCCAGCAACAAACTCCTATTCAATCTCTCTCTCCATGTAAGCATTCCATCAATCATGACTCTTTCGCCCAAAGTCTTCGGCTGTACTGCATACACTCTTATCCCCAAACATGAGCGTACAAAACTCGATCCATGTGCGAAAAAGTGTGTGTTTATTGGATATACTACTCACCAGAAAGGATACCGTTGCTATAATCCCCTTACCCACCGAGTCCATATCACTCTTGATTGTGTCTTTCTTGAAACTCAGTACTTCTATTCTCACAGTACTCAGGCCCAGGGGAGAATTATGTAGGACCTGCAAGGCACCACTAGAAGGGGGAAGGGTTGAATAGTGGGTGTGGAAAATTTGGTTTTTAAAATTGTTTTAAACCAAAAACCCAACTTCTGAAAACAGTTTTTGTATTCAGGACCTGTTTTCAAATGTTTTGAAAACTAGTTACAGGTCTTCAAAAATTCTGAAATTTGGAAAGCTCTTAGTATCATATGTTCTAAATATCTAAAAATTTCAGATTAAAATTCAACCTTTAACTCCTTTAAAAATCGTTGGTGGTCAGATTGCGCAAATCTGCCAGAAACAGTAGTCTGTTTTGAAAAATTAATTCCGATTAAACCGTTACTCCAAATGGTCTAAAAATTTAATGACAAACCCCTTATTATGTGTATTTAATTGGATCGAAATATTTTTGCAAAATGATTTTGTAAAGTATGTCAAATACGATCAAAGTCTCAACCTTTGCAAGTCTGAAAATCAGACTGCACTAGTCTCAGAACTATTGACGTTTGAATGACTTATACTTATCCAAAATGGTTGAAACTTGTGCCAAATGAAACTTAAGAGGTGTGGCTATGTTTTTGCAAATTTTGGTAATTTTTAAAAGTCGTTTGGTATTTTTACTAATGCAATAGAAACGATGCAAAGTGTTGGAAAATGAAAGTAAAGTGCTGAAAGTAATAACACCGAGAATTTTATACTGGTTCGGTTAACACAACCTACTCCAGTCTTCGAGAACACCTTCCTCGGTTATCACTAAACAAAATAACACCTTACCACAAAGGCTTACTGGAGTTACAGACCAACTCCAACCCTTTACAAATGATACAAGCAATCACACCTTTCACGAACACCACCACCGAACGAATGAAGGTTTGATTATACCTTGATCAACCTTTTACAACAATGAATGTATATGGTGGTCTATACAAAGCCTATTGAATATATTTGAATATTAGAACAATAGTCTTGAAAGATAAGAAGAAGAAAGAAATGTGAAAGAAAAGTGGAAGACTTTTTTTGCACTTGGAAATTATGAGACTTGTCTTGCTTTTGTTTGCTACATCTCTTCTCCTTTTAATCAGCCTTGGACGCCCCCTTAGGGCTCTTTTCCATCTTGAGAGTTCTCTTTTAAGTCCTTGGAAGAATGCTTTGTGTAATGTGATATCAACTTGCTTATTTGGTACAATATGATTGGAGGGATGACTTGGCTTTGCTTTACTTGGCACTTCATGATTGGTCCAACCTTGTCACCATTTAGTGTGCTATAAAAATCTGATATTAACTTGAAAAAAATTTGCCAAAAAGAATTCAAAGCACTACCAAATAATCACCATTCAATCCCTTCAATTTTGGGATGCAAATTAAGGACAATTGAATAGTAAATTCGGCCACTATTCACATGTGCTGAAAATTTTCAGCATATGTTGCATTTTTGAAATATTTCCTTGTGTGTTGCCCTCTTCAAAGTCACCCATCATGTGGCTTATTTTCCACCAATTAAAGTGCCAAATAAGCTCCACCTAGACTCCAACAAAGCTGAAAATGGTGTGTGAAATTTCTGCACATGTGCTGAATTATTTTTGCAAACTTTGTAAAATATTGCACAATAATTATACACATATGGTATATCCAATCAGCCCTTAAATGATTTTTCTAGAACACTTTAGAATATACATAGTATGTAAAAAGTGTCTAGATACATGTTATATATCATGCCAAAAATGTTCCATGTGCCGTGTTCGTAGAAAACCGAATTTTCGACGTTTGTCGATTACACGATTTTTCTCCGATTAAATTCAAAATTTTTGCACATGTTATGTATATTATGTCACACATAATACATAGAATAACTTGAATATTCAGCTCTGATGGCTGAAGTAAGTGGCGCCCCATGTGACAAAAATTTTGAATTTGAAATCTCCACAATTTGGCCTTAATTGGGGGTGATTTGTGTGTGCCAACATGGAATGGTTTTATGACTGAATATACCATGTAAGCCATGAAATTTATAGCCATTTTTAAAGTGTAGGGGCTGGCCATCTATATATGGCAAGTACGTGACACGTTGGCGAAGTTTCGGTTGTCACCCAATACGACAATTTTTGATTTAGAACCTTGTAACGTGTCGTAATAATTTTGTCATCGCCATGACTTATATTATATGATATAAGACCTGAATATTTGTTATTGTATCTGTAACCTTTATCTTGGTAGATCTTCACCATTTGATTGTGTCTCTGATGATATTGTCCTGTTATTGCTGTAATCAATGCTGTCATTGGTAATCTTGTCTTTCCTTAGTAATATTGTCCTTCATTTGACGAATGTATCCTTTATTTTGCCGAATATATGATGTGATTTGATTCCTCTTTTTTTCAAATTGCTAATAAGTCAATTTCTTCTTCAATCTCAGGACTATCCGATGCTGTAGAGGATTTGGATGATTGCATGTATGGAGCAAAACGCTCTATTATTAGTTCCGTCTCCTCTTGATTTTTGGTGGATGCCAACTGAGCCTGCATCCTCTGCTTCATTATTAAGAAATTTTCATCTCCCGGTCTGAGTAATGGCGCAGAAGTCTTCATTTTGGCGTTCCAAAAAGTGATCTGTTCCATTGCCTTGTAGGGATTGAGACTATGTGGTATATTGAACGCCGTCCACCATTTTATATAGAATTCTCTCTTTATTAGAGGTATCATATTTTGAGTATATTCAACCCGCCATTGCATAACCCATGGTAGATAAAACTTCATATGAAATACAAGAAGCTTGGAGAAATATTTTTCCTCTTCAGTGGGGTTATAGTTGTAGCGCCCCGCACCCGGGCCTCGTCCGGATACGATGCACCCGCCGTACTTCACTAAGGAGAGTACAAGGCATCATGCGTAACATGCGAAAATCCATAACATAAGTCGTGGACTCCCATGCTAACTAAACATGGTAGTAAAATTTAGGCAGAATTAAAACTTTTCAAATTAAACATACATCACTAAATCACTAAGTTCCCAAAAGTCGTAATCCCACAAAATAGCATAACCGAAATCCAGAGAGTTCCATCATAGTCATAATACAAAACTTCTTGGCAGCACAAAAGTCCTTAAGCTTAGCTCCCTTTATGCTCCTCGCCTATGGATAAGGTACTCTCGGCTCGTCCTCGATCCATTCTATCTTGGCATTATCTGGCTCTGGGGAAAAATAAAGTGTGAGTGATAAAAATCACCCAGCAAGAATACAATAAACTACCATGAAATACGTAAAGAATCATAACATGAATGTATTACCCCAGAAACCTCAAATAATCATAATTCATACCTGATCTTGGATCCTGAACTTACTTGACGTTAAGCATGTTTTAGGGAATGCTATACCATACCTGATCTTGGATCCTGAACTTACTTGGCGTTCGGCTTAAGCATGTTTTAAGGTAATGCTATACCAAATAACTTATAACCATTAACTGTAACATGCAACATGTCCTCATGATCGTGAATTATGCAAGATGCAATGCATGATGTCATGTCATGTCAAAACATCATTTTGGTCCCATAAAGTAACATGTCGTAAAAACAGAGTGTCAGATCAATTAACCCCGGATCTGAGCGGGTCCAGAACATATCATCAGACCAATCAATCCTGGGTCTGAACGGGTCCAGAACAGATATCAGATCAATTAACCCTGGATCTGAACGGGTCCAGAACAGATATCAGATCAATTAACCCCGATCTGGCGGGTCCAGAATAGATATCAGACCAATTAACCCTGGATCTGAACGGGTCCAGAACAGATATCAGACCAATTAACCCCGGATCTGAACAGGTCCAGAACATATCATGTCATCAGACCAATTAACCCCGGGTCTAGAGTCGGGTTAGTCGCATGCTTGGCCGGCAAAGGAATCATGAAGCTTTCTTTAAAAACATTGGACCGTAAAAACTTTTCATGCATAACGAAAAACATAGTCGCTTATAAAACTTGCTTGTATAAGTAAAATCCATAAAACCAGTTTCATGATCATACGTGATACATGTAGTGATATGCAATGCAAGTCATGACATGAATAAGCGTATGCATTCCTTATAACATATCAACATGCATGAATGCGGAAGCTAAATTCTTCCAGACTTTTACTTCATATTCATGGGGCGGTTAAGCTAACCAAATAGGTTCATTTCCCTGATCTTTTGTCACAAATACATTTGGTGGAATCTTAGATACATGTCGTAAAAATTTCACATTATGTTGATAACCATAAAGGGGCTCATTTACTTAATTTCTGAAATGGGTTAGGTGCTGAAGTCAAACTGACCTATTTTACCAAAAATTCAATTGCGGAAAATCCGTGATTCGTTTTTCAGAAATTCCAACTTGCACAAGTCATAAACATGTTGAACTAGTATTCTACCGAAATTTAGCCTATTTTCATATCTCTAAGTCCCCTTTCTGAGTCCAGAAAATCGTTACTAAACTTCAGGTTGGTTCCAGTGATTTCAGTTGAGCAGTTTGACTAATTAATTCATATTAAATAGTCCAGAACTTGTTTTACCAAAATTCCAGTTGGCATGTTCATTTTACTCATAGTATTATTACCATGCCAAAACTTAGCTTTATTGGTCGTCTACAAGGTCTCTTTTCAAGCCAACCAAAAGAGGCTACAATTCTGCTCAGTTCCTGTTTTTCAAGTCTGACCAGTCTTACCAAATATTTTATTAAAAATTAACCATAACTTATTTTACCAAAATTCCAACTCTCATTTCTACTACACTCATGGAACTAGCTCTGTGACTAAAATCAGATTTATTGAAGGTCCACAAGGTCCTCTTTTAATTCGTTGAATCCAGTGATCAATTCTGCCCAGCTCCAGAGTTTTCTACTAGAGCAGTTTTACAGTATAATTTCTTAAAAATAATTCGTAACTGATTTTAACAAAATTCTAACTCTCACTTGCACTACACTCACGAGGCTAGCTCTGTGCCAAAAATCAGCTTCAATGAAGGTCTAAAAGATCAGTTCCTAAGCCATCTAAAACATCAGTTCCTAAGCCATCTAAAACATCACTCTATTCTGTCCAATTCCAGTGGTTTGCTATTTTGTCATCTATCCAAGTCAAATGTCCATGTTTACCTTCTACTCAATACTTTGGGCGAAACTTGTGTGGTGTCTTAACCATATTTTACAACACCTATTCAAGCATGCATTCACATTCAAGAGTCATCTTAGTTTAATCCTACAAACATAAAGCTCCTAGCTTTCACATGTATACTTTTCTTAGGACCTTTTGTGTTACATTCACAAGTCAATCTTGTCTAGACCTACTTAGGTGAACCTTATTTCACTCTAGGTCAGCCTTATTTCATATAGCATATAGGAAAAGACTTCATCTTTGAAGGAATAAATCACATGCAAAGCATTGTACTTAGGGAATCACTAAGATATAGTCTTGAACTTAAGATATTCATCTAAGATTGAATCTTAAGAACCTCTAAGCATTCAAGTCTCAAATTCTTTAAATAAATCATGAGAGATCATTGTATACTTGCCTCTTCAAGCTAAAGCTCTTGTCTTTTCTTGGTTATGGAGTGAGTTGAGTTGAAATCCTTCTCCTTCTTCACCTTAAGCATACGGTTTTGATGGAGAGGAAAGAAGAGGGTTAGTCTTCATTCAATAGTGAAAATAGGATATGTTTGAGGCTAGAGCATCTTACCAAAATGAGCTTGAGTGGAGATTCAAGTACCACAATATGTCTCCACCTAAGAAAGTTGATGGCTTTCACCTATTTGAACCATGGATGTCACGGTTTTGATGTGAAGGGGAGGACTCATGTTAGATTCATTATTCACCAAAATAAGAATTCACTTAAGGAAGCTTGGAACAAGACTTACCTAGATGTCTTCTTGAGTCTTGAAAGTGAAGTTGAACTCCTATCCTCCAAGATGAAGGGGCCGAAATATTTGTGGTGATGGGAGGATGGAATCTTTGCTAAGTGTTACTTGGCTTGCTTGATGGTAGGTTCTAGATAAATGAAAGATTGTTGTCTTGCAAAATTTAGAAATCTAGGGAATGAGGGAGGCATGGCCGATTTTTGGAGGGAGAAAATGGGGTTAGGGCTTCCATGAGAGCTAATCAAGGTTAGGTTAGCATAACCTTGGTTACTTTATTCCAACTATGGTTACTTTGGTGCTAACCCAAGTTACTTATCAAATCATGGTTATCTTAACCTTGGTTTAAGGGAAAAATAACCATGGTAGGATTTAAAAATCCTCCATGTCTAGACATAAGGGGCGGTTTTGGTTGGGGTCTTTATGACCTCAACCATACTACCTCCTTCTTTAATGAGTTGTCTTACTTGTTCCTTAAATGCATGTCTATTTTGTTTTCTATTTAGCTGTTTAAATTTTCTACTAACGGATTGAAAAATCAAGAGAATTCTAGAATCCCCTTCATGCCTTGGCCGAATTTGGGGCTTCTTGGGCATCTTGATATTTCTTGTAATTTTAATTCATGTACCATAATGTTTTCTTTATTCTATTGTATTCCAAGATTAGCATATGTATGTACATACATACAAGCCATGTGTACTATATATATATATATATATATATATATATACATATATATATATACATATATATATACATATATATACATATATATATATACATTATATATATATCCTCCTATGTATACGCATGTAGGTATTTATACATTTCGTACACTATATCATATACACGCACATATACATAGTGGTGTGTATGGTTCATATAACTCTATATTTCATGTACTACTTTCTTGAAGTTTCCCTTATTTAATTTGGCTTGGTATCACCTCAATAATAATTAAGTAAAGAGGGTTAAGTTGACTTAAGTAACACGGCTAAAAGAAATTGTCGCTTTCATTCCGTCTCTATTCATAGTTTTCACGTACATGATCGTTGGGGTACAACATCCTCCCCCCTTATCAAGTTTTCGTCCTCGAAACTTCGGAACTAGTCAAAAAGGTGGGGGTATCTACTCACTCCTCATATCTTCTCGTTTCCCATGTTGCTTCTTCTTCCGAATGATGCTTCCATTGTACCTTCACCATGGGTATGGATCTCTTCCTTAAAGCTTTCTCTTCCGATCAACTATCTTAAGGGTCCTCTTCATAAGTTACATCTTTTTCAACCTTCAGCTGTTGATCTTCAATGATGTGGCTAGGATCATATACATATCGACGAAGTTGGGAAACATGGAATACATCATGTAACTGGGAAAGAGATGGTGGTAACGCTAAGCGGTACGCAATCTCGCCTACTTTCTCAAGCACTTCATAAGGTCCAACGAATCTTGGGCTTAGTTTTCCTTTGATGCCAAATCTCTTAACTCCTTTGGTCGGAGAAACTTTCAGAAAGACTTTCTCTCCTTCTTGAAACTCCAAAGGTCGTCTTCTTTCGTCTGCCCATATCTTCGTTCTATCTTGCGCTGCTCTTAGTCGTTGTTGGACTAACTTTACCTTCACTCGTGTTTGCTCAACAATGTCGGGTCCTGCGTAGATTTTATCTCCAATTTCGTCCCAATAGAGTGGGGACCGACATTTCGTCCATACAATGTCTCATAAGGTGCCATTTCGATGGATCTATGGAAGCTATTATTGTAAGAAAACTCAACGAGCTTAAGGCTTTTATCCCAGCTTCCTCCGAAATCAATAATGCAAGCGCGTAGCATATCCTCAAGGGTTTGGATTGTTCTTTCGGATTGTCCATCTGTTTGAGGATGAATGTAGAGCTCATTCTTATCTCTGTGCCCATTGCCTTTTGAAAGGCGGTCCAAAATCTCAAAGTAAATCGGGGGTCGGGGTCGCATAAAATACTGATGGGCACTCCATGTAAACAAACAATCTCATCAATATACATAGAGACTAACTTCTCCATAGATGCTTTAATCGTCATAGCCAAAAGTGAGCAGACTTAGTCAAACGATCCACAATGACCCATATATCATCATTCCCATGCTTAGTCTTGGGTAGGTCAGTCACAAAGTCCATGGTGATGTGATCCCATTTCCATTCTGGTACTTCTAAGGGTTGTAACAATCCAGCAGTCTTTGGTGTTTGGCTTTTACTCTTTGGCAGATCAAACATCGCTCATAATTCTGCTATTTGTTTCTTCATACCGGGCCACCAAAACTGTTGCTTGAGATCTTGGATAACATCTTATTAGCTCCAGGATGTATAGATAATCGAGAGTTATGAGCTTCCATCAAGACTTCGTCCTTAATTTCTTTGTTTTTTGGGGACACATAACCGTCCTCGATACCATAAACTGCCATCACCACGAATCTCAAAATCATCTCGCGGCTTATCTTCCATCCTTTTCTTGACTTTCTTATGGCTTCATCAATCCTCTGAGTTTCTTTGATCTTATCAATCAGTGAAGGGACAAGAACTAACTTGGCGAGAACTTTATCGATTGAGTCAACTTCTTCTAGGCCAAATTCTTTCATGTCTCGCTGAAGAGGTGGTTGCCGTGGGTGGCTTGCTTTTCGGCTTAGGGCATCAGCGACTTTGTTAGCTTTTCCTGGATGATACTGAATGGAGAGATCATAATCTTTGATCAGTTCCAACCATCTACGTTGCGGCATATTAAGCTCTTTCTGGGTAAAGAGGTACTTTAGGCTGCGTGTGGTCTGTATAGATTTCGCACTTTTCGCCATATAAATAGTGGCCACCATATCTTTAACTCGAATACCACTGCGGGCGAGTTCAAGATCATGGATAGGATATTTTTGCTCAAATGGTTTCAACTGTCGGGATGCATAGGCTATCACTTTGTCATGCTGCATAAGGACGCATCCGAGACCATTCTTCGAAGCATTGTTGTACACTACGTACTTGCTCACCAGAAGTGGGCTGAGCTAGGATAGAGCGGATGTCACTTTGCTTTAGCTCCAAGAAAACTCTTTTCACAATCGGCGCTCCACTCAAGACTTGGTCTTCTTTGGGTCAATCTGGTGAGGGGGGACAGCTATCCTCGAGAATCCTTCAATAACTTTCTGTAATATCCGGCTAGTCCGAGAAAACTTCTCACTTCAGTAACATTTGTTGGCCTGGGCCATTCCGTGATAGCTTCAATTTTCTTGGGATCCACCAAAATCCCATCTTCTGAAATCACATGGCCAAGGAATGATACACTTCGGCAGCCCAAAACTCGCATTCGCTAAACTTAGCGTACAACTGTCTTGCTCTTAGAATATTGCAAGACTGTCCTCAAATGGGATGCGTGAGTCTCTTCGTCGGGTGAATAAATCAAGATGTCGTCTATGAAAACCACTACAAACTTGTCCAACTGCTCTTGGAAGATTCGATTCATGAGATCCATAAAGGCGGCAGGGGCATTGGTCAAACCAAAAGGCATGACTAAGAACTCATAGTGTCCATAGCGGGTTCTGAAAGCAGTCTTAGGGACATCTTCCACCTTAATATTCAGTTGAAAGTATCCAGATCGTAAGTCAATCTTACTAAACATTCGAGATCCCTGCATTAAAATGCTTTAGAAAGGTTTCAAAGGATTTAAAACTTAGTCAAGTTAAAACTTATGAGTTACTTACCCTGAGCTGGTTGAATAAATCATCAATCCGGGGTAATGGGTACTTGTTCTTTATGGTGATTTTATTGAGCTCCCAGTAATCGATGCATAGCGCATACTTCCATCTTCTTTTTCACGAATAGCACCGGAGCACCCAAGGTGAAACACTGGGGCGAATGAGTTTCGTGTTCTAACTGTTCATGTAACTGTTCCTTTAATTCCTTTAGTTCCGGCAGGTGCCATGTGGTACGGGGCTTTAGATATAGGTTCAGCTCCTGGAACAAGGTTTATTTCGAAAGCAATCTCGCAATCAGGAGGTAGTCCAGGCAGATCATCAGGAAATACATCAGGGTAGTCATTAACAACTGGAACTTGTGCAAGGGTAGGGCTTTCTTGTTCAGCACTTAACACATAAAACCAAGAATCCTTCATGACCTTTCTTAATGCTTGGCTGGCACGAGCCTGCGTTAATAAAGACTTCTTGGATGGTTTCTTTAACTTAGTTCCTCCTTGGAATAACATCTCATCTCGACTGGGTTCTTAATGATAACTTGCCTGCTTCGGCAGTCAATGGGAGCATGAATTCTTTGAGAGCCAATCCATTTCGAGAATCACGTCAAAATCACTCATAGATATGGGGATCAAATTGGCCTCAAACAACTGGTCACTAAACTCAAGTGCACAATTTCTGAATATGTGATGGGAACAAGCACCTGGTCGCCAGCTGCTTGTACTCTATAAGGTGAGTCTAATCAGACTGGATTATGATCGATATTCTTAGCAAACTTCCTTGAGATAAATGAGTGGCTAGGCGCCACTGTCGAACAACACATTTGCAGGTATGCTACACACTAAGATAGTTCCTGAACCAGGTACGTTTTTCTAAGAAATGTGATAGTCATGCATAAGTGAAAGGTATTGAAGACATAAAAACTTTAAATCTTACCAGTCACTACGTCAGCGGTCTCTTCAACATCAGCACCATCATAGCGTGCACCCTTGCATTTGCACGTGGCCGCTGGTTCCTTGCTGTTGTTGTGGTGTGCTCCCTTTTCCGGGCAATCCCTTAATCATGTGGCCATCCTTTCCGCATCCAAAGCACTTACCTGTCTTCCACCTACACTCTCCCACTTGCCTCTTCTGGAAATGAGGGCATACTGGTATTGCTGGCTTGCTGCGATGGGGCCTGATTATTTTGGTTTTGCTTGCGGCGCTGATTCTGTCCTTGGGATTGTCCCTGACGAATGGATCCTCTGAAATTCTTCTTAGCCAGTTTCCTATACTTCGCATTTCCGGTCCCTTGTCTTTCTCGCTTTTGGGCCCACATCATCCCTTCGTATGATATCTCTCTCTATACGGTAGCATGCATCCAGAAGTGCTCCAAATTTGGGCAAGATTTGCATTTACCAACCATGTCCTAATTCTTGGGTTTAGACCTCTTTCAAACTTCAGTATTTTCGTTTCTTCATCGTTCATAGTAACAGGCTGAAACCTCCCAAGTGCGATGAACTTATTTGCGTACTCGGCTACTGTCATGCCCGACTCTTGCTTCATAGATTCAAACTCATGCCCTCTTTTGCAATTGACTGACGGGAGGGATATAGAAATTATGAAATTCTTGCAGAAATTCTTTCCCAAGTAATAGGTTTGGGGCAAAGGTTGCAGATTCGTCTTCCACCATTGATTAGCCTCCTGATCAAGAAAGGTCTGATAGCCTGAGCCTTCATCTCCTCTGGGGCTTGAATTAGCTCAAAACAATTTTCAATTTCGTCTAGCCACTTCTCTCCGCGGTATCTGGGTCAGGCTTTCCCTCAAAACGGTGGTACATTAGCTCTCTTGACTTCTCAAAATAGTAATGTGCATCCCTGACTGGCTGATGTGGCTGAGGTGGAGCAATTCTGATGAATTAGGCTGTGTCCTATCTGAGTAACAACTTGGCAAAAGGTCTGAATGCATTCATATCCGGGGATGACCGGAGGAATAGGTGCCTGTGGAGCCGGTGGTGGATTATTCTGTGCTGGAGGATCCTGGTTCGGCTGAGGTGGTAGCGTGACCTGTTCTGGTGGTGGAGGAATGGCTCCTGAGCAGCTGGTCGTGCTCTCGGGGTCTGCCACGTGGCCTCACCATCTGCACTTATGGTTTATCGTCTATTTAGAATATCGGAATAAAATCAATTTATTTGACCAAGGACCATAATTCGAAAATTTTAAAATACGAGGGGGAAAGGGCACGTCTTTCGTCATAGACCTAACTTTCATAGTTCAGGATTCTTTATTGAGTTACATCCTAAAACCGGTCTACGTGGTCCTAGGTCTAAGGCCATCACTCATCTAAGATCATGACTTAGGCCTAAGATCAAACTTAGATTGATAAGATCATAACTTAGTCCTACGTTCTTGCCCGAATCTAGAGCCTGGGCTCTGATACCAACCTGGAGCCGCCCCGCACCCAGGCCTCGGTCCGGATACGTGCACCCGCCGTACTTCACTAAGGAGAGTACAAGGCGTCATGCGTAACATGCGAAAAATCCATAACATAAGTCGTGGACTCCCCATGCTAACAGTAAACATGGTAGTAAAATTTAGGAAGAATTAAAACTTTTCAAATTAAGCTACATCACTAATCACTAAGTTTCCCAAAAGTCGTAATCCCACAAAATAGCATAACCGAAATCCGAGAGTTCCATCATAGTCATAAGACAAAACTTCTTGGCAGCACAAAAGTCCTTAGAGCTAGCTCCCTTCATGCTCCTCGCCTATAGATAAGGTACTCCGGCTCGTCCTCGATCCATTCTATCTTGCATTATCCGGCTCTGGGGAAAACTAAAGTGTGATTGATAAAATCACCCAGCAAGAATACAATAAACTACCATGAAATACGTAAAGAATCATAACATGAATGTATTACCCCAGAACCTCAAATAACATAATTCATACCTGATCTTGGATCCTGAACTTACTTGACGTTTGGCTTAAGCATGTTTTAGGGAATGCTATACCATACCTGATCTTGGATCCTGACTTACTTGGCGTTCGGCTTAAGCATGTTTTAGGTAATGCTATACCAATAAGAACTTATAACCATTAACTGTAACATGCAACATGTCCATCATGATCGTGATTATGCAAGATGCAATGCATGATTTCATATGTCATGTCAAAACATCATTTTTGTCCCATAAGTAACATGTCGTAAAAACAGAAAGTGTCAATCAATTTAACCCCGATCTGAGCGGGTCCAGAACATCATCAGACCAATTAACCCCGGGTCCTGAACGGGTCCAGAACAGATATCAGATCAATTACCTGGATCTGAACGGGTCCAGAACAGATATCAGATCAATTAACCCTGATCTGAACGGGTCCAGAACAATATCAGATCAATTAACACCCGGATCTGAGCAGGTCTAGAACAGATATCAGACCAATTAACCCTAGATCTGAACGGGTCCAGAACAGATATCAGACCATTAAACCCAGGATCTGAACGGGGTCCATAACATATCATGCATCAGACCATTAACCCCGGGTCTGGAGTCGGTAGTCGCATGCTTGGACGGCAAAGGAATCATGAAGCTTTCTTTAAAAACATGGGACCGTAAAAACTTTTCATGCATAACGAAAAACATAGTCGCTTATAAAACTTGCTTGCATAAGTAAAATCCATAAAACCAGTTTCATGATCATCGTGATACATGTAGTGATATGCATGCAAGGTCATGACATGAATAGCGTATGCATTCCGTATAACATATCACATGCATGAATGCGGAAGCTAAATTCTTCCAGACTTTTACTTTATATGCATGGGGCGTTAAGCTAACCAAATAGGGTCATTTCCCTGATCCTTTGTCACAATGACATTTGGTGGAATCTTAGATACATTTCGTAAAAATTTCATATTACGTTGATAACCATAAAGGGACTCATTTACTTAATTTCTGAAATGGGTTAGGTTCTGAAGTCAAAACTGACCTATTTTAACCAAAAATTCAATTGCGGAAATCCGTGATTTGTTTTCAGAAATTCCAACTTGCACAAGTCATAACATGTGGAACTAATATTCTACCGAAATTTAGCCTATTTCCATATCTCTAAGTCCCCTTTCTGAGTCCAGAAAGTCGTTACTAAAACTTCAGGTTGGTTCCAGTGATTTCAGTTGAGAAGTTTGACTAAATTAATTCATATTAAATAGTCCAAAACTTGTTTTACCAAAATTCCAGTTGGCTTATCACTTTACTCATATATTATTACCATGCCAAAAATCAGCTTTATTAGTCATCTACAAGTTCTCCTTTCAAGCCAACAAAAGAGGCTACAATTCTGCTCAGTTCCCGTTTTTCAAGTCTGACCAGTCTTACCCAATATTTTATTAAAAATTAACCATAACTTATTTTTACCAAAATTCCAACTCTCATCTCTACTACACTCATGGGACTAGCTCTGTGACTAAAATCAGATTTATTGAAGGGTCGACAAGGTCCGCTTTTAATTCAGTTGAATCCAGTGATCAATGTCTGCCCAGCTCCAGAGTTTTCTACTGGAGCAGTTTTACAGTATAATTTCTTAAAAATAATCCGTAACTGATTTTAATGAAATTCCAACTCTCACTTGCACTACACTCACGAGGCTAGCTCTGTGGCCAAAAATCAGCTTACAATGAAGGGCTAAAAAGATCAGTTCCTAGCCATCTAAGACGCATTCTATTATGTCCAATTCCAGTGGTTTGCTATTTTGTCATCTATCCAAGTCAAAATGTCCATGTTACCTTCTACTCAATACTTGGGGCCGAAACTTGTGTGGTGTCTTAAACACATTTACAACACCTATTCAAGCATGCATTCACATTCAAGAGTCATCTTAGTCTAATCCTACAAACAACCTCATAAAGCTCCTAGCTTTCACATGTATACTTTTCTTAGGACCTTTTGTGTTACATTCACAAGTCAATCTTGTCTAGACCTACTTAGGTGAACCTTATTCACTCTAGGTCAGCCTTATTTCATATAGCATATAGGAAAAGACTTCATCTTTGAAGGAATAAATCACATGCAAAGCATTGTTCTTAGGGAACCACGAAGATATAATCTTGAACTTAAGATATTCATCTAAAGATTGAATCTTAAGAACCTCTAAGCATGTCAAGTCACAAACTCTTTAAATAAATCATGAGAGATCATTGTATACTTGCCTCTTCAAGCTAAAGCTCTTGTCTTTGCTTGGTTATGGAGTGAGTTGAGTTGAAATCCTTTTCCTTCTTCACCTTCAGCATACGGTTTTGATGAGAGAGGAAAGAAGAGGGTTAGTCTTCATTCAATAGTGAAAATAGGATATGTTTGAGGCTAGAGCATCTTACCAAAATGAGCTTGAGTGGAGATTCAAGTACCACAATATGTCTCCACCTAAGAAAGTTGATGGCTTTCACCTATTTGAACCATGGATGTCACGGTTTTGATGTGAAGGGGAGGACTCATGTTAGCTTCATTATTCACCAAAATAAGAATTCACTTAAGGAAGCTTGGAACAAGACTTACCTAGATGTCCTTCTTGAGTCTTGAAAGTGAAGTTGAACTCCTATCATCCAAGATGAAGGGGCCGAAATATTTGTGGTGATGGGAGGATGGAATCTTTGCTAAGTGTTACTTGGCTTGCTTGATGGTAGGTTCTAGATAAATGAAAGATTGTTATCTTGCAAAATTTAAAAATCTAGGGAACGAGGATGCATGGCCGATTTTTGGAGGGAGAAAATGGGGTTTGGACTGTAATTGAAACCATACGTCGGGGTATATATGATTGGTATCAGTCCACAACGCCAAAAAATTTGCATCACCAGACAGTGAACTCATTGCTATGGGTTTAATCCCAAAATTTTACACTCCTAGAGTCAAGATAATCAAAATGGCATCAACCTCCACCGAGTAGATTGAAGCTAAACACGGATGCAGCACATGGTCTACACACGGCAGCGGCAGGAGCAATTTGCGTTATAGCAACGGTGCATTCTTAGGAGCAATAGCATTCACTTACCATTATCGTCCACCAGCATTGCAGAGTTTCAAGCTGCATACTTCAGCTACCTTTTATTTGCCTCGCAGTGGCCATCAATTGATATTGAGGTTGATGCTCAACAAGTCCTTTCAATGGTCCACAACACTACTCAGCAGCATGCCTTAATATTTAAATCGCTATTGATATCAGGAGCATCGGAGATAACATATGTTCCTAGAGAGGCCCCAATCAGCCGGCACATTTTCTCGCACAATATGGTCAACTTCGACAGCAACTCACCATATTCACAACAGTAGCTGCCCTACCGCCATTAGTTCGAGCAAGCTATCAAACTGAAAGTACTCCATACATTCGCAATGGTCACAGCTCTGGATCAAATTAGTTGCCCATATCATATGATATGGGCAACGCGGGTACGCATGCTCTCCTCTGTCATACTACTACACTGTGGCATATTTCTTCCACATATTGCACACTCCATAGCATTGTTACCCATATCAATCGATATGGGTAACCTGGGTAACTTCTCCACCACAGATATTTGTTGCACTTTACGAATACAACTGCTGATATATATACCTTTCAATCACACTCCTAATCCTTTTTTATGTTGTGCATGGAACCTAGATTACAATGGCAACATCGGAGGAGCATACGTTGGCGACTTCAACAGCGACTGCAACATGTTACACCCATGCAACTCACGTTCCCTACACGATCTATTCTTTATATTCATGCAATTACACCAATCATATAAATATGTACGCTTTTTCCTTCGCCAAGGTTTTATCCACAAGGGTGGTTTTACTTGGCAGGTTTTAATGCGGCATATCGTATATGATTGGAGGCACCAACTTATATGTTCGTTATACTATTATTTGGTTTTCATTGATGATTCATTATAATATGGTATTCCTCCGCCATAAGTGAGGCATAATAAAATCATTTTCTCCCGTTTTAAAATATATATATATATATATATATATATATATATATATATCCTCCTATGTATACGCATGTAGGTATTTATACATTTCGTACACATATATCATATACACGCACATATACACATAGTGGTGTGTATGGTTCATATAACTCTATATTTCATGTACTACTTTCTTGAAGTTTCCCTTATTTAATTTGGCTTGGTATCACCTCAATAATAATTAAGTAAAGAGGGTTAAGTTGACTTAAGTAGCATGCACTAAAAGAAATTGTCGCTTTCATTCCGTCTCTTATTCATAGTTTTCACGTACATGATCGTTGGGGTACAACAATAGTGTTTTGAGAAAATATCAGAAGATGTCTTCACTGTATCTTGCCCGATGAAATATTCTGCACAGGATCCAAAATGTTCCCACCAACTATTGAACCACAACGGGATATGTTTCGTTGTGATCTGTTTTGTATCAAATATATTAACCATGTATGGGAACATCTGGAATTCTGGATATAAAAGTATTAAACCATGCCTGCTGGTAATCCCAATAATTGAAATCTGTTATGAAGAACGATGCCATAGAATATTGTTTGGGGAAACCAATTTTCTCTGTCAAGGACCTATATTCTTTGATCCATTCATCAGGTGAAATTATATATAATATTCTAAAGCTTGAATAAGCAATTTCATTTTGATTTTCTTTTGAAAAAAGGTGTTTTATTTCACAGATTTTGTCATAAGTAATATAGTTTGATAATAATCTGTTGTTTTTGTAGAATCCCATGATTTATAATAAAAAGTTTTTACCAAAATAATTTTGCAAAGCAATCATAGGATCCTTGTGAAAAAAGGAATGTTTTATTGTAGTAATATATTGGAAAAATGATTTTTTAATAAAATTATTTTCTGTACTACTTTCTTATAAGTAGGGAAAGTAGTAGTTTGTATTTGACTAGTACTAGGAGAAAATATTTTTTGTGAAACCGGTTTTTTCTCTACTACAGTAGAGGTTTGTGTTTGAAAAATATTGAGTTGATATTCCTCGAACCAATCCTGGAATTTTGCACTTTGAGGCAAGTTCTCAAGCATTGACAAGGTATTTGAGGTATTTGGGTTATTTTGAGAAGGAGATATTTCTGACGTGGGGCTTATTTGGGTTATATGGGGTAGCTTGGTATTGGATGTTGGAGACTTGAAGTTTCTTCTTCTTCGACCTTGTCGGCCCATGTTTTGCGGGATTGTGGAGTAGCTGGAAGGTTTCCCTTTATCCTTGGTTTTTCTGGGCATCATGTCTGTTTTTGGAGAAATTCTCGTGTCAGAAAATCTGGGACAGATTTGTATCTCCTTTAATAAATTCAATATCAAAATCATATATACTTAATAATGCTTGCCACCTGGCAAAAATCTGTTTTGAAGCTAGGTTTTTGACATCTTTTTGTAAAACTTCTTTTGCAGACTTGCAGTCTATACGTAAAAGAAATTTTTGATTTAGCAAATCACTTTGAAACTTTTGAATGCATAACACAATGCTCAATATTTCTTTTTTAATCGTAGAATATGATTTTGTGTGTCATTCCAATGACCAGAAGTATACTGAACTATTGACTCTTTCCCATTATATAGTTGTTTTAAAATTCCTCCATATCCTATATCAGACGCATCAGTTTCGACTATTTTTGGTAGATTAGGATCTGCAATATATAAACAAGGTATTTCTGATACAAGCTCCTTGATTTGCTTAAACTACTGTAGTATGTTCTTCAGTCTATTGAGGAGGATGTTTTTTAAGTCTATTATGCAATGGTTTGGATAGCTTCATTATATTGGGTATAAAATCAACAACATAATTTAATGATCCAAGAAACCTCTGTAATTGATTTTTATCTAATATTTATCTGGAAATTTGGAAGCAAATATCAAAGATCGCTCTATTGGTAAAATCGTCCCTTGCTGTAGATAATGACCTAGAAACCTTATTTTTGTTTGGAACAAGGACATTTTTGTTTTGATAATACAAGTCCATTTTTCTTGACTATATAGAAAAATGTTTTTATATTTTTAAAGTGTTCTTCTATAGATTTTTAAAATACTAATACATCATCTATATAGACAATACAAAAATGTGAATAATCCACAAAGATGTTATTAATTATTCTTTGGTATTCTGATGGAGCATTTTTTAGACCAAATGGCATCACTTTCCATTCGTATTGGCCAAATGGAACCGTAAATGCTGTTTATATATCGATCTTTCTCCGATATCTGTATTTGCCAAAAACCAAATTTCATATCAAATTTCGAATATATAAACGCGGAATGTAGTTTTGATAGTAGGTCTTTTTTATTTGGTATAGGATATCTTATCCATTTTAAAACTTTATTTAGAGGTTTATAGTTAATTACCAGTCTTGGTGATCTTCTTTCTATTTCAGAGCTTTATTTACATAAAATGCTGCACAACTCCATGGGGATCTAGACTTTTGTATGAGACCTTTCTTTTCTAACTCTTGTATTTCTTTTCTACAATGCTGCTCTAATTCTACATTCATTTGAATTGGTCTGGCCTTTGTTGGTATATTTTCTTCCTTGAATTCTGGTGTATATGGTAAGTCAACAATATGTTGTTTTCTTGACCAGAATGCATTTGGTAATTCTGAGCAAAGTTCTGATTCAAGTAGTTTTTTGTAGGTCATGTATTTTATTTTTATGATAGGATTTTCTAATGATTTTTGTATCTTAGCTGTAGATACTGTATCTTTAAGATTTTGTAAATGAAAATTTTTACTTTGAATAATCGCATTAATTTGTTCATTATGTATAGAACATGCCTTAATTAAATCTAAATTTTTTGTTTTAGGTTTTTCTAGAAACTCAAATTTAGTCTTTTATTTTGTACCTTAAAAGTTATAAACCTGTTATCTACATTGTATGGTGTTATTAGATTCATAAACGGAGTTCCTAAGATAACACCATGATGAATATCATCAACTACCAAAAAATGTGTTTTGATAGAGGTATTTGAATTTATAACAAGTGCTTCAGTTTTATATTTGACTTTAAGCTTAGAATTATTTGCTGCTGAAAGTCTAGTTGTTGTGGTTTCTCTATAGCAACTAGGAACCAGATCTGTTTTAATGCAATTTAGATCGGCTCCTGTATCAAAGAGAGCAATTGTATCTATATCATAAGTATTTGAAAATTTGATTTTGATTCTTATCAGATATTTTCTAGAAGTTATTTCACTTAGTGCAAATAAGAAATTAGATGGTATATTTGCAAGATTTTCTATTATGTTTGTTTCTTCTTCGATTGGAATATCTGGATTTACTTCTGTGTCTGACTCTTCAGTTATCTTTTTTAGAAGAATTTTTATAACTTCTGAGTCTTATTTTGTTTATCTTTGAGCTCTTTTAACTCAACTTTTACTTCTTTATTTCCTTTTGAAGGTTTGGTATAGATACATTTTGGTTTTTTGTTTGCTTATGTTTATGTAATATTTTTGTAAGATCATAATGGCTTGAAGCTATATTTGGTAGTAATTGATGTTTTTGTACATCTTTCTCTTTGGAAGTCTTATCTATAAATTTATCAAGAAGATCTTTTTGTATTGTAGGATCCTCTATATATTTCAAGATATCTAATATTGTTTCTTGATCTTTTGTTAAAACATATATTATTTTATCAGAAGATTCGGAAGAGGTGTTAAATTTCATCAACTTGCAGAGCTTCTTCAAATCCAGAGGATGATTAAGATGTATCGGATTCAGATGAGTCTATTAGAAGATTAGAAATTTTATCAAGAATTGATTCATCAAGATCTAATTCTTGTAATTTTGTATTAAACCTACAGTAGTTTGCAGTATGCCCTTTTTATGACATTTGTAACATTAAATATTTTTGAAATCTTTTGTATTGGTATTTTTCTTATAGGTGTTCACTTTCTATAAGGCTTTTTTGTATAGTTTTTGTTCTTATTTTTGTAATAGGTAGGTGTTTGAAACCTTCTAAAATTCCTATTGTATGTATTCTTCTTATTGTTTCTATTTTGATATGGAGATTGCTTATTATATTTTTTAGAACAATGTCCATTGCATTCTTTTTTATAAGATTGATCAGGCTCATTGTCAAATTGCTTACAAAAAGTAACTAACTCA
>AP025068.1:10556157-10626746 GCA_036186865.1 Eustoma russellianum
TAAACCTTCCTTCTGTATTATACTTTTTAGTTCTCCATAAGTATAGGCTGAATATGGAATAATTTATTGTCCTGACATATCTCTTATTTTATTTCTAACTTTTTCTCTTAATAAATTAGGGAGACCTGCAAGAAATTTTTCTTTCTAAAATGGTTGGTTTGAGTATTCCCTAAACATTACTCTAGTCAGGAAAGTGTTTTCATACCATTGGAAATCACTTAATTTTCTACATTTTAGATTTGATAGTAATTCCGCATTTTTATCTTTGATATGTGAGGGATCTCCTATAAAATGTAAAGATATGCATAATATAAGTGTAGCTACTGCATCAGGAATTGTTTCTCCCTCATTTGTATATATGGGATTATCATCTTGATCAATTTTTATTGCATCTAATATTTCTTGTCTCTGTAATGGGGTCAAATAATGATCCCACCAACCTTTAAGTTGACCAAAAAATCCAGAAATGAGATGCTCTGCTATTGCTTTATCATCTGTTGTTAGTTGTGTTCTGTACGCATTTGCTGCCATTGTCATTTGTTGTAGAATATTCAGAATTTGATATTCTGACATTCCATCTATTGTCCATGTATAAATGGAGTTTGAATTAAATCTATATTGTGAGATTGGTTTTATGTGTAAATCAGGAGATGTTTGGATAGGAATTATAGATCTATTCCATTCTATTTTCTGTAAAGAATGTGGTGTTGTTTGTGGATTTTGTTGTTGAAAGTGTTCAAGAGCTTGACTAATATCACTTTCAGAATCTGTTTTTACTTCTAAGGTATTTATTTTGGATGTAGTTGATGTTTCCTTTTCATTAGCTATTTTATTCCTAGTTCTATTAGCAATAGACATAGACGTAGAGTGTGTATCAGCTACGACTTCATTTGTGATGGAATTACTATTATCTAAACTTTTTTCTATCCTAGAGAGGTGTTCTTTTAGATTTTGTTTAAATTCTTTATTACTAAATACAGTGTTGACACTACTTGAGGATATTTGATAGGGGTTTAAATATAGGTTGTTTGAATTTGTGTGATGGTTGATTACTAGATGTGTGTATTGGTTGTTTTCCATAATGTTTTGCTATTTTGTCTAATTGTTTTCCTATTGTATTTAGGTGTGTGTTAGTGTAATTATTTTGTAAGATAATATTCTTTGTGTTCATGAGAGTTTCTTCTCCTGTATTTTTATATGGAATTGCTTCTATAGTAGTTCCTGAATAATCAACTTTTATCCCTAAAAGGGGTGGATGATTTGAAACCATCTTTTTCTGTGATGTATGTGTCGTCCAGGTTTTGTTAATTCTGTTAGTGGAGTTATATTTTTGAAAGGAAAAATGATATTATTTTGTGAAGCATATATTTCGAACCAGTCGAAAAAGTATATATTAATTTTATTGTTATTGATAAATTCATAATACTGTTCTTGAATTTGTTTTCTAGTATCATTATAGTGTCTAAAGAACCATTCTCTTTTATCTATATTTTTATTATTGTAAAATTCATTATGTAAAAGATTTTTGTTTACCACAAACTCTTTTTCTACGGCATTTAATTCATTTGCAATATTCTCAGTTATTGCAGACTGAGTCGGACTATTTGGTGGGCTGTATTCTGGTCTAGAATAAACTGGTTTTGGGATATCTGTAGTATAATTTGCATTTCGAAGAAAAGAATTTGTATTATCAATATCTGATGTTGAAAAGTGAGGTTTTTGATATGGAGTGTTTATGACAGATGGTATTTGTTAAAATCTTCCAAGATCTATTGTACTAGAACTGGTAGAAAATCTTCCAGGATTTATTGTACTAGAAGTGGAGGCTACATCAGTTATATCATTATCCCTAGTTGAGAAAGTTCTAGCAAAGCTTAGTTTTACAGATCCATCATTTAATTGTTTTATTTTTGTTAGTTCTGTATTTGGCTGATGTTTTTCTTGATTTATTGCTTTTACTGCTCCTTCAAGGATCCATTCTTGTGGAAGATTTACATCGTTCCATTTTATAGATCTGGAGATTATAGCATTAGATCTTGATAGATCTGTATGTAATATCATTGTTTCTCCTTTTTTCAAGGAGTTTTTTGGTTTAGGACCAAGAAACATGAAACTCATTACTTTATAATGAATACGATATATTAAAGCCAAAGGAATTGATCCTGGTAACATATCATATCCATGTGTTTTAATTTGTAAGACCAAAGTTTTTAATATTTGTGTATCTTTTAAGGAGCATGAAAAATTCGGATAGGAATCAAACGAGATTGGTCTTGTACAAAGACTAGACTCAACCGAGCTCAGAAGAGATTGTTCAAAGTTATTATGACGAATATCCCTTAGGACAATTAATATTGATGTATCTAAACCTTCTCTAGTTAAAGGTTTGATTCCTACTTGTATTAGTCCTACATGGAGATATTGGAAACCTTTCTTCCTATGTTTTTCAAGGGATTTATAAGAAAGTAATTGTATTGTTTCAAAGGGTTTCGAAAGAGGGATATCTCTATCTTCCGTTTTGATTATGTAGTCTGATTTTAGCATATTGAAGAGGGAAGACTCATGTATTTCAGATTTCTTAATCCTTGGAATGACCCAGTTGTTTACAGCTTTATCAAAATTTTCTATTATGACTTCTTCTGTATTAACTATCTTATTCGTATCTGTATTTGATGTAGAGCTAAATGAAGCAGATCTATTAAACATTTCTTCCATTCTTAGACTTTCTTTTAGATCTTGTTTATATTCTGGTTATAAACACCCTGACGCATACAGGATTTATTGCTCGTTGAAGAGGCTTATTACCCAGCATGTACAAGGCAAACACTCACCAGTTTATAAACAAATATCTGAAAATTATATAAGAATGAAAACAAATATCCTTAAATCTACTTCCCTTGGCTCTGATACCAAGTACCCACACAAATAAGATAGCTTCTTACAAAAGAAGATAGAATAGAAAGATGCAGATGCAGAAAGCTCAAGTAAAGTATATAAACAACAGATACAAAAATAGAATAACACAAAAAAGAACAAAATAATAAAAAGGAAGAAGGGAATAGGATTAGGCGGAACTAATCCAGCCAGTATGAACATAAAATAAAAGGGAGAAGGGAATAAGATTAGGCGGAACTAATTCCAGCCAGTATGAACATAAAATAAAAGGGAGAAGGGAATAGGATTAGGCGGTGTATAACCGTCCAAGATATATATATATTTAACAAAAATTTAAAAACTTAGAAGAACATAAATTTAAAGGAATCAAATCATACCATATATTTCTTCAAAAGTATTGGAGATACAAATATTGAAGGACTGCTGGGATTCTTGGGAGGAATCTGTGGTTATAAGAGTACTCTAGGGAGAGGGATGGATAAGGAGATCTAAGATAAGATCTGAGAAGTGTTGGACGTGAGAGAGTTTTCTATCTGAGTGAATGAAAACTTGTGCCCTCCTCTATCTGTTGCCCTCTCTTTTATAACACAAAAAAGAACAAAATAATAAAAAGGAAGAAGGGAATAGGATTAGGCAGAACTAATTCCAGCCAGTATGAATATAAAATAAAAGGGAGAAGGGAATAGGATTAGGCGGAACTAAATCCAGCCAGTATGAACATAAAATAAAAGGGAGAAGGGAATAGGATTAGGCGGTGTATAACCGTCCAAGATATATATATATTTAACAAAAATTTAAAAACTTAGAAGAATATAAATTTAAAGGAATCAAATCATACCATATATTTCTTCAAAAGTATTGGAGATACAAATATTGAAGGACTGCTGGGATTCTTGGGAGGAATCTGTGGTTATAAGAGTACTCTAGGGAGAGGGATGGATAAGGAGATCTAAGATAAGATCTGAGAGGTGTTGGACGTGAGAGAGTTTTCTATCTGAGGGAATGAAAACTTGTGCCCTCCTCTATCTGTTGCCCTCTCTTTTATAGAGTGGTGTAATCATTTTCTCTTCTTTTCTTTTCTTTTTTTTCTTTTTTTAAGTATGGGAAAATACAAAAAGTAACTATTACAAATTATCTTCATCTTCATCTTTTGTCTTCATCTTGCTATTCCCTGAATATGAGTATTACGTGCTTTTCCCGCAATATTGCGTCATCTTCTTCGGTCTTGGTGTATTCAGATGTATTCGTTATTGTCCAAGATGCTTGAAAATCTTCATTGGTGATATTTGTTATTGTATCTGTAACCTTTATCTTGGTAGATCTTCACCATTTGATTGTGTCTCTGATGATATTTTCCTGTTATTGCTGTAATCAATGTTGTCATTGGTAATCTTGTCTTTCCTTAGTAATATTGTCCTTCATTTGACGAATGTATCCTTTATTTTGCCGAATATATATGATGTGATTTGATTCCCCCTTTTTTTCAAATTGCTCATAAGTCAATTTCTTCTTCAATCTCAGGAATATCCGATGCTGTAGAGGATTTGGATGATTGCATGTATGGAGCAAAACGCTCTATTATTTGTTCCATATCCTCTTGATTTTTGGCGGATGCCAACTGAGCCTGCATCCTCTGCTTCATTATTAAGAAATTTTCATCTCCCGGTCTGAGTAATGGCGCAGGAGTCTTCATTTTGGCGTTCCAAAAAGTGATCTGTTCCATTGCCTTGGAGGGATTGAGACTATGTGGTATATTGAACGCCGTCCACCATTTTATATAGAATTCTCTCTTTATTAGCGGTATCATATTTTGAGTATATTCAACCCGCCATTGCATAACCCATGATAGATAAAACTTCATATGAAATACAAGAGGCTTGGAGAAATATTTTTCCTCTTCAGTGGGGTTATAGTGTTTTGAGAAAATATCAAAAGATGTCTTCACTGTATCTTGCCCGATGAAATATTCTGCACAGGATCCAAAATGTTTCCACCAACTATTGAACCACAACGGGATATGTTTCGTTGTGATTTGTTTTGTATCAAAATATATTAACCATGTATGGGAACATCTGGAATTCTGGATATAAAAAGTATTAAACCATGCATGCTGGTAATCCCAATAATTGAAATCTGTTGTGAAGAACGATGTCGTAGTATATTATTTGGGGAAACCAATTTTCTCTGTCAAGAACCCATATTCTTTGATCCATTCATCAGGTGAAATTATATATAATATTCTAAAGCTTGAATAAGCAATTTCATTTTGATTTTCTTTTGAAAAACTGTGTTTTATTTCAACAAATTTTGTCATAAGTAATATAGTTTGATAATAATCTGTTGTTTTTGTAGAATCCCATGATTTATAATAAAAGTTTTTACCAAAATAATTTTGCAAAGCAATCATAGGATCCTTGTGAAAAAAGGAATGTTCTATTGTAGTAATATATTGGAAAAATGATTTTTTAATGAAATTATTTTTCTGTACTACTTTCTTATAAGTAGGGAAAGTAGTAGTTTGTATTTGACTAGTACTAGGTGAAAATATTTTTTGTGAAACCGGTTTTTTTCTACTACAGTAGAGGTTTGTTTTTGAAAAATATTGAGTTGATATTTCTCGAACCAATCCTGGAATTCTGGATTTTGAGGCAAGTTCTCAAGCATTGACAAGGTATTTGAGGTATTTGGGTTATTCTGAGAAGGAGATATTTCTGACTTGGGGCTTATTTGGGTTATAGGGTAGCTGGTATTGGATGTTGGAGACTTGAAGTTTCTTCTTCTTCGACCTTGTCGGCCCATGTTTTGCGGGATTGTGGAGTAGCTGGAAGTTTCCCTTTATCCTTGGTTTTTCTAGGCATCATGTCTGTTTTTGGAGAAATTCTCGTGTCAGAAAATCTGGGACAGAATTTGTATCTCCTTTAATAAATTCAATATCAAAATCATATATACTTAACAATGCTTGCCACCTGGCAAAAATCTGTTTTGAAGAAAGGTTTTTGACATCTTTTTGTAAAACTTCTTTTTGCAGACTTGCAGTCTATACGTAAAAAAAAATTTTGATTTAGCAAATCACTTTGAAACTTTTGAATGCATAACACAATGCTCAATATTTCTTTTTTAATCGTAGAATATGATTTTTGTGTGTCATTCCAATGACCAGAAGTATACTGAACTATTGACTCTTTCCCATTATATAGTTGTTTTAAAATTCCCCCATATCCTATATCAGACGCATCGGTTTCGGCTATTTTTGGTAGATTAGGATCTACAATATATAAACAAGGTATTTCTGATACAAGATCCTTGATTTGCTTAACTACTGTAGTATGTTCTTCAGTCCATTGAGGAGGATGTTTTTTAAGTCTATTATGCAATGGTTTGGATAGCTTCATTATATTGTGTATAAAATCAACAACATAATTTAGTGATCCAAGAAACCTCTGTAATTGATTTTTATCTAATATTTTATCTGAAAATTTGGAAGCAAATATTAAAGATCGCTCTATTGGTAAAATCGTCCCTTGCTGTAGATAATGACCTAGAAACCTTATTTTTGTTTGGAACAAGGACATTTTTGTTTTTGATAATACAAGTCCATTTTTCTTGACTATATAGAAAAATGTTTTTATATTTTTAAAGTGTTCTTCTATAGATTTTGAAAATACTAATACATCATCTATATAGACAATACAAAAATTTGAATAATCCATAAAGATGTTATTCATTATTCTTTGGTATTCTGATGGAGCATCTTTTAGACCAAATGGCATCACTTTCCATTCGTATTGGCCAAATGGAACCGTAAATGCTGTTTTATATCGATATTTCTCCGATATCTGTATTTGCCAAAAACCAGATTTTATATCAAATTTCGAATATATAAACGCGGGATGTAGTTTTGATAGTAGGTCTTTTTTATTTGGTATAGGATAGCTTATCCATTTTAAAGCTTTATTTAGAGGTTTATAGTTAATTACCAGTCTTGGTGATCCTCTTTCTATTTCAGAGCTTTTATTTACATAAAATGCTGCACAACTCCATGGGGATCTAGACTTTTGTATGAGACCTTTCTTTTCTAACTCTTGTATTTCTTTTCTACAATGCTGCTCTAATTCTGCATTCATTTGAATTGGTCTAGCCTTTGTTGGAATATTTTCTTCCTTGAATTCTGGTGTATATGGTAAGTCAACAATATGTTGTTTACTTGACCAGAATGCATTTGGTAATTCTGAGCAAAGTTCTGATTCAAGTAGTTTTTGTAGGTCATGTATTTTATTTTTATGATAGGATTTTCTAATGATTTTTGTATCTTAGCTGTAGATACTGTATCTTTAAGATTTTGTAAATGAAAATTTTTTACTTTGAATAATCGCATTAATTTGTTCATTATGTATAGAACATGCCTTAATTAAATCTAAATTTTTTGTTTTAGGTTTTTCTAGAAACTCAAATTTAAGTCTTTTATTTTGTACCTTAAAAGTTATAAACCTGTTATCTACATTGTAAGGTGTTATTAGTGTTGTACCCCAACGACATGTACTTGGAACTATGAATAAGTGACGGAATGGAAACAATGACTTCTTTACGTGCATGTTACTTAAGCTCACTTAGCACTCTCTCAGTTACATGATGTATTCCATGTTTCCCAACTTCGCCGATATGTATATGATCCTAGCCACATTCTTGAGGACCAACAGTTGAAGGTTGAAGATGATGTATCTTAGGAAGAGGAACCCTTAAGGATTGTTGATCTGAAAGAAAAAGCCTTAAGAAAGAGAACCATACCCATGGTGAAGGTACAATGGAGGCATCATTCGGAGGCAGAAGCGACATGGGAAACAGAGGAAGATATGAGAAGTAGGTATCCACATATTTTTGACTAGTTCTGAAGTTTCGAGGACGAAACTTATGATAAGGGGGGGAGGATGTTGTACCCCAACGACATGTACTTGGAACTATGAATAAGTGACGGAATGGAAACAATGACTTCTTTACGTGCATGTTACTTAAGCTCACTTGGCACTCTTTACTTAAATACTTTTGTGATGGATAATAAATAATTATATAAGGGGACGACACAAGGTATTGTGATACCTTATGAATTTTGGCTAAGAGGCCTTGATCAATCATAAAACAATTTTCGTTTCATAAGAATGCAAGCCTAATTGATCCTCACAAAGCAAGATTAAAATCATATTAGATAAAATAGATAGTAGCATAAATTATATAAATGTGGGACATGTTAATTATGAAATAATCAAAACATCCCAAAGGCCCCAATTTTCGGCCATACCCAAGGTTCTAGACCTCTCCTCATTTTGTTTTTACCTAAAATAATTACCTAAACAATTGGATTAAACAAATAGAATCAAATGAAGCATGCAAGAGACAAGCCTAATAAAATACTACAAGCATGCACACATGAGAGACAAAAAGTGGTCAAGACCACTCCTCCATGCATGGTGTTTCCCTTCCCTTTATTTTTGACCCATGCGTAGGTTCCCCTCCCCATTTCCCCCAACATGTGCTATTTTAATTATTCCTACAAACTCATTTCTAACCATCTTGGAAATCCTCTCAAGACTAGCCAACACTTAGCAAAATCTCTCCCTCCACACTCTCCAACTTTCGGCCTCCACCCTTGAAGGCTAGAAGCCCTCACCCAAGCTCCATCTTCAAGCTAAGAAGTGATTAGGTAAGTTCTCTTCTAAGTCCATTAAGTAATTTCTTCATGCATGTTGGTGAAGCTCACATGAACTCTTGTTCTCCACATCAAAACCGTGGCCTCCATGGTTCAAATAGGTGAAAGCCATCAACTTTCTTAGGTGGTGACATTTTGTGGTGCTTGAATCTCCACTCCAAACTCATTTTGGTAAGATGCTTTAGCCTCAAATAAATCATATTTCCTCTATTTGAATAAAGACTAATCTTTTCCTTCCATTCTCTCTTAAAACCGTATGCACAAAGAAGGAGGAGAAGGATTTCAACTCAACTCACTCCATAACCAAGCAAAGGCAAGAGCTTTAGCTTGAAGAGGCAAGTATACACTAGACTCTCATGATTTATTTGAAGAATTAGTGACTTGAATGGCTAGATGTTCCTAAGATGTGAACTTTAGAAGAAAACACTAAGCTCATGTTTGTACCTTAGTAATTCCTTAAGAACATTATCTTGCATGTAACTAATTCCTTCAAGGATGCAATCTTTTCTTACATGCAATGTGAAATGGGGCTGTCTTAAGATGAATTAAGGTCTACCCAAGTAAGTCTAGGCTAGATTAACTCTTGGGTGAAACTTGTGAAGACCTAAGAAAGCATGCATGTGTTAAATGTGAGTTTTATGGGGTTCTTTGGGTAAGATTGGAATAAAATGGTACTTGAATGTGTTGCATGCTTAAATAAGTGTTGTGAAAATGTGTTCTTGGTATCACCTAAATTTCGGCCTAAAGAATGAAGACGAAGGTGAGTTGAATCCAAGAAAGAACATCTTTTGTGAGCAAGTATGCTAGTGGTTGTGAACAAACTACCCACTGTTTTGACATGGTGTAACGAGGACTCAATAAGAGGAATGAAATCTGGACATTCATAGGAAAAAGGTGTATGTGATGACTAATAAGTTATTTCATAAGCACAAGATAATTAGTGGTCGCTTGACACGAAAAGAGGGTAAAATGTCAAACCACTGGAGCTGGACAAAATTGGACAGTGAGATGTGTGACCTTAAACTGAACCTTAATGACGTGATATCAAATTGGTTTTTGGTATGATGTTAGTCCTATGTGTTTAGCAAATGTGAGAGTTGGAATTGTGGTAAAATAAGTTATGGATTATTTTTAATAAATGTTTTGGTGAAACTGCTCAGGCTGGAAATTCTGGAACTGGACAGAATAGAGTGACGTTTTAGATGGTTTAAGAACTGACCTTACAGACATTAAATGAAGCTAATTTTTGGTACAAAGTTAGCCTTATGAATGTAGCAGAAGTGAGAGTTGGATTTCATCAAAATAAGTTAAGGATTAGTTTTAAGAAATTACGCGGTAAAACTACTCTAGTAACAAATTCTGGAGCTGAGAAGAATTGACCATTGATTTCAGCGTATTAAGAGAGGACCTTGTGAACCTTCAATAAATCTGATTTTTGGCATAAACCTAGCCCCATGAGTGTAGTAGAGATACCAGCTGGAAGTTTGGTAAAATGAGCTATGGTTAATGTTTAATAAAATATTTGGTAAGACTGGTCAGACATGCAAAACGGAAATTGAGCAGAATAGTGACCTCTTTTCACTGACTTGAAAAGGGACCTTGTAGATGACCAATAAAGCTGATTTTTGGCATAATAATAATCCTATGAGGGTAGTAGACACGCCAGCTGGAATCTTGGTAAAATAAGTTTTGGATTATGTTTAATGAATTATTTGGTAAAACTGCTCAACTGAAATTACTGGAGCCAACCTGAAATTAGTAACGACTTTCCAGGCCTCAGAAAGGGGACTTAGAGATATGAAAATGGGCTAAATTTCGGTAGGATACTAGTTCCACATGTTTATGACTTGGGCGGATTGGAATTTCTGGAAAACGAATTACGAATTTGCCGCAATTGAATTCTTAGTAAAATCTGTCAGCTCAGCCTCAGCACCTAACCCAGTTCGGAAAGTAAGTAAATAAGCCCCTTTGCGGTTATTGAAATAATCTGAAATTTTATGGCATGTATCTAAGATTCCACCAAACATATTTGTGACAAAAGAATTATGGAAATGGACCTAATTGGTTAGCTTAACCGCCCTATGAATATGAAGTAAAAGTCTTGGAAATATTTAGCTTCCAAATTCATGTATGTTGATATGTTATAAGGAATGCATACGATTATTCATATCATGGCTTGCATTTCATATCACGGCATGTATCATGCATGATCATGAAACTGATTTTCATGGATTTTATGATTCAAGCAAGTTGTACAAGCGACTATCTTTTCGTTATGCATGAAAAGTTTTTACGGTCCCATGTTTTTAAAGAAAGCTTCATGAATCCTTTGCCGGCCAAGCATGCGACTAACCCGACTCCGGACCCGGGGTTAATTGGTCTGATGATATGATATGTTCTGGACCCGCTCAGATCCGGGGTTAATTGATCTGATATCTGTTCTGGACCCGCTCAGATCCGGGGTTAATTGATCTGATATCTGTTCTGGACCTGCTCAGAACTGGGGTTAATTGATCTGATATCTGTTCTGGACCCGCTCAGATCCGGGGTTAATTGATCTGATATCTGTTCTGGACCCGTTCAGGCCCGGGGTTAATTGGTCTGATATCTGTTCTGGACCCGCTCAGATCCGGGGTTAATTGATCTGACACTCTGTTTTTACGACATGTTACTTTATGGGACCAAAATGATGTTTTGACATGACATGACATCATGCATTGCATCTTGCATAATTCATGATCATGAGGACACGTTGCATGTTACAGTAAATGGTTATAAGTTATTATTGGTATAGCATTCCCTAATAACATGCTTAAGACGAACGCTAAGTAAGTTCAGGATCCAAGATCAGGTATGGTATAGCATTCCCTAAAACATGCCTAAGCCGAACGTCAAGTAAGTACAGGATCCAAGAGCAGGTATGAATTATGATTATTTGAGGTTTTTGGGGTAATACATTCATGTTATGATTCTTTACGTATTTCATGCTAGTTTACTGTATTCTTGCTGGGTGATTTTTATCACTCACACTTTATTTTTCCCCAGAGCCGGAGAATGCCAAGATAGAATGGATTGAGGACGAGCCGAGAGTACCTTATCCATAGGCGAGGAGTATGAAGAGAGCTAAGCTTAAGGACTTTTGTGCTGCCAAGACGATTTGTATTATGACTATGTTTAAACTCTCTGGATTGTCGGTTATGTTATGATTGTGGTATTACTACTTTTGGGAACTCAGTAAATTAGTGATGCATGTTTGATTTGAAAAATTTTAATTCTGCCTAAATTTTACTACCATGTTGAATGATAGCATGGGAGTCCATGACTTATGTTATGGATGTTCACATGTTATGCATGACGTCTTGTACTCTCCTCAGTGAAGTACGGCGGGTGCACCGTATCTGGACGAGGCCGGGTGCGGGGCGCTACAGGTGGTATCAGAGCCCAGGCTCTAGATTTCGGGCAGAACGTAGGACTAAGTTATGATCTTAGCAATCTAAGTTTGATCTTAGACCTAAGTCATGATCTTAGATGAGTGATGACCTTAGACTAGGACCACTTAGACCGGGTTTAGGATGTAATTTAATAACTAATCCTAAACTATGAAAGCTAAGTCTATGACATAAGACGTGCCCTTTTATCTCCTTTACTTAAGAGTTTTCGATTTTGGTTCTTAGTCAAATTCGATTGATTTTAATTCCGATGGTCTAAATAGATGCTAAACCCATAAGTGCATATGGTGAGACCACGAGGCAGACCTCCGAGAGCACAACCAGCTGCTCGGGAGCCCATTCCACCGCCACCAGCAGAGGTCCCGCCGCCACCTCAGCCGGACCAGAATCCTCCACCACCAGCTCCACAGGCACCTGTTCCTCCGGTCATTCCAGACATGAATGTTTTTCAGGCTTTTTGCCAAGTTGTTACTCAGATAGGGCAAGGCTTAATTCATCAGAATGCTCCACCTCAGCCACATCAGCCAGTAAGGGATGCCCAATACTATTTTGAGAAGCTCAAGAGGGCTAACGTACCCCCGTTTGAAGGAAAGCCAGACCCTGATGTCGCAGAAAAGTGGCTAGATGAAGTTGAAAACTATTTTGAGCTAATTCAGGCCCCAGAGGAGATGAAAGCTCAGGCCATCCGACCTTTCTTGATCAGTGAGGCCAATCAATGGTGGAAGACAAATCTGCAGCCTTTGCCTAGACGGATTGCCTGGGAGAGATTTCTACAAGAATTCCATAAGTTCTATATTCCCCCATCTGTCAAATTACAAAAGAGACATGAATTTGAATCTTTAAAGCAAGAGCCGAGCATGACAGTAGCGGAGTACGCAAATAAGTTCATTGCACTTGGGAGGTTCCAGCCCGTTACGATGAATGACGAAGAGACAAAAATGCTAAAGTTTGAAAGAGGCCTGAATCCGAGGATTAGGACGTGGTTGGTAAATGCAAATCCTACCAATTTTGGAGCACTTCTGGATGCATGCTACCGCATAGAGAGAGATATTATCCGAAGAGATGACGTGGGCCAGAAACGAGAAAGACAAGGGACCGGTAATGAGAAATATAAGAAAGTGTCAAAGAAGAATTTCAGAGGATCAGTTCGTCAAGGACAGAATCAGCACCGCAAGCAAAAACAGAATAATCAGTAGAAGAATCAGACTTCCTCTCAACAGCCAGCAATATCGGTTTGCTCTCACTGCCAGAAGAGGCATGTGGGTGAGTGCAGGTGGAAAACAGGAAGGTGCTTTGGATGCGGCAAGGATGGCCACATGATTAAAGATTGTCCCGAAAAAGGAGCGCAGTCGCAGCATCAACAAAAGAACCAGCGGCCCCGTACAAATGCAAGAGTGCACGCTATGACGGATGCGGATGTCGAGGAGACTGCTGATGTAGTGACGGGTAAGATTTAAAGTTTTATGCCTTCAATACATTTCACTTATGCATGTCTATCATATTGCTTAGTAAAATGTGCATGGTTCAGGAACTATATTAGTGTGTAGCATACCTGCAAATGTGTTGTTCGACAGTGGCGCTAGCCACTCATTTATCTCCCGGAAGTTTGCTAAGAATATCGATCATGATCCAGTCCGATTAGATTCACCTTATAGAGTACAAGCAGCTGGCGATCAGGTGCTTGTTTCCCCTCACATATTCAGAAATTGTGCACTTGAGTTTAATGACCAGACATTTGAGGCCAATTTGATCCCCATACCTATGAGTGATTTTGATGTGATACTTGGAATGGATTGGCTCTCAAAGAATCATGCTCACATTGACTGCCGAAGCAGGCAGGTCATCATTAAGGACCCAGCTCGAGAAGAGATGTCATTCCAAGGAGGAACCAAATTAAAGAAACCATCTAAGAAAGTCTTTGTTAACGCAAGTCGTGCCAGCCAAGCATTAAGGAAGGGTCATAAAGGATTCTTGGTTTATGTTCTAAGTGCTGAACAAGAAGGCCCTACCCTTACAGAAGTTCCAATTGTTAAAGAGTACCCTGATGTATTTCCCGATGATTTGCCTGGACTACCTCCTGATCGGGAGATCGCTTTCGAAATCAACCTTGTTCCAGGAGCGGAACTCATATCGAAAGCCCCTTATAGCATGGCACCTGCTGAACTAAAGGAATTAAAGGAACAATTATACGAACTGTTAGAGAAGAAACTTATTCGCCCCAGTGTTTCACCACGGGGTGCTCCGGTGCTATTTGTGAAAAAGAAAGATGGAAGTATGCGCTTATGCATCGATTACTGGGAGCTCAACAAAATTACCATAAAGAACAAGTACCCGTTGCCCCGGATTGATGACTTATTCGACCAGCTCAGGGTAAGTAAATCATAAGTTTAACTTGAATAAGATTTAAATCTTTTCCAAAACCCTATCTAAAGTATCTTAATGCAGGGATCTCGAATTTTTAGTAAGATAGACCTACGATCTGGGTACTTCCAGTTAAAGATAAAGGCGGAAGATGTCCCTAAGACTGCTTTCAGGACCCGATATGGACACTATGAGTTCCTAGTCATGCCTTTTGGTTTGACCAATGCCCCTGCCGCCTTTATGGATCTCATGAATCGAATCTTCCAAGAACAGTTGGATAAATTCGTGGTGGTCTTCATAGATGATATCTTGATATACTCACCCGACGAAGAGACCCACGCAGCCCATTTGAGGACAGTCCTAAACATTCTAAGAGCAAGACAGTTATATGCCAAGTTCAGTAAATGCGAGTTTTTGCTGCGAAGTGTATCCTTCCTTGGTCATATGATTTCAGAAGATGGGATTTCAGTAGATCCCAAGAAGATTGAAGCTATCACAGAATGGCCCAGACCAACGAATGTTACTGAAGTAAGAAGTTTTCTCGGACTGGCCGGATATTACAGAAAGTTTGTTGAAGGATTCTCGAGGATAGCTGTTCCTCTCACCAGATTGACCCAAAAGAAAACAAAGTTCGAGTGGAGTGCCGACTGTGAAAGGAGTTTCTCGGAGCTAAAAGCAAAGTTGACGTCCGCACCTATCATAGCTCAACCCACTCCTGGTGAGAAGTATGTAGTATATAGTGATGCTTCGAAAAATGGTCTCGGATGTGTTCTTATGCAGAATGACAAAGTGATAGCTTATGCATCCCGACAATTGAAGCCATTTGAGCAAAACTATCCTGTCCACGATCTTGAACTTGCTGCAGTGGTTTTTGCATTAAAGATATGGAGGCATTACTTGTATGGCGAACGGTGTGAAATTTATACAGATCACAAGAGCCTAAAGTACCTGTTTACCCAGAAGGAGCTTAATATGCGGCAGCGCAGATGGCTGGAGTTAATAAAGGATTATGACCTTTCCATTCAGTGTCATCCGAGAAAAGCTAACAAGGTTGCTGATGCATTAAGTCGGAAAGCAAGTCACCCACGGCAACCACCTCTCCAGTGAGACATGGAAGAGTTCGGTTTAGAAGAAGTTGACTCAGTCGATGAGGTTCTCGCCAAGCTAGTTCTTGTTCCTTCATTGATTGATAAGATCAAAGAGGCTCAAGGGAATGATGAAGCATTGAGGAAAATCAAAGAAAGGATGAAAGACAAGCCACGAGACGACTTTGAAGTTTGCAGCGACGGCTGTTTATGGTATCGAGGACGGTTGTGTGTCCCCGAAGGCAAAGAACTTAAAGATGAAGTTTTGATGCAAGCTCATAATTCTTGATTGTCTATACACCCTGGAGCTAATAAGATGTACCAAGATCTCAAGGAAAAGTTTTGGTGGCCCGGTATGAAGAATCAAATAGCAGAATTTGTCGAGCGATGTCTAATTTGTCAAAGAGTAAAAGCCGAGCACCAAAGACCCGCTGGATTATTGCAACCCTTAGAGGTGCCGGAATGGAAATGGGATCACATCACCATGGACTTTGTAACCGACTTACCCAAGACTAAGTATGGGAATGATGCTATATGGGTCATCGTGGATCGTTTGACTAAGTCCGCACACTTTTTGGCTATGACGATTAAGGCATCTATGGAGAAGTTAGCCTCTATGTACATTGACCATATCGTTTGCTTGCATGGGGTTCTCGTAAATATCGTATGTGACCGCGACCCCCGTTTCACTTCGAGGTTTTGGAGAGCCTTTCAAAAGGCAATGGGCACAGAGATTAGAATGAGTTCCGCATTTCATCCTCAAACAGATGGACAATCGGAAAGAACAATCCAAACCCTTGAGGATATGCTCCGCGCTTGCATCCTTGATTTTGGAGGAAGCTGGGATAGAAGCCTTAAGCTCGTTGAGTTCTCTTATAATAATAGCTTCCACAGGTCTATCGGGATGGCACCATATGAAGCGTTGTATGGACGAAAATGTCGATCCCCACTCTATTGGGATGAGATTGGAGACAAGATCTATGTGGGACCCGACATTGTTGAGCAAACACGAGAAAAGGTGAAGCTTGTCCAGCAAAGACTAAGAGCGGCACAAGATAGAACGAAGATATGGGCAGACGAAAGAAGGAGACCTTTGGAGTTCCAAGAAGGAGAGAAAGTTTTTCTAAAGGTTTCTCCGACTAAGGGTGTTAAAAGATTTGGCATCAAAGGAAAGTTAAGCCCAAGATTCGTTGGACCTTATGAGATACTTGAGAGAGTGGGCGAAGTTGCATACCGCTTGGCGTTGCCACCATCTCTCTCTCAGTTACATGATGTATTCCATGTTTTCCAACTTCGCCGATATGTATATGATCCTAGCCACATTCTTGAGGACCAACAGTTGAAGGTTGAAGATGATGTATCTTACGAAGAGGAACCCTTAAGGATTGTTGATCTGAAAGAAAAATCCTTAAGAAAGAGAACCATACTCATGGTGAAGGTACAATGGAGGCATCATTCGGAGGCAGAAGCGACATGGGAAACAGAGGAAGATATGAGAAGTAGGTATCCACATATTTTTGACTAGTTCTGAAGTTTCGAGGACGAAACTTATGATTAGGGGGGGAGGATGTTTTACCCCAACGACATGTACTTGGAACTATGAATAAGTGACGGAATGGAAACAATGACTTCTTTACGTGCATGTTACTTAAGCTCACTTAGCACTCTTTACTTAAATACTTTTGTGATGGATAATAAATAATTATATAAGGGGACGACACAAGGTATTGTGATACCTTATGAATTTCGGCTAAGAGGCCTTGATCAATCATAAAACAATTTTCGTTTCATAAGAATGCAAGCCTAATTAATCCTCACAAAGCAAGATTAAAATCATATTAGATAAAATAGATAGTAGCATAAATTATATAAATGTGGGACATGTTAATTATGAAATAATCAAAACACCCCAAAGGCCCCAATTTTCGGCCATACACAAGGTTCTAGACCTCTCCTCATTTTGTTTTTACCTAAAATAATTACCTAAACAATTGGATTAAACAAATAGAATCAAATGAAGCATGCAAGAGACAAGCCTAATAAAATACTACAAGCATGCACACATGAGAGACAAAAAGTGGTCAAGACCACTCCTCCATGCATGGTGTTTCCCTTCCCTTTTTTTTTGACCCATGCGTAGGTTCCCCTCCCCATTTCCCCCAACATGTGCTATTTTAATTATTCCTACAAGCTCATTTCTAACCATCTTGGAAATCCTCTCAAGACTAGCCAACACTCAGCAAAATCTCTCCCTCCACACTCTCCAACTTTCGGCCTCCACCCTTGAAGGCTAGAAGCCCTCACCCAAGCTCCATCTTCAAGCTAAGAAGTGATTAGGTAAGTTCTCTTCTAAGTCCATTAAGTAATTTCTTCATGCATGTTGGTGAAGCTCACATGAACTCTTGTTCTCCACATCAAAACCGTGGCCTCCATGGTTCAAATAGGTGAAAGCCATCAACTTTCTTAGGTGGTGACATCTTGTGGTGCTTGAATCTCCACTTCAAACTCATTTTGGTAAGATGCTTTAGCCTCAAATAAATACTATTTCCTCTATTTGAATAAAGACTAATCTTTTCCTTCCATTCTCTCTTAAAACCGTATGCACAAAGAAGGAGGAGAAGGATTTCAACTCAACTCACTCCATAACCAAGCAAAGGCAAGAGCTTTAGCTTGAAGAGGCAAGTATACACTAGACTCTCATGATTTATTTGAAGAATTAGTGACTTGAATGGCTAGATGTTCCTAAGATGTGAACTTTAGAAGAAAACACTAAGTTCATGTTTGTACCTTAGTAATTCCTTAAGAACATTATCTTGCATGTAACTAATTCCTTCAAGGATGCAATCTTTTCTTACATGCAATGTGAAATGGGGCTGTCTTAAGATGAATTAAGGTCTACCCAAGTAAGTCTAGGCTAGATTAACTCTTGGGTGAAACTTGTGAAGACCTAAGAAAGCGTGCATGTGTTAAATGTGAGTTTTATGGGGTTGTTTGGGTAAGATTGGAATAAAATGGTACTTGAATGTGTTGCATGCTTAAATAAGTGTTGTGAAAATGTGTTCTTGGTATCACCTAAATTTCGGCCTAAAGAATGAAGACGAAGGTGAGTTGAATCCAAGAAAGAACATCTTTTGTGAGCAAGTATGCTAGTGGTTGTGAACAAACTACCCACTGTTTTGACATGGTGTAAAGAGGACTCAATAAGAGGAATGAAATCTGGACATTCATAGGAAAAAGGTGTATGTGATGACTAATAAGTTATTTCATAAGCACAAGATAATTAGTGGTCGCTTGACACGAAAAGAGGGTAAAATGTCAAACCACTGGAGCTGGACAAAATTGGACAGTGAGATATGTGACCTTAAACTGAACCTTAATGACGTGATATCAAATTGGTTTTTGGTATGATGTTAGTCCTATGTGTTTAGCAAATGTGAGATTTGGAATTGTGGTAAAATAAGTTATGGATTATTTTTAATAAATGTTTTGGTGAAACTGCTCAGGCTGGAAATTCTGGAACTGGACAGAATAGAGTGACGTTTTAGATGGTTTAAGAACTGACCTTACAGACATTAAATGAAGCTAATTTTTGGTACAAAGTTAGCCTTATGAATGTAGCAGAAGTGAGAGTTGGAATTTCATCAAAATAAGTTAAGGATTATTTTTAAGAAATTACGCGGTAAAACTACTCTAGTAACAAATTCTGGAGCTGAGAAGAATTGACCATTGATTTCAACGTATTAAGAGAGGACCTTGTGAACCTTCAATAAATCTGATTTTTGGCATAAACCTAGCCCCATGAGTTTAGTAGAGATACCAGCTGGAAGTTTGGTAAAATGAGCTATGGTTAATGTTTAATAAAATATTTGGTAAGACTGGTCAGACCTGCAAAACGGGAATTGAGCAGAATAGTGACCTCTTTTCACTGACTTGAAAAGGGACCTTGTAGATGACCAATAAATCTGATTTTTGGCATGATAATAATCCTATGAGTGTAGTAGACACGCCAGCTGGAATCTTGGTAAAATAAGTTCTGGATTATGTTTAATGAATTATTTGGTAAACCTGCTCAACTGAAATTACTGGAGCCAACCTGAAATTAGTAACGACTTTTCAGGCCTCAGAAAGGGGACTTAGAGATATGAAAATGGGCTAAATTTCGGTAGGATACTAGTTCCACATGTTTATGACTTGGGCGAGTTGGAATTTCTGGAAAACGAATTACGGATTCGCCGCAATTGAATTCTTAGTAAAATCTGTCAGCTCAGCCTCAGCACCTAACCCAGTTCGGAAAGTAAGTAAATAAGCCCCTTTGCGGTTATTGAAATAATCTGAAATTTTATGGCATGTATCTAAGATTCCACCAAACATATTTGTGACAAAAGAATTATGGAAATGGACCTAATTGGTTAGCTTAACCGCCCTATGAATATGAAGTAAAAGTCTTGGAAATATTTAGCTTCCAAATTCATGTATGTTGATATGTTATAAGGAATGCATACGATTATTCATATCATGGCTTGCATTTCATATCACGGCATGTATCATGCATGATCATGAAACTGATTTTCATGGATTTTATGATTCAAGCAAGTTGTACAAGCGACTATCTTTTCGTTATGCATGAAAAGTTTTTACGGTCCCATGTTTTTAAAGAAAGCTTCATGAATCCTTTGCCGGCCAAGCATGCGACTAACCCGACTCCGGACCCGGGGTTAATTGGTCTGATGATATGATATGTTCTGGACCCGCTCAGATCCGGGGTTAATTGATCTGATATCTGTTCTGGACCCGCTCAGATCCGGGGTTAATTGATCTGATATCTGTTCTGGACCTGCTCAGAACTGGGGTTAATTGATCTGATATCTGTTCTGGACCCGCTCAGATCCGGGGTTAATTGATCTGATATCTGTTCTGGACCCGTTCAGGCCCGGGGTTAATTGGTCTGATATCTGTTCTGGACCCGCTCAGATCCGGGGTTAATTGATCTGACACTCTGTTTTTACGACATGTTACTTTATGGGACCAAAATGATGTTTTGACATGACATGACATCATGCATTGCATCTTGCATAATTCATGATCATGAGGACACGTTGCATGTTACAGTAATTGGTTATAAGTTATTATTGGTATAGCATTCCCTAATAACATGCTTAAGACGAACGCTAAGTAAGTTCAGGATCCAAGATCAGGTATGGTATAGCATTCCCTAAAACATGCCTAAGCCGAACGTCAAGTAAGTACAGGATCCAAGAGCAGGTATGAATTATGATTATTTGAGGTTTTTGGGGTAATACATTCATGTTATGATTCTTTACGTATTTCATGCTAGTTTACTGTATTCTTGCTGGGTGATTTTTATCACTCACACATTATTTTTCCCCAGAGACGGAGAATGCCAAGATAGAATGGATTGAGGACGAGCCGAGAGTACCTTATCCATAGGCGAGGAGTATGAAGAGAGCTAAGCTTAAGGACTTTTGTGCTGCCAAGACGATTTGTATTATGACTATGTTTAAACTCTCTGGATTGTCGGTTATGTTTTGATTGTGGTATTACTACTTTTGGGAACTCAGTAAATTAATGATGCATGTTTGATTTGAAAAATTTTAATTCTGTCTAAATTTTACTACCATGTTGAATGATAGCATGGGAGTCCACGACTTATGTTATGGATGTTCACATGTTATACATGACGCCTTGTACTCTCCGGACCCGGGGCCGGGTGCGGGGCGCTACAATTAGATTCATAAACGGAGTTTCTAAGGTAACACCATGATGAATATCATCAACTACCAAAAATTGTGTTTTGATAGAGGTATTTGAATTTATAACAAGTGCTTCAGTTTTATATTTGACTTTAAGCTTAGAATTATTTGCTGCTGAAAGTCTAGTTGTTGTGGGTTCTCTATAGCAACTAGGAACCAGATCTGTTTTAATGCAATTTAGATCGGCTCCTGTATCAAACAGAGCAATTGTATCTATATCATAAGTATTTGAAAATTTGATTTTGATTCTTATCAGATATTTTCTAGAAGTTATTTCTCTTAGTGCAAATAAGAAATCAGATGGTATATTTGTAAGATTTTCTATTATGTTTGTTTCTTCGATTGGAATATCTGGATTTACTTCTGTGTCTGACTCTTCAGTTATCTTTTTTAGAAGAATTTTTATAACTTCTGAGTCTTGTTTTTGTTTATCTTTGAGCTCTTTTAACTCAACTTTTACTTCTTTTATTTCCTTTTGAAGGTCTGGTATAGATACATTTTGGTTTTCTGTTTGCTTATGTTTATGTAATATTTTTGTAAGATCATAATGGCTTGAAGCTATAGTTGGTAGTAATTGATGTTTTTGTACATCTTTCTCTTTGGAAGTCTTATCTATAAATTTATCAAGAAGATCTTTTTGTATTGTAGGATCCTCTATATATTTCAAGATATCTAATATTGTTTCTTGATCTTTTGTTAAAACAGATATTATTTTATCAGAAGATTCAGATTCGGAAGAGGTGTTAATTTCATCAACTTGCAGAGCTTCTTCAGATTCAGAGGATGATTGAGATGTATCGGATTCAGATGAGTCTATTAGAAGATTAGAAATTTTATCAAGAATTGATTCATCAAGATCTAATTCTTGTAATTTTGTATTAAACCTACAGTAGTTTGCAGTATGCCCTTTTTTATGACATTTGTAACATTCAATATTTTTGAAATCTTTTGTATTGGTATTTTTCTTATAGGTGTTCATTTTTCTATAAGGCTTTTTTGTATAGTTTTTGTTCTTATTTTTGTAATAGGTAGGTGTTTGAAACCTTCTAAAATTCCTATTGTATGTATTCTTCTTATTGTATCTATTTTGATATGGAGATTGCTTATTATATTTTTTAGAACAATGTCCATTGCATTCCTTTTTATAAGATTGATCAGGCTCATTGTCAAATTGCTTACAAAAAGTAACTAACTCAGACTTGCTTTGTCTTAATTCTTTTTTAAGACTACTTTGTAATTTTATATCTTGGCAAATTCTTAAACCTTCCTTCTGTATTATACTTATTAGTTCTCCATAAGTATAGGCTGAATATGGAATAATTTGTTGTCCTGACATATCTCTTATTTTATTTCTAACTTTTTCTCCTAATAAATTAGGGAGACCTGCAAGAAATTTTTCTTTCCAAAATGGTTGGTTTGAGTCTTCCCTAAACATTACTCTCGTCAGGAAAGTGTTTTTATACCATTGGAAATTACTTAATTTTCTACATTTTAGATTTGATAGTAATTCCGCATTTTTATCTTTGATATGTGAGGGATCTCCTATAAAATGTAAAGATATGCATAATATAAGTGCAGCTACTGCATCAGGAATTGTTTCTCCCTCATTTGTATATATGGGATTATCATCTTGACCAATTTTTATTGCATCTAATATTTCTTGTCTCTGTAATGGGGTCAAATAATGATGTTGTACCCCAACGATCATGTACGTGAAAACTATGAATATGAGACGGAATGAAAGCGACAATTTCTTTTAGCGCGTGTTACTTAAGTCAACTTAACCCTCTTTACTTAATTATTATTGAGGTGATACCAAGCCAAATTAAATAAGGGAAACTTCAAGAAAGTAGTACATGAAATATAGAGTTATATGAACCATACACACCACTATATATGTATGTGCGTGTATATGATATTTGTGTACGAAATGTACAAATACCTACATGCGTATACATAGGAGGATATATATATATATATAGTACACATGGCGTGTATATGTATGTATACTTACATATGCTAATCTTGGAATACAATAGAATAAATAAAACATTATGGTACATGAATTAAAATTACAAGAAATATCAAGATGCCCAAGAGGCCCCAAAATTTGGCCAAGGCATGAAGGGGATTCTAGAATTCTCTTGATTTTTCTATCCATTATTAGAAAATTTAAAAAGCTAAATAGAAAACAAAATAGACATGCATTTAAGGAACAAGTAAGACAACTCATTAAAGAAAGAGGTAGTATGGTTGAGGTCATAAAGACCCCAACCAAACCACCCCCTTAGTGTCTAGACATGGAGGATTTTTAAATCCTACCATGGTCACTTTTTCCCTTAAACCAAGGTTAAGATAACCATGATTTGATAAAGTAACTTGGGTTAGCACCAAAGTAACCATAGTTGAAATAAAGTAACCAAGGTTATTGCTAACCTAACCTTGATTAGCACTCATGGAAGCCCTAACCCCCATTTTCTCCCTCCAAAAATCGGCCATGCCTCCTTCATCCCCTAGATTTTTAAATTTTGCAAGACAACATCTTTCATTTATCTAGAACCTACCATCAAGCAAGCCAAGCAACACTTAGCAAAAATTCCCTCATCTCCCATTACCAATATTCGGCCCCATTCATCTTGAAGGATAGGAGTTCAACTTCACTTTCAAGACTCAAGAAGACATCTAGGTAAGTCTTGTTCCAAGCTCCCTTAAGTGAATTCTTATTTGGTGAAGAATGAAGCTCACATGAACTCCTTCTCTCCATGCCAAAACCGTGGGTTCCATGGGTTAAATAGGTGAAAGCCTTCAACTTTCTTAGGTGGAGATATATTGTGGTACTTGAATCTCCACTCAAGCTCATTTTGAAGGAGAAGGATTTCAACTCAACTCACTCCATAACCAAGCAAAGACAAGAGCTTTAGCTTGAAGAGGCAAGTATACAATGATCTCTCATGATTTATTTAAAGAATTAGTGACTTGAATGCTTAGAAGTTCTTAAGATATGATCTTTAGTTGAATATCTTAAGTTTGAGACTATATCTTAGTGATTCCCTAAGAACAATGCCTTGCATGTGATTTATTCCTTTAAATGTGAAGTCTTTTTCCTATATGTTATATGAAATAAGGCTGACCTGAAGCAGGCTTCAAGGAGGAATAACACCATGGTCTTTAGCTCCAACATGAGTGTTGAGAAATATGTTTGGATAATTTTCAAGGTCATGATTTTAAGTATTGAATATGTAAAATGTCACGCATGATGTATAAAGGATAAAAAGTTGAATAAGTAAAGAAAAATGACATCGATCTCTTAGGTTATTGCACTTCGATCGATCGATGCATGTAAGGTACATCGATTGATCCATGTAAGGCAGAGAAAAACCAAGGCCTTACTGTGAGACATCGATCTCTAAACCTGAGACATCGATCGACCGATGTACATCGAACCTTCACTTTGATCGATTGATGTACGTCAGAGACAAACTCTGAATCTTACCGTGAGACATCGATCTCTCAAGCAGTCGCACTACGATCGATCGATGTCTAAGGTTTTTAGAAATATTTTTATAAAATGTGATAAAGTGGTTCTTTTCGTTTGTACATGATTTATATATGTTTATCATGTTATTATTATGTGTTTTTGATGAATATAAATGTCTTGTGAATAATGTGTCTTAGAAGTTTCTAGATACTTGGCATGGTGAATATGATTCAAGGACCTATTCTCATCTTATTCATCATCACAAAGGTGTAATTATATATATTTCTGACCATCAGGGTTATTTCTGGAGTTTTTTCTCACCAGGAGTATTTTCGTCATTTTACCCCCGAGGGCAGTTTGTCATTTTACTCAAGGAAATCTCTTGAGTATCTTATTATCTTCATTCTGAAATTCATTTATGGTAGTTTTGAAGATTATTTGGTGGTTTCCTATTATATTCTCTCGTTTGATGATTTTATCGACGTTAGCAAATATGTGATAGAACATTGATTAATTGATATTTAGGTCGGGATATTGCAAATAAAAAGGCGCAGGTCCAAAGTGGAACACGTAGTGTAGGTACCATACAGCTATCTGAGTCTGTACTTATTTATGCCATAATATCCGACCCAATTAAGTTAAAAGATTACTCACCTAATTTACAGTGGAAGTCTTGTGTGTGTTGTATGTTAAAATGTCTTACATATTTATAAGACTGTTGGATTTATAATTTACATCCTCCATAAAACTCTTCAAAGTTGAGAAACAATGGAGGTCCCGAAGACATGGTATGAACTTTTTGCCACTAGAGATTACTAATGCCTTTCGACACATATTTTAGTGATCAAACATTGAAATGTTGACAACTTTACTAATTCAAATCCACTGTATTTCTTTAAAAGAAGAGAATTTTATTGGAATCTCATTTAGGCCTTTGTTCATCGAGACGACATCATTTAGACCTTTGTTCATTGAAACGAGTTTACCTGATGTTTGTATCAAAAGATTATAATTATTGAAACTGACTGTTTAAGCATACAATCGATACTAGCTGCGCAGGGATCCACTGGAGAAATGCGGCTGGACTTGAATCGTCTGGGACTGTTTCTTCAACTAACACATTCAGATCTTCAATATACGCCTAGGGAAACAAATGCAACAGCACACCATTTGGCAGCCCATGCGATGCAACACACAACTTTACGTGTTTTCTCATCTTCATCGCAATTACCACCGGTGGTCAGAGGCTGCATTATCACGGACTTATCAACTCCATATTTCCGTCCTGATCATGGCTAGTTTCCTCCTATCTGCCTGTATCACAGCATGGATACAGGCAGCAACGGTACTCCGTCGCTCCTTCATCTGTGTACTTATACTACATCATTTCATTTCTTACATAAGTTATTGTCTGCCTATCTTGCGAGACACATGGATTGCCACATGGTTTCAATGTTGGTGGAGATACTGGGCTATGCATATACTGCCAATTTCGTCTTCTTTGTTGTCTGCGCTTTACTGGAGTGCAGACAACGTCGGTACGTCCCTCATTCCCCCAAGAGTTGCTGACTTACAGATTTGTTACTATGGCTTTAACGTATGCTTCTTTTCTGCATGTTGCATGGGTTATGATGGCATGTCTAATATGATCACGAGGGCTTTGGATCCGTCAGCGGCAACAACATCAACCTACGTATACAACAATTATCAAGCAAGAACGTCTATACTGGGCTCTACATTTAAATTCTTGTTTACATTTCACTTTGCCAAGCACACTCGCTACAATTATATAAATATGTACGCTTTTTCCTTCGCCAAGGTTTTATCCACAAGGGTGGTTTTACTTGGCAAGGTTTTAATGCGGCATATCGTATATAATTGGCGAAAGGCAATCCTTACATTTTTACATTATTTTTTCGATTACGATGACTCTATTGTATAAGGGTTTCCCTCCACCTTAAGTGAGGAATAATGTGATAATAAAACACCATTTTGGCCAAAAAAAAATATATATTCAGATTTTTTGAAAAACAGGCACATACACATGTATTCCAACGTATTACAGACACGTTATTTATTTTACGTACGTTAACGTCACACCACCATACTTAACTCATATTTATGAGTATATTCAGGTCTTATATCATATGATATAAGTCATGTTGATGACAAATTAAATACGATACGTTAAAAGGTTCTAAACTGAAAATTGTCGTATCGGGCGAATACCGAAACTTCCCCAACGTGTCACGTACTTGCCATAAATAGATGGCCAGCCCCTACACCTCAAAAATCACTATAATTTTCTTGGCTATGATGATAATTCAAGCCATAAAATCATTCCATGTTGACACACACAAATCACTCCACATTAAGGCCAAATTGTGGAGATTCCAATTTCAATTTTGTCACATGTAAATGGTGCAACTTTAGACCAGCCAAGTGCTGAATATTAAATTTTATATTATGTATATTACGTGTAACATAATATATATAACATGTGCAAAAAGTTGGAATTTAACTAGAGAAAAATCCGGTATCGATAAACGTCGAAAATTCGGTTTTCTATGTACACAACACATGGAACGTTTTTGGCACATCATATGACATGTATCTAGACACTTTTTACATATGTCATACATCTTAAAGTGTTCTAGAAAATTAAATTAAGAACTGATTGTAATATACCATGTGTGTATTATTAAATGTGCACTATTTTACAAAGTTTGCAAAAATAAAATTCAGCACATGTATATACATATCATACACGCCTATACAGCTGAGATGGAGCATATGTGGAGCCTTGTTGGCATATTGATTGGTCAAGAATAAATCATACAATGTTGGTGATTTAAAGAAACAAGCTACAAAAGGTAATGTTTCAAATTTAATCTCATTTGAAACACATGCTGAAAATTTTAGCATGTGGCCGATTTTCACCATTGATGAGCATATATTTTGTGCCTTGAAACATGTGATTAATTAGAAGAAGAATTGGAAGTAATTTGAATGAGATATGAATTCATAAATTGTGATATTTTGAATATCACACATGCTGAAAATTTCAGCATGTGTGTGAATGCATCTTTGCCAAAATATTCTCCATGTTATTGTCTAATTTTTATTCCATAAAAGATGAGAATATTGTATACTAAATGGTGATTGAATTATACTTTGATTTCTTGGATTAAATCAATGCAAAATAGGCAATATTTTGAATGAAATGCAAATGAGACACATGCTGAAATTTCAGCATGGTATGGCCGATTTTTGTACCTATTTTTGGAGAAAAACGTCTTGCTTAATTTATGTGATAATCTTGTGAATTATGGCAACTATTTTATGATGATTTTGTCACATGTTTTTAGTGGAATTCTCAGATTTTCCTAGTCATCAAATGATGACAACATTCAACCAGTTAATGAGTGCCAAGTAAGCAAAAGTTAAATGATCATCCAATGAGGAGGTGCCAAGTAAGCAAGATCATGTCACAATGATGCCACACATTCTCCCAAGGACTTAGAAGACATTTTTCAAGAGGGGAAGGCACCAAAGGGGGCGGCCAAGACTTGTTAAAAAGAAGGAAGAAGAGCAAAACAAGAACAAGAACAAGAGTTGCAAATTCAAAGATCAAAAGTGTTCTAGCCTTCTTCTTCTACACTCTCTTTCTTTCTTCTTCCTAAAAGCCTATTGTAATTACTTTCATATTATTGAATAGGCTTATCTTAGACCGCCTCACATTCTTTATCTTTGTAAAAGATTGATCAAGGTGTGATCAATCTTCAATCTTGCAAGGTGGTGGTGTTCGTGCGTATTGTATTCATCATACAAGGTTTGTAAAGGGTTGGAGTTGGTGTGTAACTCCATCAACCCTGTGGTAAGGTGTATTTGTGTTGCGTGATTAGTGTGAGCCGAGGAAGGTGTTCCTCGAAGACTGGAGTAGGTTGTTTATAACCGAACCAGTATAAAATTCTTTGTGTCATTTACTTTCAGCACTGATTTTCTGTTTCAGCACTGTTTACTGTTTTTAATCACGTCTGTAAAAATAGTAAACGAATTTAAAAAATCAAGAAACTCTCAGGAAACATAGCCACATTTTTAAGGTTCTTTTGAAACAAGTTTCAACCCTTTTGGACAAGTATAAGTCACCCAAATCCAAAGTTCTGAGACTAGTGCAGTCTGATTTTCAGGCTTGCAAAGGTTGAGACGTTGATCGTATTTGACTAACTTCCAAAAAGCATTTTTCAAAAATGTTTCAACCCATTTAAATATAACGTATAAGGGGTTAGTGGTTGAAATTTCAGAGCATTTGGAGTTACGTACAAATAGGAATTAATTTTTGAAATCACTCTACCGTTTCTGGCAGATTCGCACAATCTGACCACCAACGATGTTTGAAGGGGTTAGAGGTTGAATTGAAATCTGAAATTTTTAGGAGATACTCATAACATCTGAAGCTAAGTTCTCTCAAAATTTCAGAATTTTTGAAGACCTGAAACCTAGTTTTAAAAATGTTTTAAAACTGGTCCTGAAAACAGAAACTATTTTCAGAAGTTGGGTTCTTGAGTCAAAATCATTTTAAAAAGCACATTTTTCGCACCCACTATTCACCCCCCCTTTCTAGTGGTGCCTTGCAGATCCTACAATTGGTATCAGAGCGCAGGAACACTCACAACAAAAGGATCCAACGATCTATGTGAGATGGCATCCACTAGCTATAACAACGTGCAAGAAGGAATGTCAACCATAATGCCTCCTCTCTTTGATGGTGAGTCTTTCGTTCAATGGAGGGTAAGAATGAAACTTTTCTTTATGGCAATTGATATTGATCTTTGGTCAATTATAGAAGATGGTCCATTTGTTCCATCAAAGTTATCCACTGTAGATGGAGTCACATTAGAGGTCGTTAAGCCTAGGCAAGAGTACACTAGTGATGATAAAAAGAGACTAAGCATGAATGCTAGGGCTATGCAGTTACTTTTAAATGGACTAAATAAAAATGAATCAAGCTATGTTTCAAATTGTTCTAGTGCACAAGAAATGTGCAGAATACTTGTAATGAAACACGAAGGCACTAGTCAAGTAAAAGAGTCCAAGATCGACATGCTTATGTCCACACTCGAGTCATTTAAATTATTGCCTAATGAATCTATCGTTGATATGGATCTTCGCTTGACTAACATCTACAATTCTCTTGAGTCTCTTGGCAAAGCCTTTACTATGCAGGAAAAGGTACAAAAGGTCTTGCGAAGCCTTCCATCTGAGTGGGACTCTAAAGTAACTGCCATAGAAGAAAGCAAAGAGACTAAATCGATTAAGATGGAAGAACTAATTGGATCACTTAAGGTATATGAAAACAAACTCACTTTAAGACAATCTGAGTCTATTTCTAATAATGATAGGGCTATAGCATTTAAATCAAATGAATACATCGTAGATGATAGTGACATAGATTCCGATGATGAGGACTTAATCACGATGGCTAAAATATTAAGAAAAATATTGAGAAAATCGATTAAACATAAGTCTACCTCATCTAAGGATCATAAAAATAAAAATAAGGAAATAAAGTGCTATGAATGCGGCAAACTTGGACATCTATCATATGACTGTCCTAATAAAGAAAATCATACAAACAAATACCCTGACAAGGATCGGAACAAGAATAGACTTGTCTCAGAACCTAAGCAAAGGAGAAGAGCTTTCAAAGCCTCCACTTGGAGTGACACATCCGACTCTGAGACTGATAATACGGAAGAACACAAGGCACAAGTATGCTTTACATCTAAAGCATCAAATGAGGCATCTTCCGACTCTGATTCCGATTTTGAATGTTCTTATGATGATTTATTTAGTCAATATTTAGAATTGCATAAGTTTTCAAAGACTCTTGCAAAAGAAAAGAAACGATTAATTGAAGACAAGAAGTTGTTAGAATCTTCTAACACGAACCTTGTTTCTCAATTAAACAATTCAAAAGAAGAGTCATCACGCATCATTAATGCATTAAAATCAGAGGTCTCATCATTGACTACGCACAATAATGAAATGAAATCCGAGATTTCAAACTTGAAATCAAGGAATGCGAATTTAGAGAAAATGGTGAAGAAATTTGATACGGGAACAAACATGCTAGATCACATTATTTCTTCACAAAAGCATGATAGTGATAAAACGGGTTTAGGATACATTGAAACAAATGAAGTATCCATCAAACCAACCAAGTCTGTAGTGTCTAAGAAAGTAGACACTCCAAAACCAAAAACAGCGTCTAAGATGACGCAAAGATCCCCTTTCCCCACATCTCGTCATACTTCTTCTTCATATCATAAGAAACACAATTTTGTACCATATAGATATGAGAAGAAACAAGTGATGCATACACGACATGCATTTCATCCATCTAGATCACACACTATGCACACTAACACAAGGACATATCAAAAACGTCCTACATACAATGCGTATAAAGGAGTTCTTGGCCAAAGGCCAGATGCAGTTGCACCTAAAGTATATTATGTTGTGCTTCCATCACCTTTCTGACCTTTTGGAAGACCTAGAAGGGTCACCCAAATTTGGGTACCAAAAGGGACATTTTCAAAGGGTTGAATGAATAACCCTTAAGAGCGCACCTTTGAGATCATTCAAAATGCATGATTTTCTTTCATCTTTACATGCCCTTTTGATTGACTTTCCAAAATAAAGAGGGAGAGAAAGAATGATTTAAGGGGGAGAGAGGTACTGATTGCATAAATCAAGGGGTAGCGGATTTGAAATTCAAAATTCAAATTTATGCATGATTAAAGGGGGAGCGATAGGATTTAAATCATGAAAGTAGATTATTTTGAAAATCATCAAAAGGGGGAGATTGTAGAGATAAAGGGGTTTGAGTGATTTCAAAATACATGATTTAAACGTGCATGACATATTGCATAAAAACGTGCATGATATAAATGTGCATGACATATTGCGTAAAACTTGCCTTATATAGTTCATATATAATGTTACCGTACTAACAAGACATGAAGCGTTAAAGCTTACGTCAAATGACAAACATTTGTTGTGTTTGTTCTATTTTCAGATGCCACCATTAATGAACTAAACTAGTTCATTAAGTGAAATACTTAGTTAATTAAACTAAGTAGTTCATTAAAGGAAGCAACATTTGGAGAAGGCACAAAGGCAACAAGACTAAGAAAGGAAAGTCTCCTCCTCCTCTCACCACACATATATACACGCATATATGTACTTATATATATAGATATATTTTCAGATTTTTTGAAAAAAGGCACATACACATGTATTCCAACGTACTACCGACACGTTATATATTTTATGTATGTTAACGTCACACACCATACTTAACTCATATTTATGAGTATATTCAGGTCTTATATCATATGATATAAGTCATGGTGATGACAAATTAAATACGACACGTTAAAAGGTTCTAAACTGAAAATTGTCGTATCGGGCGAATACCGAAACTTCGCCAACGTGTCACGTACTTGCCATAAATAGATGGTCAGCCCCTACACCTCAAAAATCACTATGATTTTCGTGGCTATGATGATAATTCAAGCCATAAAATCATTCCATGTTGACACACACAAATCACCCCACATTAAGGCCAAATTGTGGAGATAACAATTTCAATTTTGTCACATGTAAATGGCGCAACTTTAGACCAGCCAAGGGCTGAATATTAAATTTTATATTATGTATATTATGTGTAACATAATATATATAACATGTGCAAAAAGTTGGAATTTAACTAGAGAAAAATCCGGTATCGATAAACGTCGAAAATTCGGTTTTCTATTTACACAACACATGGAACGTTTTTGGCACATCATATGACATGTATCTAGACACTTTTTACATATGTCATACATCTTAAAGTGTTCTAGAAAATTAAATTAAGGGCTGATTGTAATATACCATGTGTGTATTATTAAATGTGCACTGTTTTACAAAGTTTGCAAAAATAAAATTCAGCACATGTATATACATATCATACACGCCTATACAACTGAGATGGAGCATATGTGGAGCCTTGTTGGCATATTGATTGGTCAAGAATCAATCATACAATGTTGATGATTTAAAGAAAGAAGCTACAAAAGGTAATGTTTCAAATTTAATCTCATTTGAAACACATGCTGAAAATTTCAGCATGTGCACAAAGAGCTGGCCGATTTTCACCATTGATGAGCATATATTTTGTGTCTTGAAACATGTGATTAATTGGAAGAAGAATTGGAAGTAATTTGAATAAGATATGAATTCATAAATTGTGATATTTTGATTATCACACATGCTGAAAATTTCAGCATGTGTGTGAATGCATCTTGGCCGAAATATTAGCCATGTTATTGTCTAATTTTTATTGCATAAAAGATGAGAATATTGTATACTAAATGGTGATTGAATTATACTTTGATTTCTTGGATTAAATTAATGCAAAATAGGCAATATTTTGAATGAAATGCAAATGAGACACATGCTGAAATTTCAGCATGGTATGACCGATTTTTGTACCTATTTTTGGAGAAAAACGTCTTGCTTAATTTATGTGATAATCTTGTGAATTATGGCAACTATTTTATGATGATTTTGGCACATGGTTTTAGTGGAATTCTCAGATTTTCCTAGTCATCAAATGATGACAGCATTCAACCAGTTAATGAGTGCCAAGTAAGCAAAAGTTAAATGATCATCCAATGAGGAGGTGCCAAGTAAGCAAGATCATGTCACAATGATGCCACACATTCTCCCAAGGACTTAGAAGACAATTTTCAAGAGGGGAAGGCACCAAAGGGGGCGGCCAAGACTTGTTAAAAAGAAGGAAGAAGAGCAAAACAAGAACAAGAACAAGAGTTGCAAATTCAAAGATCAAAAGTGTTCTAGCCTTCTTCTTCTACACTCTCTTTCTTTCTTCTTCTTAAAAGCCTATTGTACTTACTTTCATATTATTGAATAGGCTTATCTTATACCACCACACATTCTTTATCTTTGTAAAAGATTGATCAAGGTGTGATCAATCTTCAATCATGCAAGGTGGTGGTGTTTGTGCGTATTGTATTCATCATACAAGGTTTGTAAAGGGTTGGAGTTGGTGTGTAACTCCATCAACCCTGTGGTAAGGTGTATTTGTGTTGTGTGATTAGTGTGAGCTGAGGAAGGTGTTCCTCGAAGACTGGAGTAGGTTGTTTATAACCGAACCAGTATAAAATTCTTTGTGTCATTTACTTTCAGCACTGATTTTCTGTTTCAGCATTGTTTACTGTTTTTAATCACGTCCGTAAAAATAGTAAACGAATTTCAAAACTCACGAAACTTTCAGGAAACATAGCCACACGTTTTAAGGTTCTTTTGGCACAAGTTTCAATCCTTTTGGACAAGTATAAGTCACCCAAACGTCCAAAGTTCTGAGACTAGTGCAGTCTGATTTTCAGGCTTGCAAAGGTTGAGACGTTGATCGTATTTGACTAACTTCCCAAAAGCATTTTTGAAAACTGTTTCAAACCCTTTAAATATAACATATAAGGGGTTAGGGGTTAAAATTTCAGAGCATTTGGAGTTACGTACAAATAGGAATTAATTTGTGAAATCAGTTTACCATTTCTGGCAAATTCGCACAATCTGACTACTAATGATTTTTGAAGGGGTTAGAGGATGAATTTAAATCTGAATTTTTAGGAGACACTCATAACATCTGAGGCTAAGCTCTCTCAAACTTTCAGAATTTTTGAAGACCTGAAACCTAGTTTTAAAAACGTTTTAAAACTGGTCTTGAAAACAGAAACTGTTTTCAGAAGTTGGGTTCTTGAGTCAAAATCATTTTAAAAATCACATTTTTCGCACCCACTATTCAACTCCCCCTTCTAGTGGTGCCTTGCAGATCATACATAGGCTTGTAGCTTCAAGCTTTTGTCTCCCATGCATTCCCCTTTTTAATATTTTATTATTTCTTTTTGCATGTTTCCTTTATTCTTTTATTATGTAATTGTATTTTTGTTCGATATTTCAAATACTAGAATGATAGAGAGGATTCTAGATCTTGGCCGAAATCTTGGGGGGGGGGGGGCTTGGGGGTATTTTGGTCTTTTCACTTATAGCACAGCGCAAACTTATGTAACTTATACTATTATTTATTTTATCTAATATGATTTTAAATTTGCTTTTGTGAGGATCATTTAAGTTAGTATTTTTATAAAATAAAATTGTTCCATAGTTGATCAAGGCCTCTTGTCCGAAACTTATAAGGTATTTCAATACCTTGTGACATCCCCTTATATAATTATTTAGTATCCATCTTAAAAGAATTTAAGTAAAGAAATGCTAATTTGGCTTAAGTAACGTGCACTTGGAGAAATATTCATTTGCATTACGTCACTTTGTCATGGTTTCAAGTACATTGCAGTTGGGGTACACAGGGCCATAGGGGAAGTAGAAGAGCCAGAAAAGAAAAGGAGAGAAAGAAAAAAAAAACCAAAAGTTAGAAGAAAAAACAACAACAACAACAACAACAATAAGAATGAAACAGAAAAAAATTATCTACAAGTTTGGAAGATAAAGTAAAGTGTGGAGCATTCATAGCGTGAGTATTGCATTGGCCTATGAGCAGTGTGGTTCTACGGGGCGTGTGGTCCTACCAGACATGTGACCTGATGAGGCTTGTGATGGATGTATGGGGTCCGAGCCACCTGCCTTTGATAGGACCCGGGACATGCATAACATATCAAGGATAGGAGAGAGCATGTTGTGTGATATAATAATATTGTTGTGTATGACACGATAATGAGAAGGTGCATGCATAATGAAGTTGCATATTTTATTTGAATGTGTGAGTTTGTTGTCTATTTTATGCTTCAGTTGTTGCGAGTTATAGGAAACCTTACATTGCAAAACCAGGCTAGGTATGTATTGTTTTCTTGATTTATTTGTTTTTTGTATATGTTCTATAAACTTAGTAGGTTTTACCCAACTTTGTAAGTACGATTCTTTTTCCGGAGAGAAGGGTAACCTACGAGTGATTCCATCACTCACCCCCTACCATTCCCTCCACAGGTGAGCCTGAGTACGAGTACATTTTTATTGAGGATGGGTTAGACTGTAAAAGATGGGAAGAGTGAAGCCAACTAGAGTTTACTTAGGGACTTTGATGCATTTCATATTTATTTCTTTTATGTCTGACTTTAGACTTTCGTCTGATGTGTCGTGTTTCGTCAGCCTAGACATTCATTTATTTCCATATTGAAATTATTTATAAATCGAAATTCAATGTTTATGTTTAATTATCATTTCTATAAAAAAATTTCTGCGTCTTCATTGACGTGTAAGAAGTTTAATCGGCACCTTGTAGCTCTCGTAGTAGACTACTGCGGATACACCTTTCCCGAGTGAGGCGTGGTATTAGAGCCGAAACTCCAAATCTGCCTCGGGAACGTAGGATTAACTAGCTCACTTTGACATAAGGTATGATCTTTTCTTAAAATGACGGTTTTACCCTTAACAAACAAAGTAGACTAATGGGATGATCTTAGACTTGGGTCATGATCGGGTTAAAAGGATGTGAGATCTGTTAGTTCATCTTCTCTATTTATTTAACGTTTTACCCCTAAACTTTTGTATGTGCCCCCTAGGTGGTTAGAAATTTCCAAAATACCCCCAACTTAGTCGAATTTTAAATAAAAATATTTTTTGAGAAAAATGCCGGCAAGACGTGAACAAGCCGGTAATGGAGGTAATGGTGGTGATAACCATCAGAATCAGGGGGCTATCCCCCAATCACTTGCGGATGCCATGGTCATGATGACCAACATTTTAGCACGGCAGTAGTAGCTGAATCAGCAAGCACAGCCACCACCACCGCCGCCGCCGCCACAGCTGGGTCTGAGATTTTTTATATAAGGAGATGCAGAGTTCACGTGCCCCTACTTTTAGGGGAACCCCTAATCTAGAGGAGGCAGAGATTCGGATAAAGGAGATGTCAGACCATCTCCGATTGTTATAGGTGCCAAAGGATTTGAAAGTGGAGGTGGTTATTCTGTTTCCAGCTGGAGATGCAGAGGACTGGTGGCACAGTATAGAGGTACGACTGACGCTGCCTATAACTTGGACTCAATTTCGGGATAAGTTCCAGAAGTACTATGTGCCCGATAGTGTGATTCTTTAGAGGATGGCACAGTTTCAGGCCTTGGCCTAAGGCAACATGACAATGGCTAATTATGCTTATAAGTTCCACGCACTCGGTAAGTGTGTACCATCCACCATGACAGATGAGAAGCTGAAGATGCAAAAATTCAAGACGAGGCGGAAATCACAGATCCAGTCCAGGATAGTGAGTGCTAGAGCTAGGATATTTAATGAGTTGCTTGAGGAGTGTAGAGAGGTGGAGGGTGAGTTCGGGAGGTCGCCACGGAGTTGAGGAGCAAGAGGCCCCATGAGGAGATAGTGCTGGTGTAGCGCCCCATACCTAGCCTACCCGCGTACGGTGCGCCCGCCGTACTTCGCTACAGAGAGTACCAAGCGTCAATGCATAACATGTCATAGTCCATAACAAAATTTATGGACTTTCATGCCTACATATTAACAGGTAAGCAAAAACTTAGGGGGAATAAAAACTTTTAAACAAAACATTCCGAATATCCGACGTAATGTCTACAACCATGTCCGCAAAATAAAGGGAAATCCGAAATTAATGTTCCAACATAAGTCCATCAAAACATAACCCATCATAATAAAAATCCTTAAGCTGCCATCCACTCGCACTTCTAGGGATATGGAACTCTAGGCTCGTCATCAATCCACTCTACACCGTTTCCTACAAGCTCTGGGTGGAAAAACAAGAGGGTGAGTGACAAAATCACTAGCAACTACACCATAAACAATCAAGAATTAAGTGGAAAGTGTACACCAGAACCAAATCCCAAGAATTTGGATTCCCAACATACCTGACCTTCAATCCATCAGCCGCAAAGGAAATAAGATCATAACTTATGTAGCGAAAGATAATAAGATCATAACTTAGGTGACAGAAAATAATAAGATCATAACCTAAGTAATAGTACATCTAGCATTCGACTAGCCATTAAATGCAATATGTATGAATATGCGAATGTGATGCAACATGATAAGATGAGGATTAATTCAATCATTCTTTCTTTCAAAACATCATCGTCATAAAACGAGAATAGAGAGTGTTCAGATCTATTGTCTCTGGATCTGAGGCGGTCATACCATTCCCTTCGGATATATTATTTCTGGATCTGAAAACGGTCATACAATCAATCATCATTATCAGGTCTATTCTCTCCGGGCCTGAACGGTCATAAATCATCATCATCAGGTCTATTCTCTCCGGACCTGAACGGTCATAAATCATCATCATCAGGTATATTCCCTCCGGGCCTGAATAGTCATAAATCATCATCAGGTGTATTCTCTCCGGACCTGAACGGTCATAATCATCATCAGATCAATTAACCCCGGATCTGGAATGGGTTGCGATGGCCAGGAATTAATGGTACCAGTAGGAGTCTTTCTTTCAAAACTGAAATCTTTTCATCAAATAGCTTTTCTGAAATTGATTTGGCATAACATCAGTCTCATAAATCCTGTGAATGGGGACAATGCAATGCATGATGTGCAACATGCAATTCATGACTAAATACATCACATAACACATGAACTGACTTGTCCCTTAAGCTGGAAAATAATCCATCCTTAATGCTCTGTTCATGCAGCCTCAAAACCATCAATTCAGGGCCTATTTTCATAAACGTATGCCACACATATGCATAATGGAATCTTATCTACATGCCATAAAAATTTCGTAACATTTTCAGGTGATTAAAACCCTCAAATCACTAAAATACTGAAAAGGGGTACTGATGAATCCAGCAGTGCAGTACCCATCTATACCTTCGCTCCATGGGCCATAAAGCCTTATCCAGTTAAGACTATTACCTGGAAACATATCCAATATACTAAGGAGTAATATTCAAAGGCCCAAACATCACATACAAGTCCAATTAAACAAGATCAAGGCCTCAACATACACAACACCATGCGGCCCTGTTTTCCAGTTTGCACTGTGACATTCACCTTAATTGTTACCCAATAAAAACAGTAATTTCATGCAAATTCTTTACATGGACGTGTTCATCTACGTCTTAGGTAAGTAATACAAAAATTTCAATGCAATCTAATATGCTTAAGGGGGTCATTTAATTTTCTTTCTCAGTCAAGGTACTTACAAGAACTGTAGTGACCTATTTCCACTAAAAATTTCATTAATATCAAACCACAAGTCTTCTTACCAAAATTCCACATCAAATTTTAATAAACATACAAGAATACCCTCATACCAAAATTTAGCTAAATTGCACATTCCTAAGGTTTGTTTTCAGGTCAAACATTACGCTACTCAAAACTGTCCAGCTCCATTGCATCTACCTTTTTATTACTTTTTCTTGTTCAAGACTTTCCTACTAACTTTATTCCTCTAAAATAACTTACTAACCACGAAATACACCCTTAAACATAATTATTCCAAGTTTCATAGCAATGTTTAGGCTACACATGTATCATGCCAAAACAGCCTTGCAAACGTACACATAGCACACGCCCTCTTCATACATTTCGCAACTCATAGAGTCTATTCTCAACAAGACTAATTCATGCATCAAATAATCATCACAACAGCCCGTATCTTGCACAAAGTAGCTCTCATGTCATATTTAGTTTTGAGCACAAACATATCCATAAAGTAGGTCATTCAATCATGCCAACACTTTTCTTTATAACAACTAAATTTTCATGTTTAGTACTTAGAATATTCACTAAGATTCGCAACTTAGAAAGGCTAGTCATTCAAGCATACACTTCACAAATAAGTCAAGATTGCTAAGGGTATACTTGCCTCTCTGAGCTTAGAACTTTTCTAGCTTGAGCCTTGGTTGAAATAGAGTGAAGCTTCCTCCAACTTCTCCCTATAACATAAGGTTTTGGAGAGGAAGTTGAAGTAGATGTTAGCTACTATTTATATATATAATAGAGTTATTTTCAGGCTAGATTGTCTTACCAAAATAATGTTCAAATGGGGATTGCAAGAGGTTCAACCCACCAAGATGCTTAGTACCACCTAGTAGCTTGAAGAAGCTTCACCTAGTGATCATGTAGGGGTCACAGTTTTGCAAGGAAAATAAGCAAGATGTGAGCTTTACATTTTAAAGAAAGTGGAATCCACTTTAGAAGCTAAGATGCAACTCACCTAAATGGGACATGGAGCTTGAAGATGGAATGGATCTTGAGACTTCCTTAGCTAGCTTGCCGTAGGGGGAATGGAGGAGTAGACTAATTCTTCAATGAATCTTTAGTGGTTTGCTTGGGGTAAGCTCTTGAGAGTGTTGAGGGTTGGAGATGGAAGGAAGCTTCTAGGTTAAATCTTGAAAATGTTTTCTTGCAAAATCAAGAGGGGGCAGCCGTTGGTTTCTTAAAGAAGGAGAAGATGAGATTTTCTCTTTTGCATGGACGCCATCATGAGGCTCATTTAGTGCCTTACCTCAATTACTCCTTGAGTTACTTTTTAGGTTGGGTTAAGAAAAGTAACTAAGGTTGTTAAGGAGAGTTACCATGGCTTAGCCATGGGTGTAATCCGGCGGTGGGGGAGGGGGGCTTCCTTAGGCTTCTTTATTCTTTAATTGCCTTTTGAGGATAATTAGAAAACGTTGTTAAAGTAAAAGTGGTTAGTTGGAATTATTAAGATGAAAATGATCCCATGGATCTTCCATTACTTGCATCTAGCGGTGATGAGGAAAAGGGAGAAAAATCTTAAATCTTGGAATAACATCCTAATTCACTTCATGTGTAAGACCTTTTTGAATTTTTTTAAGAGATCATAAAGTGACTAGTTGAAGCATTAAGTTAACAAGTGGTCTCATGGGTGCTTTATCCTTCAATACCCGGCGGTTGGAGAGGGGAAAATGTGGAAAACTTTTCCCTTTAACTTTTTAAACACATTTAGTAGAATACTTAATCTCATGTGTGGGATTTTAGTCTTGCTTTTAAGAAGACCATTAAAGGCTAGTTGTCTTGTAAAGAAAGAATATTCTAGAGTCCTTTAAGACCCTTGTGGCCGAAATTCTCTGAAATCTTGGGAGGGCAAAATGGTCATTTCACATACTTCATAAGACATACTTGAAGTATTATACCATTTCTTATAGTATTCACTTTAAGGAAAATAATTAAAGAAGAAGTGATAAACTTAATAAAATGCACTTGGAAGAACTAACATTTTGTTAAACCACTTCATACGAGTCTCAAGTACATTACGGTTTTCTTTGGGTACAACATCCTCCCCCTTATCACAAGTTTCGTCCTTGAAACTTAAGAGCACTAGTCGAAAAGATGTGGGTACAAGTTCTTCATGTTTTCTTCCATCTCCCAAGTGGCTTCATCAACAGAGTGGTGCTTCCATTGCACCTTAACCATGGGGATAGATTGTTTTCTTAGAGCCTTTCCTTCCGGTCAACGATCCTCTCCGGCTCTTCTTCATAAGACACATCGGCTTCAATTTTCAAGGGATGCTCCTCGATGATATGACTGGGCTCATGCACGTACCGGCGAAGCTGGGATACCTGAAATACGCCATGTAACTGAGACAATGACGGCAGTAGCGCTAACCGGTAGGCGACTTCTCCAATCCTTTCAAGAATCTCATATGACCCGATAAATCTTGGACTCAGTTTACCCTTTATGCCAAATCTTTTCACTCCCTTTTATGGCGACACTTTTAAGAACACTTTTTCACCTACCTAAAATTCCAATGGTCGCCGCTTTTCGTCACCCAAACTTTGCTTCTATCTTGGGCCGCTTTCAATCTTTGCTTGACAATTATCACTTTTTCTCGGGTCTGCTCCACTAGGTCAGGTCCTGGAAGAATTTTATCTCCAATTACATCCCAATAAAGTGGAGATCGGCACTTTCTTCCATATAGCGCTTCATAAGGAGACATTCCAATGGATCGATGGTAGCTATTATTATAGGAAAACTCCACTAGTTTGAGACTCTTGTCCCAACTTCCTCCAAAATCAAGGATGCAAGCTCGTAACATGTCTTCCAGTGTTTGGATGGTTCTTTCTGATTGACCATCAGTCTGAGGGTGAAATGCTGAACTCATCCGAAACTCAGTGCCCGTCACTTTCTGGAAAGCTGTCCAAAATCTAGAAGTGAAGCGAGGGTTGCAGTCACAAACAATACTCATGGGTATCCCATGTAGGCACACAATCTGATCAATATACATTGAAGCCAACTTCTCTAGTGAGGCTTTGATTGACATAGCCATGAAATGGGCAGACTTCGTCAAACGATCAACTACAACCCTAATAGCATCATGTCCATTCTTTGTCCTTGGTAGGTCAGTCACAAAGTCCATAGTGATGTGATCCCATTTCCACTCAAGGACTTCAAGAGACTGCAATAATCTGGTGGGTCTTTGATGTTCTGCTTTCACTCTCTGGAAAATGAGGCATTTCTCCATGAATTTGGCAATTTGTTTCTTCATGTCATTCCACCAGAATCTCTGCTTTAAATCTTGATACATTTTGTTGGTTCCGGGATGAATGGATAGACGAGAATTATGAGCTTCCCGAAGGACTTCAGTCTTTATATCATCATCATTGGGTACGCAAAATCGACCCTTGAACCACAAGTTGTCATCATTTCTGACCTCAAAATCTTCAGAAGGCTTCATTTCCAACTTATCCTTAATTTTCTTCAAAGCTTCATTTTATCCTTGACCCTCTCTAATCCTGTCAATTAATGAAGGAATCAAAACAAACTTAGCCAATACATTATCAATGGAATCAACTACCTCCAGGTCAAACTCTTCCATATCGCGCTGCAGAGGTGGTTGATGTGGATGGCTCATCTTCCGACTCAAAGCGTCGACAACTCTATTGGCTTTCCTAGATGATATTGGATAGAGAGGTCGTAATCCTTTATCAACTCTAGCCATCAGTGTTGGCGAATATTTTATTCCTTTTGGGTGAAAAGGTACTTAAGACTTTTGTGATCCGTAAAGATTTCACACCTTTCACCGTTTAGATAATGTCTCCATATCTTTAGGGCGAAGACTACAGCTGCCAGCTCAAGATCATGTACTGGATAATTCTGCTCGAATGGCTTTAGCTGACGAGATGCATACTCAATCACTCGGTCTTTCTGCATTAACACACATCCAAGGCCATTTTTCAAAGCATCACTGTACACTACAAAACTTTCACCCGAAATAGGTTGAGCCAAAACTAGAGCAGATGTCAACTTCTCTTTTAACTCTGCAAAGCTCCTTTCACAATCTGAAGCCCATTCAAATTTTGTCTTCTTCTGTGTCAATCGGGTGAGGGGCATAGCAATGTGACAGAATCCTTCAACAAACTTGTGATAGTAGCCGGCGAGACCAAGAAAACTCTGCACTTCTATAACGTTCGTTGGCCTTGGCCATTCTGTGATTGCTTCAATCTTTTTGGGATCTACCGATATCCCATCTTCAGATATGACATGGCCGAGGAATGCTACATTGTGCATCCAAAATTCGCATTTACTGAATTTGGCGTACAACTGTTTTTTCCGTAAGATGTCAGGGACGATCCTTAAATAGGCTGCATGAGACTCTTCGTGTGGTGAGTAAATCAAGATATCGTCAATGAAAACCACAACAAACTTTCCAATTTCTCTTCAAATACTCGATTCATAAGGTCCATGAATGTCGTGGGGGTATTCGTCAATTCGAATGGCATCATGAGGAATTCGTAATGCCCATAACGCGTCCTGAACGCTGTTTTTGGAATATCCTCTGCTTTGATCTCCAATGGAAAATATCCAGAACGAAGATCAACTTTACTAAAAACTCATGCTCCCCGAAGCTGATCGAACACATCGTCGATCTTAGGCAGCGGGTACTTGTTTTTTATCGTAATCTTGTTGAGCTCTCTATAATCTATGCACAGACGCATGCTTCCATCCTTTTTCTTTACAAACAGCACGGAAGCGCCCCCAAGGCGAGACACTTGGGTGAATAAGTTTCTTCTCCAATAGCTAACGCAACTGCTCTTTCAGTTCCTTCAGCTTAGCAGGAGCCATTTGGTATGGAGCCTTTGGTATCGGCTCGGCTCCCAGAATTAGATTAATTTCGAACGCGATTTCTCGATATGGAGGAAGGCCCGGCAACACCTATGGAAAAACATCAGGATATTCATGAACTACCGGGACTTGAGAAAGGTCAGATGGCGCTTGATTGACACTTACAACATAAACTAAGAATCCTTCGTGTCCTTTCTAGAATCGTAATTTACTGCCTATATTTGAAATTTTAGGTGCTCTAACTACCAGGGTGCTTATTCGATTGTCGAGAACCTATGAAAATAATTGCGTAACATACTCTAGTTTTCATGTTTCATATGTGCTACTCTAATCGTCTTCTTTTATCTATCATAATACTAACTATGTATAAATCTTCCCTAAGGTTCCTTATCTCATTGCTCTAGTTCGATCTTTGGCATGATCATTTATACATGGGTAATAGTCAAAGTAGAACAGAGGTACTATATAATAAATTGCGCAATTAGGCGTACCAGTTGATGTGTTTGAGGTTTCAGAAATTTCTGAATCAAGCACTCTCTGGTTTAGACTGGTGTTCCTTGATTGTCCCTCTGATAGCCCTATGTAGATATGGCTCCTATCTCCTTCTTCCTTCCTTAATATGCTTGTTAAGTTTTCGGTTTCTGCCTTCTGTCAGTGTACTATCACGTTTCGTTCTGTAGCAATCCTCCAGTAATTATTCAAAAGTCCTTGAATACGCATTGACTAGCCGAATCTTGATCTGGAGGTCTAGACCACGTATAAATCGGATCACCTTATGCTTTTCATCTTCCATGATCAAAGGAACATACCGACCCAATGTAGTGAATCAACTAGCGTATTCTTAGACAGTGGTGCCTGGCTCTTGTCTCAGTGTGCCAAATTCCTCAACCCTCTTCGTGATTAAGTTCGGAGAGAGGAAAAACTCACAAAACTCTTCTAGAAACTTTGCCCAAGTTACCGGCCGGGGCAGTGGTTGGATACAATTCCTCCACCATTGGCTGGTCTTTTCGTTCAGAATCGACCGGATAATCTGTGCCCTTATCCTATCAGGCACCTGTGCCAGAAGAAGTTACCTTCAATTTCATTTAACCATTTTTCTGCGTCATCTGAACTAGATTCACTGCCAAACCTCGGAATATGTGCTCTTACTAGCTATAGATAGTAAAACCCACTGCTTCCTGGGTGTGACAGTGATAATGTCTGTTTACTGGACCGCGATGCCATCTGTACTACGGAGCATCGGAATTTTATTCAAAGTGGAAATATCAAGATAAGTGACAAAAATTAATTCATAATTCAATGGAAACTTAAATGAATATTCGAGAAGATAAGATTCGAATTAAATTCTGTGGAATTTAAAAAATTTCATCGACTAGGATTTAATCATTAGGTTAAGGCCCTATTTCCAGTCTAAGTCATCCTAGTCTAAGGTCGACACTCTTCTAAGATCATGACTAAAGTCTAAGGTCAAACTTAGATTTTCTAAAATCATCACTTAATTCTATATTCTGCACGAATCTAGAGCCTGGGCTCTGATACCACCTGTAGCACCCCGTACCCGGTCTGCCCACGTATGGTGCACCCGTCGTACTTCGCTACGAAGAGTACCAGGCATCAATACATAACATGTCATAGTCCATAACAAAATTTATGGACTTTCATGCCTACATATTAACAGGTAAGCAAAAATTTAGGCGGAATAAAAACTTTTAAACAAAACATTCCGATTATCTGACATAATGTCTACAACCATGTCCGAAAATAAATAGAAACCCGAAATTAATGTTCCAACATAAGTCCATCAAAACATAACCCATCATAATAAAAATCCTTAAGCTGCCATCCACTCGCACTTCTACAGATATGGAACTCTAGGCTCGTCATCAATCCACTCTACCCCATTTTCTGCAGGCTCTGGGAGGAAATATAAGAGGGTGAGTGACAAAGTCACTAGCAAGTACACCATAAACAATCAAGAATTAAGTGGAAAGTATACACCAGAATTAAATCCCAAGAATTTGGATTCCCAGCATACCTGACCTTCAATCCATTAGCCACAAAGGAAATAAGATCATAACTTATGTAGTGAAAGATAATAAGATTATAACTTAGGTGACAGAAAATAATAAGATCGTAACCTAAGTAATAGTACATCTAGCATTCGACTAGCCATTAAATGCAATATGTGTGAATATGCGAATGTGATGCAACATGATATGAAAAAAGAATTAATTCGATCATTCTTTCTTTCAAAACATCATCATCATAAAACGAGAATAGAGAGTGTTCAGATCTATTGTCTCCGGATCTGAGGCAATCATACCATTTCCTTTGGATCTATTATTTCCAGATCCGAAAACGGCCATACAATCAATCATCATTATCAGGTCTATTCTCTCCGGGCCTGAACAGTCATAAATCATCATCATCATGTTTATTCTCTCCTGACCTGAACGATCATAAATCATCATCAGGTCTATTCTCTCCGCACCTGAATGGTCATAATCATCATCAGATCAATTAACCCTGGATCTGGAACGGGTTGCGCTGGCCAGGAATTAATGGTACCAATAGGAGTTTTTCTTTCAAAACTGAAATCTTTTCATCAAAATAGCTTTTCTTAAATTTCTTTGGCATAAAATCAGTCTCATAAATCGTGAGAATGGGGACAATGAAATGCATGATGTGCAACATGCAATTCATGACTAAATACATCACATAACACATATACGGACTTGTCCCTTAAGCTGGAAAATAGTCCAGCCTTAATGCTCTGTTCATGCGGCCTCAAAATCATCAATTTAAGACCTATTTTCATAAACTTATGCCACACATATGCATAATTGAATCTTATCTACATGCCATAAAAATTTCGTAACATTTCGAGGTGATTAAAACCCTCAAATCACTAAATTACTGAAAAGGGATATTGCAGAATCTAGGAGTGAAGTACCTGTCTATACCTTCGCTCCATGTGCCATAGAGCCTTATCCAATTAAGACTATTACCTAGAAACATAGCCAATATACTAAGGAGTAATATTCAAAGGCCCAAACATCACATACAAGTCCAATTAAACAAGATCAAGGCCTCAACATACACAACACCATGCAGCCCTGTTTTCCAGTTTTGCACTGTGACATTCACCTTAATTGTTACCCCATAAAAACAGTAATTTCACGAAAATTCTTTACATCGACGTGTTCATCTACGTCCTAGGTAAGTACTATAAAAATTTCAAGGCAATCCAATATGCTTAAGGGGGTCATTTAATTTTCTTTCGCAGTCAAGGTACTTACAAGAACTGCAGTGACCTATTTCCACTAAAAATTTCATTAAGGTCAAACCACAAGTCTTCTTACCAAAATTCAACATCAAAATTTTAATAAACATACAAGAATACCCTCATACCAAAATTTAGCTAAATTGCACGTTCCTAAGGTTTGTTTTCAGGTCAAACAATACGCTACTCAAAATTGTCCAGCTCCAGTGAATCTACCTTTTTATCACTTTTTCTTGTTCAAGACTTGCCAACTAAATTTATTCCTCTAAAATAACTTACTAACCACTAAATACACCCTTTAACATAATTATTCCAAGTTTCATAGAAATGTTTAGGCTACACATGTATCACGCCAAAACAGCCTTGCGAATGTACACATAGCACACGCCCTCTTCATACATTTCGCAACTCATAGAGTCTATTCTCAACAAGACTAATTCATGCATCAAATAATCATCACAACAGCCCGTATCTTGCACATAGTAGATCTCATGTCATATTTAGGTTTGAGCACAAACATATCCATAAAGTAGGTCATTCAATCATGCCAACACTTTTCTTTATAACAACTAAATTTTCATGTTTAGTACTTAGAATATTCACTAAGATTCACATCTTAGAAAGGCTAGTCATTCAAGCATACACTTCACAAATAAGTCAAGATTGCTTAGGGTATACTTGCCTCTTTGAGCTTAGAACTTTTCTAGCTTGAGCCTTGGTTGAAATAGAGTGATGTTTCCTCTAACTTCTCCCTATAACATACGGTTTTAGAGAGGAAGTGGAAGTAGATGTTAGCTACTATTTAAATATATAATAGAGTTAGTTTGAGGCTAGATTGTCTTACCAAAATAGTGTTCAAATGGGGATTGCAAGAGGTTCAACCCACCAAGATGCTTAGTACCACCTAGTAGCTTGAAGAAGCTTCACCTAGTGACCATGTAGGGGCCACGGTTTTGCAAGGAAAATAAGCAATATGTGAGCTTTACATTTTAAAGAAAGTGGAATCCATTTTAGAAGCTAAGATGCAACTCACCTAGATGGGACTTGGAGCTTGAAGATGGAATGGATCTTGAGACTTCCTTAGCTAGCTTGCCGTAGGGGGAATGGAGGAGTAGCCTAAGTGTTCAATGGATCTTTAGTGGTTTGCTTGGGATGAGCTCTTGAGAGTGTTGAGGGTTGGAGATGGAAGGAAGCTTCCAGGTTATATCTTGAAAATGGTTTCTTGCAAAATCAAGAGGGGGCAGCCATTGGTTTCTTAAACAAGGAGAAGAAGATATTTTCTCTTTTGCATGGACACCATCATGAGGCTCATTTAGTGCCTTACCTCAATTACTCCTTGAGTTACATTTTAGGTTTGGTTAAGAAAAGTAACTAAGGTTGTTAAGGAGAGTTACCATGGCTTATCCATAGGTGTAATCCGGTGGTGGGGGAGGGGGCTTCCTTAGGCTTCTTTATTCTTTAATTGCCTTTTGAGGATAATTAGAAAAAGTTGTTAAAGTAAAAGTGGTTAGTTGGAATTATTAAGATGAAAATGATCCCATGGATCTTCCATTACTTGCATCCAGTGGTGATGAGGAAAAGGGAGAAAAATCTTAAATCTTGGAATAACATCCTAATTCATTTTATGTGTAAGACCTTTTTGAATTTCTTTAAGAGACCATAAAGTGACTAGTTGAAGCATTAAGTTAAAAAGTGGTCTCATGGGTGCTTTATCCTTCAATACCCGGCAGTTGGAGAGGGAAAAAGGTGGAAAACTTTTCCCTTAAGCTTTTTAAACACATTTAGTAGAATACTTAATTTCTTGTGTAGGCTTTTAGTCTTGATTTTAAGAATACCATTAAAGGCTAGTTGTCTTGTAAAGGAAGAATATTCTAGAGTCCTTTAAGACCCTTGTGGCCGAAATTCTCTAAAATCTTGGGAGGGCAAAATGGTCATTTCACATGCTTCATAAGACATACTTGAAGTATTATACTATTTCTTATAGTATTCACTTTAAGGAAAAATATTTAAAGAAGAAGTGATAAAACTTAATAAAATGCACTTGGAAGAACTAACATTTTATTAAACCACTTATACGAGTCTCAAGTACATTACGGTTTTCGTTGGGTACAATAGCTGGGAGGTCAGGACGCTGGGTAAAGGTACCCAGACATCAGTTTGAAGGACTACAGTTTAGACCACCCCAGCCGCAGATTCAGGGAAGTGTTACGATGCCACCAAAGACTACTAGACCTCTTCAACCATGTACACATTGTGAGCGCTTGCACCCAAGCGAGTGATGGAAGAAGATGAGCGTATTTTACAGGTGCGGTAAGTCAGGGCACTATATGAGAGAGTGCCCTGAGCAAAGGCCAGCGCCATCGATGGACGCAATCTCAGGGAGGCCAGCAGAAGGGGAGGCCGAGGACCAAATGCCATGGTCCATGTGATGATTGCCGCAAACATCAAAGAAGCCGGCGACGTCATGACATGTAACAATTAATTAAGTAAATTATCTTAAATTAAAGCATGCACATATTGAATATTTGTATTGTGTTGGTAACCCTGAACATATTAGGTGCGATCCCAGTAGATAAAGTTCCCGCCAACGTATTATTCGATAGTGGTGCAAGCAACTCCTTCATTTCTAAGAAATTCGCAAAGAATCTGAGCCTTGAGACCTCATACCGAGTTCAAGCAGTTGGCGATCAGGTGTTAATATCCCATCAACAATATAAGGGATGCAAGCTTGAAATTGATGATCAGTAGTTCACCATGACCCTTATCCCTATTCAGATAAAGGACTCCGACATTATTCTTGGCATAGACTGGCTGGCTAAATATCATGCCACTATTGACTGCGCAGAAGTGAATAAGCATTAGAGGTTCTGATATGAATGAGATTGTTTTCCAAGGAAATTCTAAGATGAAAAAGGAGCCGAAGAGGATATATCTGACCGTAGCCCAGGCTTATCGGCATTAAGAAAAGGTGGAGAAGTCTTTCTGGTCTACGCTATGGATGCTGAGCAGCAAGTACTCTCTATTGACCAAATTCCAGTGGTTAATGAGTTTAAAGATGTCTTCCTTGACTAATTGCAAGGTTTACCACCCAGCCAAGAGTTGAGTTCGAGATTAATATTATCCCAAGTGCTGAGCCTATATCGAAAGCACCATATTGTATGGCGTCGGCAGAGCTAAAGGAGTTGAAGGAGGAACTACATGATTATTGGACTGCAAATTTATCTTCCCACTGTCTCACCTTGGGGAGCATCTGTGCTATTCGTGAAGAAGAAAGATGGGAGCATGAGGTTGTGTTCAATTATCGTGAGATAAATAAGATCACAATCAAGAATATATATCCTCTACTCCGGATCGAGGACCTTTTGGAGCAGTTGAAGGTAACCCCTTAAATAACGTAATTGATACTTAATAATGTTTAAAGTCAAATTAATCGCATACATTTGCATCCCTAAGGGTGCAAAAGTATATCTAAGAATGATCTTCAATCTGGATATCATCAGCTAAGGATTAAAGCAGAGGATATTGTAAAGACTGCTTTTCTCACCAGAATACGACCACTACGAGTTCTTAGTGATGCTTTGGACTGAATAATGCTCCAGTTGTCTTCATGGACTTGATGACTATTATATTCAAAGATCTGCTGGATAAGTTTGTGGTAGTCTTCATTGATGACATCCTGGTCTGTTCTCCTGATAAAGATACGAATGTCGAGCACTTGAGGAAAGTTTTGGGGACCCTCAGGCAAAACAAGTAGTATGCTAAGTTCAGTAACTGTGAATTTTGGCTGAAGAGCGTGGCTTTCTTGGGTCACGTAGTGTAGAAGAGGGGATCTCAGTAGATCCGAAGAAGATTGAGGCTACCACTGAGTGGCCCAGACCGACCAATATGACTAAACTAAGAAGTTTTCTTGGGTTGTCTATCTACTACAGGAAGTTTGTGAGGGTTACTCTACTATAGCGATGCCACTAAGCCGGTTGACGCAAAAGAAGACGAAGTTCGAGTGAACTGCGGATTGTGAGAAAAGATTCACTGAACTGAAGAAGAGATTGACCGCTACCCCTGTACTTGCTCTGCCCTCAGGTTCTGAAGGGTTCGTCATTTACAGTGACGTATCCAAGAGTGGACTAGGTACATGTATATGCTTTCAACTTGACTTTATATAAATTTCAACTGTGGTATAATTTCTTCATTTCAGGGTGTGTCCTTATGCAAGGAGGCAGAGTTATTGCGTATGCCTCGCACCAGTTGAAGCCCTATTAACAAAACTATCCGGCTCATGATCTTGAGTTAGCTGCTGTGGTTTTCGCACTTAAGATATGGCGTCATTATCGATATGGAGAGAAGTGCGAAGTGTTCACTGACCATAAGAGTTTGAAATATCGATTCACGCAGAAAGAGCTGAATATGCGCTAGAGGAGATGGTTGGAGCTATTGAAGGATTATGATTTGACTATTAACTATCATCCGGGAAAGGCAAACTGAGTTGCTGATGCGTTAAGTACAAAAACAAGACACGCCAAGTAGACACCACTAGAGAGAGATATTCGAGTTTGATTTGGATATCGTATATTGTATAGAAAATATTCTGACGACTTTAATTATCATACCGTCCTTGATTGATCAGATTAAAGAAGCTGAAAAGGATGATCCAACCCTCGGAGATATTCGCAAGAGGATGATGACTAGTAAGATTGATGGTTTTCAAATTCATGATGATGGCAGTATATGGTACCAGGGAAGGTTGTGTGTACCTTGTGTTGAGGACCTGAGGAAAGAAGTGTTGAAAGAGGTACACAACTCAAAGATGTCAATCCATCCACGTGCCACGAAGATTTATAATGATCTGAAGAAGCATTACTGGTGGAGTGGCTTGAAGAGACACATAGTTGAGTTCATTGAGAGGTGTTGTAGCGCCCGCCCCACCCAAAATTGGGGTTTAGGCCCGGTGCGCCCTCCGTACTCTGCTACGAGAAGTAAAAGGCATCAATGTCAAACATGTGCATGTTGACAAATTCATGGTGCGATACAGCATAACCAACATAAACATAAACAAAATACAACCGACATGCGTTACTTTACATCATAACTCTATACAAATCATAATATACTACAACCCTAAATTTCTCTGAATACATGATACTCAAATAGCTAACATCCTCAGAGATGATCTTTCAGCATACATCATCGCTATCTTTAATCTATTTGGAATCATCCTCGATAAAGATGTACAGTGGTACCTGTCTCTGCAAGTAGTGATTAAGGCAAGTTGAGTGATCAAAATAATCGCCCAGCAAGTAGTCCTACTAGATACGATATGTAGATCATACATGGGGATACTAGGTGGTAAAATAATAGAAAATCATAAATAACAAAAATAACAAGACACGCCTCTATTTTAAACAAGTAAAGTAACATGCATAAGTATAAATACATAACCTTTAATACAAATGAATTTTAACATCGTAACTTAGCGAACCTTGTTAGGAAATTCGACAAGATCAATGCAAAAACGCGCAGCGGAAAAATAAAATTTGATCTCTGATTTCCTACCAAGCATCCATGTTGTTCGTTTAATTCGAATGAAAGAAACTCAAAAATTACCTCTGTAGATTCGAAATCTGAAGACGTAGGCGTAGGAGGTGCGATGACATGAACACCCTCTACCGGTATCCACACGAATGCTACTGCCTAGAGTGCTAGCTCTTGAACGACGCGGATGAGACAACTCGTTTTTCTCCAAAAACGGCTCTAGTGTTTTTTGTTGTACGCTTGTGCATGGTCTTAATATACGAGATGCACTAGATATATACACATGTATAGACATCAAAATCCGAGTCCTAATCGGATTAGTTAATGCAATCAAAATCTATATCAGATATGGATTCTATCAAGATATTCAAAATCCATATCAGATATGGATTCTTTCGTTATTATCCAATAATATATATATATATATATAACCATAAAAAACAAAATTAATAATATGAATAATAATTAATATCTAATATTAATACTATTAATATTATTAATATCAGCCCATACATATTCTTGTGTGTGACCCGATAGGCCCATATTAATTGGCAGTCGGTTAAATCTCCATTAAACCAACAAGTCGTATTTGGTCTCTAGCAAGACATTACGACTACCCAATTAATACGAGTAAAGTCTAACTTTCCTAATAATAGTACATGCATTAATCCCTTTGTCACACGATATCTAGTTTGAGCATAAGTCATGGTCAGCGTCATACTTATATTGTTCAAACATTTGATTGCTCGATCTCTAAGTAGACTGATAAAACAAATGATATTGATAACAATATCCATTCATTTGAGCACGGCCATGCATTTCACAATCTCACTTATCGAGGGGCCCAAAGATGTCTCTCTCAAAAGAGAGGGACAAATTCTATCTTGATTGTTCAATATCCTCTACATAATTTCTATCATACTCAATCATGACCTTTATTATTATCTTGTTACGGATAACGTTAGATCATGTCAAAATATAATAGTCCTTATGTTGGAAACTATGACCATCTCAAGTCTAAGGATTAAAACATGACTATCATGAGATTTACTTATGACGCTAATCCATGTAGTAATCTCATGATGGGTCTATCCGATACACTGTTCTCTAACAAGTATCTATGAGATTGATTTGTATCACCATGCACATAATCATCCCATGATTATCAAATCAATACTCATACTGGTTATAAATTATTTTATCTCTATAAAAATAATGAACCAGGGACATATATCATAATTGTGTATTATACTAACCAACAATAATGATAATAAACCTCTTTATTAATAATAAATGTATAACATAAAACATCCAAATCATGGCTTAGGACACACACACTAACAATCTCCCACTTGCACTAGGCCTACAAATATCTGAGACCCATAGATCTAGTGTGTTGATCATGGTTGACCCGTGTGAGAGGCTCAGTCAATGGATCCGCTATGTTATCGTTTGTGTCAACTTTGCATATCTGACATCTCCTCTATCGATGATGTCTCGAATGAGATTGGTAGCGCCGGAATCTATATTTAGATCTCTGATAAGACCTAGGCTATTTTGCTTGTGCTATGGCACCATTGTTGTCACGATAAATGTCCACAAGGTTTGCAATGCTAGGTACCACTCCTAGCTCAATGATGAACTTCTTCAACCAAACTGCTTCTTTAGCTGCATCTGATGCTGCTATATACTCAGCCTCTGTCGTAAGAATCAGCCACAGTGCTTTGTTTTGAACTTTTCCAACTATTAGCTCCACCATTCAATGTGAATTCAAAACCAAACTGCGATATGATATCATCTATGTCGGTTTGCAAACTATCATCTGTGTAACCATTTACAACTAACTCGTCATCCAAACCTCCATAAACCAAGAATACATCTTTAGTCCTTCTGAGGTACTTAAGAATATTCTTGACAGCTGTCCAGTGACCTTCACCGGGGTCAGCTTGATATCTACTTGTTGTGCTCAATGGATATGAGACATCTGGTCTAGTACATAACATGGCATACAATCGATCATATAGCAGAAGCATAAGGAATTTTACTCATTCAATCTCGCTCATCAGATGTCTGAGGACATTGATTCTTGATAAGATGAATACCATGAGACATAGGCAAGAATCCTTTCTTGGACTCTTGTATGTTGAACCTCTTCATCATTTTATCTGTGTTTGTACTTGACTCAAGCCTATTATCCTTTTAGATCTATCTCTATAGATCTTGATACCAATGATATAGGTAGCCTCACCCAAGTCTTTCATTGAGAAGGAATTCCCTAACCAAGCCTTAACCTTTTGCAAGGTAGGGATATCATTCCCAATAAGTAATATGTCATCCACATATAAAACCAGAAACACTATTGCACTCCCACTAACCATCTTGTAAACACAAGGTTCATCTTCATTCTTGATGAAACCAAAGTTCTTAACTGTTTCATCAAAACGAAGATTCCAGCTTCGAGATGCTTGCTTCAATCCATAGATGGATCTTTGAAGCTTGCAAACCTTCTTTGAATTCTCAGGATTTTACAAAACCCTCAGGTTGTGTCATGTACACATCCTCAAGTAAATTTCCATTAAGGAAAGCAATTTTGACATCCATTTGCCATATCTCATAATCATAGTATGATGCAATGGCAAGGAGAATTCTAATAGACTTAAGCATAGCAACTGGTGAAAACGTTCATCATAGTCAATACCATGAGTTTGCTTAAAACCTTTAGCAACAAGCCTTTCTTTGCAGGTTTGCACTTTTCCATCCATGTCAGTTTTCTTCTTGAAAACCCATTTGCAACCAATATACTTAATACCCTCTGGAGGATCAATTAAAGACCATACATGGTAATCAACATGGATTGCGTCTCAGAATTCATGGCTACAAGCCATTTATCTGAATCTGGACCCGACACAGCTTCTTGATAGGTAGTAGGCTCATCTTGATCTATGAGCATAACCTCACTATCATCAGTCACAAGAAATCCATATCTCTCTTGCTGACGATGTATCCTATCAGATATGTATTAGACTTGTGTTACATTTTCAAGCTCCACAACTGTTTGTGGTTCTGAAATTGTCTCTAAAGGCGGCTCAATGATTTCTTGTGGAACTTGAGTTTCCTCAAGTTGTACTATACTCCCACTAGTTCTCTTAGAGAGAAACTCCTTTTATAAAAAGATTCCATTTCTAGTAACAAACACTTTGTTCTCTGAGGGAATATAGAAATAATACCCTTTGTTTTCCATAGTGTACCCCACAAAAATACATTTGATGGAGTTTGGAGCTAGCTTATTTGACACTAATATTTTCACATAAGCTTCACAACCGCAAATCTTAAGAAAAGACAAACTAGGTGTCTTACCAGTCCATATCTCATATGGTGTCTTTTCAACCGCTTTAGATGGTACACGGTTCAAAATAAATGCAGCTGTCTCCAAAGCGTAACCCCAAAAAGATAAAAGAAGATCTACTTGACCCATCATAAATCGAACTATATCTAATAAAGTTCGATTTCTCCTTTCAGAAACACCATTCCGTTGTGGAGCTCCTGGAGGAGTCAACTGTGAAACAATTCCACAATTTCTTAGATGTCATTAAATTCTTGGCTCAAATATTCATCACCTCGATCAGATCGAAGTATTTTAATTGTCTTACCAGGTTGATTTTGTAATTCATTTTTGAAAAGTTCTAAACATTTCAAAAGACTCATGCTTATGTTTCATTAGGTAGACCTAGCCATACCTACTGAAATCATCAGTAAAAGTTATGAAGTACTGAAATCCTCCTCTGGCACTAATGTCCATTGGACCTCATACATCCGTATGTACTAATCCCAAATAAGTCATTAGTCCTTTCACTATGTCCAGTAAAGGGGGCATTTGTCATCTTCCAAGCAAACAAGACTCGCAATTTTCAAACGATTCAAAATCAAATGAATCTAATAATCCATCTTGATGGAGTTTAGATACACGCTTCTCATTTATATGGCTAAGGCGACAATGCCACAAATATGTAGGGTTTAATTCATTTGGCTTAGTTCTCTTTGAAGATATGTTATAAATATTACTGTCATTGGAATCATCAAGGTTAAGGACATAAATGCCATTATAACTACTTGCAATACCATAAAGCAAGTCATTTTTATCAAAAATAGAACACTTCTTATTTTTGATCAAAAATGAATAACCTTCATCATCCAAAACAGATATTGAAATAAGATTCCTACTCATAGTAGGAGCATAAAAAACAATTGTTTAAAACTAACAAAAGCCCATTGGGCAAGACAAGCTCATAAGTCCCTACAGCTATAGCAGCAACTCTTGCTCTATTGCCAACACGTAGGTCCACTTTGCCCTTCTTAAGCATCCTACTCCTTTAAGCCCCTACATATTTGTACAAATATGGGATCCACATCCAGTATCTAATACCCAGGAAAGAAGAAGTAGATAAATTAATTTCTATAACGTAAATACCTGAAGATGTAGTCGTACTACCCTTCAGCTTCTTCAACTCGTCCAAATAAACGCCACAGTTTCTTTTCCAATGCCCAGGCTTGTTGCAATGGAAACCAGTTAATTCCTTAGGAACCTTTGTCTTGGGTACAGGTTTTGGCTTAGCTTGACTCTTGGACACTTTTGCACCCTTTGAACCTTTGGGCTTACCCATGCCTTTACCTATCTTTTTCATTGGCTTGATATTGACACTCAATACTTGGGTAGGCTTTTTGATATTCCCCTCAATAGTTTTGAGGCATACTATGTAGCTAAGGAATGGACTTTTCCATATTATTCATATTGTAGTCCATGACGAACTGAGAGAAACTGATAGGTAAAGTGTGTAGGATCAAATCCGTAGCAAGTTCCAAACTCAGGGGATATCCAAGTCTTGCAAGGTGATCTATGTAGCCTTTCATCTTTAAAAAAATGAGCGCTAACAGATTCACCTTTAGCCATCTTACAGTCAAGCAGTGCAACAGCGGTGTCAAACCTATCCTGTCTAGCTTGTTGTTGGAATGCTTGTTTGAGATGCACACTCATCTCATAAGCCTCTAAGTATTCTAGGTCCTTCTGAAGTCCTGGACACATAGTTGCCAACATAAGACACCCTATGTCATTGGAATCTTCCACATGTTTTTTCTTGCTTGAGAACAATTCTCAAGTTTCGAAAACCAGTCAACAAAATTAGTCCCACATTCTTTAAGTTTCCTTCTCAATGATAGATCGCAGTGAAGTGATTTAAGGTGGAATTGTTATTAGCAGCCATTCTTGATCTACCAAACATGCAAAGTAACACTTAAATTAATAATGCGGTTAAAAATTTATAAAACTCCCACTAAAATATAACCCTCAAAAGAAATATCTTAGTGAGCTAAGATCAATATTTGACTTAATTCTAAACTCAACTTGGCATGACGCTTAAAATTAAGTTATTTAGGTAGGTAACTCCTTACCAATTACATCTCATGTAACTCTTAGAATTTATAGAATAATGGCATCATATATCATTGTATGTTAGATTCCATCTAATGCCTTAAGCCCAAAAACCGTTTTGATAGCCCAATTAAGTCTAACCAATTTTAAACATATAGTAACACTATTACTCATCCTACGTAGCTAGGAATGTTTAAAGCACATTGCTTTGGCAATACCTACTGTAATACAATCCCAGTTTTAATAGGTGTTTTAAGACTGGATGACATAAAGACTTATATTATTAATGAGGGTTCAACTTAGTTTATGTCTTGCATTGCATATCATTATATCATAGCATCCTATATGCATATATAATCTATCATCCACGCATCTCATACAAAATGATAAATATGTAAACGTGACATAGCATGGCCAAACTAAATATGATCTTTATGAGACCAAATGAAGATCATAAAGGAAACTCTATGTGAAAGACTTATATTACAACATTTGGCAATGATACATATCTTCTAATCTTGGGCTCGTTCTTCCATCTTCATGGAATCCACTCGTCTTTGGTGTGTGTCGCCATTACCACTTTGGTAACTTGATTCTTTATTTATTACAATAATAAAGAAAACCTAACTACTTGTGAAATAAATACAACAAAAAACAACAACGGTACGTAGGCCGTGAAAACCCAAAATAAAATATGACTAAGTCAATCACATAGGTCCTAAGGTCATGCTATGCACCATGCAAAGACATCAAATAATTATAATATATTTTAAACAAACATATTATAACAAATAAATATATTGACATTCTTAATGTCATGGTAACGAACTATAGGGCGTACGCATGCGGCAGGCCCGCTAGACAGTTAGCGGGCAGGGCCTCCCGCTTGCCCGATCAACGAGCGGGGTCTCGAAGGGGCAGCGGCCCTTGGGCGGGGTCGAGGGGCAGCGCCCCAGAAGCCAAACAGAAAGCATCAATCGAATTGATAATTTTCTTTCGAGAACCCTAACACAGATGCGTGAATCATATTAACGATCTTACTATTTGATTACGTGTAAACCCTTATAGAAGTATCGATCGAATCAATAATTATCATTCGAAACCCCAAACAGAACCATCAATCGAATTGATAATCTGCTATTCGAAGTCCGAAATAGAATCATCAATTGAATTGATAATCTGTCATTCGAAATCCGAAATAGAATCATCAATCGAATGATAATTGCCATTCGAAATCTGAAACAGAATCATCAATCGAATTGATAATCTGCAATTCGAAATCCGAAACAGAATCATTAATCGAGTTAATAATCTGCCATTCGAAATCCGAATAGAATCATCAGTGTATGTTGACATCTGATATAAACCGAATTGTTTTAGTCATCACAGACAAATGAATTCTGCCATTTATAATAATATCGAGTTATTTTATTTTATGAAACAATTTCAAAACACAATCTTTTCTCATCAAATGAAATTCAAATTAGCGTTTTATACATATCATGCCATACGAAAAATAGAAAACATATAATCACATAAGCATAATATTATCGATTTAAACGAAATCAACAAGTGGCTCTGATACCACTATTAGGAAATTCGACAAGATCACTGCAACAACGCGTAGCGGAAAAATAAAATTTGATCTCCGATTTCCTACCAAGGATCCATGTGTTCGTTAATTCGATGAAAGAACTCGAAAATTACTTTTGTAGATTCGAAATCTACAGAAGTAGACATAGGAGGTGCGATGACACGAACACCCTCTGTCGGTATCATCATGAATGCTTTCATCTGGAGTGCTAGCTCTTGAACGGCGCGGCTGAGAGAACTCGTTTTTCTCCAAAAACAGCTCTAGGGTTTTCTGTTGTATGCTTGTGCGTGGTCTCAATATCCAAGATGCACAGGATATATACACATATATAGACATCAAAATCCGAGTCCTAATCGGATTAGTTAATGCCAATCAAAATCCATATCAGATATGGATTCTATCAAGATATTCAAAATCCATATCAGATATGGATTCTTTCGTTATTATCCGACAATATATATATATAACCATAAAAATGAAATTAATAATCTGAATAATAATTAATCTCTAATATTAATACTTTTAGTATTATTAATATCAGCCCATATGCATTCTTGTGTGTAACCCGATAGGCCCATATTAATTGGCAGTCGGTTAAATCTCCATTAAACCAGCAAGTCGTAATTGGTCTCTAGCAAGACATTACGACTACCCAATTAATATGAGTAAAGTCTAACTTGCCTAATAATAGTACGTGCATTAATCCCTTTGTCGCACGATATCTAGTTTGAACATAAGTCATGGTCAGCGTCATACTTATATTGTTCAAACATTTGATTACTCGATCTCTAAGTAGACTGATAAAACAAATGATATTGATAACACTATCATTTCATTTGAGCACGGCCATGCATTTCACAGTCTCACTAATCGAGGGGCCCAAAGATATCTCTCTCAAAAGAGAGGGACAAATTCTATCTTGATTGTTCAATATCCTCTACATAATTTCTATCATACTCAATCATGAATTTTATTATTATCCAGTTACGGATAATGTTAGATCATGTCAAAAGATAATAGTCCTTATGTTGGAAACTATGACAATCTCAAGTCTAAGGATTAAAACATAACTATCATGACGCTAATCCATGGAGTAATCTCATGATGGGTCTATCCAATACACTATTCTGTAACAAGTATCTATGAGATTGATTTGTATCACCGTACACATAATCATCCCATGATTATCAAATCAATACTCATACTGGTTATAAATTATTTTATCTCTATAACAATAATGAATCAGGGACATATATCAATGTGTAACATACTAACCAACAATAATGGTAACAAAACCTCTTTGGCCTAGGCACACACACTAACAAACCTTTCATTCTTCCTTGTTCATAACGTCACATACATGTCCATACTTAGCTTCTAAACCATAACTTATGCTAAGGTCATACATCTTACATCCACTACGTTCTCGTGGGTATTCTCTATATTATCAATTTAACAATATCATAATCTTAAGGATATTCCAATCATAACTTAAGGCTATCATGGTCATAAAATGATTTCATATTTCATGATAATTAAAACATGATTTTTAATAAAATCATAACATGGCTTTCATAATCATGCAGAACATGAGATAAACATAAAGACATAACATTTTCATCCTGTAGCTATGTAACACGAACTACAAGAATTTACATCAAAACATAAGAAACCTAAATCATCTATATCCACAAGCATCAGATACATATATATACCTAGATATAATCCGTGTCCTAAACTAAAGTCATAATCTTATACAACTACTCTTTTATGCATAAATCCTATCTTAATTGATTTAAAGGCATCATAAACTTCAGGACATTCTAAAATAGCCTAAGGGTGGAATTGTTATAATATGATGCATAAAACATGGCTTTTCATGAAATCATATCATGACTTTTCCACAAACAAACGTTGCATGACCTTTTCATAAACATGAAGACATTATGTTTCATAATGCTTATCATGACATTTTTGTAACACAAAGACATAACATTTCATAATGGCTATAGTACTTTCATATGAACAATACCGAACGACATACCGATGATTCCCCATATAATCTCATATATAATATGAATCCTAGTGGTCCAACCACGGTGTTACATCATATGTACATATTATAAAATGGTGACGTCGATAAGACGAAAATCCCTTGTCGCAGACAGGGTGTTACACTCGGCCAACATAAAGGTAAGGAACATATGACCATGACACCAAGCTCTCTCCATGTTCCAGTGTCATGCCGGCGCTTCGGTCAAACAAAACATATGCCCCTGACAACCACCCTGGAACTGTGACAAATGGGTGCTCCATGATCATAGCATAACATAACATAACATAACATATCATAACATGTGTCGATGGAATCAATTGTCTCGTCAATATGTTCCATTAAGCATAAAACTTTTAAAACATATGATGCGATAAAAAAATAAATTTTCAAACTTTATTTCATGCAACATGAATCTCGGCCAATAGATAGTATTTTGGTCATTCTACAACTTATCATTAAATATCTATCACTTATTTACATCATACATGTCATAACTTAAGAAAATACCGTTTTTACCCCAACAAGGTACCATTCGGCTATAATACCCAACAACCCCTTTTTGTCATTTTTCACCCAACACTTTTCTTAATTTGTATTTTCCATATACATCTCTTATTTCAATACTTAAATATTTATATCACCTTTTTCCTAACATCTTTGACATGTCACCTAAGAATTATAACTTATATTATAATTTACATCTTATTATATATTACACTATAAGTGAACATAACATGAAATAAAGTCATTATGTCCTAAAAATGGTTTAAGCCGTGTGTATATATGTACTTACATATATACTTTTTTTTTTATAAAAGAGACGCATGTCCCTACATTTTATTTAGAACATGACCCTAACTTATGGCGGAGGAAAACCATTGTTACATACAAAGTCATTGCATAATTGAATAAAGGAACTCAATGGGAGATACATATTGTACCAAATGCTATGTAAAGGGGGAGGTGTGTTTTCAAAGTGGTAAGATATGTCTCATTAAAACCTTGGCAAGCAAAACCACCCTTGTGGATAAAATCTTGCACGAGGGAAAAAGAGTGCATATTTACCACCCTTGAAAACTGACGTATGAACCTCCACTACCCAGTCGCTAATATGATCTCGCAGAAGGAATGATTAACCACAGACAATGTCCGATAACAGGCAGCCTCGTTGAGTCCAGAAGGAATGTTCGTCGAAGGAATGTTCGGTCCAGTCCATGCACATGTAAAGAGTAGCCCAAAGTTAGATGAGGATACTATACATAATGAAAACAGAAAAGCAGTAGTAGAGACCAAAGCATACCGAGTTTGCTTGCACCCCTTAGGATACAGGCAGAAATAGTCAGTGATCGCCAATCCATTCAGAAGACATGATTAATCTCAAGTGATGCGCAGATGTACGGATGAGAGGACCAAGCTAATGGAACCTCGGACTAAAGGTGCAAGAGTGTTGTAAACATATGTTTGAGTCCGAGGTTCCATCATTCCATGCTGGGCAAGGTAATGGGCAGCCAGTTTGCCTCTCTGTAAACATGATTGAATTCAAGCCTTTGCTGATTCTTCAACGTCTCCAAAAACCGCAAATGATAATTTCCGAAAACTGCCTACGGATGCGCCAGACGTGTATAAATCTGAGAACAATTCGATTCAAGAATAAGTGGACGGTACAATGGCAGGAAATATAGCAAACCAAATCTCGCAGCTTGAAACTATGCCATCAACGGTGTACTTTGAGGCAAGCGAAATGAAACCGCACCCACACAAAAACCAGCATGATCACGCAAAATAGCACCTCCTGCAGCATAATGACTTCCAACTGCTGCATCTATATTTAATTTCAATCTACCCGAAGGGGGAGATAACCATCAAACCACTTGCGGAAGCGGGGGCCGAATCCTAGGCAACCAAAGAAGCTGTTGGTTGAATAAACCCCAGCCGCCAGCTTCGAGCCCTGTATTGTTTTCATACATTATGCATATATGTACTCATAACATGTAAATAATTTAATTAAACCCAAAAAATCACTTAATGACCATGTATATATATACATATATATATATATATCTTTTTAGATGAAGGATGGACGGTACCGTCCGGTTGTTTTATTGATTATAATGCCCTCACTTGTGGCGGAGGAATACCGTGGTTACAAGGGAGCCCTATCTATGTTGGGAGACTCTTCCAACAAAATAAAACAGAATAATAATGATATATAAGAAGAGAAAAACACTAGTTAATAATAATGTGAAATTTGAGATTCTGCTCATTTTACTTGATAATGTAATGTTTGGCCCGCATAATTTTTTCACTGGTAGTCTTTATCTTTCATGCATAGCCAAGCCTCCAGCCATGATTGATCCTTTGGTTGCCCAAGAGAAGGTCAGCCAAAATGTGTTGAAACCACAAAGAGCATACAATGAATATAATATATTTAAGACTTAATAAGGAGAGGAATACGAATGCCACGTACATACCAACGTTGCCTGCATTCAATTTGAACGCAGGCAACCACAAAGACGCAAGGCCAGTAGCATCCCGCAAGGCAATCAGTATAGTCCAGTATCCTGCAATTAATGTTCTCAGCCAAATCAAAGAAAAGACAGTTACAACACATATATAAGAATTTAAGTAAGCGGAGAAAGAAACAGAAATGAGAAATGTGAGAAATGAAAGTGATATCCGAAACACGTACGACGTTGCCTATGTCCTAAGCCGACATAGGCAACTTTGCTATGCACACCCAACCCATTGGGAGACATCGTAATTAGAAACACAGAGAGCATAGAACTATCCAAAGCAACTACTCCTTGTACTTCAGGTGGCAAGGATGCAAAGGAGTATAGATGGTTATCCCTACCGAGCGAAATCGTGTCGAGACAAGGTGTGCGCTGCCATGTTGGCCTCCCGCAGACAGTAGCTCAAAGACGAAGTGTTAATTGCAAGACTAGTATGGTTTCGTTGCAAGTCACCCGCTTATGGCCTAGTAATCTGTCGCTATCAGAGATGTGTGTAACTAACTGTCTACAATCTGTTTTAAGCAATAGCTGAGCATGTTCTCTTGAGTAAAAAATAAGGGCATATTGGAGGGCCATAAGCTCAGCCCTCAAAGGCAGCATAGCAGGCAAGTAAAAGAAATAGTAGACACGATCTCCTGTGATGATTATGTAATACTGCACCTGCAGCTGCGCAGCAGATCGCCCCACTGCTGCATCAACATTTAATTTAATTTGCCTATGGGTGGCAGCACCCATATACAATGCTCGGATTCTCGTTCGAAGTGGGGGAAGAAAGAACGTGCGATCAAATATGGTATTTGCTGAGAGTATTTCATCCATTTGTGTTGCACACCAAGTATAGACATGATCACGACTCGTTCAAATAATATCCTGTATGAAAAATGCTATCACCGAATTTGATGGTCGTATATTCTTTCCAAATGACCTAAACTGCCAAAGATGGAACCACAACCCTTAATTGACCAAGCATTGTATGCGAAGAAGATGATCTCCACCAACAATGTAAATATCCACAGATTGTTGTGTGACTTGGATTTTAACATATATGTATGTTTGCAAGTATATATTTTTATACCTTGGCTCTCAACCTCTAAAATTCATCCATTTTTTTGAAATGAAGGAGGATGTTGTAGCATTATTTTGGAGGTGTGTATGAGATGAAAAGAAGAAATTTTCCTCCTTGTTCTTGCTTGGAAAACTTTCGGCCAACATAAGAAAAATGGGGTTTGTAAGACTTTGTTCTTTGCTTGGAAAAGGAAAGAGAGTGTAAGAAGATGAAATATTTGCTAAGTGTAGGAAAGAGAAGAAGAAGAAAGTTTTCTTGGTTCCATTCTTCCTAGAATTTTGGCCATGGATAAAGGAAAGAGTTTGGAGGACTTGTTCTTTCATTGGATGAAGAGGAGAGTGTGTAGGAGAAGGAATGAGTTGAAGATGAAAATGAGAGGGAGAGAGGGAGGGGACGGTTGAGAGAGAAGATGTAAGTGAAAGAAAGGAGTTGGGAATGGATGGAGGGAGAAGATGAGAGAAGGTTTGATGATTAAAGAAAGTTGAAGTGTAGAATGGAAGAATGAAGAGGAGTTTTCCCTATTGGGTACTACTGCCTAGAGTGAGAGAGAAAGGGGAAGGGAAGATTTTTCCCTGGCAATTCATGGGGTTTGGAGGTATTATGTGTAGGTTATGATGGTGGGATGTGATGAGTGGAAGAAAGTGTTTAAGAAAAGAAACTTTAACTTTTGGGAGGGGTGAGGCAGCCATTGGAGAAAATAAGGAGGGGTTTGTCTTTTTTGCCATGTAGAATAAAGTGGGAGAAAATATGATGATTTGGGTATAAGTATGTAAGGTTTTCATGATTAGTGGAAGACAATAGAGAATAAAATTTTCTTCCACTTGCATGGGGGGCCAAGTAGGGTTGGGAGTGGGTAGAATAGGACAAAATACTATCATTTGGCTTCTACACTTGGTTTTGTTGGTGTATTTTGTACCCACAATCTCTTCTTCCTTTTCCTATCGTAAATGATGCCAACTAATATATATAGTAAAGAAAGTATTATTGGAATATCCTCACTTATGGTGGAGGGAAACCATATTACAATGAGTCTGCATATGAAAATAAATGATGAAGCGAGCTAAGGAGTTTCAACCTCTAATCATATATGATAGTCACATAAAACCTTGCCAAGTAAAACCACCCTTGTGGATAAAACCTTGGCGAAGGAAAAAGCGTGCATATTTATATGATTGGAGCGATGAACTGATACATTTGAAGATGATAATTTGTACAAACAATAATTGTGGAAGATAAGCAAGATCAGCACCAAGTGGATAAAGCCATGCATGTCTCCTGGCCGATGGCGTTGTAGATTCAGGAGCGAAAGGTACATCTGTTGTGATGTTGTGGAAGTGGCGCAGGCTATTGTAGAACTTGTAGTCACAGCTAATAGAATTGAGGTAGTACATAGACTCAATGCATTTGAAAATGATCTCCAGAAAAATAGTGTCACCCATATCACCTCATGAAGGAAGAAAGAAGCAGTTAAGAGTATCACAATAAAAGAGATAGATATACGCATAATGGATTCCAGAACATACCAATGTCGTCTTGGCATAAGTTGAGCCAAGACGACGAAATATGATAAGTGCCACTGGATGCTGGACACGTCCTGATATTATATGCAATCCTCAGAGCCTCCTCCGTTAAGTTGGACCATGGTCACAAAGGAAGAAAGGAACAGTTAAGAGTATCACCAGAAAAAGAGAGAAAAGTAGGCATAAAAGTTCCCAGAACATACCGATGTCGTCTTTGCACCGATTGAGCCAAGACGACGAAATAGAATAAGTGCCTCTGGGAGCAGGGAGTGAACCAATATTGAATATTGTTCTAGCTTCCTCCATAAGTATACACCGTGGCCAGGCCCAATCAAGCGCAAACAACAAACAAATATGAGTGCAGCAAGGGATAGCATAAAGAGTAGCATGTGGAAGAACCAAATGTAGGAGAAGAAAACGCACCCATGTTGTCTGTGTGACGTTACACATACAACAGTAGCGGAATAAAGGCAGCATGTATTAATGTCGGAAAACCGGCAGCTGATGGTCCGTGTATATGTGCCTCTCACTTCACACGGTAATTGAGGGGTTCCATAGACTGTCAGTCCCGCAGAATGATAGCCGTATCTTGCTAAACGATGGGCTGCCGAGTTTGCTTCCCTTGGACAATATTGTATGGTTGAGTGATTAAGACGGAGAAATTGTGCTGCTCTTGCGACATCCGAGGCTAAAGATCCTGTGATACGTGTGCTTCAGCCAGCAAGGTAATCATGGATTGACAGTCCGTCTCCATTACAAGGCTATCATAACGTCGTGCATAGTACATGAGCGCCATTGTCATCGCATGGATTTCCGCACGCAATGGTCGTAAAGAAGGCAGCGGGAAGCATTAGCCGAGACGAAATCACCTTGATGTGATCTAAGAATAGCTCCACCCGCTGAGAGGCGTTTGCCAATAGCTGCATCTACATTAAGTTTTAACTTACCAGATGGCGGGAATTGCCAGCGGACTAGAGATAGTCTTTTTATTCGCAGTGATGGAGAGAAGTGTCGAGCCACCAGATGTGGTATTGTTTGTGCATACTTTTTCCCATTTATTGAGCAGCACCATGTGTAGATCGATTCTTTGACTCTCCTGTATAGAATATCATAATCAAAACGTTCTTCGCCAAATCTGCATGCTGCATAAGTTTTCCATATTTCCCATACTACAATGGAACGAACAATTGACTTGAGCTGCCCCAACATAGTTGCATGCGAAGTTGTATACCACCATCGTAGCAAATGAGCTATTTGTAGCGGATTGTGGCATCGGGCCTGAGAAGGTTATTGAAATTTCCACCCAAAGTTAACGTATGACGGAGCAATGCAAGAATACATGGTCTTGTAGGTCATGACTATGGCGACAAAACGCGCACTGGGAAGGGAAAATCCAAGCCAACAGCGAAAGTTATCAATCATCGGAAGAGAACGTGTCCAAAGCCTCCACAGGAATATTTTTGACCAGCAGGAGCTGTTTTCCACCAAATAAACTTTGTTTCTCGCTTCGTTTCTGCATGAGGATTGATAGTCTCATAAGCCGCGAATAGAGAACTGGCCATTTTCATCTGGAGTCCAATGAAGCATGTTGTGAGAGGTGTGGGTATGCATCTCCATATATTCGTTGATGCGACAAATTCTTTTCCATGTTGGAGAGTCATATATATGCGAATATAGTGATTGACGTTGGCCATACTTTGTCCGACAATATTCTGCCCAGATCGTAGAAGAGTGGAAATATTTCCACCATAATTGGCAATCATACGCTTTTTGCACATAAGAAAGATGACGAATTCCTAGCCCACCAGCTTCAATGGGACGGCACACTGTAGTCCAAGATTGCCAGTGATGTCTTCCTTTCCAAAGGAAGGAAGCCATTTTACGGCCAATATGTGATGACGCCCTTTGGCAGTTGAGATTGCAATTAAGTGTGTTGGCAATGAATTGAGGATGTGCTTAATGAGAACAAGCCCTCTGCCATAGATAAAAATGCAGACGACCACGATGATAGCTTTGAATCAAAATGATTGAGCAGTGAAGAGCAATATCTCGCTTTATTTATTCTTATACAAAACGATCCCAGATATTTAATGGGAATGATGTCGATCTCATGCCTAAGGCTTCCGTGGATGCTGAAATGGAGACCCCTTGACCCGCAACAAACTGGCTTTTATGGTATTAACCAATTGACCAGAAGCTCGCTGATAGTGTCGAGAAATTTGCAAATTTCCCCAAGTTACGTGTAGCGCCATTAAGGAAAATTAACAAATCATTGCGAAAGCCAGATGTAAACGCCTGGGGTGAGACCAGCCTTGAACCCAATAATGTACCTGTACTGATTTGGTACTTAAGGCCTGTTGAAAAGCCTTCAGATGATAGTATGAATAATAGGGGCGATAATGGGTCTCCTTGTTTGACTCCTCTACAAATTGAAAAAGAATCTGTTAGACTTCCGTTGAGAAGAATAGAGCACCTTGTGGCACTCAGATAGTTGATGATGATGCGAACTAGTTGTGCATCCATGCCCATGCTGCAAAGCAGTTGTTGCAAATAGCTCCAACTAACAAGGTCAAATGCCTTGGCCATGTCAAGCTTAATAATGCTTGGCCACCTCTGTTCTTCTATCTAAAACATGAGTCATTTCTTGCGCGAAAAGTACCTGTTCTGTAATGTCCCTGCCTTTCATGAAACCCGCCTGTTCTGGCGAGATTATTTTTGCAAAATTTTGCCCAGCCTCGATGCTAGTAAGTGCGTAATAGTTTTGGAAATAAAATTGGTAAGACAGATAGGACGATAATCTGCAAAAGTGTGAAGATTGCTCACTTTTGGAATGAGGATGAGAGATGCCGTTGCCACTGTTCTTGGCATGCAAATACCCAAATAAAACTCTTGAACTGCCTTATGAACATCATGCTGAATCAAATGCCAGAAATGCCTGTAGAAGGATCCTGGGAATCCATCCAGGCCCGCTGCACTTGAAGGGCTAAGGTCCCAAATAGCTGCTTTAACTTCGGGTAGTAATGGAATCTCCTTCAATGCACTATTGTCGTCTGTTGTGATCAAGGAAGGTATATGCTGTAAAATTAGGTCACAGTCGGAAATTGGCTCTGCAGCGAAGAGTGTAGAAAAGTAGCGAATGGCTTCCTCTTTGATGTCAGCAGACTGGTCAAGTTGAGTGCCATCCGGTTTATGTATGCTGCGTATTAGCTGGTGACATCTCTTATTTTTAACTGTTTGATGGAAAAAGGACGTGTTGGCATCGCCATCTTTTAACCACTTGACATTTGCCTTTTGCTTCCAATATAAATACTCACGTTTCTGAGCAAGATTTAGCTCCTCCTTACGCTTATGATACTGTGCCCGAGAGGACTCCGTGGGATTAACATCATAGGCTTGTTCCGCCAATTTGACTTCAGATTCAGCAAGAGATACAGCATCAAAGATATTCCCAAATATGTCTTTATTCCATTGTTTTAAGTCTTTGCGCAGGAGAGAGAGCTTACTATGCAAACCCCACATTCCTCCAACTGTTGAATATGATTGCCATCTGTGTGATACAAAATTATCAAAATCAGCGTGTGTTGTCCACACATCTAAATACCGAAAAAGAGATGGTGGTCTGGGAGTGTCATTATCACAAATCAACAATAGAGGGGCATGATCAGAAGTCGCACGGGATAGGTGATGAACTTGCGTGTATGAAAAGATATCAGC
>AP025068.1:10626756-10932862 GCA_036186865.1 Eustoma russellianum
ACGGGATAGGTGATGAACTTGCGTGTATGAAAAGATATCAGCAAATGATGTTGAGCTCAAGAATCTGTCAAGGCGCCGCCATATTCTCCCTAATCCGCGTCCATCAGACCACGTGAATTTCGATCCTTGGTATGGGATTTCTTGTAACTGACAATGTTGGACGAAATCATTGAAATCTTGTAATGTACGCAATGATGGATTTGACATGCCGTGGTGTTCCTCTAACGTGCGAAATGTATTAAAATCTCCACCAATGATCCATGGCGTGGTATTGTCTGCATGAAAATGTCTCAGTTCGTCCCAACACGCCGTTGGAAGATAGAGTGACGTCCATACACTCCCGTCAACCAAAAACATTCTCCTGTTGCCAGCCAATTAAACTTCATTGAATGATGTTGTTGGCCAGGTTGCTCATCTTCCTTTTTTATTATTGTTTCCTTCCAAAAAAACCAAAATTGGTCATTACATGCAGAGAGAGCTTTAGAAAAACCCAATTTCATCTGATACAATGGTAAAGCAGAAGAGCGTAACTTCGGTTCAATGACTATGACAATATAAACGTGATGCTTGTGAACTAATGAATGGAGCCTATTAAATGAATTTCGTATTCCCAGTGTATTCTACAACAATATCTTCATTGAGATAAGGCATCAAAAGAATTTGAGATGTGCGCAGCACGTAACCTGGTTAAACGAGGAGATATGGGAGGATTTCATCGTAAGATACGCGGCCCCGGAGTTGGTTGAGTTGCAGTGGGATCATCATCTGCAGATTTAGCAGCAATATTTGCATGGTCTGATGCATGGGCATCAACATATGTTGCTTCAATTAAGTTTGCAATTTCAATGCATTGTCTCTCCTCATGTTCCCCCATTAAATTATCTGCTAGGGTGGGCTCTTGTTCATTGTCCGAATGTGAATATGATAGTGACGTCCCTGGTAAATCTCGAAAAAGACGATCATCAATTCCTTTTAACCGAGAAAGGTCCTGTGCGTCTGAGACTGGTTGTCCGATGACCATTTCCGGTGATATGGGAATTGGAATGTCACCCTCTGACGGTGGCAGTACTGGAGGTTGATCAGTTGATGTGGAGACCAACTTCTTTGGAGTCCAGCGCTTTTTCTTGCTTTTGTCCGAGGAATGTTCTTTAGGGTTATTCAACGGTGCATGCTCGTTGTCCATCTGTGACTTTGAAGCATCCTGCTGCTTTCCGCAGTGTATAGCAACATGACCTAAACGGTAACAAGTTGCACAATATCGAGGGAGATCCTCATATTCTACATTCTGCGCAATTATTCTAGATGATGTTTGAATAAAAACTCTTTGCGGCAGTTCTTTTGAGACGTCTAGTTCAATGCAAACCCTCGCAACAGAAGGGCGATTTAGCGTTGCCGTTGCAGTGTCGAGTTTCAACGGCTCACCTAGCATGGACGCAACTTGAAAGAGCGCATCTTTCCTCTGCATATGTATTGGAAGTCCTGGAAAAGAGACCCATATTGGAACGATCGGAACTTCAATGGCCGGATCATAATCTGGGGTCCATTTTGTGATGCGCATTTGCCTGCCAGAAATTATCCATCCACGTCGGGTAAAGCACCGGGTGTAATCTTGTTCATGGTCGAAATGCAGAATAATGTGTGTAGGATCCAAAAGTCCAACCTTTACATGTCCTGCAAAACCAATTCTGTCGATGGCGGCACGTATAGTTGCAATCGGTGGCCGTCCGTACCAAAACGTACCAACCAATGTAAAACGATATGGGGCAGCAAGTGATTGAATTTTTTCATCGGTGAATGTAATCATTGGGCTACCTTTGAATTTCTGAACTGGTTTAGATTGAATGTGCGTTGTGGGAGTGGTGAAGAGCGACGCAAAAGAGCGATTGGGAACGATGTGTGGCTCCGCTACATTGTTGGAATTGATCGCCATGACAATACTGAGTATGAGTGGTTGTGATCAGAATACCCAACTACATCTGCATTACAATACGCATTCACTATGTATCATTGTTTACGGACCAATTATATAAATATGTACGCTTTTTCCTTCGCCAAGGTTTTATCCACAAGGGTGGTTTTACTTGGCAAGGTTTTAATGCGGCATATCATATATAATTGGCACACATACCCTATATCGGCTGTTGTCTATTCGGTTTTGATTCATATACTTTTTGTAATATGGTCACCTCCGCCATAAGTGAGGCTTCATTATTAATAAAAAGATCCCCTTTTATTTAAAAAAATATATTCATCTTCCTTTTTCTTCTTTTCCAAGATATTTATTATGTCCTACATTCTTTTTCTTTTATTTTGTGATGAAAATTATTGTGTCATGTATTTTCTATTTGATTTAATTTAGTCTACTACTTGAGTCGTTACGACGATATTTATTTAAATCCTATCATATGTTCGAAAATGTTCGTTGCCTAGTTTCATCGTATATTGATATATCCATCACCTTATAGTTAAATTATTTTTCCGAGCATTTTTAACCCTGAGATATACTACCGATGTCCTATTGAATCCTGAATCAAAATTTTAAATTCTACCGAAATTTCACCAACATCGCACTTTTATTTCTTTTTCTGTTATTTTATTTCTTTTCCCGTCGACCCAGAAATGCGGGTCGTAACAGGTGTCCTTTATGTTAGCAGGTTAAAACAGAGCATCAGAAGTCTGTATGTTTGATGTTACCGTTGGAGATACCTGAGTGGAAGTGGGAGCATGTGACGATGGAATTTGTAGTAGGGCTCCCGAGAACAAGAAACGGCAATGATAACATATGGGTGATTATGGATCGATTGACTAAGTCTGATCATTTTCTGCCAGTACCGAGTGACGCAACCTTAGAGAGATTGGTGACACTATATATCGATAACATAGTCAGCTTGCATGGAGTTCCAGTTAGCATTGTCTCGGATCGTGACCCAAGGTTCACTTCTAGATTTTAGTCAGCATGTCAGAGGAGGATGGGGACTAAGTTACGATTGAGCGCTGCATTTCATCCCCAGACCGACGGTCAGTCAGAGAGGACGATCCAAATGCTAGAGGACATGTTGAGAGAATGTGCGTTGGACTTCAAGGGGAACTGGAATGGCATGGTTAAGTTGATTGAGTTCTCCTATAATAACAGTCACCATAGTGCCATCGGCATGGCACCATTTGAGGCCCTTTATGGACGCAAGTGTAGGTCCCTGTCACTGGGACAAAGTTAGAGAGCGAGCTATCAGTGGACTGGAGTTAATCGAGCAGACCAAAAAGAAAGTGAAGATTATCCGTGATAGGCTCAAGACTGCGCATGATAGGAATAAGAGTTATGTTGGACCGTGCACCTGCAATAAACACCACTAGAGGGGGGGAGGTGAATAGTGGTTAGCGGAAATTACACTACAACCCTTTGTTAAAATCCCCTTTGAAAACAGAATCTGAGACCACCTCAGATTCAGAACCCGTTTTTCAAAAATTCACAAATAATTGTACACAACTCCAAAAATTATGAAACTTTCCAGAATTGAACTTCAATGAGTTAAAAAGACTCTGTCCAAAAATCAGACAAAAAGAAGATCGTTTGACCCTTCAAACAAATAAAAAGATTCAGATGGTCAATCTGGACAGAATTGGACAGAATGTTGCTGATTTTGCAAAACGTGTTTCTCTTTGTATACTCAACCAAAAAGGTTGATCTTTATATCAAAACACTCCTTAGGATGTGTAGATGAAGTTTCCAAAAGGCCCTGACCTTAAACAATTCTTGAAAAATACAGAATTTAAGTTTTCTCAAAACTGGTCAGATTGCAGCCAGATTGGAGCAGTTATCTTACAAAGACTGAAAGACTAACTTTCCCTTGCTCAAATCAAGTGATTCTTATTGCAAATGAAAGCTAACAGTCTGAAGTATAACTCCACCAAAAATCACGAATTTTGAAAATGTTTAGCTATTTTTTCAAATTGTGTGAAGTTGGGTGAAAACTGCAGTCAAAAACGGGCAGAAAACATAAATAAAGAAACAAGAGAAGAACACCGAGGATTTATCCTGGTTCGGTCAATGTGACCTACTCCAGTCCCAAGGAACACCTTTCCTTGAATTTCACTATGAAATGAGCACCTTACAACAAGAGCCAAGCTTGATCCTTGGGTTATACACCAACCCTATTCAAGACTTGGATAATCACCTTCTAAGCAACACTTAGTTGCAACTCCTCTAACACCTATTGATGTAGCCTTATAAAGATGGCTAATCAATCTTACAAATGAAGCTCAAGAGGCTTGTAGCACAACAAAAATATCAAGAACACCTTTGCTACAACAAAATACAACAACAAGAACAAGAAGATGAATATGAAAGCTATAGAATGCTTGTGAGCTTCAAGTGTGTTTCATCTTCTTCACCAATGCCTCTATTTATAGTGTGATTTGAGCCTTGAAGATAAGAATGTCAATGTGTCATCATCTTCATCATCAACTCCAAATGTCTTCTCATCATTGGTTGGCTTTGTACACTTGCCAAAATAAAACACAATGATTGGTCCACCTTGGCAATGTCATGTTGGCCGATTTTTTCCACCTAGGATAGTCTCATTTATCCTTTGCAAAATGTAGATAATAAGAAGAAGATAATGCACCAAAATACCTCAACTTCTAGCTTGAGAATAGGCATGTGGACTTGAACATTTCAAAACTCAAAATTCAGCCTCAAATTTGAAGTGTAGCCGTTGGTTTACACTTAGTTTTCCAAAAGATATATTTGATTTTCTTAAATAAAATAAGGAAGGATAATACCACCAAATTATCCTCAACTTTAAGCATCATAATAGGACATGTGAGAGCTCCATTTGAATTCAAAAATCTGCTGAAATTTCACCAATAAAACAATATAGCCGTTGGCTATTTTTAGTAAATTCTAAGTTGGCAATTTTGCCAACTAGCTCCTTTTTGGTTGGTCCACTTGTCTCCAACTCATACAATGAATAATGTATCATTCCCAACTGTCCATGCACGTTTTTCAACACATATATATGTGTAGAAACTCAGATTTTTGAAGAAGAAATAAATAGATAACACTAGACAAGATTATGTCAACGTGTAACACCGAAATTCCCCAATATTTCTTCTTATATGTTGAGATCATTTCCACACCTTTGACACCTTTAATATCTCTGAATAATGATGATAAATGTTCTCTTATAACATATATAAGAGGGTCTTCGAGAAAAATTAGAATGTGACATCTCAAATCGTCACATATCCAGCTATAGTCAATAATATCATCGGTTGAAAGAAAAAGATATAAGATCACCATATTATCTTCAAAATAATAATAACACAGCTCCAGAATGAAGATAATAATATGCTCAAGAGATTCCTTGAGTGAAAATACAAAAATACCCTCGGGGGTAAAATTACCAAAATACCCCTGGTGTGAGAAAACTCCAGAAATAACCCGGATGGTCATAAATACTCATGATATCACCTTTGTCATGATAAAAAAGATGAGAATGCATCCTTGAAATATTTTCATCATGTGATGTTCCTACAAAACTCAAAACACCAATTTTGCCCTTTTTGGTAAGTCGTAGAAACTTCCAAGGCACGTTAGTCACAAGACAATAATAATCACCAAAAACACATAATAATCACATAATGAAATGAAAACAATCATTTTACCACATTTTAGAAAATTATTGTTAAAATTCCTAGACATCGATCGATCGAAGTGCGGGTTCGATGTACATCGATTGATCGATGTGTCTCAAGTTTAGAGATCGATGTCAACTTTTTCAACTTTTTCAACTTTTAAACACATATAACACTATGTGTGACATTTGTAAGTATTCACCACTTAAAATCATGGCTTTGAAAATTATCCAAACATATTTCTCAACATTCTCCCCCTTTTGGATGATTTTCAAAATAACCTAACATGATTTTAATGTCACAACTTATAATTAAAAAGTTAACCAAATGTTTTCAACTTTTAAATAGTATGTTGCTCCCCCTCAACTCATACTCTCCCCCTTAACCTATACTCAACTCATAACCAATTGAAACTTATCATTTCATACCAAATGATGACTTACCAACTAAAATCTAAAATCATGTGCTTATTCTATCTCCCCTTTTATTTTGCAAATCATGCAAAAGATAGAACTATACAATGGTATCGTAAGTCATCATACCTAACTTGGCACGCAAGTTTTCAAACGTGGCTTGATTAAGGGGTTTGGTAAAGGTATCAGCAATTTGGTGATCAGTTCTTATATGGTTTATCACTATGTCCTCATTTTGAATATGATCGCGAAGAAAGTGGTATCGCACCTCAATGTGTTTGGCCTTAGAATGAAGCACCGGATTTCGGGAAAGATTGATTGCACTTGTGCTATCGCAGAAAATTGGAATCTTTTTCATTTTAATGCCAAAATCACTAAGTTGCTGTTTAAGCCAAAGTATTTGGGTAGTACATAAACTCAAAGCAATATACTCGGCTTCAGTGGTAGAAAGAGCTACACTAGCTTGCTTTTTAGAAAACCAAGAAATCAAGTTGGTTCCTATGAATTGACAAGTACCGCTAGTGGATTTTCTATCTAACTTACAACCACCGTAATCAGCATCACTATATGCGTGTAATTCCAACTTAGCGTTTCTATCATACCACAGTCCTAAGTGAGGTGTATGCTTAAGATATCTAAAGATCTTTTTCACGGCATTGTAATGTGATACCTTAGGACAAGATTGAAACCTAGCACACATACATACACTAAACATGATGTCAGGTCTTGATGCAGTTAAGTATAACAGTGATCCAATCCTAGACCTATAGAGTGTGTCATCAAAAGGTTTACCATTTTCATCCTTTTCAAGTTTGGTACTAACACTCATGGGGGTAGTTGTAGGTTTCAACTCTTCAAAACCAAACTTCTTAATCATATCATTGACATACTTAAGTTGGCTAATTTGAATTCCTTGAGGGGTTTGTTTAATTTGAAGTCCTAAGAAATAATTCAACTCTCCTACCATTGACATTTCAAACTCCGACTTCATACACTCTTCAAAGTCTTTTACTAAGGTAGGGTTGGTTGAACCAAAGATGATATCGTCAACGTATATTTGAACTATTAACAAATCATTACCTTTTCTTTTTAGGAATAATGTGTTGTCTATAGTTCCCCTTTGATAATTATTTGCAATAAGAAAGTTTGCAAATCTATCATACCAAGCTCTTGGAGCTTGTTTCAAACCATATAAAGCTTTCTTAAGCTTGTACACATGGTTAGGATTCTTTGGATCTTCGAATCCAGGGGGTTGTTTGACAAACACCTCTTCTTGGATGTATACATTCAAGAATGCACTCTTGACATCCATTTGGAAGAGCTTAATATTGCTTAGACTTGCAATTGCAAGTAACAATCTAATTGCTTCTAGTCGTGCAACGGGTGCAAAGGTTTCTTCATAATCTATACCTTCTTGTTGATTGTATCCTTGTGCGACTAGTCTAGCTTTATTTCTTGTAATGTTTCCTTGTTCGTCCATCTTATTCCTAAACACCCATTTAGTTCCTATGATAGACTTATCTTCAGGTTTAGGTACTAAGTCCTACACATTGTTCCTTGTGAATTGGTTCAATTCCTCATGCATAGCTTCTATCCATGTTATGTCACCTAAGGCTTCCTTTACATTCTTAGGTTCTAATTGTGAGATTAAGCTATGTCCTTCAAGTTGACTTATATTTCTACGTGTTCTAACCCCAACACTTGGATCCCCAATGATTAATTCTCTAGGGTGCCACCAATTCCTAGATTGACTAGGTTCACCCTCATCTTGTTCAAATGTTTCATTAGTGTGAACATTATCATATGTAATTGGATCATTAGTTACATTATCTTCCAATTGCAAAGTTTCTTCATTTATATCACCTAAGGGTTCATGCATGTCTTGTTCAGGGGGAGTTGGTTCTAGATGATCAAGTACAGGCTCAAGTAATACATCATCATCAAACATATTTTCAACATTTGTTTCTTGTTTATGTTGATGTTTATTACTAACTTCAAAGCATGCATTTTCATTGAATTTCACATGTATGGATTCAATTATTTTTCTAGATGCAGGATTATAACACCTATATGCTCTTGAGTTAGTTGAATACCCAACAAATATGCATTCAATAGACTTTTGTTCAAATTTATCTAGATTATCCTTAGTGTTTAGCACAAAACATTTACATCCAAATACTTTAAGATAATCTATTTTAGTTTGTCTATTGTTTAGCAATTCATAAGGCGTTTTATTTAATTTCTTTCTAATAGTGAGCCTATTTATAATATAGCATGCACAACTAACAGCTTCAGCCCATAAATATTTAGGTAATTTATTTTCACACAGCATTGTCCTAGCAACTTCTTGAATCGTTCTATTTTTACGTTCAACAACTCCATTGAGTTGTGGTGTTCTAGGTGGTGAGAATTCATGTTTAATTCCATATAATTCACAAAATTTGATTACATCTTTGTTTTTAAATTCTCCACCTCTATCACTTCTAATTCTTTTGACATTTTCTTCATAAATGTTTTCAAGTTGCTTGATAAGGGTTTCGATTGCTAATGGAGCATCGTCTTTGTGTGTTAAGAACAATGTCCATGTGTAGCGTGAGTAATCATCTACTATGACACACACATAGTAGTGTCCACCTAGACTTCTTGTCCTACTTGGACCAAATAAGTCTAAGTGAAGCAATTCTAGTACATGACTAGTACTCACTTCATGTTTCGGTTTTAAGGTTTCTTTAATGTGTTTTCCCTTAATACATATTTCGCACATTTGAAAATTATCTAAGTTTAACTTAGGCATTCCTCTAATTAGATTCTTCTTAGACAATTTCTTAATAGTTGAAATTCCTATATGACCTAATCTTCTATGCCATAAATTTACATCTAAGTCATGTGATATTAGACATTTAACCTTAGCATCTAACATGTTATCTAAGGTAAGAGTATAAATATTTCCATCTCTATTTCCTTTTAATACTATTTCTCCTTTTTCATTTATTATATCACAAGAATTGGGAAGAAAGGAGACATTATAACCACAATCTATAAGTTGAGAAATACTAAGTAAATTATAGGATAGATTGCTTACTAATAACACATTTCGTATTTGAAATGTGTTAGGGTCCCCAATTGTTCCTTTTCCAACAACTTGTCCTTTGTTGTTGTCACCGAATGTTACTTTTCCTCCATTCTTGATATGTTCCAATTCGATGAATATCTTGGGGTTGCCTGTCATATGCCTCGAACATCCACTATCTAAAAACCATTTGGTTTTCAGATTCTTTGACTTTGCCTTCTTCTTGCATTCCTTGCGTTTATCCTCGTTGGATACGAAGCAGACTTGAGCTTCCTCGGTTTCGGATTCTGAGTCGGATGAGTCGCTCCATGTGCTCACCTTCATTGCTCGTTTCCCTTTTCTTGCCTTAGACTCCTTTGTCTTTGTCGTTTGAGCCTCCTTGTCCTTGGCTTATTTATTATTGTTGTGGTTATTATTATTTTTCTTCGTGGGACAGTCGTATGAAATATGTCCTTTTTGACCGCATTCATAACACTTTAAGTCTTTATTATACCATTTGTTTGTGTTATTCTTCCTAGGTTGAGAAGAAGAAGAAGAATTACGTTGTCTATTCCTGTTTGGACGTTTGAAAAACTTTCTAAGTTTTCTAGCGATCAATATCAAGTCATCGTCTAATTCAGTATCACTATTGCTATCATCGTTACTAGCATGTGTTTCGGTTGTTTTGAAAGCTATTGACTTACCAGATGACTTAGAAGATTCAGACTTTCGTTGGTTCAGTTTTACCTCATAGACTTTAAGAGACCCGATCAATTCATCCATCTTGGTGATTGACTTTGTCTCCTCGATTGCAGTCACCTTTGGATCCCATTCAGCAGGGAGACTTCGTAGCACCTTTTGAACCTTTTCACTGTTCGAAAATGACTTCCCTAAAGCTTCAAGGGCATTGAAAATATTAGTAATCCTCAAATCCATAGATGCTATGGATTCGTTTGGCAACATATTGAAAGTCTCTAATTCAGTCATAAGCATGTTTATTTTTGACTCTTTAACACCACTAGTACCTTCATGCTTTAATACAAGTGATTTCCACATGTTGTGTGCGCTTGTGCAATTTGACACATATCCTGCTTCAGAAGTTGTAAGTCCATTTAAAAGTAATTGCATATCTTTAGCATTCATGGACATTTTCTTTTTATCATCCGATGACCATTCACTTTTATATTTTTCAACCTCTTGAGTTACTCCACTAACTTGTATAACTTTCGTTGGAATGTACGGCCATCTTCAACTATAGACCATAAATCGATGTCTATAGCCATTAAGAATTGCCTCATTCTTAGTTTCCAATGAACAAAATTATTGCCATCAAAAAAAGGAGGGCGTTGTGTAGACATATCTTCCAACTCACCTTTGTGAGAAACAATAGCCATAGTATGTACCTTGGATTTGAGACAAGCAGTATATAAAGAATTGTTGTTTCTTGGCCTTGTATTGTACGTACGGTGTTGAATCTTGCTTCTTTTGAGTGGTGTTGGTCTGGCTCTGATACCAAATGTTGGACCGTGCACCTGCAATAAACACCACTAGAGGGGGGGGGTGAATAGTGGTTAGCGGAAATTACACTACAACCCTTTGTTAAAATCCCCTTTGAAAAAGAATCTGAGACCACCTCAGATTCAGAACCCGTTTTTCAAAAATTCACAAATAATTGTACACAACTCCAAAAATTATGAAACTTTCCAGAATTGAACTTCAATGAGTTAAAAAGACTCTGTCCAAAAATCAGACAAAAAGAAGATCGTTTGACCCTTCAAACAAATAAAAAGATTCAGATGGTCAATCTGGACAGAATTGGACAGAATGTTGCTGATTTTGCAAAACGTGTTTCTCTTTGTATACTCAACCAAAAAGGTTGATCTTTATATCAAAACACTCCTTAGGATGTGTAGATGAAGTTTCCAAAAGGCCCTGACCTTAAACAATTCTTTAAAAATACAGAATTTAAGTTTTCTCAAAACTGGTCAGATTGCAGCCAGATTGGAGCAGTTATCTTACAAAGACTGAAAGACTAACTTTCCCTTGCTCAAATCAAGTGATTCTTGTTGCAAATGAAAGCTAACAGTCTGAAGTATAACTCCACCAAAAATCACGAATTTTGAAAATGTTTAGCTATTTTTTCAAATTGTGTGAAGTTGGGTGAAAACTGCAGTCAAAAACGGGCAGAAAACATAAATAAAGAAACAAGAGAAGAACACCGAGGATTTATCCTGGTTCGGTCAATGTGACCTACTCCAGTCCCAAGGAACACCTTTCCTTGAATTTCACTATGAAATGAGCACCTTACAACAAGATCCAAGCTTGATCCTTGGGTTATACACCAACCCTATTCAAGACTTGGATAATCACCTTCTAAGCAACACTTAGTTGCAACTCCTCTAACACCTATTGATGTAGCCTTATAAAGATGGCTAATCAATCTTACAAATGAAGCTCAAGAGGCTTGTAGCACAACAAAAATATCAAGAACACCTTTGCTAAAACAAAATACAACAACAAGAACAAGAAGATGAATATGAAAGCTATAGAATGCTTGTGAGCTTCAAGTGTGTTTCATCTTCTTCACCAATGCCTCTATTTATAGTGTGATTTGAGCCTTGAAGATAAGAATGCCAATGTGTCATCATCTTCATCATCAACTCCAAATGTCTTCTCATTATTGGTTGGCTTTGTACACTTGGCAAAATAAAACACAATGATTGGTCCACCTTGGCAATGTCATGTTGGCCGATTTTTTCCACCTAGGATAGTCTCATTTATCCTTTGCAAAATGTAGATAATAAGAAGAAGATAATGCACCAAAATACCTCAACTTCTAGCTTGAGAATAGGCATGTGGACTTGAACATTTCAAAACTCAAAATTCAGCCTCAAATTTGAAGTGTAGCCGTTGGTTTACACTTAGTTTTCCAAAAGATATATTTGATTTTCTTAAATAAAATAAGGAAGGATAATACCACCAAATTATCCCCAACTTTAAGCATCATAATAGGACATGTGAGAGCTCCATTTGACTTCAAAAATCTGCTGAAATTTCACCAATAAAACAATATAGCCGTTGGCTATTTTTAGTAAATTCTAAGTTGGCAATTTTGCCAACTAGCTCCTTTTTGGTTGGTTCACTTGTCTCCAACTCATAAAATGAATAATGTATCATTCCCAACTGTCCATGCACGTTTTTCAACACATATATATGTGTAGCAACTCAGATTTTTGAAGAAGAAATAAATAGATAACACTAGACAAGATTATGTCAACGTGTAACACCGAAATTCTCCAATATTTCTTCTTATATGTTGAGATCATTTCCACACCTTTGACACCTTTAATATCTCTGAATAATGATGATAAATGTTCTCTTATAACATATATAAGAGGGTCTTCGAGAAAAATTAGAATGTGACATCTCAAATCGTCACATATCCAGCTATAGTCAATAATATCATCGGTTGAAAGAAAAAGATATAAGATCACCATATTATCTTCAAAATAACAATAACACAGCTCCAGAATCAAGATAATAATATGCTCAAGAGATTCCTTGAGCGAAAATACCAAAAATACCCTCGGGGGTAAAATTACCAAAATACCCCTGGTGTGAGAAAACTCCAGAAATGACCCGGATGGTCATAAATACTCATGATATCACCTTTGTCATGATAAAAAAGATGAGAATACATCATTGAAATATTTTCATCATGTGATGTTCTTACAAAACTCAAAATACCAATTTTGCCCTTTTTGGTAAGTTGTAGAAACTTCCAAGGCACGTTAGTCACAAGACAATAATAATCACCAAAAACACATAATAATCACATAATGAACATGTATAAATCATGTACAAATGAAAACAATCATTTTAACACATTTTAGAAAATTATTTCTAAAAATCCTAGACATCGATCGATCGAAGTGAGGGTTTGATGTACATCGATTGATCGATGTGTCTCAAGTTTAGAGATTGATGTAAACTTTTTCAACTTTTTCAACTTTTAAACACATATAACACCATGTGTGACATTTGTAAGTATTCACCACTTAAAATCATGGCTTTGAAAATTATCCAAACATATTTCTCAACAAGTTAGACAGATTCTAAGAGACATACTTTAGAGTTTTCAGTGGGAGAGAAGGTTTACCTTAAGGTATCACCAACGAAGAGTGTGATGCGATTTGGAGAGAAAGGTAAACTAAGTCCTCGTTATGTTGGTACATACGAGGTACTTGATCGAGTTGACACTTTGGAATATCATTTGGCTCTACCCCCTGCCTTGGGTCAAGTGCACAACGTCTTCCATGTTTCGTAGTTGAGGAGGTATGTTTTGGACCTGAGTCATGTGTTGGATGCTCGACCACTGAAGGTGCTTGGTGATGCTACTTATGAGAGGACCTCTATTCAGATTGTGGATCGTAAATAAATAATTGTTATATTTCTTTATTAAAAGGGGATAGGGAGATGAGAGACAAACACTAAAATAGGGTATACATTAGGAAGTTAAATCCTTACCTACATAGAATATACATCTATACCTATCCTACCATCTTCTACCCTCTATATATACATACAACACAGAAAGCCAAACCCTACCCCCTTTGAAGTTAATCAGCCGCCCCCTCCATAAGAGAAAAAAATATTTTCCCCCTATCAAACCCTAGTTGGTCGAGAGGTGTAAGGAGAGGATGAAGAAGAAATTTTGCGTAGGAAGTTTGTCATCTAAATATGTAGGTTACCTTCCCCTCTTCTCGAAATGCTCGCACTTCGTGTGTTGGACAGCACATAGAGAAATCTACCATCACAGCTTGGCCAAATTAAAGATGGCCCAAACGCGTGCATTTTTATACTGGAAGCAGAAAGCCAATGTGAAATGGATGAAAGATGGAGATGCTAATACATCTTATTATCATCACATCGTTAAGGAAAAACATAGACGTCAAACAATTCGTAGGATTTTAAGAGCAGATGGCACAGAATGCTTACACTATGATGAGATTGCAGCAGAAGCAACTGCTTATTTTTTGGCTCTTTTTGCAGAGGAGCAGGCGACAAATTGTTAGTACATCCTCCAATATATCCCAACTGTTCTCACTGAAGAGGATAACGCAATGATGATGGATATTCCAACATTGGAGGAAACAAAGATGGTACTATAGGATCTAAACCCCTCAAGTGCGGCAGGACCTGATGGATACCCAGGTTCTTTTTATCGATATTTTTGGTCCCTTATAAGTCTTGATGTACATAAAGCAGTGCATGAATTCTACTTAGGAGTCCGAGTGCCACAGACGGTAGCAGCATCAACAATTATTCTGATCCCAAAAATTCCTAATCCGCAGACCTTTGGAGATTTTAGGCCCATCTGTTTGACAAATTTTATTTCCAAAATAATTACGTGTTTGATGGCCACTAGACTGGGTAAATTACTTCCGCAATTAATCTCTCCTGAGCAGGCTGGCTTTATGAAAGGCCAAGGCATAACGGAACAAATTCTGCTAGCACAAGAGATGGTGCACTTATTGGATAAGCGAACAAAGGGAGGCCACGTTATAGTTAAACTAGATATGGCCAAAGCCTTTGACCGAGTTAATTGGAGATATCTACAGCTTCTATTAAGTCGTTTTGGTTTTGATGGGAGATTGATCAGAATTATTATAAACAACCTGGGTGCCACTCGGTGTTCAATCCTTCTTAATGGCAAACATACGGACAAATTTGCGATACGACGCGGGGTGAAGCAAGGAGACCTGTTATCACCGTTACTGTTTATCTTATCCTCAGAAGGCTTCTCACGAGGCATGCAGTCACTATCCTAATCTGGCGACCTTAAATGCTTTGCTGCTGGTCGAGTTCCATGCATTTCACATTTGGCCTTTGCGGATGATTTATTAATATTTCTAAATGGTCAAGCATCCAATTTGACAAGGTTTCGCAAATTCTTAACGGAATATCAGCATGCCTCAGGACAGTTGGTCAACTATCATAAAAGTCAGGTGGCATCCGGTCAAGGAGTACATAGTGATGCGGCTTCTATGTTGAATATGCGATCATCTTCACTGCCAATAAAATATCTTGGTTCATTTCTGTATAAAGGTATAAATCGATCCACCTACTGCGTATCACTTATTTCTCATTTTCAAACTAAGCTCTCGACATGGACAAATAAATTACTTTCAATGGCAGGAAGGCTGGTATTATTAAAACACGTCTTGAGTTCCATGCCTATACATATTATTGCTAGTTCAAGACTTCCAAAAAGCGTTATAGAGGTTCTTTACAGAAAAATGGCCTCATTTCTTTGGAATGACCAACATCATTAGAGATCATGTCCGTCCTTGTGCATGCCTCTAGAGGTGGGAGGATTAGATATTCGTAGCTTGATACATGTTCAGAAGGCATATGATTGTCAGCTCTCGTAGAAATACTTTCACTCTTCAACCTTATGGGCGTTTTCTGTAGTCGCAAATATGGTACTCGCGCATCTATATACGCACACATCTATGACTCCCCGGTATGGAAGCGAATATGTCACATTAATGAGTATATGGAATCGCAAACAAAGCATGTGCATAATGAATTATCTTGGCAACCAGACGCTAATGGGCAGTTTACTATAAAATCCGCCTACACTATCATTTCGGCATTGCCAACATCTTTTCCAGAATATCACTACATTTGGTGGCCAACCTCTCCGCCAACGATAAGAGTGTTTATATGGAGACTATGGACACATTATTTGCCCCTAGTAGATAATGTACGCAGTTGGCAAACCATCTTTCCCTCACAATGCGCGTTTTGTAAGCAAAGTTCTGATACTCAAGACCATCTCTTCCTTCACTGTAGTAGCATTAAACATATATGGACAGAATTGTCCATACTCTTCTCTGGACCTTTGCAAATAGCATGTACCCTTAAAGGCTATTTATTAAGGTGGTGGCGTCAATCGAATGCAGCTACGATGATTGGCCAAATGAAAGTGGTTGTCTCTTCTATGATGGCATGGACAATTTGAAAAGAATACACATCCATACGCTTTGGAGAAGAGACCTTCAGTTCTTCACGAGTGCTGGCCAATGTTCGAACATCCGTTTACACATGGTGCCTAACGATGAATGGTCAAAAATTTGCAACAACGATTCCCCATTTGGTTCATTTGGCTTATTCTCCTTCAATGAGAACAAAGTGCTTGAGGGTTGTTTGCTAGGCACCACCACCGTCAAGAAGAATGAAACTCAATGTTGATGCGGCAGTTGGAAGGTCCCAAGCTGCAGGCGGTGCTGTATTGCGAAATGCCCAGGGCTTTTTGGTGTCCGCTGTCTGCTTTGCGCTACCGTCCGTTCGCCATTTGAGGGCAGAGTTACTTACACTGACGTTTGCCTTGATGTATTATGCGCCCAGATACGGCAATATCATTATCAAAACTGACTGTCGCTCCATCTTAAGTCATCTAACTGGAATACACACAGGAGTTCTGGCAGCTGAAATGACCAGGCTGCGCACTTTCCTCTCTTTAAATCAATCAACAATTCAATATTGCCCAAGGGAAGCGAACGCAGCCGCGCACACACTTGCAAGACAGGGATATAGAGCAACAGGTCTTCAAGAATATTACACGCTCCACAGCCTTTCGTGTGATATACGTGGAGCCATCCTCATGGACGTGCAGCTACCTACATTTCGACTTTGAAGATCACTATGTACTGCCTTCATATACGACAACTTGCCTATGTTTTCTTACAACACAGGCAACATTGGTGCGCTTTTCCCCTTCTTAAACTTGTCTTTATTATGTTGTTTATGAGTACATGCGACAGATTAACCTTTGCTTTGTTGTCCAATGTTGATGTGAACGCCATGGCATTCATATGGAACCCCGTGGAGAGACGAGCATTAAGCGCAGGATGTCCTCACACACATTGTGGAGAAGTACAAAACACGATTGGAACGCCTTGGTTCACTCAGAATCAAGGCGAAATGGGTACGTACTTTCTACGACGACATCAATTGGACTTATCTCACAGCATCTTGCCAATGCATAATATTTCACATTTTTTCTGCGAGGATCAAATCATTCATCAAGACACGTTGGCGACAACTTACTTCTTTGGATGCACGGTTACGAAGTTTATCTCAAAGCGGCTCTTTCAAGCATCATCTTTTCGCCATCAACCTTCCACTGTTCCTTATGTATCATTGGCTACTCATTTCATTCGCATAAATATGTAGGCTTTTTCCTTCGCCAAGGTTTTATCCACAAGGGTGGTTTTACTTGGCAAGGTCTTAATGTGGCATATCATATGCGAATGGACGCTAGCCCTCATTAGCTAATTACATTATCTCTTTTCATACGATGATTTCTTGTAATAGAGTATTCCTCCGCCATAAGTGATGCCATTTTACATCCGTGCAAACCACGACGCACCAAGGCTGAGATGCCTAATCCACCACCCACGACTCGAATTATGCGTTCAACATCTCGATCCTCCTCAAGCTACACTTTCAACCCGTCTCAATGAAAGGCTTATTTTGGAATGTCAGAGGGTTGCGCACATCATTAGTTCGTCTTAAAAGATTAATTCAGCAACATCGTCTTGAATTTTTGGTAATAATTGAGCCGAAGCAAACAATAGATTTGTTGCTACGCTACCAGCTACGTTTGTCTTTCACAGATTCTATATCAACTTGCCTGATAAAGTTTGGGTTTTTTTGGCAAAATACATCATTAAGATTCTTGCAAGTTGATCATGGGGAGCAAGTTTCACATTTACAGTTCTCAATACAGGCAGTTCAGAGTACTTTGTCTTTAAGCCCTGTGTATGGGATGCATACTACTACGGATCGTCGTCGTCTTTGGCTGGAGTTGCAAGACATAAAATCACATGCGAATCCAATGTGGATTGTAGGTGGAAATTTTAATACTTATTTGAATACTGCAGAACATATTGGTGCTTCATTACCAAGTTTGCCATCACTAGAAGAGTTTGGGGAGTGTGTTCGTTCTTGTGAGTTAATTGATCTTCCATATGAGGGACCATCATATACATGGGCTAGTGGAAGAGGATTGGCTTTGGTTAAACGCCGCCTGGATCGAGTACTTTGTAACCAGACAGTTTATGATACTTTCACTACTCTCAAAGTTAAGCATTTGCCAAGAACAACATCTGATCATTCCCCGTTGTTGTTCCATTATGCGTCTGTGCCACCATGCTCACCAAAATCGTTTCGGTTTCTGAATGTTTGGGCTGAACATCAGCACTTCCTCAGTTTTGTCCAAGATAAATGGAGCGGCTATCCTACGACTGGAGGTATGAGGGGGTTGTATACTAAGCTTCAGCAATTGAAAAAAGATCTGCAGCATTGGAATAAGCATGTCTTTGGGAATGTTTTTGACGTACTGCATGCGGCGGAGATGAAAGTCAACAGACTAGATACACAATATCTTTCCAATCCGACACCGGACTTACGTGCAGAGTTACATTTAGCCCAAGCTGAATTTAATAGAGCTTCAAGCGTTGAGTTAAGGTATTGGGAGCAAAAGGCGAGAGTCAAGTGGATACGAAGTGGAGATGCAAACACAAAGTACTATCATGCTCTGGTTAAAGATAGATGGAGAAGGCAGTCCATTACATCTATACATTCTTCTATGGGTGAGCATTTAACCACAGCTGATGCAATTGAAGCAGAGGCTATTTCATACTACTCACAATTATTTAAGGCAGAGGACATTCAGGAAGTCGATAAGTTGCTACAGTATGTTTCCCCGGTGGTCACAACAGAAATGAATGACTGTCTTATTGCAATGCCTACTTTGGAAGAGACTAAGCAGGCAGTATGGGCATTGGATCCGAATAGTGCAGCCAGGCCATATGGATATAATGGCCAATTTTTTAGATACTGTTGGGATGTTGTTTCATTAGATGTTCATAAAGCTGTTCAAGAATTTTTCTTAGGGATGCATATACCACGCGCAATGGGCAGTACTCTTATTACGCTAATACCGAAAAAAGACTCGCCACACACTTTTGCTGACTTTCGTCCTATAAGTCTATCAAATTTTATGGCAAAGGTCAGTACGCGCATTCTCACTCCCAGGCTTGGATTGTTTCTAAAAGATATTATCTCAGTAGAACAAGCCGGCTTTATGAAAGGCAGAGATATTTTTGAACACATTCTTCTTGCGCAAGAATTAACTCAGAGTCTCACTAAACGCATGCGCGGTGGAAATGTCATGATTAAATTGGATATGATGAAGGCTTTTGATCGAGTCAGTTGGGATTTCTTACAAAGGTTACTTGGCTGCATGGGCTTCCATCCTCATTTTATTCGGCTAGTTCTCAATCATTTGCGTAGCACATATATGTCCATCATCATAAATGGCAAGCCATGTGGCTTTTTCCAACCCACTCGAGGAGTAAAGCAAGGGGACCCACTATCTCCCATCTTATTCATATTAGCGTCAGAGGCTTTCTCAAGAGGACTAAACAAATTGGTGCATGATGGCTCAATCTTGCCGTATTCATTGGGTAGAGCACGACCATTGCTAACACATTTAGCATATGCCGATGACTTGCTTTTTTTCTGAATGGATCTCTTCATTCATGGCGCTGCTTCCGGAGATTTCTTGACTTATATCAAACGGCATCTGGACAGAGAGTAAATTTTAGTAAGAGTCATTTTATTGTATCAGATTCAGCTGCACCACGCTACATTGCCAAGATATCACAGGTGTTGGGCATGTCCTCTGCTCATTTACCTATACATTACTTAGGAGTTCATCTATTTCGTGGTCGTACAAGACCAATGCATTGTTTAGACCTTTTGGCTCGGGTGGATGCCAGACTTAATTCTTGGCAAAATAAGCTGCTATCTCTGGCCGGCAGGCTGGTATTGATTAAACATGTCCTTGCCTCCCTACCAAATCATACGCTCTCAGTCTTGTCTCTGCCAAAAAGTATCCACACAGCTGTAAGAAGACGTTTATGCAATTTTTTTTTGGGAATACAAGACGCATGATCCAAGCATCACTGGGTTAAATGGGAGACATTGTATCAGCCGTGTGAAGAGGGAGGTTTGGGTTTGAGAAATCTTGACTATTTATCGCGAGCATATTCTGCGAAACTGTGGTGGTCTTATAATTTAGGTACGTCTTTGTGGGCATTGTTCATGCATTCTAAGTATGGAGGTCGGTTGAGTTACCCTGCACGCATAACAGATTCCCCGGGTTGGAAGAGAGTTTGTGGGGTGCATGCTCTTTGCACACAGCATGTAGATGGGAGCCCGGGTAACTATATATGGCGTCCAAGTAATGCTGGCATTTTTACACTCAAATCGGCATATGAGGTTCTTCGCCCAGCTAGGGTCCAATTATTCTCACATACATTCATTTGGCACCGTTTTCAGATACCCACGGTCAAATTATTCTTGTGGAAACTATATCATGGAGCTTTCCCATTACAGGATAATTTAAGACGATTCAAGATCCAAGGGCCCACTTGTTGTCCATTTTGTTTTGCTTCCTCTGCGGATGTTGAGCATATGTTCTTGCAATGTCTGTCAATATGCTCACTTTGGTCTCATTATGCTGCGGTACTTGATGGACCTTTGGTTTCTCTTATGACACTACGCTCACATCTCATGGCTTGGTGGACCTCTACACGAGCTACTACGTTGAAAGGATGTCTGCGAATTGTTGCACCAGGTATAATCTTATGGAATATATGGCGCATATACACCTCCATTGTGTATGGGAATGGCAGATGGTCGTCGCATGTATTGCAAGAGTGGATTCGTAGAGACATATACTATTGGTCCGCTGCTCAGTCTGGGAAAAAACATGCAGATGTTCATCCATCTTTAGTGACGCTCTCTTTATCTCCGCCATTACAGCATCGTATATGTAGGATAGTTCGATGGATGGCACCCCCTGCAGGTCGTTTAAAATTGAATGTTGATGCAGCTCTTGGTTCGTATAAGGCAGCTGGTGGAGCGGTACTCCGAGACCACAACGGGAATTTAAAAGGGGCCGTATCATTTTATTTTCCTGTCACAACTCTATTTCAGGCGGAGTTACAAGCGGCAACGTTGGCATTGATGTATTTCCTACAGCAGCATGAAAATATAGATATGAATGTAGATTCAAGTGCAGTGGTGGATTATGTCCGTCAGCAGCCAACTTCTTGGCTTTCTAAATTACTTATAATGGATGGTGGAACCATATCACATTGTCCTCGACAAGTTAATGCAGTGGCTCATCTACTGGAAAGACATGGACAGCTCTCCGTTGGCTTCCAATGCTTTCAGGATTTGCGGGATTTACCAAAAACTATAAAGGCGGCTCTACTTACAGACTACACTACACCTTATCTGCGATCATAGTTCATACATGGCATACATCACGCAAACTATCTGCTTTAGTTGTCTGTGTCTCTGCGTGACACAGGCAACACGGGTATTTTCAGACTCCCATATCTTGCTATTGCTGCTTTATAGTGCTATTCTGTCATTGTCTGTGTCTTTTGATGCAGGCAACGCTGGTAATTTCTTTGTTAGACAAGCATGCTCCTTATATGTGTTGGTACCTACTTGGATATTAATCTGCTTAATTTCTTTGCTTTGCATGAACGCTTGCTGGATATGCTCTGAGAGGCAATCACTTGATACCTGTCTCGACGGATTGATACATTCACAAACTGTTGACACATGAAGATATGCAACCGGCCTCCTACTGGATTGATCATCATGGCTTCCTGTCATCCTCTCCTCCACTGAATGCGGACATTTGCTATTTAGATCGCTATCTTACGTTATGTAGTTTTTGTTCCATTCCTACCAATTGTATAAATATGCACGCTTTTTCCTTCGCCAAGGTTTTATCCACAAGGGTGGTTTTACTTGGCAAGGTTTTAATGCGACATATCATATATGATTGGAGGTTGGACATCATTTGTTTTTTGTATTTTCACTATGTTTTCAGCAGCTTTGAATTTTGTACTATGGTATTCCTCCACCATAAGTGAGGATTTACGATAATAAAACCCCTTTTTGCTCAAAAAAATAAAATATATTAATAAACGAGGGAGACTAGGGCGACCGCCGGCGCTTGTGCGGCAGCCGCCGCCATATAGCCTCAGCCGCTAATCAATTTTCCGGCATTGCTTGTTTTTTCCCGGCTAATAGGTTTTTTGAATCTGCATTGGTGAATTCTTTGCTCCATCATCCATATTCCGCGATCGCAATGCATGGAACCACCGCCGCCGTCTTTTGCAGCGGTCGTCGCAGGCTCTTCTTCTTCCCAAAGCATCAACATTTCTCCAAAGACAGTCTCTCGATACAAAGGTATCCCCTTAATCTCCTTCTTGGATTCCGAAATAGATGCCCTTGTAGTCCCGTTCAAATATTCCTTGGTGGGTACTTTCTGGTATGGTCGACCACCTTTGAAGGTCATACGCAATGTGTTTGAAAAGATAGGATTTCATCACGATCTCCGCATTACTCTACTTGATCAAACGCATATACTGCTGAATTTCCATAATGAGGCTGATTATTTACGCTGTTTTTATCGTCGTTCTTGGCATATCTTGGGTTGCCATATGCGCATTACGAAATGGACAGTGGATTTCGATCCTACCACTGATGTTCCTATAGTTCTGATTTGGATTGCATTACCTGGTCTCCCCATTCATCTTCATCGTAAAGAGGCGCTTTTTGAAATCGTTTGATCTATTGGATCCCTGCTTAAGCTTGATGTCGCCACCTCAGAAGGGCTACGCCCGTCGGTGGCAAGGATCTGTGTGGAAGTTGATGTTTCACAAGACTTGCCTCAAAAGATCTATCTGCAGGCAAAAAATCGATACATATTGCAGTCTTTCGTATATGAGGATTTGCCATTATTTTGTACCACATGCAGGCGTTTAGGCCATGCAGCTACGTCATGCCCTCCAGCAAAAACTGCATCGGTACCCCCACCTCCGCCTCCACCACCTCCACGTCGCCCTACTCGGCGCTGGACACCTGTTAAAACTAAAAAAGCTGCGCTTGCTGTCACAGTTACGTAGGCTCCGCCGATGGTTGCTTCAGAGTCACCACACGATTTGGATACTATTCAGGATAATACTCCGGAGCATATAGATCATGAGACTGTGTCTGCACCGCTTCATAATGATTTGGATATTGGGGAACTGGGGCATACTTCAGATAATGATCTCCCACCAGAAGATCCACCTTCTGATATTCCAGCAGTCCCAGATGAAGTTGTACGTTGCATGCAACTCATACCACCTACGCCAGACACGGAAATACTTCTCTCGCGTTTGTAGGATTCTACAGACTCTGCAGAATTTATTCCGGTTGTTCCTCGTAGAAAGAGACGCACGAGAAAAGATCTCCCTCCTCTGTCGCCATCTACGATTCTTACACGCAGTGCTTCTCACGTCATTCAGGGAAGTGATACTACTTTATCTCAATGAATATTATGATATGGAATATTAGAGGCATAAGTACCTCTCTGACTAGAATACATCAGTTAATACGTGATCATCGTTTACATTTACTTTCTTTGATAGAGCCAAAACATCCAGCTTCTACTATTGCTCGTTATGCTTTAAGCTTTGGATTTACAGGACATTTTTCTTCACAATCTGAACAAATTTGGTTTTTCTGGCGTGACTCAGATTATCAGTTAGGGACGGTGCAAGATGAAGACCAAGTGATTCACTTTACGATGCTCTTTCGTCCTTTACAATATTCGTCTGTGCTCTCTGTGGTTTATGGCAAGCATACAATTTTACAACGACGAACCTTGTGGCATGCATTGAGTACATTTTCGGAAACATCTATATTGCCTTGGATAGTAGCGGGGGATTTTTAACACCTTTCGCTCATTATCAGATCATGAAGATCGTTCGAATCCATCACTCTCGGCTTTACATGATTTTAATGATTGTATTGAGACATGCTGTTTGATGACACCACAATTCCATGGATCAAAGTTTACTTGGACGGATGGCCGAGGACTTGGCAGAGTACGTCGCCAGTTGGATTGGTTATTTATTAACTCTGCGTTCCATGATAAGTTCGACGATTTACAACTCTCCCATCTAGATCTCGCTACTTCGGATCATGCACCTATGTTGTTTCTATGTCTCATTGGGCAGTCTGACCAACGTCGTTCTACTCGCTTTTTAGACTCTTGGTTGCTCCACCCGGATTTTTATACTTATGCCCAAGATGCTTGGGTGTCTTATTCTACTACGGGAGGCATGTATGGTTTCTACTCCAAGTTATTCCGTTTCAAGAAAGACATCCAGCAGTGGAACAAAAATATTTTTGGCAATATATTTTCTAATGTTCAGATGGCGGAATCGAAATTAACACGTGCTGAAACTGCTTGGGATGAATCTCCTACTGAAGCAAACAGGATAGAGTTTCACAAGGCAAAGGCTGAATATCTGCAAGCATCCTCCTATGAGCTGAATTTTTGGAAACAAAAGTCCCGCATACGATGGCTAAGAGAGGGCGACGCAAATACAAAATATTTCCATTCCATCGTCAAAGGTAAACGGCTGCAATTACGGATTCAACAAATACACACACAAGCAGGCACTCTATGTTCGACATCAGATGAAATCATGTTGGAGGCCGTACGTTTTTACACATCGCTACTTGCTCGGGAACAAACTCAAAATTATGATCCTATTCTTCGTCATATTCCGCGGGTTGTTACTTCGGAGGATAATATTTTATTAACTCAAATACCCATCGAACCAGAAATTAAGGCCCAGTTTGGCATCTTGATCCTGCTAGCGCAGCAGGCCCAGATGGTTTTCATGGCCAATTTTATCGTGCTTGTTGGTCTATTATTCATACTGATGTAGTAAAAGCAGTGCAGGAATTTTTCTTGGGCATTCCTCAACCTACGGTGATGGCAAGTGCACTTATTACGTTGATTCCTAAAAAACCATCTCCTGATACCTTCGGTGATTTTAGGCCAATATGTTTAACAAATTTTCTGAGCAAAGTTTGCACAAAAATAATTGCTAGTTGTTTGAGTGCATTACTCCCACGTTTAATATCCCCGGAACAAACGGGCTTCCTGCCCGGCTCAGATATTTCCTCTCAAATACTTATGGCTCGTGAGATGATACATATGCTAGATAAAGGTAGTGCACAGGTATGTCTCAAGCTAGATATGATGAAAGCATTCGACAGAGTCAGTTGGGAATATTTGGAGCTATTACTGCGTGCTTTTGGTTTCTCTGATTTCTTCATTCGTATTATACTGAACCACCTGCGAGCTACCACTTTAGCAGTTTTAATCAATGGTCAACCTTCATCAACTTTTCGGCCATTTAGAGGGGTGAAACAGGGGGATCCTTTATCACCACTACTTTTTATACTCTCTTCAGAGGGATTTAGCAGGGGATTGAAAGCTTTAACGGATGTTGGACGTTTGCAGCCATTTCGATTGGGGAGGATTCCATTTAATATAACACACTTGGCCTATGCCGATGACTTGTTAGTATTTTTGCGAGGCACGCAGCAAAACTTACGCCACTTTCACACTTTTCTCACACAATATGAAGCAGCTTCTGGGCAGAAAGTAAACTTTCAAAAAAGAAGTATGATCCCTTCTACTCGGACATCAACGCAGCAGCGGCGCAATTTTGAGAGGATAATCAACATGAGATGCTCATCCCTGCCTTTTAAATATCTTGGCTCTTATTTGCACAAAGGTATTCCCCGTGCCAGACACTGTGTTTCTTTATTGCAGCATATAGATGATAAGCTTCAAGGATGGCACTCTAGATTACTTTCCGCAGCGGGACGATTAGTTCTGCTACGCTCTGTCATAGCAGCATTGCCGCTCCATCTCTTAGTGTCAGGTGCATTACCTAAATCCGTTATCAAAGTCATTAATCGGAAAATGACATGTTTTTATTGGGGCCCTCGACATCACTGGATATCATGGCATACTATTTCTACGCCTCAAGAAGAAGGCGGATTGGGGATTCGAGACCTAAGCATGTTACAAAAAGCTTATCACTGCCGCATTTGGTGGTCGTATCAACAAAATTCTACGCTTTGGAGTCAATATATGCACGCCAAATATGGTCATCAAGGAGACTATTTGCCTCGTTTACCTGATTCTCCTATTTGGAAATTAATTTGCAAGATACATCCTTTCTGCCTTTCTCAAACTACTGGTCAAGGTACGCATTTAACATGGATACACACGCCAACGGGTGAATTTTCTTTACGTAGTGCTTATGAAAATAGTCGCACACCACATCCGCAGCTACTATCCGCAAAATTCATATGGTGTAAACAGCATTCCCCAGTTATTCAGATATTCTTATGGCGACTATTTCATTCGGCAATACCAATGGAGGATTATATTGGTAAGTATATTACATCTCGCCCTACGCGATGTCCGTTGAGTAAATCTGCTTCAGCCACGGTAGATCATGTCTTTCTTCATTGTCCATATGTGCGGCGGATATGGCACTATTACGCTGGGGAATTGCACTGTCCGACACCCTCGACTTTGCACTTGCGGCAGTATATTCTTGCTTGGTGGTATCGTTCTTCCTTTTCGTCACTACTTGGGGTATTCAAAATTATAATTCCAGCGATCATACTGTATAACATCTGGCGGGGCTACACTTCATTAGTTTATGGAGACCAATCTAGCATTACACTCACATCTCTTCAAGCATCAATCCACTATGATCTTACTATTTGGTGCAAAAAAATAGCGGGAACTAAAATAGCCACTGATCCTAGACGGTTCTTCTCTTGGTTACCGTCTCTGCCAGTCCCACGACCTTGCCTGATTCGTTGGCTAACACCTCCACCTGGGCGCCTTAAATTGAATATCGATGCGGTGGTTGGTCGACAGTATGCAGCAGGGGGAGCTATATTGCGTAATCATATGGGTTCTTGTGTGGGAGCAATTTCATTCAGGCTTCCGGCAAGCACACCACTACATGCGGAAATTCAGGCTGCCTTATTTGGACTATTATATTTTCTTCCGCTACATCGCGACATCATATTAGAATCTGACTGTAGCCAGATGATTTCTCGTTTGGCCCACCCGCAGCTGGTACATGGGAATTACTATCTTCGCATGCTTCACACTCTAGTTCATCTCCACCGCCTCGATTATCATCACATTTATCGCGAAGCGAATATGGCAGCACATTATTTAGCACAACAGGCAATGTTGCATCCCATCACACAGTACTATTCACCACGTACTCTCCCTTCATTGGTGCGTGCATCCGTCTCCTTGGATCTCTCCTCCACTCAACTGCGGGTCCCTTGATGCTCTCAAGTCTTCCACATGGATTGGCATAGTCTCTCTCTTTCTGCTTGTATCCTAATGGATACAGGCAGGCTCGGTATGCGTTGCTATCTTTTCGCTGTACATTTTTCCTATTACATAATCAGTAACTTTTTGTTCTGTTTGCTTGCCCGTATATGGTATCGATCGGCTACACTAATTGAGAGATTTCATACGGTGTCACAACGCCGCTCTTATGCATTTGCGGTCAATGCGACTAAGCCTCTCCTGAAGCATCATAACATCGCAGCGTCGCCTTGGCATACTCTGAGCCAAGGCGACTACGGTATGTGTTCGGTTTCTCAGTTTCATCTTCAGTTGTTTATTGCTATCATTGGTATAACTTCTTCTTGGCTATTTTCCGAGGTCTGCCTGTTTCGGAAGCCGCTTCATCCAGCTTGCCATAACACACTATGGGGAATGCAGCCGGCATCAACTACTGCATCAACCGTTGATTTTTACTCAATTTTACACTCATTTCATATCGGTGACAGTGGTATAAATATGTATGCTTTTTCCTTCGCTAAGGTTTTATCCACAAGGGTGGTTTTACTTAGCAAGGTTTTAATGCGGCATATAATATACGACTGGAGATATGACATTATTAGTTCTTTAATTCATTTGTTCTCATACGATGATTTCTTTGAAATATGGTTTTTCTCCGCCATAAGTGAGGTTTATTATCAAGAAAATGTTTCTTCTAAAAAAATATATGTATATATATATATGTATATATATATGTGTGTGTGTGTTTATGTGTGTGTATATGATATAGTTGGATTAGTAGACAAAGACGAATAGACATGGAACATAGATGGATAAGTATGGACATAACCACATGGACATGTAATGGATGAGTATACATATATAATCAAACTAGAAATTATACAAAACATATTTTATTAATATTCCTCATATATGGCAGAGGAAAACCATATTACAACAGAGTTGATATGTCAATGATGGAAAGCTATAGTGTGGCCTATAAAGGGATACAATACTGATGGGAAAACAACAAAGGCCTGTCTGTTGCAGCCTAGAGGTGTGGGAGACATCAACCAAAAATGATATGCCGCGTTAAAACCTTGCCAAGAAAAACCACCCTTGTGGATAAAAACTTGGACAAAAGAAAAAGCGTACATATTTATATGATTGCAATATCTGAAATACAAAGCAGTCAAGTAAAATACAATAGGATGTCTTGAGCCGAGGGTAATCCCTTCAAATGCATCATTCAGCAAATAGTCCCATGAAGATTGGTTGTATAGCAGCAAGTGGCACATCAATACTCGTGCGAGCGATCCCAACCAAGCAAATATGCAACAAGAAGTAGAAAAAAAAGATTAGTATGAGCATTATATAGAAGATGTAGCGTAAAACATGCATCTGGAGAGGCAGCAGAGGTGTACCCCATGATACATGCAACAAGAGAAATGACATGCCATGACAGAAAATGGACGGAATATAAATAGCAACAGAATATATATATATATATATATATATATATATATATATATATATATATATATATATATATATATATATATATTATTAATATATATAAACGTGAGCGTCCGGCGACCCCTGCGTCCAGTAGCCGCCGCCTCTTGATTTGGCCGCTGACTTCAGGCCACTGCCGGCGATCCCATCTCCTTCACCCTAATCCACGCTAAAGCTATCTTCTTTTCCCATTTTTCACATCTAACGCTATGACGGCTGCACCATCTTTTGCTGCAGTCGTGGCCGGATCAGCAGTACATCCTATCTCCATCTCGCCGAAGACAGCTACACGCTACAAAGGTATTCCATTGGTTTCTTTCCTTGATTCGGAAATTGACGCTCTTGCTGCTCCTTTTCGATACTCCTTAGTTGGCACTTTTTGGTATGGTCGTCCCCCATTAAAGGTTATACGTGAGGTTTTTGAGAAGATTGGATTTCATCACGATCTTCGAATTACTCTGATCGATCAAACACATATTTTGATGAATTTTAACAATGAGGCAGATTACTTACGATGCTTTTATCGTCGCTCTTGGCATATTTCTGGTTGTCACATGAGGGTTACAAAGTGGACTGTTGATTTTGATCCCTCGGCAGATGTCCCTATAGTGCCGGTTTGGGTTGCCCTACCTGCGCTACCTATACATCTTCATCAGCAGGAGGCTTTATTCGAAATCGTTCGCTCCATTGGATTACTTATCAAAATGGATGTCGCCACCTCTAAGGGCCTGCGGCCGTCGGTAGCTCGTGTGTGTGTCGAGATTGATGTATCTCAGGACTTACCGCAAAAAATATATCTGCAAGCAAAAGGCCGTTTAATTTTGCAGACAATTGTTTATGAAGATTTGCCCTTGTTCTGCACTGACTGCAGACGACTGGGGCACGCGCTGCCTGATTGCCCAGCCAAAGGAGGGTCTAGTATTCCACCGCCACCTCCTCCGCCTCCCCCAGTTCGCAAGCCCACGACGCGTTGGACCCCGGTCAAGCGTAAACCGGCTGGGCATTCTTTGGCGCAGGATGATACAGTTAATGAACCAGCCTGCATGGCTCGAAACAATAATGTTGACGATCATATGGACGAACATGATCAACCTCCGATGTCTACAGTTGATCCAGCAAAACTCCCAGATGGTTTAGGTGACGACGATCCTGACTCAGATACTCCAGTCCAGTTGCCTGCTGATCATGCTCCCGATAATACATTGCAGGATGAATTCTGTGATGCAGCGGATTACCATGTGTCTGCTGACACCACGCAGATCGATATTAGGCATGTATCCGATACTGATTTGCCCGCTGACACGCTTGCAGAGGATATCCCAGAGGTTGCTCCTGAGGTGGCACGCCGAGTGCAACTCATGCAGCCATCGCCCGATGACGAGTCACTACTTTCGCGCCATCAGGACCCTGCTGAGGACGCTATGTTTATTCCGGTGGTCCCACGACGTAAGCGTCGCTCCCGCAAGGATCTTCCTCCTTTACCACCTTCGACCATCTTGACGCGAAGTGCATCTCATATTATTCAGGGAAGTTCCTCAAACCTTACTCAATGAATATATTAATATGGAATATCCGAGGCATGCGTGCCTATTTGCCCCGGCTACATGGTTTGATTCGAGAACATAATTTAGCTTTACTTGCTTTGATTGAACCTAAGCATGCTCCATCACATATTACGAGATATGGCTTACGTCTTGGTTTCTCACAGTCTTATGTTTCGCAGTCAGTGGATATTTGGTTTTTTTGGTGGGGTAATGAGTTCAGTTTGCTTGACATGCAGGACAAGGATCAAGTGATCCATATTACATTACAGTCGCGATCGATGCAGTATGTTTTTGTACTTTCATTGGTCTATGCTAAACATACACCCTCTCAGCGTCATGAGCTTTGGCAATCTTTCTCTGAATTCAATGCAACATTGCAATTGCCCTGGCTTGTGGGCGGTGATTTTAATACATTTAGATCTCTGGACAATCACAGTGGTAGATCCACACCATCTTTGACAGCTTTACAGGATTTTAATGAGTGTATCCAAGACTGTTATCTTATGGCCCCCCTATCACGGCACTCGGTTTACATGGGCGGAGGGCAGGGGACTTGGCCGAGTTCGACGACGATTAGACTGGATTTTTGTCAACTCCGCGTTTCAAGATAAGTTTGAAAATTTACAGTTAACTCATTTGCCTCGGGTGACATCTGATCACACTCCGCTGCTTTTGCGATGCCAAATGAGTTCGCCGTCTTCCCGTCGTTCCTTCTGTTTCCTGGATGCATGGCTACATCATCCAGATTTCCCATCCTATGTTCAAAATGCTTGGCAATCATATCCAACAACGGGTGGAATGCGTGGTTTTTACCAAAAGTTATTAACATTCAAGAAAGATATACAAAGGTGGAATACAGATGTCTTTGGAAATATTTTTAGTAATCTGAAGCATGCAGAGACGTTGTTGACGAATGCAGAACATCGATGGGATGAAACTCCGACAGAGGAGACGCGCCAAGCCTACTATAAGGCCAAGGCAGATTACTTGCTCGCATCAAATTATGAAATGCATTTCTGGAAGCAGAAAGCACGAGTTAAATGGCTTACGGACGGCGATGCTAATACTCGATATTTTCATTCTCTGGTCAAGAGTAAACGCACCCAGCTTCGTTTGCAGCAAATTCGAAACACTGAGGGAAATCTACTAAATAGCCCGGATGATATCATGGCTTCCGCAGTCCAATTCTATACTGCTTTATTTGCAAGGGAGGCAACACACAACCACTCGGAGATCCTTTCGCATATTCCATGTATCTTAGCGGAGAATGACAATCTCATGCTCATGCAGCTTCCTTCGGAATCAGAGGTAAAGACAGCTATCTGGAGTTTAGATCCTCAAAGTGCCGCAGGACCAGACAGCTTTCATGGTAATTTTTATCGCTCTTGCTGGAATATTATACATTTGGATGTCCTTAAGGCAGTGCATGAGTTTTTTCTTGGTGTTCCACAGCCAGCAATAATGGCCAGTGCTTTGATTACATTGATTCCGAAGATGCAATCTCCACAAATCTTTAGTGATTTTCGCCCCATTTGTCTTACGAATTTCTTGAGTAAAGTATGTACTCGTATCCTCGCCACGCGTCTAGGGACACTCTTACCACGACTAATATCTCCGGAACAAACGAGGTTCCTACCAGGACATGACATCTCTACGCAAGTCTTATTGGCGCAGGAAATGATCCACATGTTGGATAAAGGGGGATCTCAGTTATGCTTGAAATTAGATATGATGAAGGCGTTTGATAGGGTGAGCTGGGAATACCTAGAGTTATTACTGCGCAAATTTGGATTTTCGGATTTCTTCATCCGAGTGGTTATTAATCATCTCAGTGCCACACGGTTGTCGGTCTTAATCAATGGACAGCCATCCTCAAAATTTCGCCCATTTCGAGGGGTAAAGCAGGGTGATCCGCCTTCTCCGCTGTTATTCATATTGTCATCTGAAGGATTCAACAGGGGTTTAAAATCACTTTCTGCAGCAGGACATATACAATCTTTTCGGTTGGGGCGTATTCCATTTGCTATCACCCACTTGGCGTATGCGGATGATTTGCTTATCTTTCTCAGAGGTACACAGCGTAACCTTAACCATTTTCGTGCATTTTTAACTCAGTATGAAGCAGCGTCCGGACAAAAGGTTAATTATCACAAAAGTAATATTATCCCTTCCGCCAATACTGCCTCTTATCAGAGACGCATCTTTAAGGATATCCTGGGTATGAGGCTGGCCTCTCTTCCTTTTCGATATCTGGGCTCCTATCTTCACAAAGGTATTAATAGAGTAGTGTATTGCAACTCCCTATTGCAACATATAGAAGACCGATTACAAGGGTGGCATACCCGACTCCTTTCACACGCTGGCCGATTGGTCCTATTACATTCAGTGATTGCCGCCCTTCCCTTACATATTTTAGCAGCAGGCGGCTTACCAAAGTCAGTCATCCGAGTTATCAATAGGAAAATGGCTTCTTTCTTTTGGGGTAATCGTCATCATTGGGTGTCATGGTCTAACATCACACGCCCCATTGAAGAAGGTGATTTGGGCCTCCGGGATCTTAACCATTTACAACAGGCATATCATTGCAGAATATGGTGGACATACCAAAAAAATGACTCTTTATGGAGTGACTACATGCACATGAAGTATGGCAGACGAGGTGATTATAGACTGAGGCTTCCTGACTCTACGACATGGAAGTTAATCTGTCGCATACATACCAAGTGTACATCCTACACTACTGGTTCGACTCCTTTCCTTGTGTGGACACCATCCTCTACCGACGAATTTACACTTAAATCCGCATATGATGTTTGTCAGCCCTCCAACTCTACACTGCTTTCAACAACGTTTATTTGGTGCAAGCATCACTCTCCATCCACGAAACTTTTCTTATGGCGTATATTCAATTCGGCTCTGCCTTTTGAGGATTACATTGGTCGATACTCTGCGATGCGCCCTACTCAGTGTCCTTTTTCCAAGCAGCATTCAGCCTCTATGTCTCACGTCTTTCTTAGCTGTGGTCGCATCATTCCGATTTGGGCCTTCTTTGCTTCGGAACTTCAGGTTCTACAACCGACACGGTGCACCCTCCGGCAATACTTATTGTCATGGTGGTATCGTTCAACACCCTCATCAATATCTGGAGTTTTAAAGATAGTTGTACCAGCGATAGCAGTTAATAACATCTGGAAACACTATGCTCAGCTCACTTATGGGGATTCAACATCTTTTTCAGCATCACTGCTGAGGAATGCTATTCATTTTGACATTAATATGTGGATTCAGAAAATACAAGGATCCAAACTCTCCGCAGGACCAAGTCTTTCTCTTTCCTGGATCCCACGGCTACGACCACCGCGCCTCAAGATTATTAGATGGCAATGTCCACCATCAAGTAGATTCAAGTTGAATGTTGATGCTGCAGTCGGTGCTCGATATGCAGCGGGGGGAGCCATCCTGCGCGATCATCATGGTACTTGTGTGCGTGCCATTTCCTTTCGGCTACCTCCGTGCATGCCCTTCATGGCAGAAATTCAGGCCACCTTATTCGGACTATTATATTTTCTTCCTATCTTCCGCTCACTTATGGTTGAATCCGATTGTCAGCATTTGGTGTCACGACTACGTCACTCGCAGCGAATTTTTGGCAATTATCATCTGCAACTCTTACATTCATTATTTCAATCCCAAAGTTTGGAGATCACACACACGTATCGCGAGAATAATATGGCAGCACACTATTTAGCTCAGCATGCAATGCTTTGCCCGCAGACAGGATATTTCAGTAATCATAATCTCCCAGCCTTGGTACGCGCCTCACTACTTCTTGATCTCACATCAGCACACCTGCGTGCAGGCTAACAATCATGTCTTCCTCATGGATTGGCGCATCTCGATTTGTTCTGCCCGAATCAATATGATTTCGGGCAGGCGCGGTATGATTTATATTCCATTGATACGCTGTTACTTTCTCTTAATTCACAGCACTTATACTGTTTTCTTTTCATACATACTCTTCCCTTGGAGGGTTCTTTGTGCTGCACTCCTGGGTTGCTGCCAACACGATAGTGCTGTCCAAGCTTTCCATCAGGATCGGCGTTTCTACGTACTCTCTGCCTGTACTCGATTGAGTCCAGGCAGACTCGGTATGATTTACATTCTCTTACACAGTTGGATAGTGGGACGCGGTTGGTTAGTGGTACACGTATTTCGACCCTCTCACCATTTTCCTACTTATTTCATGTATGATTTATTCCAACCCAATGCTGGCATCTTCTAGCTCTGGAGCACTTATAATTTTGTTCGTGCACTATTATACGCTGCCAATGCATGGCTTATCTCCCCACACAATTACTTTTGGCGTTTCGGACGGATCTGGCTAATTTTGAAGTTGCTGCCAGCATAATAGTTTATGCTGGCAGGTGCGGTATGGTCTTCGTCTGCCTCATTTCAAGCAATCCTTTTAATAACATATTTATGCTTTACTCAGCAACTTATTTCTTTTATGCATGGCTGCGATCTCGGTTTGGCACTGATCCATCTTCCCACTTGCATGTGAGCTGCTCCGACAACGGATCACGTTGGATTGAAGATACTTGGCATGATCCCCATTCTCGGCCGTTGGCGCCATCTGCAGGATTATTTTCATTTACATTTTTCGCTGATGTATATCAACATTTCATATATATAAATATGTACGCTTTTTCCTTCGCCAAGGTTTTATCCACAAGGATGGTTTTACTTGGCAAGGTTTTAATGCGGCATATCATATATTATATGGATGTTGATAATCGCATAGTATTGTCTTCTCTTTTCGATTTTTTTAATAAGGTTTTCCTCCGCCAAAAGTGAGGGCTTATTCCAATAAAATCTTTCGTTCAAAATATATATATATATATATATATATATATATATATATATATATATATATATATATATATATATATATATATATATATATATATATATATAATGACAACACAGGTGAATTGCGGCGATCACAGGCGACTTGCGGCGTGAGCCGCCGCCGCTGCCGGGAAGCTCATCGCGTCTCAATTTCGACCTCAAGCCATTCATAGTTTTTCAACGCAAACATTTCTCGCTGTTGAATTACACGGAAAGATTCTGTCTTATTGATTCCTGGACATTAACATTCTCCGCTTCCGTTTATTCATCACGACTCTGAAATATGACTACGCCGCCGCCGTCATTCGCAGCCATAGTTTCCGGCGACACTTCATCTCAATCAATCAACATCTCGCCAAAAACAGTTTCTCGATATAAAGGTATTCCTTTAATCTCGTTTTTGGATTCAGAAATTGATGAACTTGCTGCTCCATTCAAATATTCGTTGGTGGGTACGTTCTGGTATGGAAGACCTCCATTAAAAGTTATCAGAGATGTTTTTGAGAAAATTGGATTTCATCATGATCTTCGCATCACTTTCATTGATCAGACGCATATCCTGTTAAATTTTCGAAATGAGGCTGATTATTTGCGTTGCTTTTATCGTCGATCATAGCATATATCTGGCTGTCATATGCGTGTAACCAAATGGATAGTTGATTTTGATCCATCCACTGATGTGCCTATTGTACCGGTTTGGATTGCCCTTCCTGGACTCCCTATCCATCTTCACCGAAAAGAGGCATTGTTTGAAATTGTTAAACCGATTGGAAGCCCCATCAAACTTGATGTAGCAACAACAGATGGACTACGACCCTCAGTTGCACGTGTATGTGTAGAAGTAGATGTTTCCCAGGAATTGCCACAAAAGATTTATCTACAGGCAAAAAGTCGATTTATACTGCAATCAATCGTATATGAAGATTTGCCATTATTTTGCACATCCTGTCGACGGTTAGGACATGCCGTATCTTCATGCACTCCGCAAACGGCAGCAAAGATACCGCCACCGCCTCCTCCGCCTCCATGTCAAACTCCAGCTCAACGCTGGACACCAGTGAAGAAGAAATCAGATGCTTCAACTGTTCATGCAGTGGTTGATCCTCCTCCGACAGAACAACAAGCCACTGAGGATCCGCCCACCCAAAACGATAATCCTGTGGAAAATTTCAATCATGAGGAGCCTGCTGACCCAACGCAGTCGCAACCAGATACCTGTGATATCGGGCATTCATCAGATAATGAGTTACCTATGGCAGATAATATAGAGATACCTACTGTTCCAGAAGAGGTAGCCCACCGCATGCAGCTGCTACCCCCTCGTCTGACACGGTTACTTTAATCTCGCGGCTACAGGACTCGACTGAGGAGTTTATTCCAGTTGTTCCACGTAGAAAGCATCGCGCAAAGAAAGATCTTCCTCCACTACCACCATCTACCATTCTCACACGTAGTGCTTCACATGCAATTCAGGGAAGTGACACTACTCTCTCTCAATGAATATTATGATATGGAATATAAGAGGCCTGCGAGCCTCAATACCACGACTGCATCAGTTGATACATGATCATCGGTTAAATATTCTTGTTTTAATAGAACCTAAACATGCATCAGTTACTATTCCTCGTTATGCTCTGGATTTTGGATTTTCTAATTCCTATGCATCACAGTCTGAACGTATTTGGTTTTTCTGGCGTGACTCACACTTTACTTTGGTGACAGTACAGGACGAATGGCAAGTTGTCCATTTCACACTGTTATATCAGCCCCTTCAGTATAAATTTGTATTATTTGCAGTTTATGGCAATCACACGTCATCTCTTCGCCGTTCTTTGTGGGCTTCATTATGTACATTCTCCGAAAACTCTGATCTACCTTGGGTGCTAGGTGGAGATTTTAATACATTTTGCTCTTTATCGGATCATGAAGGCCGTTCCCAGCCATCTCTCACTGCTTTACAGGATTTTAATATGCGGTTTGATGACGCCACAGTTTCATGGTTCCAAATTCACATGGACTGATGGTCGGGGTCTTGGAAGAGTCCGCCGGAGATTAGATTGGGTATTTCTTAATACTGCATTTCATGACAAATTTGATGACCTACAACTTACACATCTTCCCCGCATTGCTTCTGATCATACTCCATTATTACTTTTATGCCGAATCAGTCCACCTCCGACGCGTCGATCTTTCCGGTTTCTAGACTCTTGGTTGTTGCATCCGGATTTTCACAATTATATGCAAGCTGCATGGACTTCATATCCTACTACTGGTGGAATGTATGGCTTCTACACAAAGTTATTCAAACTTAAGAAGGATGTGCAACGGTGGAACAGAGAAATATTTGGTAATATATTCTCTAATGTCCAACAGGCATAAATAACTCTCACACGTGCTGAAAACCTTTGGGACACGAATCCAACGGATGAAACTCGGACAGAGTATCATAGAGCAAAGGCAGGATATCTTCAAGCCTCTCAGCCACGGTGGATCATGTCTTCTTATATTGTTCTTATGTGCGTCCCCTCTGGCACTATTTTGCAAGTGAGCTACATTGTCCTCTTCCATCCTCATTACGGCTTCGTCAGTATCTTCTTTCTTGGTGGTATCGTTCATCCTTTACCTCTCTCATTGGAGTTTACAAAATAATAATCCCAGCAATTATCGTATATAACATCTGGTGCGGTTATACCTCCATAGTCTATGGAGACAAAACTCATATAACGGATACCTCACTACGGCACTCCATACGCTATGATATTACATTGTGGCACAAAAAAATCGCGAGCTCCAAAATTGCTACTGGCTCACGGTGGCATTTCTCTTGGCTGCCAGTGTTCCAACCTCCGAGACCTCTGCTGATTCGCTGGGTCACCCCGCCCTCTGGTCGGTTGAAATTAAATGTAGATGCTGCTGTGGGTAGACATTATGCAGCAGGGAGTGTGATATTGCAAGATCACATGGGTTCATGCATAGGAGCGATTTCTTTTAGACTTCCTCCATGTGCACCACTACAGCCGCTGTATTTGGAATTCTTTATTTCCTTCCGTTACATCACACAATTATCCTAGAGTCGGATTGTGCTCAGCTGATCGATTGTTTGACACGGCAGCACCTTGTACACGGAAACTATCATCTTCGCCAGTTACACACACTGGTTAATCTCCATCGACTTGACTACCATCAAATTTATCGAGAGGCCAATATGGCAGCACATTACTTAGCGCAACATGCTATGTTAAATCCACGTACTCAACATTATACTTCTCTTACTCTGCCTTTACTAGTACGTGCTGCAGTCTCATTGGATCTCACTTCCTCTCACTTGCGCGTGCCTTGACGCTCTACAGTCTTCCATATGGATTGGCGCACTTTCAGACTTACTGCCTGTTTCCTTTGGGATCCAGGCAGGCACGGTATGGTTGTCTATCCATTTCTCTACATTTTGTGCTGCTTCTTTCACATACATAACATACATCATTTTTTTTTTCATTGGAACGACCTGGTTATCATGTGACAACACTCCTTTCCCATCGTACATTCGAGGACTGCATTGCTTGATCATATACTACGCATGCGTCAACCACATGGCGAAAAATATTAGTTTTCGTGGTGCTGGAACTTTACCACTGTCGCCTTGGTTCCTTAGTCAAGGCGACTTGGGTATGCTTTTCGGCTTACTGCTTATGATTATTATTTTTCTCACTCCTGTTGGATTAATATACTCTTTCCATTATCACGAGATTGGTTTACATATTCTGGTGGTGGGACTTTTCACGGCAACGCAACAAATCCATCATGCATCTGCGGACCCTACGACTATAACTCCACTGGCGCGTCATATCATAACTTCGTCGCCTTGGCACAAATTTAGCCAAGGCGACTTCGGTATGTGTTTGACTTTTCTGTTTTCTCTTATTTCGTTACTCACTGTCATCGATATAACTTCTCCCTAGCAATCTTCCGAGGTATGGCTCATCCTGGATACGTCAAGACCAAGCAGCGATCCATCCAACGCATTCTCTGCAATACTGCTCACACACACTTCTGCAGCAAGCATAGCTTTGTACTCAGTATTATATTCCTTTTATATCAATGACAGCCGTATAAATATGTACGCTTTTTCCTTCGCCAAGGTTTTATCCACAAGGGTGGTTTTACTTGGCAAGGTTTTAATGCGGCATATCATATACGACTGGAGATATGTCATTATTAGTTCGTTATTTCATTTATTCGCATACTCTGATATTGTAATATGGTTTTCCTCTGCCAAAAGTGAGGTTTCCTCTTAATAAAATTTTTGCTTAATATATATATATATATATATATTAAATAGTAAAAGAGATATTTTATTATGCCTCACTTATGGCGGAGGAATACCATATTACAAAAAAGATCAATAAACGAATAATAATAGTACAACGAGCATACAATATCTAATCTTCAATCATATATGATATGCCGCATTAAAACCTTGCCAAGTAAAACCACCCTTGTGGATAAAACCTTGGCGAAGGAAAAAGCGTACATATTTATATGAAAGGGGTGAATATTTGAATATAAAGTGAAAAGTCACTGAACGCTTGTGGCACGCCGCAGTTGAGTGTTGCGCAATGTCGGTTGGATTTTCCAGAAGAATAGTCACCGCAAGTGTTGTTGCATCCATGAGGCCCATGTTGCCCATATCTTGCGATATGGACAACTATGTTGAGCTTTAGCCAAGGTCATGTCTAAGATGTGGCGTGTTCTCCGTTTGATAACATGCCCGAATCATTGATGGTAGAGACGCTACCGTGGGAAAAACAGTGAGCTTTTGGTGGAATTGGCCATGTTGAGCTAAAAAATGTGCTGGCTGATTTGCCTCACGTGGAATGTGTGTTAATTCAGCTGATGATGACAGTAGCAGTTCGCAGAATATGGTTGCATGAACGTCCATATTATTTTGTACTGCTAAAACTACTCCATATGCATCAACTTCTACATCAATGTATTCCCACTGAGTTGCGAAGTATAAGTACCCAATATATGCAGCTTGAAATTCTGCTGTGGCTGGTGTAGATAACGGTAAATGAAACGAAATAGCCCCCATGAATGTACCAGAGCTGTCACGCAAGATTGCTCCCACAGCTGCAGAAAATCTCCCGTGGGCTGCATCTATGTTCAACTTCAATCTACCCGGTGGAGGATGGAGCCATCTGACAATGATACATCTAGGTGGACGGAGCTTTGGAGATATCCCAAGATCAATTAAGGCATGGTCTGAGATTGCAAACTTCTTTCCTCTTTGCGCAAATGACTAATCATATAAGGTGCGTCGAATATTTTCAAGAACTGTTGCCTTTCTCCAACGTTCATCACCATAAGTTATGGATGTATAAGCTTTCCATATCTCCCATACAATGATGGATGGAGCCACAATTCTGAGTATGCCTTTAAGTGTTTTTCCTTTGGTTGACATCCACCATTGAATTAAATTTTGCTGCAGTGTTCTGACATTGATTGAAGGACCATCCAAATGAGCCGCATACATTTTCCAAATTCCGGTGATGTCGGAGCAATTCAAGAATATATGATTCACTGTGATTTACGACTTGAGACGGAAAGGACACTGAGTGGGATGAATATAAACAAACTTCTGCAGATTTTCAGGAAGAGGAGTTGCACTTTGATACAAACGCCACAGAAACAAGCGGTTGTGAGGGGAATGTGTTTATGCCAAATGAATCTGTATAATATACGAGAGTTTCTTACTACACGGATCTGATCATAGGCATTTCGAATGGTGCATTGATGTAAGTTCAGATTAGTATGGCAGAATGTATGTATTCGACATATACGTTTCCAGACTGGAGAATCTGTGAGACGTATGTCATAAGAATTTCGATTGGCATATCTTGCGTGTAGAAAGTTACTCCATAGAGAGTTGTTCTCCTGATATCTCCACCATATTCTGCATGAGTAAGCTTTTTGTAGATCTTCTAATGTTCTCAATCCCAGACCGCCCTCAGATGTTGGTCTGAACAGTTGAGCACTTGAAATCCATGCGTGACAAGTCCTTGTATCCGTGCTCCCCCAAAAAAATTTGACCATCAATCTCGTTATTGTGCGAATGATACTCAGTGGTAGTTGACATGCCGATAGTATGTGTAGTGGTATTGCAGCAAGAACATGTTTGATTAAGATTAATCTGCCTGCTTGAGTAAGGAACTTGTTCTGCCACATCGAGAGTTTTGCCTGAATTATGGAGAGTAGGTTCGCAAAGTGTGCTGCTCTTTCCTTACCTCGATGCAACTGGACTCCTAAGTATTTTATTGGCATAGTGACTGCTGTCATGTGTAATACCTGTCCCATCCGATTAATCTGATTGTTAGAAAGATAGGTTGGCGGGAGAAAATGACTTTTCTGAAAGTTTGCTGCTAGGCCCGATATTGTCTGATATAGTTCCAAAAATTTTCTGAATTTCCTTAGATTTCGCAGCCCGCCATTAATAAACACCAATAGATCATCAGCAAAAGCTAGATGGGTAATTGTTTTATGTCGGCCTGCTGAAAATGGTATGATGATCCCTTGCTCAACCATATGATTAATGCCCCTTGAAAATGCCTCGGATGCTAGGATGAATAGAATGGGTGATAAAGGGTCTCCTTGCTTGACACCCCTTGATGGTTGGAAAAATCCTGAAGGTATGCCATTGAGTAGGATAAATCTTTCCGCAAAGCCAAATTTTGCTAGCAGTTTAGAAAGAAAAGTCCAATTGACTTTATCAAACGCTTTCATCATGTCAAGTTTTATGATAACATTCGAGCCTCTAGATTTCATATGCAGCAAGTGTACCATCTCGCGAGCCAAAAGAATCTAATCTGAGATATCTCTACCCTTCACAAACCCTGCCTGCTCAACTGTAATAATTTTCTGGAGTAGAGGTTGTATTCGCGTTGCAATAATACGAGTTGCTAATTTGGATACGAAGTTTGCTAGACTGGTAGGCCGATAATCAGAAAATGAACACGGAGAATGGGTCTTTGGTAGCAATATTATTAGGGTACTACCCATTGCCTTTGGTATAGGGATGCCCAGAAAGAATTCCTGCATTGCTTTGTGTACATCATTTCGGATTATATCCCAGCTGCTGCGGAAGAAATATCCATTATATCCATCTGGACCAGGTGCACTTTTTCGATCAAGTGACCAAACTACTTCTTTCACCTCTGATTGTGATGGTAAAGCCGTGAGCAGTTGATTATCCTCTGAAAATATGAGCTGTGGTATATGTTCTAGAATAGCATCCTCAGAAATTGGCTCTGCCATAAACAATTGTCTATAATACTCTACTGCTGCCTGTTGTATGCTGCTCTGTGTGTCAATGACAAGGCCTGCCTCATCGCGAATTTGGTGAATTGTCTGGCGCGAATGCCTATCTTTCACAATATTGTGGAAAAACGACGTATTGGCATCTCCTTCTGCTATCCATTTCTGTCTTGCTTTTTGAGCCCAATATAATAATTGCTTGCGTTTAGCTATCTTGTATTTTGCCTGAACTTCATGATATTGCATCCGTGTTTCTTGTGAGGGGCTTGCGTCAAAAGTGGTTTCACACCGCGTTAGTTCCTGCTCCAAATGTGATACTTGATCGAAGATATTACCAAAAACATTTTTATTCCATGCTTGAAGATCCTTTTTCAGTTGCTGCAGTTTGTTGTATAACCCTCGCATGCCTCCTATTGTGGGGTATGACTCCCACGACGATTTCACAAAATTATGAAACTCTTGGTGTTCTACCCACATGTTATGAAAACGGAAGGATTTAGGGCCACTGAATGATGACCGTGCTGAACGAAGGAGTAACAGAGCATGATCAGATGTTAGTCTCGCAAGATGCTTCACTCGAAGATTTGGAAACAATGCGTTTATGATTCTAAACATAACATGCGATCCAATCTTCGTCATACAATTCCCAACCCACGACCACTTGTCCAAGTATACATGGATCCCTCATAGGGCAAGTCTATTAACTGACAATAAGATACACAGTCACTGAAATCCTCCAATGAGGACATCGAGGGGGAAGATAACCCATCATGTTCTATGACTGAAAAAATGTGTTAAAGTCCCCTCCGATTAACCATGGATCTGAATAATTATCATGATGGTGTTGCAAGGCATTCCACAATCGACGGCGCTCCGTCACAGTATGCAACCCATATACTGGAGTGTACCAGAAGGTAATGTCTGTGCCAACTAACTGGAATTTGAAATGAGAGCATTGTTCTTCATACACTGTAGAAAGTAGTTTGAGAAATTGGTTTGTCCAAAATATCCATATTTTCCTCCGACAAACTGATTCTGCATGCGAAAACTTCAGACGACGTTGCAGTTGAGTCAAATGTACAGCATCTCTCTTTGGTTCAATGATGACTAATAAATTTAGCTTGTGAATTTTTACTAATTTACGAATGCGAACCATTGAGGTCGCAATTCCCCGGACATTCCAAACTAGACAATTCATTGAGAGGAAGAGGAGGATAAGTGTGAGGAGCGGGTTAGCCGTTCAGTAGGCTGTGTGTATATGGCAACCATTTCTTGTTTTGTACGACGTCTTCTTGTTATTGGATTAGGTTCCTCTAGTTCTTGTAGCAGTTGTTCTGTAGATTTAGCAAAGGATCCCTCTACTGCTAACTCTTGTTCTTCCTGGATGGGATTTTGGTGCTGCAGATTATCCAGTGGGGAAACTGCTGGAAGCTTATGTTGTGGTTGATTCATGGCAGGAGGCTCAGGTGGTACCCGTATTAATAGTTCTGAATCTGATCTTGTGGCATCTAATACATCATCGTTTTCCTCCATAACTTGGACCAATGATACTCTAGTTTTAGACAAATCTTTCTTTTCTGATATTGATTGTATTATAGCATTGTCATCTAAAATATCTGTGACTTCATGCAGCCTCTCATCATTGAGGTTATCATCTGGTAGGGTGCCTTCATCATCATCCTCTTCCACTATCATAGATTGCATGGGATTGCTTTTCTTTAGTGTCCATCGTTTAGCCTTTTCCTTTGGTTTGACAGGATTGCGTACTGGTTCTTGTTGTATTTCTTGTCCCTCATTGATTAGTTGTTTACAATTTTTGTCCTCATGTCCCAATATGCGGCAAGTAGTGCAGAATAGAGGGATCCAGGAACAGAACAGTTCTGTTCCAGTCGCACCTGCTGTTGCTGCACCTGTTCCTACTCCTGTTCCTGTTGCTGGGCAGGTTGAGAAGCCGGAGAAGTTTGGAGGCAATTTCTTCAAATGCTGGCAGCAAAAGATGCTGTTTTTCTTGATAAGGTTGGGCTTGGCTAAGATGCTGACTGAGGATCCTCCGGAGTTGTTCCAGTTGAAGATCAAAATCTGAACATACAGAATAATCTAATGGCTGAAGTGTGGAATTACAATAGTTATGTTTGCTTGAGTCATATTTTGAGTTGTTTAGATAATTCGTTGTATGGAATGTACTATACCTTTAAAACTGCAAAGTCACTGTGGATGGCCTTAGATAACAAGTACCACATGGAGGATGCCGGTACAAAGAAATTTATTATTGGTAAATTTCTTGATTGTAAAATGTCAGACTCCAAGACTGTTGTTTCTCAGATTGAGGAACTACAGATGTTAGTGGCCGAAGTGGAAGAAGAGGGTATGTCGCTTAGATAATCTTTCTAAGTGGCTGCTGTGATTGAGAACCTACCTCTCACGTGGAGGAAATTTAGAAGCTATCTCAAACACAAACGAAAGGAGGTGACGATGGAGGATCTGATTGTTTGACTCAGAATAGAGAAGAACAATCGGCGATCTGAGAAAAGGCCAAGTTCGAGTTCTGATTATGCTAAAGCTCATGTCGCAGAGGCAAAAAAAAAGGAAAAAGGAAATCCTATTGGAGTGAACTCTAAAGGCAAGAAAGTTGACAAAAGATTCAGTGGAAAATGTTATAATTGTGGGATTCAGGGGCACCGCAGTGTTGACTGCCCTAAGCCCAAGAAAACGCTAAAAAAGCAAAAGCCAACCTTGTCAGCAAGATGGATGATTTGGATTTATGCCCTGTTGTTTTTGAGGTGCAATGCTGTAGGAAATTCTCGTGAATGGTGGGTGGACACTGGAGCCACTCGACACGTCTGCGCCAACAGGGTGATGTTCAGAGACTACTATCTGGCGAATAATAATGAAACGCTATACATGAGAAACTCTGATAGCTCGAAGATTGAAGGTTCGGGCAAAGTTATTTTGAAGATGATCTCAGGAAAAGAGCTCACCTTGCAAGATGTGCTACACTCCCCGATATCTGCAAGAATCTTGTTTCTGGGGCGTTACTAGTCAGTCATCGACTTAGACTAGTATTTGATTGTAATTAATGTATTCTGAGTAAGAATGGGATGTTTTATGGAAAGGGGTACTTGACTAATAATATGTTCAAGTTAAGTGTGATGACAATTGTACCCAAGAAAGTTAAGGCTGAAGAGGCTAATAAGAATGCTTCTACTTCTGCTCACATGCTTGAGCCTTCTTGTTTATGCCATTTTCAGTTGGGACATGTTAATAACAAGTCAATACAAAGAATGATTAATCTTGACATATTACCCAAACTGAACATTAATAAAGAAAAATGCCAAGTCTGTGTTGAAGCAAAAATGGCAAAGGCACCATTTCCTTCAATTCAAAGAAACACTAAAGTGTTAGACTTAATTCACACAGATGTGTGTGATTTAAAACTAGTTCAAACATGAGGTGGTAAAAAGTGCTTTATAACCTTTATCGACGATTGCACTAGATACTTTTATATTTATTTGCTAAGTAGCAATGATTAGGCTGTTGATGCTTTTAAAGATTATAAAAATGAAGTTGAGAATCAACTTAGCAAAAGAATTAAGAAAATTTGTAGTGATAGAGGTGGCGAATATGATGCACTGTTTAATAAATTTTGTTCAGAACATGGCATTATTCATCAAACAACTGCACCATACTCACCTCAATCCAATGGTGTTGCTGAACGCAAAAACCAGGCTCTAAAAATGATGAATGCTATGTCGATAAGTTCGAGTTTACCTCAGAACTTGTGGGGGGAAGAAATTATTTCTGGCAACGTCATTTTAAATAGAATTCCATCTAAAAAGATGGACTAAACTTCATACGAACTTTGGAAATGCTATAAGCCTAGTTATAAATACTCGAAAGTGTGGAGGTGTATGACGAAGATTGTTGTACCTAAACCAAGACAAGTTGGAATTGGGCTTAAAATAATTGATTGCATATTCATAGGATATGCAATTAACAGTAGTGCATATCGATTCTTGTTGTACAAGTCAGACATTCCTGGCATACATGAAAATGTTGTCATAGAGTAAAGGAATGCAGTGTTCTTTGAAGATGTCTTTCCAAAGAAAGACAAATACAACGAAGAAGCAAGCACTAGTAAGCGTGTGCGTGAGACGATCCGTCAAGAAGTTGAGGATTTTTGTCAAAGAAAACAAGCCAGAATACCAACTCCTTTGGACCAGATTTTCTTACATACTTGGTAGAAAACGATCCAAGAACCTTTTTTGAGGCTATGTGAACTCCAGAAGCTGCATTCTGGAAAGAGACAATAAACAGTGAAATAGAATCGATTCTTCAAAATCACACTTGGGAGCTGATTGATCTTTCACCAGGAAGTAAACCACTCGGACGCAAGTGGATTTTTAAGAATAAACTGAAAGAGGATGGGTCTATTGGCAAGTACAAGCCCGGTTTCTAGCTAAGGGATATCAACAAAAAGAAGGTTTTGACTTTTTTGATAGCTACTCACCAGTAACTAGGATCACTTCAATAAGGATGCTAGTTGTAATCGCTGTAGTCTACGACTTAGATATTCATTAGATGGATGTGAAGACTGCCTTCCTGAATGATGACTTGGAAGAATAAAAATATATGGAGCAACCTGAAGGGTTCACTATCCCAGGACAAGAGAAAAAGGTGTGTAAACTTGGTAAGTCCTTGTACGGACTTAAACAAGCACCCAAACAGTGACATTTGAAGTTTGATGAGGCAATGCTGTCAAATGGTTTCAGGATCAACGAATGTGACAAGTGTGTTTACATCAAAAGCACACCAAATGCCTTTGTGATAGTATGTCCCTATGTAGACGACATGCTAATCATGGGTAGTACTCGTGACATGAACTTGAATACAAAGAAGATGTTAGCACGGAATTTTTATATGAAAGATATGGGGATTGCAAATGTTATTCCAGGAATGAAAATTTCTCGGATAATTGAAGGTCTTGTAATGTCACAAACTCATTATATTGAATCTGTTCTCAAACGATTCAATATGTATGATACAAAACCAATAAAGACTGCATTTGACTTGAGCATACACTTAAGAAAAACCGAGGCGAACCTGTAGCTCAATTGAAGTACTCGCAAATGATTGGGACATAATAAACTGTACAAGACAAAACTTAGCTTTTTCAGTAAACAAATTAAGTAGGTTTATCAATAATCCAAGTAAAGATCATTGGAAAGCTCTAAATAGAGTGATGAGGTACCTGAAATACACAACGAACCTTGGATTACATTATACAAGATATCCAGCAATATTGGAAGGATTCTGTAATGCAAATTGGATATCAGATAGTAAAAATTCTAAGTCCACCAGTGGATACTTATTCATTGTTGGTGGTGGTGCTATGTCGTGGAAGTCCACAAAGCAAACATGCATAGCTCGGTCCACTATGCAAGCCGAGTTCATAGCACTAGATAAAGCTGGGGAAGAGGCTGAATGGCTTCAAAATTTCCTAGAAGATGCTTCATGTTGGCCTAAGCCAATCGCTCCTATCAGCATAGCCAGTATGCTATAGGACGAGCACAAAACAACATCTACAATGGTAAGTCACGACATATATGTCGGAGACGTAACACCATTAAGCAATTGATATCTAATGGCGTGATTTCCATTGATTACATAAAATCAAAGGAGAATATTGCGGATCCGCTTACAAAAGGCTTGTCTTGAGATCAGATATCAAAATTAACAAACAAAATAGGATTTAAGCCTACAATGCAAGAATCTTTGTAATGGTAACCCAGCCTTGTTGACTAGAGATCCCAGAATATTGGTTCAATGGGACAACTAAGTTATGAAGTTTCAGTATAGCACTTATTCATTCCATTAAATAAAAATGTTGTCTGTAGAGAATACTTAGGGCAAACTAAAGCTTTTAATGATGTCCTATATCTCGATACATCAAGTGGGGTATGGCAGAATGCTCCTGATAGGAATCACCTATGCAAGTGTGATGTGGGGCCACTTCTATGAGAATTATGTGAGGGAATAATTCTCTAAAACACTTTCTGAAACCAGGTTGTTCATGGCCAAAACAAACACAACCATGAGAACCAAAAGGGTGTTAAAAGAAATATTGTGCGAGTATTGTTGTCTAGGTTCACAGCAAAGGCTGACTGGTTCAAGACATCAAGTCACTACTTATCCGAGTGGATCCGATGGTACATTAATACGAAAGGTTCAAAGCCAGAAGCTACCTTTTTTGATGAAACATTTTCTTGTCTGACTTCTCGTTAGAGTCTACATTTGCATTTGTATTAATTTTCATTCATGTGGGGGATTGTTGGAGAAAAATTTGAAAATTTAGAAATGGGTTTGTCCAAAGTTGGTGAGCAACATACTTTGAGCTTAATTATGATTAGTTTTCGTTAATCAAAAGTGGAAAAGGTGAGCAACATATTTTGAGCTTAATTATGATTAGTTTTTGTTAATCAAAAATAGAAACTAACGAGTCCTAAATTATCTATGTAATGAGTAGATGATTTTAGGCTTTTGAATCACTCAATTTTGATACCAGGTGAATAAGAAATTAATGCTTGAATTATGAGTAAAAATTTGTTGAAAATTAGAAAATTGGTGATGTGGCTTCATGAGAAGAGAACACGTCACCCTTTTGCAAATATAACACACTGGGCAATTGAGTAAAAGTTGCCACCATATATATTGTTAAGAGAGACACTTTAGATATGCCTTAAAGGCAAGAGAAATTTTGAGCGGAGGAAAGACACAGATGGCTACCACACGCGTGCGTCGCCGATTGCCCGCCCGTCCGGCTCGGATCGGCTTGGCTCGGCTAGGCTCGTGGCTCGTGGGTTTGGCCCGACTCTTATCTTTTTGGAAAATGTTTTATAAAATTTTCTAGAAAAATAATTTACCTGATCATATGGTTATGATTAAATCTGATGATCTAACGGCTTATAAGTAAACTACATCGCAGTTGTTGATCTGACGGTTATCATTTAAATCTGATGGTTCCCGTTACAATCCAACGCTCCAGATTTAATCTTATCATCAGTTATAATCTAACGATCATTAGTTTCTCATCCAACGGTTACGCGTTAACCTGATCAATCCGGCTTTGATCCAATGGCTAGGACTTACATTGCTGGAGGTTTTGATCTAATAGTGTAGATTTCGCTGCATCCGATCCGACGACTGCGATCTAACCTGTGTTTAACCTTCAAAAACATGTGTGAAGATTTTCTCTCTATAAAAACAGAGGCAGGCCCTCTTTCTGAATGATTCCTTCATTCTGAATCCTCCTGCATTATCTGCGAAATTTACTTCCGCATTCTTGCATACGTGCTGCCTGTTGCTGCATACATTTCATCAGTCCGAGAAGTCCGAACACTTCACAGGTTTGTAGAGTTCCTACATTGTAGTGTCGCTCATCTGAACTGATATCTGTTGTATCCTGGGAGACATTTGCTACATCCGGTTTGGCACAGTATATCGGAGCAATTCGTCTTAAGGACAGAGTCCTGAACTCGCCTCGGTTTGCATATTGTTATGTTTAAGTTTACACGAACACACACTCAATTCCACACACTGTACAGAATCTTCCTGATTATTTCTGCTATCAGCCCCCACGTCCGCAGAAGTCACGAAAAGCGCAATGGTTTCCCCTAATGCTTTTGCATCAACTTCCAGAGCTGGGGGTTCCAGCTTTGAGCTCATCCAATGCTCCTTTTTCGGCGACCACCGCAGTCTTGGCCGCTACGGAGAGGTTACCAGTTGAGCCTTAAGGATCCCAACTAGAGGTTTTAGAGTGTAACCAACTTAGGGCCATATTGTTTTACTTTTCTTGGTAATTCCTAACCCCCGTTTTTTTTCAGGGTGTCGCCTGAGGATGACAGTTCTGGAGCTACGGACCAGCCAACTGTTAAAGAATAATGTAAAATATTCTATTACCATTTGTAAATATTCATGTAATATTCTCTATACCATTTGTAACGTAGTCAATACTTACCATAGATAAGATGATTTGATTAGCTGCGATTAATTAGGGGATAATTAGGCGATTTTGTTTCCTTGTATACTAGGACAGTTTGTAGTATAAATAGCAGTCTCTTGTATTATGAAAATTAATCAATGAAATAGAAAACCATTGATCTCAAGATTTGAACATGGTATCAGAGCAGGATAGTCCTCTCTGTGAACAAATCCATTGAAATTTTCTGGGCAAAAACGAGGCTCAGAATATTTTCATCATTGCCAACAAATCCATTGAAATTTTCTGGGAAAAAACGAGGCTCAGAATACTTCTCATCATTTCCATATACCTTCCCCAGCCAAACGGCCTTTTCCCTCCATCATTGATTAAACCTTCACAGCAATTAAGCTGTGTTGCTTTATCATCCTTTCTAAAACCTGCCATAACGTGAAGGATGTCAGAAACCAGCAAAGCAGAATCCCCACTCAATACACCAGAAACATCTACCCATAACCAAAATCCTTGAGAATGGGCAATAAATAGCCCAAATTCTCAGAGAAAGTTCACATCCGCCATCAACCCAACCATTACCTTCATTACCTGCACCTGAAACATTGCACATCTCAGTCAAGTTAAACAGTAGCAATTACTCATTGTGGTCAACAGTTATTTATAGGGCAATCCTTGGTCAAGGGAAAATATCACATCTGACGGGTAATCCCCCACCCCCTCATATCACTGATCTGCAGTACTCCAGATGGGAACAAGACGATACAAAGTGTTTACCTGGATTCTTCAAAACGTGGAACCATCTATGATTAGCAACATTACAAGGTACCCCACAACCAAAGCACTTTGGGAAGGCCTAGCCCTCACTAATGGAACGGGTGGGGATGGCCTTCAGATCTTTGACCTCCACAAACGAGCCAGTGCCATCCGTCAGGGGACTGGAAGTGTGGAGGATTGTTGGAACAAATTACAAGATGTATGGGTGTCTATTGACACAAAGGATCCGAACCCGATGCACTGTCCTGAAGATATCGGACTGTACAACCGGAAAATACAGGAATCAAGACTGTATCAATTTCTTGTGGCTATAAGTGACCAGTTTGAGCAAGAAAAAAAGGAGATCGTCAAAAGAGATCCCCTTCCATCATTAGAAGCTGCATTTTCAGAAATCAGGCGGGCAGAAGCGAGAAACATTGTTCTCAGAGGAAATCACCCCTCAGAGGAAGTCTCATCATTGGGGTTAGGGCAGGGACTTGCAGCAAAAACTTTGCCAGCGAACAGAGGCCAAGGAAGAGGAGGACCAGGGCCAAATCCATCCCGCTCAACTGGCTCATCGTGGAATGGCAGAGACAAAAATCAGCTTTCTTGCAGCCATTGCAAGAAAAAGGGACACACGAAGGAGAAGTGTTTCCAGTTGGTCGGATACCCAGATTGGTGGGAAGAAAAGAAGCCAACCACGGGATTTGGGAGGACAGGAGCAGCCACACTCATCCCACTTGAGGAAGAAGTCAGCACATCTCAAGAGGAGCACCCCAACCACGGCAGCACAGACCAGTAGAAGAAGAAGGAGACGGCGCAGGGCCTCTCTGCCATTGGAGGTAAATGTGGGCTAGAGGGAAACCCTAGCCCCCTTTACCCAAGCCTCATCCGAATGGATCTTTGATTGTGGAGCAACAGACACAATGTCATTTGACCCTAATGACTTTATTAGCCACTCACCACACCAAAAAACCCATGTTAAAACAGCCAGCGGCGAGAATGTCCCTGTACGCAGAGGCGGTACCATTACCATCACACCTGATATAACTGTGTCACATTGTCTTTTTGTTCCATCTCTTTCCACAAAATTGTTGTCAGTAAGTCAAATTACCAAATAGCTTGATTGCGTTGTTCTCATGTATCCTTCGTTTTGCATTTTGCAGGACATTCATACGGGGAACATACTTGGACGTGGTACTGAATGTGGTGGACTCAATTACGTAGATGATGTAGAGCGACAAGGCCGGTCTAATCTTGCCACCGGATCGGTTACTCGCCAGTTGTGGCTATGGCATCGCCGGTTAGGACATTCATCGTTTAGCTATCTTAAGTTTCTATTTCCAGACCTTTTTACTTCCCAAACAAATAATGTGCATGATTTGACCTGTAGCACCTGTCTCCGGGCCAAACTGCCCCGAGCCACATATCATGCTAATAATACTCGTGTCAATAAACTGTTTTCATTAATCCATTCTGATGTATGGGGTCCTGCTCCACATAATAACCCTCTTGGTTATCGCTATTTTGTTATTTTTATTGACGACTTTTCTCGTATGACATGGTTGCATATTCTCAAGCACAAATCTGAAGTCTCCACAAAATTTATGGAATTTCATAAAATGATTCAGACACAATTCAATACATCCATACAAATTCTTCGATCAGATAATGGTGGGGGAATATCTAGATGGGGCACTACAAAAAATTTTCACTGACCATGGCATACTTCATCAAACATCATGTCCTTGCACTCCAGAACAAAACGGAGTTGCCGAACAGAAAAATCGAACTCTCCTATAAATGACCCGAGCTATGATGCTTGATACTTGTGTCCCTCGGAGCTTCTGGCCCGAGGCAGTGGCTACAACAAATTATCTGAGTAACCGGCTTCCCACATCCACCCTAAATCATCAAACTCCTCTACAAGTAATGGCCACCCAAGCAACAATACCATCCGTACTGACCTTACCCCCAAAAGTCTTTGGTTGTACAGTTTACGTACATATTCCCCAAACTCAACGTGACAAATTTGACCCCTGTACTGAGAAATGTGCCTTTGTTGGCTATTCCTCCACTCAGAAAGGTTATCGCTGTTATAACCCCCGTACCCGCCGGATCCATGTAACTATGAATTGTACCTTTGTTGAGACCGAACCATTCTTTGCCACCCAATCTCAGTCTCAGGGGGAGATAGCTAGCGATGAGACTCTTGATTGGCTGTCAGTACCACACTAGCCGGCGACTGAACCAACAAGGCAAGTAGATGACGCCGACCGCACAGCGGCAGTCTATGATCAGGAGGGTACCATTCAAGTATCAATACAAGGTGATCCTCAGATGAATGTTTCGCAATAGGTAAACGATGGTATACATGGTAATGACACTGAGCACCTCAAGCAAAACAATAGTCCACCAAATTTATCTGATTTGTCTTCTATTTCCCAAGAAATATATATGGACTATACTAACTCTTCTTCAGAGAACCAGGGATGCGTACTACCACCTTCAGAAACCTAGGGACGAAAACTTCCACTAAGAAAGAACAGAGGAATACCGCCCGAGCGGTACTCTCCGACTAAGGTGGCACAAGCTTCCAGGTATCCGGTCGAGGAAAAATGCGACAATAAGACAGAATTAGCACAAAGTTTCTTTGTGACACTGTGCACCGAAAAAATTCCTCACACAGTTGATGAAGCATACGGATTACCACAATGGAAGGAAACCATGAACATTGAAAGAATCAAACTTGGGAAAAATGCGAGCTGCTTAGAGGAAAGAAAGCGGTAGGGTGCAGATGGGTATTCACAATCAAGTACAAGGCAGACGGAAGCGTCGAAAGACACAAAGCAAGGCTGGTTGCGAAAGGGTACACTCAAACATACAGTATTGATTATTCAGAAACCTTCTCCCCTGTAGCCCGAAATCAAAATTGGCCATTACACCAGTTCGATGTAAAGAATGCATTCCTACATGGAGAATTACAGGAGGAAGTGTATATGGAACCACCACCATGGTTCACTGAAGAATTTCAGTCCAATCAAGTGTGCCGGTTAAAGAAAGCACTATGCGGACTCAAACAGTCACCCCGGGCCTGGTTTGGTCGGTTCACTGCCGTGATGAAAAAGGATGGATACAAGCTGAGTAATGCGGATCACACCCTCTTCCTCAAAAGACAGGGAAGTTTTATTACATGCTAAATAATTTATGTTGACGATATGATTATTACTGGAAATGATACTCACGAAATTTCTCGTCTCAGGGATCATTTATTTACACAGTTCGAGATGAAAGACCTTAGAGGACTAAAGTATTTCTTGGGCATAGAGCTACTAAGGTCGTCATCAGGCATCTATATATCCCAGCGGAAGTATATACTAGATTTATTGGTTGAAATGGGATTGTTAGACGGGAAACCTGCAGATACTCCAATGGTTCAAAACCAAAAACTAGAGATGATTCAGGGAGCAGCAGTCGTGGATCGAGAACAGTATCAGAGGCTGGTTAGTAAACTGATTTATCTCTCTCATACCAGGCCAGATATTGCATATGCCGTTGGAGTAGTGAGCCAGTTTATGCACAGCCCTCAAAAGCAACATCTTGAAGCAGTATTCAGAATTTTGAGGTATCTTAAAGGCACACCAGGAAGAGGAATTTTATTTCAGAACCATGGACATCTCAATATTGAGGCATACACTGATGCGGACTGGGCAGGCAATGTGGTAGATAGACGCTCCATGTCAGGATACTTTAAGCTAGTTGGAGGCAATTTGGTAACTTGGAGGAGTAAGAAACAATCAGTGGTTGCCCTTTCTAGTGCTGAAGCTGAGTTCCGAGGGATCGTCAAAGGTATTACTAAGGTATTGTGGCTACGGAAACTTCTACCGGAGCTTGACCCCTTGGTAGCAGGATCATCGTGTCTAAAGTGTGACAACAAAGCTTCGATCAGCATTTTAGAAAATCCTGTTCAGCATGACAGGACAAAACACATTGAGATTGACCGGCATTTCATCAAGGAAAAACTTGAAAGTGGCATCATTACTCTACCATTTGTCCGATCAGAGGATCAACTTGCAGATATACTTACCAAAGCAGTCAATGGGCGAGTATTTGCAAGTGTACTACACAAGTTGAACATCAGGGACCCTACTGTTCAACTTGAAGGGGAGTGTTAAAGAATAATGCAGAATATTCTATTACCATTTGTAGATATTCCTGTAATATTCTCTATACCATTTGTAACATAGTCAATACTTACCATAGATAGGATGATTTGATTAGCTGCGATTAATTAAGAGATAATTAGGCGATTTTGTTTCCTTGTATACTAGGATAGTTTGTAGTATAAATAGGAGTCTCTTGTATTATGAAAATTAATCAATGAAATAGAAAACCATTGATCTCAAGATTTGAACACCAACAGGCTAACAAATGCAATGGACCCTCTGGAATGCTGAAGCACTCTGCCTCAGCGGCACATGAGAGCGTGACACTCTGAGGAGTTCCTACACTTCTCATAGCCCATATCAAGAAGAACACAAAGTGATGCATGAGGCATATGAGAGCGCAAAGGAAGCGGTAGAGTAGAAGGAGGAAGCCCTGAAAAATGCTCGGGAGGAGATTTCAAGTTTGAAAGAGCGCACCGAGAAGGTAGAGAAAGAATATCCACTTGAATACATTCTTGTTTTAATGATCTAGATTAGTTTATTTAATAACTTCCTTCTTTCATGTCGGACAAAGTTTAAATGCAACAAAACTTGTTATTTAATGTAAGTTTTAAAGCTTCAAGCATGTTAGTGTGAATTTTTTTTAAATAAAGTATATTTTATTAAATATAATCTTCACTTGTGACGGAGGGAAAACATATTACAAAAATGTTCACCGTATGTAAAAAAACGAATGAAGTGATCGAATGATTGCCAACCTCCAATCATATATAATATACCGCATTAAAACCTTGCCAAGTAAAACTATCCTTGTGGATAAAACCTTGGCGAAGGAAAACGTACATATTTATATCATTGGAGTGTTGATCCATTACAATATGCACTAACGAATAAAACAGAAATAAAATAGATACACTAGGGGCGTCAAAAAGTGGCCAACCGAACCAGTTCTAAGTATGCCCTTTACAGTCCATAGCAGCGCCCGATAGACCCCTGAAGAAAGCCAATGTAATCCGATGATAGGAAATCTAGCCGAATACAGCTGATGTAACAACCACGTGAAAATCCACAATTCTGGGTAAAAATACGTCCGCCATCCTTGATGTCGGCATATGAGGTCCTCAGGCAGTGTCATTTTAAAGCGCACATGCCAAGTTAAAGACTCAGTGAAGCAGAAGCAAACAGCATGTAGGTGGAGAAATGTTAGCGTGAAATTATTTCTTTTATTTTGAAATTGCTCAAACTTTTTTTTCGAGCGTAAAATTCTATATATGCTTTTATTGTTTCTACTTTCTCTTTACCGCACCGAAATGTTAACATAACATTTATTCCGCTTCATAAAACATACGTACTTAAAATGCATATAGCATATGTCTTTCTTTCTCTTTTGTTTAATTTCATTTTTTGTTTGGTTTTGTGTCATTTCATAAAAAACTTTTCTGTTTCATTTTGTTTTTTTTTCAATCTTTTGAACACTCTGTTTTCACAAAAAAGGCCTGATGATTCATTCTACTTTCGGTTTTCTTTAGTCATTTTAGCTTGTTTCTATACCATAAGAAGTCAACATTGCTACATACTTATTATGTTGTGACTCTTTTGCTATACTATCATTACGGATAGGCTACTTCTGCTTTTTATAAGATGTTGGTCTGATCCTGTTGCCTATCACTTATCTTTCACCCAAAAGAGATTCCATTTCTTTTCGGTGGATTTATAGACGAGTTCATATTTAAATTTATAGCAAAAACATTATGCATTCGCATATACATAAAGGATAACATTTAGAAGCTTAAAACAACATTTTTAACATTCTTTCTTCACTTATTTAAGGATACATAACGTAATACATTAATAGACTTTACTTATTCCAGCATGCATAAATTAACATCATGCACATTCATAAACTTAACTCTAAATATTAACTTAGCATTTAAGAACTGTAGAACTCGGAAGTAAGTTTTGAAATCACTTTAAATCACACGTATTCTATGTTTAAAACAAGGTTCTGGGTTAGGTTAGGCATTCTGATTCCTCGACCATCTCTTGAGCCCTAAGGGATCGTATTTTCTCGACCAGAAAGTGTTACGCCCAGAAATTTTCGAACTAGCCATTGCGCATTAATTTAAAATCAACGTAGCTGTGAGTATAACGACCCTTCAAAATTAAATTAATTGTAGCGTATCGGTGTGTTAAATAATTTCATAACTCTATATTTGGAATATTGTTATATATAAGTATAAAATAGAAATAAAAGATATATAAATAAAAAAAACAATATAAAGCAAAGAAAATAAAACATATATAAAAAAGGAGTGGGTGCCGTAGGAGAAGAAACAAAAGAAAAAGATAACAAAAATAAATAAATAAAAAAAAAAGAAAAAGAAAAAAAATGAATGGGGACGTGGAGTGAGGATAAGAAAAAAAAACATTAATTAATTAAAAAATAAATAAATAAAGATGATAATGGGGGAGTAACTAACTCCTAGGGATGTCAAACGGATAAAACGAATACGGTAACACAGTATCCGTATTCGAATTCGTTTTTGTCTAACTATATCCGAATTCGTATCCGAATCCGGACGGATATTTAGGAAGTCATCCGAATTCGAATTTGTTCGGATTCGAATTCGGTGCCGGATATCCGAATCCGTATTATATCTATTTCAAATTTGTTTGAATATCTGAATCTGGATATCCGAATTCGAAATCAGCAAATTTACAACAGTGGTATAGCGGCCGTATACATATTTTCATATATATTTTTTTAAAATTTTAAAAATAAATATTTTTACATATTTTTTTATATATTATTATATATTTTATTATATATTTTTATTTAATTTTAAAAATATCTATTCGGATACGGTAATGACTATACCATATTCGTATTTGTTTTTCTAATACTATTCGGATACGAATTCGAATACGGTGAAACGAATGTACAGCTCTTACCATATTCGATTCGGACAGCCGAATTCGAATTCGGATGTCGGATATCTGGTAAGTTTTGACAGGCCTACTAACTCCCCCTAAATTTGCGCACCCTGTACGTTAAATGGGATAGGGTGGGGGTTTTGGTTACCATAGGAGAAAGAAGTCAAATAATTGCTGAAGAAAAAAAAATAATAATAAATATATGTATAAGGGAGGGGTCGGCTGGAGCAGTGAAGAAAAGAGAAGGGAGAAGAGAGAAGGAGAAGAGAAGGAAAAGTGGAAGCCGGATGTCTCAATCTATTCACGAGTCCGTGTATGGTGTAAATTGTTAGCAATCGAGGTAGGTTCTATTTTCCCACTCCAAATGGTACAAATTCAAGCATGCTTAGATGATATTTTATGTGCTTTGTTTTTTTTGATTGTTAAATTTCATAGCATGTTAATTATCTTGAAGAGCGTAAGAATTTGGAGTATGTGGAACACGTTGATGACTGCAGAACGCTGAAACTGTGTATGCGTGCTTTGATTTTGATTTTAGGGAAAAGTTTGATAATCAAAATAGTAAGGATTTGATTTTATGGAAAAATTTGATAATCAAAATAGTAAAACTTAGCGGTTTTTCATCTTGTTTTGGCCTTAGAACAGGTTCCCATAGACTGGAATTAAGCGAAAATATAGATCGGGGTCGAAAAACGGTCACCGGAGACCGTCGGTGCGCCACACGCGCAGCCGGAAGCGGACGCGCGTGGCTGCACGCGCCTCAAATATTCCAAGCGCTGGAATTGCGTCATTTAAAAAAAATTAAAATACTGAAAAGGGTCGAAGGCCCTGATTGCTGGACAGGGTATTCTTAATGGGACGGCTGCACTGTTAGCAGTCTTGGCCCAAACCTGTTATATATAAAAAAAACTGGCAGCTTAGCGGACCGGGCCGAATGGCCAACGGACCGGACCAGCTGGTGCCGGCCCAATTAGCTGAATAGTAAAAAAAACTGGCGCAGACCAGCCATCGCGGGCCGGGCCTGCGCATGTGGAGCGGACCGAGTTGGCTGGAGGGAAGAGGCCAGCCCACTATAATTATAATAGATAAATAAATTCTGAATTTCTGGATTTTGTTATAAATGTTATTAATTAATTTAAAATAGAATTAATTATAGGAAAAATATAAATAAATATCAGAAAATTATAAATAAATTCCAGAAATTATAAAATGCTGAAATTAAATTATTTTCACTAAACTTCAGTAATTGTGATAAATATTTTAATTTGGATAATTAGGAAATAAATAGAAATAAATAGGGAAAAAATGAGGAAAAATATAGAAAATGCACAATAAATGTATACAAGCCATGGAATAATAAGTTTAACCTCAAACGACATTACATCATTACTCGGATAATAAATGAATTTAGATTTGAGTGCCGGAGGATGGTGAGGATGGGCCAGGGGCCTCAGGCGATTGTGTTGTTTTGCATTCATGGCACGTGCATTGCATTGATGGCGGGTCGTGACGTACGGGTCACGGGCGCTCAGGATGGTGTACGGTGGCGGGACCACGACACTCAGGATGGTGTGCGGTGGCATAGCCACACACACTCAGGATGGTGACTGTGGGGTATACGACCTGCAGCCACTCAGTTAGGACCCGGGTTCATGCATTGCATGGCGGAGTTATCGGCATCTTGTGTGACGTGACCTTGTTGCGTGTGACATACATAGTAGGACATGCATCACGTTGTTGAGCATTTTTATCTGGAGTGAGTTACTTTTCCGCGTTCATATGTTTATATGATATCATGCTTTACGTGCTATGTGTTATATCATTATTGGATGCTTGTCTTGTACTGCTTGAAGGCAGGTGCCTACTGAGTGATTTTCCAGTCACTCACCCCTACCTCCCCCCCACCAGTCGAGCAGGAAGAGACTTATGACTACGTCTTTGTTGAGGACGGGGCTGATACAGTGGAGTGGGCAGACTGATGGTCGCGCTTAGGATATAAAAAGACCCTGCGACTGTTTGTCTTTATTTTATTGGGATCTCATCAGACATCATCTTGTTAGATCTTCAGACTTACATTATTGTCAGGATTTGGCTTATTATTGTATTAAGGAATTTTATTTATCAAGAAAACTTTATGTTGTTGGATTTCGTTTCCGCGCGAAAAATTTTGTCTTTTCGGACATGTTGGAGATTGATTCGACGCTTTGTATTCTCCTTAGTGAGATACGGCAGGCGCACTGTTCCCGATGCTAGGGTTCGGGAGCGGGGCGCTACAGGTGGTATCAGAGCCGAGGCTTCAGATCCGCCTCGGGAACGCAGGATTAACTAGATCACTTAGACATAAGTTATGATCTTTACCTAGGAATAACAATTATACCCCTAATGAAGGAAGTAGACCTAAGTTATGATCGGGTTAAGGGAGGTATGTGCCGTTGGTGAGCTTTCTCTATTTCATTACCGTTGTACCCCAGAACTTTCGCGTGAGCACCCAAAATGTTCAAATCCATCTATTACTTCCGTCAATCCCAATTCTTGTCGAGGTTCACATGGAACCTAAGAAGATTCTGTCGCGTCGTTAAAAAAAATCTGGCAAAGTAGGCAACGATGGTTATGGTAACAACCATCAAGATCAAGGGATCAACCTCCAAGCATTGGCCGACCCATGGCCACCACTTTGGCACAACAGCAATTGTAGACTGCGCAAGGCTAGTAGCAGTTGAACCAGTAGTTTCCGCCGCTGCCACCACCAGATCTGAGATTCTACTACATGGAAATGCAGGACTTCTAGAACCTGATGTTTAGAAGGACCCTTCACCAGGGAAGCATAAATGTGCGACATGACCGTTAAATAATCACAAGACCGCTCGCGGAGGAAGTACAGCTGTAGAGGAATGCATGACCACCGCGGCCACCATGTGCTCATTGTTGATGCCACGTTGGGTTAGCGTGGAAGGATTATGCAAGCTTGAGCGCCACAACAAGGACGTTTTACGAGTAAGGGTACTGAGCAGAGGCCGGCGCTACCATCACAGCAGAATCGGGTACAACATAAAAGGGAAGCAAGGATCAGTGTTCAGATCCACGTGATGGCTGATGCGGTAATCAGTGAGGCTGGCGACATAGTGGCAGAGTCCCAACCGTTGGCGACCAGGTCTCAATGACTCATCATCAGTACAGATGATATTAGCCAGAAATAAATAATCAGAGTTGCACAGCAGAAGCGTGGTCTTCTTGAGTCGTGTAGGTTCGGAAGAGTGAACCTCAATGGATTCGAAGAAAATTAAGGATATTGCTGAGTAACACTGGTCGACCAAGGTGACTGAAGTAAGGAGTTTTCTTGGTTGGCCAGCTACTACATGAAAGTTGTTGAAGGATTTTTCGTCGATACTGGTGTCCTGGAGTAGCCGAAAGCAGATAAGACGAAATTCGAGTTGACCGTTGATATCAGCAAGGTTTGCTGAACCCAAAAAAAAATAATAACCTTAAACACAAGATCATAATACACAATTTTGCTAATTAAATATATATACATGCACTTATCGATACAACATATTTTAAGACATATTTTCACATATCAAACACGTACGATAACATTAACTATACAGAATCCAATACAATTGCAAAGAAATATAACATAATACAAAAAAAAGATACAACAGATATCATAATGAACTATGAATGTACATCAACATAACTCAACAAATTATGTATAAATACCAAATAAAAAAAATTTTCAGGTGCACAAACACCACACAACGCACACCATGCTCATGCACGACAAAAAAAAGAATATTACCAACTCGATGTAATCTACTAAACAAATATGCACAAGGCATATTAACTATTAGAATGTGTGCATCCTTACAACAGTAGGATTTGGTGAGATGTAATGAACCAACCAACGTGTAAGATCATATAAAGTTATCAACATACAAAACACAAACAATATAAGTGCGAAAGACAAATAATAAATGTTTGATATACACATGTACCTATACATACGAAGTGACCAACATGAATATACGAAGCAATAGGTGAAAGCTCATGCTGTATATAGAATACGAAAACGTAGAAGTTATGAACAGATAAAGAATATATGATAAGTCAAGATTATAAGTAAATGTTAAATGGTAAAAACAAAAAAAAACAACAAAACAAAACAGCACTGAGTCTCTTGCAACAACATAGAGGCATGTAGACGAACAAAATTTATTACAACATTAATGATACAATGTAAATAAGTCGATTTAAGAAAACATACAAATAGATACACAAAACAAAAGTAACTAAACGATGCTAAGTGAATATGCACTAGTATACACACAACTATTTCAATGACACCGCCGTATAGCTAATACAACAAAACCGTAATAAATATCATAAAATGAGACGACAACAAACAACACAATACAATAACACATTTCATACAAGACAGGGGTTACGAAATAGGTGTACGTTTACCGGTTTTAAAACAAATCGCTAACAAACACAATTGAAGTAAAGCATGCTAATTACGAGATAGGTACGACATAGTAATGCCTGACAACCTAGTAATAGATTAAAGTATAAATAATTTTTTTTTTTAAAAAAGGATAGAAAAAAAAATTAATCATCATACTTGAACACCCAAATAAATTATCTATATATCTACATTACAAAAAAACTATGCTTTATATATAACGATATTCATACAACAATAAGATACGCTAGTATGGAAAATATAGAGTACATGTAACAAAAAAATTATTAACGGCTAACATAAGTATAAAAAGAGGGAGTACGATAAACAAAGACTACGATGAATGCACATAGCGTGTGTCTCGCTTAAAACTCAACTAGCAAACAAGATAAACATAAAACATGTGACAAATTACAGATAACGATTGTGAGTTCATGAACTACATATGAGACATTAGTCATACATGCGAATACACGACATACTATATGTTTATACCAAACATGCACAAACAACTTAACCATTAACACGACGACACACGTTCAAACTCGTGTATGTTGATATATATAGTAGACCGAGCCACGTTGAGCGTTGCATTCCATCCGCAACCCGATGAATAGCCAGAGAGAAGATGATACAATCATTAGACGACATGTTGAGGACTTGTGCCTATGACTTCAAAAGGAATTGGGACGTTATGATCAAGTTGAGTGAGTTCTCCTACAACAGCAGAAATCATAGCGCCATTGGCAGGGCGCCATCTGGGTGCTCAACAGCCGTAAGTGCAGACCCCCAGTCTAGTGGGACGAAGTTGGAGAGCGTACTATTACTGATACAGCGTCGACCGAGCAACCCATGGATAAGGTAAAGCGGATTCGAGAAAAGACTTAAGGTTGCCCAAGACATAAGTAAGAGTTGAGCAGATTCGAGGAGACGCCTCCTGGAGTTTACTGTCGGGGTAAAGGTTTACCTGAAAGTATCGCGTATGAAAGGGGGTTGCACGTTTTGATCTGAAGGGTAAGCTAAAGCCTCGTTACATTGACCCCTACGAGGTACTCGAAAGGATTGGTTCGTTAGCTTACCTTTTGGCATCACCTCATGGCACTAGCCCAAGTATACAATGTGTTCCAGGTCTCTCAACTGAGAAAGTATGTTTCTGATGCGAGTCGTGCAGTGGACGCCCACCCTTTGAGGATTAAACCGGGCGCGTCATATGAAGAGACTCCTGTTCAGATCATAGACCGCAAGGACCAAGAGCTGAGAAAGAGAATCCTTCCGTATGTCAAGGTGAAATGGAGAGATCATAAGGAAAATGAAGCGACACAAGAGTTGGAAGATCAGATGCGGAGAGTTACCCCTACCTCTTTGATTAAGGTATGTTAAGTTTCGAGGACTAAACTTCTTGTAAGGAGGGTAGGATGTTACACCCAGAAATTTTCGAACTAGCCGTTACGCATTAATTTAAAATCAACGTAGCTGTGAGTATAACGACCCTTCAAAATTAAATTAATTGTAGCGTATCGATTTGTTAAATAATTTCATAACTCTATATTTGGAATATTGTTATATATAAATATAAAATAGAAATAAAAGATATGTAAATAAAAAAATAATATAAAGCAAAGAAAATAAAATATATATAAAAAGGGAGTGGGTGTCGTAGGAGAAGAAACAAAAGAAAAAGATAATAAAATAAATAAATAAAAAAAAGAAAAAGAAAAAAAAGGAATGGGGACGTGGAGTGAGGATAAGAAAAAAAACATTAATTAATTAAAAATAAATAAATAAAGATGATAATGGGGGAGTAACTAACTCCCCCTAAATTTGCGCACCCTGTACGTTAAATGGGATAGGGTGGGGGTTTCGGTTACCATAGGAGAAAGAAGTCAAATAATTGCTGAAGAAAAAAATAATAATAAATATATTTATAAGGGATGGGTCGGCTGGAGTAGTGAAGAACAGAGAAGGGAGAAGAGAGAAGGAGAAGAGAAGGAAAAGTGGAAGCCGGATGTCTCAATCTATTCACGAGTCCGTGTATGGTGTAAATTGTTAGCAATCGAGGTAGGTTCTATTTTCTCCCTCCAAGTGGTACAAATTCAAGCATGCTTAGATGATATTTTATGTGCTTTGTTATTTTTGATTGTTAAATTTCATAGCATGTTAATTATCTTGAAGAGCGTGAGAATTTGGAGTATGTGGAACACGTTGATGACTGTAGAACGCTGAAACTGTGTATGCGTGCTTTGATTCAAGAGCTATCTTAGTATGTTCTGTGCCTGCAAATGTATTGTTTGATAGTGGCGCTAGCCACTCATTTATCTCGAGGAAATTCGCAAAGAATATTGACCATAATCCAGTCCATCTTTAGACACCATATAGAGTTCAAGCAGCTAGTGATCATGTGCTTGTTTCCTATCAATTATACAACGGTTGTGAAATTGAGTTCGATGAACAACGATTTATAGCAGATTTGATCCCAATAAACAAGAGCGACTTCGACATAATTCTTAGAATGGACTGGCTCTCCAAGAATTACGCACACATTGATTGCAGTGAAAGGCGGTTTACTATTAAGGACCCAACACGTAAGGAAGTAACTTTTCTTGGAGGTTCGAAATTAAGGAAATTTCCCAAAAACATCTATGTGAATGCGATCCGTGCCAGTAAGGCGTTGAAGAAAGGACACGAAGGACTCCTAGTTTATGCGCTAAGTGTCGATCAAGCGCCACCTGACCTTTCTCAAGTTCTGGTAGTTCGAGAGTATCCTGATGTCTTTCTAGAGGAATTACCGGGCCTTCCCACAGATCGAGAGATCTCATTTGAAATCAATCTAATCTCGGGAGATGAGCCGATATCGAAGGCTCAGTATCGAATGGCGCCTGCGGAGTTGAAAGAACTGAAAGAGTAGTTACGTGAGCTGTTGGAGAAGAAATTAATCCGCCCAAGTGTCTTGCCTTGGGGTGCTACCGTGCTATTTGTGAAGAAAAAGGATGGAAGTATGCGTCTATAAATCGACTATCGAGAACTCTACAAGATCACAATAAAGAACAAGTACCCATTGCCTAGGATCGATGATCTGTTCGATCAGCTTGGGGTAAGCAATTAAAGGTTTTTATTTCAATGATGATTCTATTTTGAACACTGCCTAAGGATATCTTGATACAGGGAGCACGAATTTTCAGTAAGATTGATCTTCGTTCTGGATACTTCCAATTGAATATCAAAGCCGAGGATATTCTGAAAACTGCATTCACGACACGTTATGGACATTATGAATTTCTTGTGATGCTATTCGGATTAACCAACGCCCCCGCGACATTCATGGATCTTATGAATCGAGTATTTCAAGAGCAACTGGAAGAGTTTGTTGTAGTTTTCATCGACGATATCTTGATCTACTCGCCGGATGAAGAGTCCCATGCAACCCATTCAAGGATCTTCCTTGACATCTTACGGAGGAAACAATTGTATGCCAAATTCAGTACATGCGAATTTTGGCTGCACATCGTAGCATTTCTGGGACATGTCATATCTGAAGATGGAATATCTGTAGATCCCAAAAAGATCGAAGCAATCACAGAATGGCCAAGGCCAACAAACGTTACGGAAGTACGAAGTTTTCTTGGTCTCGTTGGATATTATTGCAAGTTTGTTGAGGGTTCTCTCGAATTGTTATGCCTCTCACCTGTTTGACACAGAGAAAAGACAAAGTTTGAATGGACATCGGACTGCGAAAGGAGGTTTCCTGAGTTGAAGGAGAAGTTGACATCTGCTCCAGTTTTGGCACAACCTATTTCGGGTGAAAGTTTTGTACTGTACATTGATGCCTCAAAAAACGGACTTGGATGTGTGTTAATGCAGAAAGATCGAGTGAGTGCGTATGCATCATGACAACTGAAGCCGTTTGAGCAGAATTATCCAATACATGATCTTGAGCTTGCAGCTGTTGTCTTTGCCCTAAAGATATGGAGACATTATCTGTACGGTGAAAGGTGCGAAATCTTCACGGATCACAAAAGTTTTAAGTACCTTTTCACCCAGAAGGAATTTAATATGCATCAACGCCGATGGCTAGATTTAATGAAGGATTACGACCTCTCTATTCAGTATCATCCAGGGAAAGCCAATAAAGTTGCCGATGCCTTGAGTCGAAAGACAAGTCATCCGCATCAACCACCTTTGCAGCGTGATATGGAAGAGTTTGATCTTGAGGTGGTTGATTCTATTTATAGTATACTCGCTAAGTTCGTGTTGATTCCTTCATTGATTGACAAAATTAAAGAGGGTCAAGAAAGAGATGAAGCTTTGAAGAGAATTAAGGATAGGTTGAAAACGAAGCCTTGTGAGGATTTTGCGGTCAAAACGGATGACAGTTTGTGGTTCAGGGGTCGATTGTGTGTACACGATGACGATGATATAAGGAATGAAGTCCTTCGAGAAGCTCATAATTCCCGTGTATCTATTCATCCTGGAGCCAACAAAATGTACCAAGACTTAAAGCAGAGATTCTGGTGGCATGGCATGAAGAAACAAATTGTTGAATTCGTAGAGAAATACCTTGTGTGCCAGAAAGTGAAAGCATTACATCAAAGACCTGTTGGATTATTGCATCCTCTTGAAATCCCTGAATGAAAATGGGATCACATCACTATGGACTTTGTGGCTGACCTGCCAAGGACCAAGAATGGATATGATGCTTTGACGAAATCCGCTCATTTCATGGCTATTACAATCAAAGCCTCTATGGAGAAGTTGGCTACTATATATGTTGATCAGATTGTGTGCCTGCAGGGAGTACCCATGAGTATTGTTTGTGACCGCGACCCCCGCTTTATTCTCGATTTTGGACAGCTTTCCAAAAAGCGATGGGCACTGAGATAAGGATGAGCTCAGCATTTCACCCTCAGATGGATGGTCAATCAGAGAGAACCATCCAAACACTGGAAGACATGTTACGATCTTGCATACTTGATTTCGGAGGAAGTTGGGACAAGAGACTTAAGCTAGTGGAGTTTTCCTATAATAATAGCTATCGTCGATCCATTGGAATGGCTCCATATGAAGCGCTATATGGGAGAAAGTGCCGCTCTCCACTTTATTGGGATGAAATTGGAGATAAAATTTTTGCCTGACCTGATTTAGTGGAGCAGATCCGAGAAAAAGTGTTGATTGTTAAGCAAAGGTTGAAAGCGGCCGAAGATAGAAGCAAAGTTTGAGCTGATGAAAAATGGCGACCAGTGGAGTTTCAGGCAGGAGAAAAAGTGTTCTTAAAAGTGTCTCCATCAAAGGGAGTGAAAAGGTTTGGCATAAAAGGCAAACTAAGTCCAAGATTTATCGGACCTTATGAGATTCTTGAAAGGGTTGGAGAAGTTGCTTACAGGCTAGCACTACCGCCATCACTGTCTCAGTTGCACGATGTATTTCATGTATCCCAGCTTCGCCGATACGTACATGAGCTCAGTCATATCATCGAGGAGCAGCCCTTGAAAGCTGAAGCCGACGTGACATACGAAGAAGAGTCGGAGAGGATCGTTGACCGCAAGGAAAAGGCACTAAGGAAACGATCTATTCCTATGGTTAAGGTGCAATGGAAGCACCACTCGATTGATAAAGCCACTTGGCAGACGGAAGAAAACATGAGAAGCTTATACCCTCACCTTTTTGATTAGTGCTCTTAAGTTTCAAGGACGAACTTGTAATAAGGGGGGAGGATGTTGTACCCCACAAAAATCGTACTATATTTGAAACCCGTATGAAGTGGCGTAATAAAATATTAGTTCTTCCAAGCACATTTTATTAAGTTTGATTATCGCTTCTTTAATTATTCTTCCTTAAGTAAATACTATAAATAGTATAATACTCCCAGTATGTATCATGAAACGTGTGAAATGACCAATTCGCTCCTCTAAGACCTTAGAATTTCGGCCACAAGGACCTTAAAGGACTTTAGAATATTCTTTCTTTTATGAGAAGACTAGCCTTAATGGTCTTCTTAAAAGCAAGCCTAAAAGCCTAAACAAGAAATTAAATATTCTAAGTAAGGGTATAATTATATAAGTATGTGTTATGAAATGTGTGAAATAACAAAATACCCTCTCCAACACCCATAGAATTCGGCCAACATAAGAGGAGTCTCTAGAAGTCTCCTTAATTTTCAATTCTAATTATTTACTTAGCTTACAATAAAATAAGAGGAAAAGGCAAGGCATGGGGGACCAAAAGGTAGTTAAATGCAAGACCTAAGATGCTATCTACTTTTCATCCATTCCTTGTCTCCTCTTTTTTTGACCCATGCGCCGCCCCTCCCCTCTACTTTTACCAAGAAGTCTTTTTCTTCTTAATTAGAAGCCTCATCCTCATCTTCAAGCCTCCACACTTTCAAGAGTTGTCTATCCAAATTACTAGAGACTCATTTCACACTTAGGCAATCCTATCATCATCATCTAATTCGGTCAACTTGAAGTTAGGAGTGTCATCATCTTCAAGCTCCAAGGTTCATCTAGGTAAGTTGCATGCTAAACTTCCTAAGTGTATTTCATATTTCAAAGATTGAAGCTCACATTGATACCCTTTTTTCTTGCTAAAACTGTGACATCTCCATGGTCACTATGTGAGGATTTTTCAAACTTCCTAAGTGGTGCTAACTTCTTGGTGGTTTGAATCCATTTCAAACTCCATTCAAGCCTCATTTTGGTAAGCTAATCTAGCCTCAATCTAGCTCTATTCTTCATTTAAAATGATAACTAATATTCTTCCTTTTTCTCCGTCAAAACCGTATGCAATATTGAGTAGTGGACGAAACTTCAATCCATTTCATCCAAGGTTCAAGCTAGAGGAAGGTTTCTAGCTAAAGAGGCAAGTATACTCTAGACAATCTTGACTTATTTGTGAAGTGTATGCTTGAATGACTAGCCATTTTTAAGATATGAATCTTAGTTGAAGATACTAAGTTTAAAGCATGAGAACTTAGTTGTTCCTTAAGGAAAGTGACTTGCATGTATGAAACTCTTCTAAAGATGAGTTCTTTGCCTACATTAAAGATGAATGTGTTGCATGTCTAAGGTAAACATGGTAAGATTCATCTTTCTCACCATGGAAGGGGACGGCTAGAAGGGGGTAGTAGGAATGAACATTGATTCTTGTAAAGAACATATATTGTGAGGCAAAAGATGTATGAAAGTTGTATGTTTGAATGATTTACTACATGGGTGTATTGTGCTCACTTTAAAACAAAATATGAGTTCTTCCATGTGTAAGAAACAGGTTGTCTATGGAGATTATGTGATATATGAATTAGTTACGCCAAGGGTATACTTTATTAAGTGCAAAATGTGCAAGAATGATGTGTGCTATGTGTAAGTTTAAAAACTGTTTTCGGGGTGGTTCATATGTAGATTAATGAATGTTATGAAACCTGGAATGTTTATGTTAAAGGGTGTATTTAGTGGCTAGTAAGTCATTTTAGAGGAATAAGGTTAGTTGGTAAACACTTGATAAGAAAAGTGGCAAAAGGAAAAACTACTGGAGTTGGACAGTTTTAAGTAGTGTGTTGTGTGACCTGAAAATGGACCTTAGGAACGTGAAAATGAGCTGATTTTTGGTAGGATGCTAGCCTTATATGTTTATTAAATCTGTGAGTTGTAATTTTGCTAAAATCACTTGTGGTCTATCCGCAATAAAATGTTTAGTGACAACTGGTCACTCCAGAATCTGCATGCGACCAGCTTTGGGAAAATAGTTAAATGACCCCTATAATCCTATTGGATTGCTCTGGAATTTTTATGGTTATAACTTAAATCATAGTTGAACATGTCCATATAAATAAATCATCTTGGAACCATTGTTTTGAGGGCTAACAACCGAATTGAAGTTGTGTTACAAAACTAGAAACCAGGACAGAGTTATGGCATGAGTGGGGAGACCTTAGTCTTGCGGATTTGGACTTGTATGTGTTGTTGGGCATATGAATATTATTTTTGGTGTGTTTACTATGTTTTTTAGGTGTTGGCCCAAATTAAATAAGATTTTATGGACTTGAAATTAAGGTAAAAAGTGGGTACTGCCCAGCTGGATTCAGCAGTACTCTTTTCAGTGACCTAATGATTTCAGGGTTTTATCTACCTCGAAACGTTACGAAATTTTTATGGCATGTAGATAAGACTCCATTATGTATATGTATGCATGAGATTATGAAAATAGACCTGAATTGTGATGTTTGGTGCCACATGAACAGAACATAAATTCTGGAAAATTTTTCCAGCTTAAAGAACAAGGCCATATGTGTATTATGTGACGCATTTAGTCATGAATTGCATATTGCACGTCATGCATTGCATCATCCTCATTTACATGAGTTGTGAAACTGATTTTATGTCAAAGAAATTCCGGAGCACTCTTTTAAAGAAAAGATTTCAGTTTTGAAAAGAACGACTCCTATTGGTACCATTGATTTCTGGCCAGCATAACTCGCTCCAGATCCGGGGTTAATCGATCTAATAATGATTATGACCGTACATGCCTGGAGAGGATAGACCTGATTATGATGAATATGGACGTTCAGGTCCGGAGAGAATAGACCTGATAATGATGATTTATGACCGTACAGGTCCGGAGAGAATAGACCTGATGATGATGATTGATTGTATGACCGTTTTCAGATCCGGACATAATAGATCTGAAGGGAATGGTATGACCGTCTCAGATCCAGATATAATAGGTCTGAATACTCACTTCTCTTGTTTTATCGACGATGATGTTTTTGAAAGAAAGAATGAAAGAACTTATCCTCATTTTTTTTTCATGATGCATCACATGGGCATATTCACACTTGCTGCATTTCATGGCTAGTCGAATGATTGATGCACTGTTACTTAGGCTTCGACATTATGATTTAATATCTCCTTAGTTATGATCTTATTTCCTTACGGGTAATGGATTGAAGGTCAGGTAAGTTGTGAATCCAAACTTTTTTTGGGGTTTGTTTCTTGTGTATACTTTTTATTTAATTCATGATTGTTCATGCTATACTTGCTGGTGACCTTGTCGCTCACCCCTTATTTTTCCTCCCAGAGCTCGCAGGAAACGGGGTAGAGTAGATCGATGACAAGCCTAGGGTTCTCTATCCATAGACGTGCGAGAGAAGGACAACTTAAGGACTTTGTTATGATGGTTATGTTTGATGGACTTATGACGGAACTTTAACTTCGGATTTCTCTTTATATTTTGTGGACATGGTTGTGAACGTTGTGATGGATATTCGGCATGTTTTTATTTAAATGTTTTTATTCTGCCTCAATTTTTGCTTACCTGTTGACGTGTAAGCAGAAAAAGTCCATACAATTCGTTATGGACTACGATATGATGTGGATTGATGCCTGGTACTCTCCGTAGTGAAATACGGCGGGCGCACCGTACGCGGGCAGGTCGGTGCGGGACGCTACATAATCTGTCAATAAAATCTTCTAAAAAGTTGTAGCCCCAGATGTCTAGTTTCTGTATCATTTTGAATCACCTCAAAAAGACATTGAATGAGTGAGTTATAGTCAAAATATCGAGACATGGTCATCATGTGAAAAACCATACTTTTTACGCCTTTTTCCCAAACTTAGAAGTCTATTTTCCTATCTTTTTACTAACGTTTTAATGCTTAAAAACAACTTAAAAGCCTGTAAAATGACTTTAAAATATATTATAGAAGAATATAAGCCATGGCGGCAAAGAACTAGGTCATACAAAACATTACGGACTTACTTTTCTCCCACTCTATCCCACTGCACATCCTCTTTTTGGGATTACGCTTCGTTTGACCTCATCACATACCCAAAAGGCGTCTTCACGTTTTGCACTTCTAACAAAATCAAACTTAAACCAGTTTCTATTGAGGAAAATACTAATTTGCCTTTGTACCTAAAAATTATTTTGCGTCCTAAAATTTATATATACCAGAAAGAGTAAAGAGCATTGATTTACACGCGAAAAAGTGAGAACTTATATCAACTGGATTTTTATCCAAACTTTTGTAGAAGGCTATTCAACAAAACTTTTCACGGTAATTCAGTTCCAATTCGACTGATAAAAATAAAAAAGTTTTTTTTTTTTTTTTTACTTTTATCGAAAGTAATGGGGCTTTTTAACTGATACGAACACGTTGGTTAATGGAGCCTTAATCAACTCAAGGTTTAAATTAAGATTCTGAAGAGGTATTTGGTTCAATCCCGATCAGATACAACAATTATGTATTTATGTCACAACATTAAAAAAAAGAACTTGTAAAACATGTTACAGGCACTACAACGAAGCCGTGATGTTCATTAGAAGGAACATTTACTGAAATGGCTAAATTTACGAGCAAAGAAACTAACGTTGTAGTGCTCCACTCCGGACCCGTAAGACTTTGGTCTCGGAACGATGCACCCTCCGTACTCTACTAAGATAAGTACAAGACGTCCAGACCATTTATATGCATGCCGTTATAAACCATGGATCGATATAGCGGAAGCGACATAAAATAAATAAAGTATGATTGACATGCATACACTACATAACTAAATCCGTATATATCATAACATTTCATCGGTACAAAAAGTAACGGATTCATGTTTGAAATAAACATAAGTACAAAGACATTAAATATCCACTGATCATTCTCACGGGTAGCCTACTCCCGGCTCATCTGCTATGAACTCCCGTATCCGGTCCCTATCATATGCAAGGTATTTAAAACAACAAGTGTGAGCGATAACATAAAATCGCCTAGCAAGTAGATCCCTTAAATCCGTCATCAGATCATACACGCAGAGACAGGGTTCACAAATAATATACGTCACAAGACACTTACCTTTCCGCCTCTATTTTACAAATAAAATTTTAGAAAATCCTTAAACATAAGTCCATACACCCAATAACTTACAAGTCCATCTGCATATTACTTCAATTAATTTGCTAATACATTCCAAAACCAAGTTCATATCATTTTCATAATAATCCATATTGATTATGCAGAAATCTTCATGTTATTTCATTTCATGTCCATTAGTTAATCCATGTTATCCTATGTCCATGTATTACCCATGATAATTCCATATCCTGAGTTTTTCTATGATTTGTGTAATCCATGCCCTTACAAGTAAAATAGTCTATCTCCATGTCCATAAAAATACTGAAAATCCATGTCTATAAGTAAATAAAATTCAATGTCCATAAAAATAGAGGAAGTCCATATCCGTAAATAATAGTCCATGTCCATGAAAATAGTGAAAATTCCATATCCATAAGTAAATAAAAATCCATGTCTATGAAAATAGTGTAAATCCATATCTATAAAAGTAATAAAAAGTCAATGTCCATGAGTAACAAAATCCATATCCATGATTATTCCATGTCCAAATAATATCCATAATCCATGTCCATAATTCATATCCATAGTCTATGTCCATAATCCATGATGATGCAACATGATGCAAGTTATAAAGATGCAATGCATGTCCATGTCCATGTCCATGTCTGGTCGGAGATCAGTCCATTTCCATATCAAGCCAGAGGCCGGTCCATATCCATATCTGGTTAGAGACCAGTCCATATCTATATCCAGCCAGAGGCCACTCTACATCCATACCCAACTAGATGCCGGTCTATATACATATCCCATCTGCGGTGGGTATCGTAATTCGCAAACAATGCAGATGCAAGTTTCTATATCCAAATCCAATGAATTTTTGCAATATGGAGTGCATAGCTATCCATATTATTCATGTTATAATAATGTCATTATGATTCAGTTATTATAAAACAATGAATGCATGTCCATTTGGTCAATGACAACTTCCATTCGCGGTGGGGCGTGATTTCGCAAACGATGCAATATGGAAAGTTTTCCATATTCTGAATCCAGTGAACTTTCGCAAAGATGAAACGCACCATGATTCATGTCCATATATATACATACATACATACATACACATATATATATATATATATATATATATATATATATATATATATATATAATACATAGGGAGATGGATTGCAGCGGCTCCGGCGATTTCGTTGGCGACGACTCAACATGACTAAAGATCGTGTCTTTCATCTCAATTCTCTACTAAACTTGATCACTTCTCATCTACATTGCCCGCTTCACTTGAATCTACGTCTCTGATCAGCAATATTCATACCTAACGCTTTACTGGATTCATCCGATAATGTCGGATCCACCTGCATTTATGAAAACTTTTGCGGCGGCTGTTGCCCCCACTACACTGGAGCCTGCTGCATCAATCCGATCAATATCTCGCTATAAAGATATGCCTTTTATTTCATTCACAAAAGATGAGGTTGATCGATATTCATTGCCATACAAATATACGTTGGTTGGTTCTTTTTGTTATGGAAGGCCAAATATGAAGCAATTATCTGCTTGCATGGAACGGATTGGATTTAAAACGACTCCTAAATTAGGACTGCTTGATGATCAGCATATTATTCTAACTTTTCAACAACCGGAAGATTGCCATAGATGCTTTTTACGTCGGTCATGGTCGGTTAACGGCTATATTATGAGGGTGACAAAGTGGACGCCAGATTTTGATCCCAAGATTGATAAGCCTATTGTTCCAATTTGGGTTTCCATCCGGGGCATTCCCCTATATTTGCAAAACAAATCAGCCCTATGGGATATTGCACATATGATTGGACTGCAATTGAAAATGGATTCTGCAACATCTAATGGATTGAGGCCATCAGTGGTCCGGTTATGCATTGAAGTAGACATCGCTAAACTGCTACCCACACGCCTTTATATTCAAAGGGGAGATCATGAAATCTATCCAACAGTAGAGTATGAAAGTTTAATGCATAGTCGTTGGATCAGAAACTGATGACCGTTAGATTATAACTGATGATAAGATTAAATCTGGAGCGTTGGATCACAACGGGAACCAACAGATGTGAATGATAGCCGTCGGATCAACAACTACAATGCAGTTTACATATAAGCCATTAGATCATCAGATTAAATCATAGTCGTAGGATCAGGTAAATTATTTTTCTTGAAAATGTTAAAGTAAATTTTTCCAAAAAGATAAGAACTGGGCCGAACCCATGAGCCACGAGCCTGAGCCCGAGCCGAGCTGAACGGGCGGGAGGGCAGCGACAGGGCGCACGCGCGTGTTACAGCCATCTGCGTCTTCCCTCCGGTCAAAAAATCTCTTGCCCTTAGGACACATCAAAAGTGTCTCTCATTACAATATATATGGTGGGAACTTTTACTCAATTGCATAATGTGATATATTTGCAAAAAGGTGATGTGTCCTCTTCTCATGAAGCCACATCACCAATTTTTACTCCTATTTCAAGCATTAATTTCTCATTCACCGTTATCAAAATTAAGTGATTCAAAAGCCTAAAATCATTTACTCATTACGTAGATAATTTAAGACTCATTAGTTTCTACTATTGATTAACAAAAAACTAATCATAATTAAGCTCACGATATGTTTCTCACCAACTTTGGACAAATCCAGTTCCAAATTTTCAAACTTTCCTCCAACCAGGGCGCATGCCCAAGTTTCTCCCTTGAACTCCGACAGTTGTCTTCTTTCTCACAGCTTTATTCCCTTTAGCCTTTTTGGCATCTTTCTACTCGACTTGCTCCTCCACAATAGCTTTTTTAGAGGCTTGCTCTAATCCGAAATTGGGAGGGTCATTGCTGAACGCTTTCCTATTGCCCTATTTTTCAGTGCTTGATACATTGTCCCACAATCAGTCTAATACCTCAGAATGACAATTCCATCAAATCAAACAAAAATATAGAAATAAACTTTTCAAGCGCGAGTATTTTTATTCGCATAGACTTCCAAATTTACAAAGAAATTCAAATATCATTCGTTTACACCTATCTTGATGCACTCCCGTAACGCATCAACAACACATGTCAACATTGCATTGTTAGGTCTTTAGGACCTATAGTACTTGTATAAGCTTTTAGGGGTCATATGATTTTCATATCTACAAATATATGTATCGTTTAGTCTAGTGTATCTTAGGACATGTTGTATATGTTGTTTTGTATGTGTTTGAACTATTTTTAGATCAAGAAACATGATTGAAGTCAAGACAAAGTTCAAACATAAAGCTGAAATAAGGTTCGGCAAGTAGACAGCTTACACACTGTTGGTATTTCAACCATATATCCTCAATCACAACTCCAATTGACCTGATTCCAGTTGGAGGTGAAAGATACAAGGAAAAGCTACAACTTTTCTACTATACACTTTTCCGGGAAAGGCCTACTATACACTTTTCCGGGAAAGGCCTTTATCAAGCTCAAACATTGTTCCCAACAAGCAGGCAGGTGATGCACCTGCTTCCGAGGCTCCCCACCCGCAAGCACCTCAATTTCAAAACGTCATCTCTCTCTTCCCAGCTCCAAATGATGTCATTCCAGTTTAAAAAACTCAAGTTCAGGAAGAGCTTTACATTTCTCAAGCACGCTTCAACGGCTGATTCGGAGGGGAAGACATTCATATAAGCGAAAACAGTTTAGGTGTCAAAAACTGTATAGTTTTGCTACTTGATCTTTCCAGTCTTGTTTTTGTCCAATCAAACTCAAGGACCTCAACCAGCTCACTAAGTAGGTTACAAGACATCTCAATAAGCAGCTTTGAGGTGGTCCAATCAAAATCAAGACACTTGAACAACTTGATTAAGCAAAGCAAACTTTCACCAAGCTTGCGAGAACAAGGAAAGGCCTTGTCTTACTTTTCTAGCTTTTCTTTTTTTTTTTAATTCACATTGGACCTTACATGTACAAATATTAGTCTTCTAGCTTAATTTGCATATAAATACTAGGGGAAAAACCATGTACAAAGTGAACCAATTCTTAATTTATATACACACAGCCAAGAGCTTCTCTTCAAGGCATTGTCTTTCTTTCCTTTGAATCAAGGTTTGATTCCTTTTAAGACATAAACAATCTCGATTGTCTACTTCATATTCTTGGGAGGGATATCATTTAAGAGGGTTAATTGTTGCCTAAATGAGCTGAAATCACTTGTGAAGTGTTGTTCAAATACCCGGTGGTGACAAACAGTTTGGTAAGAGGCTTGGTGGACTTGGATCAGTTTTGCTTCAATCTTCCAATGTTCTAAGCTGTCTTTGGAGTTAACTGAAGGTCCTCCTTCATATACAAACACGCATCATATCTTCAAAATCAAGAAGAAAATAAAAGGAGGCTTTTTCTCGGTTTATATTCCTACTAATGTCATTTCCACTGCCAATAATATTTTATTATTTTAATAGAAGAGATTTGAAAAATATATCAATAAAATAATAGAATATCATTTCTTCTCTATGATAATTACTAGAGTTGTTAGTAAAAAAACATACATGAGAAACGTTGGAGTGAAACAATGTTCATACACCCTCAACAATCATCATTTTATCCGCAGGCAATTCAACGAAACCATATCCCTTATCAGTGTTAAGTTTGGTGGAACTAATGTCAGTCGAGTTGAAATATAGTGCCAAGTTGAACTTAAGTTAACTTGGATATAATTTGGAGAAGTGAACAATGCTACCGTGCCGATCTGGGCTGCACAACAAAGGTTCTCCTGGGCAGCAACATTGCCATGCTGAGCTAGAGATTAGCAATGTCGAGCTGAGCTGGGCATTGGTCTCAGCTCGGCAGTACATCAGAAGTTTACGGGATGGAATATTCCTAGATTGGAGATTTGATTGAAGGGAATCCTGGACTGAGGCAAACTCTCCATATTTATCTTGTATAAGGAATATCTTATAGAGTCCCATTCATGGAAGGTAGCGTCGTAAAAGGAGAATTCTATAAATCACGTTTGATCCTTATCTCTTTATAAAATCCTGATTAGATGCAGAATTGATGTAATCAAAATCTCAGTTGGTCAATAGTGAAATTTTCTGGCTAGCCGCTGCCCTGAGTTTTTCTTCCCCTTGAGGGTTTTCCTACGTAAAAATCATGTGTTCTTCGTTTATTGTTTTCTTTGATCATTATTTATTATGTTTGTATCGCTAATGCGCGATTGTGCGTTCTTATTAACAATTGTCGTGGTTGTTTCTACTGTTCCACAAACCCCCAACAACTGGTACCATAGCGTCAGGGTTCTTTGTTCGAGTGGGAGCAATGGTCGATGATGGTAAATCAAGGATTGAGAGATTTGATGGATCAAACTTTGATTTCTAGAAGATACAGGTTGAAGACTATCTATATCAGAGAGATCTATATCTACTTCTTCAAGGGAAGGAGGTGAAGCCTACTGACATGACGGATCAAGAACGGGAAATTCTAGATCGCAAAGCACTTGGCGCCATTAGGCTGTCCCTAACGCAGACCGTAGCCTTCACTATCTCAAAGGAAAAAACCACAAAGGATGTAATGAATTCTTTGACGAGGATGTATGAAAAGTCATGTGCCTCTAACAAGGTGCATCTGATGAAGAGACTTTTCAATATGAAGAAAACTTAAAGCAAAATGATGCAGGGGATTGTCTTTGACAATGAGGTTCTGGCCTTGGTGATACAGTCAATCATGCCTGACAGTTGGGATGGAGTTGTCATGGCTGTGAGCAACTTATCTGGAGAAGGTACGTAGAAGTTTGAGAATGTGGTAGATGTGCTACTTGATGAGGATTCAAGAGAAGAAGCAGTGGCAGCATTGAAAGTTCTGGAGCCGCGCTGAACACAGAAAAGCGTGGCAGATTTGCCAAGAGGGGTAATGACAAAAGCAGTGGGAGATCTTAGTCTAGAAAGAGTAAGTCACAAGGCTCAAATCTGACCTGCTGGAATTGTAAGAAGAAAGGTCACCTCAAGCGTGACTACAGAGTCAAAAAGAAGACTGATCAGACCGACAAGAATGGTAATGGAACTCATGTCTCACAAGCGTCTCGGTCTGACAGTGATGGCGTGAGCTTGAGCTGTGAGAATCAAGCTGACGCTCTTTGGATCTTCGACACTGGAGCCTCTTTTCATGCCACCTCCAATCGGGAGTACTTCACAAATTATAGAGTGGTAATTTTGGAAAGGTATATCTCGGGGATGATGACTCCTGTGATATCATTGGCAAGGGAGACATACATGTTGACTCTACCAGATGGAAGGTAGCTGAAACTGCTGCAAGCAAGGCATGTACCTTGGCTGACCAAGAACCTGATCTCAATAAAACAACTGGCTGATGATTCTGACCTGGAGGGAAGGTTTAGCAAAACACACTAGAAGTTAGTTAAGGGATCCTTAGTTGTGGCACAATGATTGAGAGCTGGGACTCTTTACAAGTTCTCGAACAAGAGCTCGGCAAATGCAGTCACCTCGGCAAGTGACGCCGAGCTCTGACACCAAAGACATGGACACATGAGTGTCAAGGGAATGAGGGTAATGGCGTCCAAAGGGAAGCTGGAAGGTCTTTCAAATATTGACATGCCATTGTGTGAATATTGTGTGCTTGGAAAACAGAAAGCTGTAAGTTTTTCCAAGCACAAGAGAAGTCTCAGAGCCGAAAAGTTAGAACTTATACACACAGATGTTTGGGGCCTTCAGACGTGCCTTCACTGAATGGCTCTCGTTATTATGTTACCTTCATTAATGACTCAACTAGGAAGCTGTGGGTATACCTTGTCAAACACAAGTCTAACGTATTCAAAATCTTTAAAAGATGGAAGAGTCTTGTTGAGAACGAAACAAAGCTGAAGCTGAAGTGCTTGAGGTCAGACAATGATGGAGAATAATGCAGCAAGGAGTTTGAGGATAATTATGCCGAGAACAGGATCAGAAGGGAGAAGACTGTGCCAAAAATACCTCAACATAACGGTATTGCTGAAATGATGAATAGAACCATTTGTGAAAGAGCAAGAACTATGAGGATACATGTTGATCTGCCAAAATCGTTTTGAGCCGGGGCAGTGAACTTTGTTGTTTATCTGATCAACAGGGGTCCATCTACCGCAATTGACTGTAATCTTCTCGAATAAGTGTGGACTGGCAAGGAGATCTCACTTGCCCATGTGAAAGTATTTGGCTGCACTGGTTACGCATTGCTGAAACCAGACGAAATAACAAAATTTGACCCCAATTCCAAGATATGCTCTTTAATTGGCTATGGTGGTGACAGTTTTGGTTACAAACTGTGGGATCATGTAGGAAAGAAGGTGATCGGATGTAAGGACGTGGTCTTCAACGAAAACGTGCTTTACAAGGACAGTAAAGGAAGAGAAGCAACCCGCAAAGCCTAAGTATTTCTAGCAAAATGACATTGGTCATGCCGAGCTGAGAAAGCCTATGGATCAGGGTGCTGAGATTCCAACTGAAGGAGATGAAGCTCCAGAGGAGAAAGTTACACCACCTATTGTTGTTTGAAGAGAGAAGAGAATCATTACTGCCCCCACCAGGTTCTCACACTCACTTTATTATTTGCTTCTTACTGACTGTGATGAGCCGAGCTGCTATGAAGAAGCAACGAGCTCTGACAAAAGTGAAGACTGGAGGGGCAGCCATGGAAGATCAGATGAATTCTGTGCAGAGCAACTTCACCTAGGATCTTGTAAGGAAGCCACTAGGGAAGAAGGTAATTCAGAACAAATGGGTGTATAGGATGAAGCAAGAACCTGACGGCACTCAAAGGTATAAAGCAAGGCTTGTCGTGAAGGGCTTCCAACAGTAAGCCGGGGTTGACCTCACTGAAATCTTTTCATCAGTTTTCAATCAGTCTACCATGAAAACCATCCTGAGCATCACAGCTGCAGAAGATCTGCACCTAGAATAGCTTGATGTTAAAACAACCTTTCTTCACGGAGATTTGGATGAAGATATCTACATGATGCAGCCACAAGGCTATGAGGTATCTTGTAAAGAAGACCTGGTATGCAAATTACAGAAGAGCTTGTACGGTTTGAAATATGCTCCATGGCAGTGGTATAAGAAGTTTGATAACTTCATGACAGAGATCGGCTATAAGCACTGTCATGGTGATCATTGTTGTTACTTCAAAAGGTTTGAAGGTTCGTACACTATCCTGCTACTCTATGTGGTTGACATGTTGATATGAGGAGGGAGCACTAATGAGATCAAGAAGCTGAAGGAACAACTGGCCAAGAGATTCTCCATGAAGTACCTCGGTCCGGCTAAGAAAATACTGGGACTCAGTATTGAAAGAGATAAAAAGAATCAAGTATTAAGGCTGAGTTAAAGAGATTATATTGTTGAAAAAAAGAGTTTGAGTGATTTACGAATACATGATTTAAATACAACGTGTTTAAGAAATGCATGAAAATTTTGTTACTTGACACATTTTGTGATAAACTTGCCTTATATACTTTATATATAATGTCGTCGTACTAACAAGCCATGAAGCTTTAAAGCTTACATCAAACGGCAAACATTTGTTGTGTTTGAACTATTTTCAGGTGCCACCATTAATGAACTAAACTAGTTCATTAAGTGAAGTACTTAGTTAAATGAACTAAGTAGTTCATTAAATGGAGATATATTTGGAGAAGGCATGATGACAACAAATTGAAACATAGAAAGTCTCATCTCTATCTCATTCACACATTTTTATATATATAATATATATATTCAGATTTTTTTATAAAAAGGCACAGCACACATATATTCAGATGTACTACCGACACGTTACATCTATTATGAACGTACGTCAATGTCACACCACTATACTTACCTCATATTTATGAGTACATTCAGGTCTTATATCATATGATATAAGTTATGGTAATGACAAAATTATTACGACACGTTACAAGGTTGTAAACCGAAAATTGTCGTATCGGATGACTACCGAAACTTCGCTAACGTGTCACGTACTTGCCATATAAAGATGGCCAGCCCCTACACTTCAAAAATTGTCAGAAATTTCGTGGCTTACATGGGGTACTCAGCCATAAAATCACTCCATGTTGGCACACACAAATCACCCCCAATTAAGGCCAAATTGTGGAGATTCCAAATTCAATTTTAAGCACATGGGGCGCCTACTTTAGTCAGCCATTAGAGCTTAATACTCAATTTATTTTATGTATATTATGTGTGACATAATATATATAACATGTGCAAAAATTTTTAATTTAATCGAAGAAAAATCGCGTAATCGACAAAAGTCGAAAATTCGGTTTTCTACGAACACAATACATGGAACGTTTTTGGCATGACATGTAACATGTATCTAGATACTTTTTACATATTCAATACATATTAAAGTATACTAGAATATTCAAATTAGGGCTGATTCGAATATACCATACATGTGTAATTATTGTGCATTATTTTACAAAGTTTACAAAAATGAAATTCAGCACATGTTCAGGACCTAGTGCACGCCTACCTCAGCCTTTGTGGAGCTTATGTGGAGCTTAGTTGGAATCTCAATTGGTGGAGAATAAGCCACACAAAGTTAGTGACATAATAGAGGGAACTACACAAGGTAACAATTCGAACTTTGTAGCAAATGTAACGCATGCTGAAAATTCAGCATGTGAGACAATGTGGTGGCCGAATTTTGGTCTTGAATGGTGATCAAATTTGCTTCCAAATTTGTAGGGATTAATTGTTGATTATTTGGCAATGTTTTAAACCTTATTTTTCACATGTTTTAGATGTTAATCTCAGATTTTTAAAGCTACTAAATGGTAACAAGGTTGGACCAATCATGAAGTGCCAAGTAAGCAAAGCCAAAACATTCATCCAATCAAGTTGTGCCAAGTAAGCAAGATGGTGTCACATCTACACAAGGCAATCTTCCAAGGACATAAAAGAGAATTCTCAAGATGGAAGAAAAGCCCTAGGGGGGCGGCCAAGACTAAATAAAAAGAAGAGAAGAGAGCCACACAAATGCAAGACAATTCTCATAATTTCACAAGTGCAAAAAGACTCTCTACTCTCTTCTTCTACATTTCTTTCTTCTTCTTCTTCTCTCAAGCCTATTGTTCTTATATTCATTATATTTAATAGGCTTTGATTAGACCACCATACACGTTTAAATTGTAAAAGTCTGATCAAGGTGTGATCAAACCTTCATCCGTTCGGTGGTGGAGTTCGTGATCGTGTGATTGCTTGTAACGTTTGTTTAAGGGTGGAGTTGGTGCGTAACTCAAACAACCCTTGTGGTAAGGTGTTAACGTTTTTACTGATAACCGAGGAAGGTGTCCTCGAAGTCTGGAGTAGGTTGATTTAACTAAACTACATAAAATCCCCTGTGTTCTTTACTTTACTGTACAGTAATTTCAGTTTCCAGCATTCTGCATCCATTTTGTCGCAATCTTAAAAATAGCAAACGAATTTCAAAAATTGTAAAATTTTGTAGAAACATAGCCACACCTCTTAAATTTCATTTGGCCCAAGTTTCAACCCATTTGGACAAGTATAAGTCAATCAAACGTTAAGAGATCCGTAGCTAGTACAATCTGATTTTCAGACTTGGAAAGGTTGAGAACATCAACATATTTGACATACTTCCCAAAGGAATTTTTCAAAACTGTTTCAAACCATTAAAATAAATATCTTAAGGGGTTGGTCATTAAATTTTCAGACCATTTGGAGTTACGAATTAATCGGAATAAAATTTGCAAATCGGAGTACTGTTTCTAGCAGATTCTTGCAATCTAAACACAAACGTGTTTTCAAAGTGTTAGAGGTGCAATTTTAATATAAAATTTTTAGGAGATACTCAGAACATCTGAAGTTAGAATCTCTAAAAATTTCAGAATTTTTGAAGGTCTGTAACCAGGACTTTCAAATGTTGCAAATCAGAATCTGAAAACAGAAACTGTTTTCAGAAGTTAGGTTTTTGGGTCAAAACTTTTAAAAACCAAATTTTTCTGCACCTACTATTCATCTCCCCCTTGTAGTGGTGTCTTACAGGTCCTACAAGTGGTATCAGAGAGCAACACACTCACAATAAGGAGATCCAACGATCTTAGTGAGATGGCAACCACTAACTTCAAAACCGAGCAAGAAGGTATGTCGAGTCAAATGCCTCCCCTTTTTGATGGTGAGTCCTTTATCCAATGGAAACTTAGAATGAAACTCTTTCTTATGGCTATTGATATTGATTTATGGTCTATTATAGAAGACGGTCCATTCGTTCCATCTAAGTTATCTATTGTTGATGGAGTCACACTAGAAGTTATAAAACCGAAACAAGAATACACTAGTGATGACAAAAAGAGGCTAAGTATGAATGCTAGACCCATGCAACTACTTTTAAACGGGCTAAGTAAAAGTGAATCAAGTTACGTGTCTAATTGCTCTAGTGCTCAAGAGATGTGGAGAATTCTTGAGATGAAACATGAAGGGACTAGCCAAGTTAAGGAGTCTAAAATAAACATGCTTATGTCCACTCTTGAATCTTTTAAGTTATTGCCAAATGAATATATTGTTGATATGGATTTACAGTTGACTAACATCTATAATTCTCTTGAGTCTCTTGGCAAAGCTTTCTCTACGCAGGAAAAAGTCCAAAAGGTATTAAGAAGTCTCTCATCCGAATGGGACCCTAAAGTCATGGCAATTGAGGAGAGTAAAGAAACAAAATCAATAAAATTGGAGGAACTAATCGGATCGCTAAAAGCATACAAAAACAAACTTTCATTTAGGAAATCGGAATCAACCTCAAAACAAGGTAAGACTATTCCTTTTAAATCAAATGAATACGTCTCTACGTCTTCCGATCACGTAGATGATAGTGATACCGAATCAGATAATGATGATCTAATACTATTGGCTAAAGGTTTAAGAAAATTTATGAGAAAGTCATTTAAAAACAAACCTAAGGCTACTTCGACCAAAAGAAATAAAAATAAAATTAATTACAAGGACGTAAAGTGCTATGAATGCGGGAAACTTGGACACTTGTCATATGACTGTCCTAACAAGGACAAACAGACGAACACACACCTTGACAATGATCGGACCAAAACTAGACTCGTCTCAGAACCTAAACAAAGGAGAAGAGCTCTAAAGGCCTCCACTTGGAGTGACACATCCGACTCTGAGACTAACACCGAAGAAGAGACAACACAAGTATGCTTTGTATCCAAAGCATCAAACGAGGTATCTTCTGATTCTGACTCTGATTCTAAGCCTTCATACAGTGATTTATTTAGTGAATGTTTAGAATTGCATAAATTCACAAAGACTCTCTAAAAGAAAAGAAACAGTTAATTGAAGACAAGAAGTTGTTAGAATCGTCTAACACAAGCCTTGTTGCTCAGTTAAACGACTGAAAAGAAGAGTCATCCAGCATAATTAACACATTAAAATCGGAGGTCACATCATTAACAACACAAAACCATGAAATGAAATCCGAGATTTCAAATTTGAAATCAAGGAATATAGATCTAGAAAAAATGATGAAACAGTTTGACATAGGTACAAACATGCTAGATCGCATCATTTCTTCACAAAAGCATGATAGTAACAAAACCGTATTAGGATACGTTGAGAAAAATGAGTCATTAAATAAATCAACCAAGTTCATTCCATCTAAGAAAAAAGATGCAACTAGGACATATGTGGCGCCTAAGAAGACGCTTATATCCCCCCTATGACATCTCATCATGCTTCATCTTCATATCATACGAGATAATTATGTACCATACAAATATGAAAAGAAACCATTAATGCATACACGGCATTCATTTACATCTAGATCACATTTCATGCACACCAACACGAGAACATATCAAAAACGACAACCATACAATATTCATAAGGGAATTCTCGGCCAAAGGCCAAATGTATTCTCACCACATGTCCACTATATTGCTTCTTCATCTACATTCTCACCATTTGTTAAACTGAGAAAGGTCACCCAAGTATGGATACCGAAAGGTACTTTTTCAAAGAGGTGAACTCGTAAGGACCCAAAATAAAAGGGTACCTAAATCGTTGTTGTACATTGCTGGGAACCCATACAACTAAATGTACATCAATCAAGTGGTTCCTTGATAGTGGTTGCTCGAGGCACACGACGGGTGACCCGAGCTTATTTTCAAAGTTGAAGAAGGTTACAAAAGGTGGATCGGTGACCTTTGGAGACAACAATGAAGGAAGAATCAACGGAAAAGGTACAATTGGAAGCCCAAACACTCTTCAAATCTCCAACGTTTTCTTGGTAAGTAATCTATCCTATAATCTGCTTAGCATCTCACAGTTTATTGACAACGGTTTTGATGTGTATTTCACTCATCCATATTGCAACATAATAAATAAAAACAGAGAAATAGTATTAAAAGGAAAAAGAGAAGGAAATATTTTTACACTTTCTATGGATGACATGTTAGAGGCTAAAGTTAAATGTTTTATGTCAAATGAACCTTACGTAAATCTGTGGCATACGCGATTAGGACACATTGGCATCTCAACGCTTGAAAAACTTCAACGAAAGAATCTAATACAAGGATTGCCTAAACTTGATTTAGATGACTTTCAGTTGTGTGAATCTTGCATTAAAGGCAAACAAACACGCGAGTCACTCAAATCTAAAAATGAAATTAGCACGTCTAGAGTTTAAGAATTATTACACATTGATTTTTTTGGTCCTAGTCGTACTAGGAGTCTTGGTGGACGCCACTATGCTTATGTAGTCGTTGACGATTTTTCTCGCTATACATGGACTTTATTTCTTGCGAATAAAGATGATAGTCCCGTTGAGATTGCTAAACTAATAAAACAACTTGAAAATGAATACGGTTTGAACATGACAAAGATTAGAAGCGATAGATGTGGTGAGTTTAAAAATAAGGACATGATCGTGTTATGCGAAGAAAAAGGTATTAAACACGAGTTTTCGCCACCTAGGATACCACAATTAAATGGAGTAGTAGAAAGAAAGAAATCGCCAGAACCATGTTGTGCGAAAATAAGTTGCCTAGATTTCTGTGGGCGGAAGCCGTAAATTGTGCATGCTATATAGTTAATCGTTTGTCGATTAGAAAGAAAATAAATAAAACTCCTTATGAGATAGTAAATGATCGCATGTCTAAAATTGATTACTTTCGTGTGTTTGGTTGTAAATATTTTGTTTTGAATACAAAAGATAATCTAGATAAATTTGAATCTAAATCAATTGAATGTATCTTTGTTGGATATTCTGTGAATTCTAGAGCATATAGATGTTATGATCCTATCACTAGACAAATTCTAGAATCTATTCATGTGAAGTTTAATGAATTTGGCGAGTTTGAAAAAGATAGAGAATATGATGATGATTTTAAACTAAAGCCTATGTTAGATGATGACGTACATGATAAATCAAATACACTAGAAATGCATGATCACTTAGAAATGCATGAGAACTTAGAGAATAATCAACCAAGATGACATAGGAATTGTTGGACCGTGCACCTGCAATAAACACCACTAGAGAAGGGGGGTGAATAGTGGTTAGCGGAAATTACACTACTACCCTTGATTAAAAACCCCTTTGAAAACAGAATCTGAGACTACCTCAGATTCAGAACCCGTTTTTGAAAAAATCAAAAATAAGTGTACACAACTCCAAAAATTATGAAACTTTCCAGAACTTATCTTCAATTGTGTTAATAAAACTCTGTCCAAAAATCAGACAAATATAAGATCATTTGACCCTTCAAACAAATAAAACGATTCAGATGGTCAATCTTGAAAGAATTGGATAGAATGTTGCTGAAATTGAAAAACGTGTTTCTCTTTGAATACTCAACCAAAAAGGTTGATCTTTATATCAAAACACTCCTTAGGATGTTTAGTTTATGTTTCCAAAAGGTCCTGACCTTAAACAATTCTTTATAAATACAGAATTTAAGTTTTTTGAAAACTGATCAGGTTGCAGCCAGATTGGAGCAGTTATCTTGCAAAGATTGAAAGACTAACTTTCCCTTGCTCAAATCAAGTGATTCTTGTTTCAAATGAAAGCTAACAGTCTGAAATATAACTCCACCAAATATCATGAATTTTTGAAGTGTTTAGCTATTTTTTCAAATTTTGAGAAATTGTGTGACAAACTGCAGTAAAAACAGGCAGGAAACAGAAACGAAGAAACAAGACAAGAACACTGAGAATTTATCCTGTTTCGGTTAATGTGACCTACTCCAGTCCCAAGGAACACCTTTCCTTTGATTTCACTATGAAATGAATCACCTTACAACAAGAACCAAGCTTGATCTTTGGGTTATACACCAACCCTATTCAAGACTTGGATGAATACCTTCTATGCAAAACCTAGTTGCAACACCTCTACCACCTATTGATGTAGTCTTATAGAATTGGCTAATCAATCTTACAAATGAAGTTCAAGAGGCTTGTAGCTCAACAAATACAACAAGAACACCTTTGCTACAAAGAATGGAACAAGAACAACAAGAAGAAGATGATAGCTAGACAATTCAACAAATGCTTTCAAGTGAGCTTCAAGTGTGTTTCATCTTCTTCACCATTGCCTCCTATTTATAGTGTGAAGTGAGCCTTGAAGATAAGAACTCCAATGTGTCACTACCTTTATCATCAATTCCAAGTTGTCTTCACATCATTGGTTGGCCACATAATCATCTTGTACACTTGGCAACATAGAGAAGAATGATTGGTCCACCTTTACGTTTCAGCATGGCCGAATTTTAGCTCCAAAAATGACTTGGAATTATCTTGATTTATCCTTAGCAAAATAGAAATAATTCCACCAATAAACCCTCAACTTCTTGGCATAAACATAGGACATGTGAGGCTGACTTTTCTTGTATAAAAACAACTCAAATTCAGCTCCAAAAAAATAATGTAGCCGTTAGGTTCTAAGCTGAAATTTCCAAGTAATAATCTTGATTAATCTTTGTAAAATGAAGATAATAAGAGAGGATAATACCACCAAAATGCCCTCAACTCCAAGCTCAATAATAGGCCATGTGAAGACTACTTTTTGACTCAAAAAATCTGCTGAGATTAGCCATGTAGCCGTTGGCTACATTTGAAATATCCTAGTTGGCAATTTTTGCCAACTAGCTCCTTTTTTGTTGGTACACTTGTCACCAAGCAATAAAATGAATAATAAATCATATTCATCTGAATACACACATTTTGGACATATTTATATGTATATTAACTCAAATGTTTGAAGAAGAAATCACCAAATAATAATTGACAAGATTATGCCAATATATAACACCAAAATTCCAACTATTTCTTCTTGTATGTACTGATCATTTCCACACCTTTAACACCTTTGACATCTCTAAATAATGATGATAAATATGCTCTCATAACATATATAAGAGGGTCGTGAAGAAAGAAATACAATGTGACATTACAACTCGTCACATATCCAGCTATAGTCAATAATACCATCATATGACAAAAATGATATAAGATCACCATATAATCTTCAAAATAATCATAGTACAACTCCAGAATGAAGATAAGAATATATTCAAGTGATTCCTTGAATAAAAATACCAAAAATACCCTTGGAGGTAAAATGACCAAAATACCCCTGGTATGTGAAAACTCCAGAAATGACCCGGATGGCCAGAAATAATCATGATATCACTTTTGTCATGATAAATAGTATAAGAATGCATCCTTGAAACATTTTCACCATATCATGTTCCTACAAAACTCAAAATACCAATTTTGCCCTTTTTGGTAAGTTGTAGAAATTTTCAAGGCACATTAGTCACAATACATTTAAAATCACCAAAAACACATAATATTCACATAATGAACATGTATAAATCATATACAAATGAAAACAACCAATTTATCACATTTTAGAAAAATATTTCTAAAAATCCTAGACATCGATCGATCGAAGTGCCTTAGCTTCAGAGATCGAGTCTCACAGTAAGCTTCAGAATTTGTCTGTGACCTACATCGATCGATCGAAGTGAGGTTTGATGTATACATCGATCGATCGATGTGTCTCAGGTTTAGAGATCGATGTCTCACCGTAAGGTCTTGAACTTTCACTGCCTTACATGGATCGATGGATGTGAGGGATCTATGTACATAGATCGATTGATGTGTAACAAGCTGAGAGATCTATGTCAACTTTTTCAACTTTTAATCACATATAACATCATGTGTGACATTTTTAAGTATTCATCACTTAAAATCATGACTTTGAAAATTATCCAAACATATTTCTCAACATGAATCACCCACACGATCTCATTATAGGCGATATAACTCAAGGTGTCCGACCACGTAGAAGAATAAATCCAGATGAGATAAACCAATTTCATGCTATGATATTCGAAATTGAACCTAAAAACATTTTTGATACCTTGAACGATTCTTCTTGGATTGATGCTATGCATGATGAATTAAATCAATTTACAAGAAATGATGTATGTGATTTAGTGCCACATCCACAAGATAAAACTATAATAGACACAAAGTGGGTTTTTATAAATAAAATGAGTGAAGAGGGTAAAGTTGTTAGAAACAAAGCGAGACTTGTAGCACAAAGATATAATCAAGAAGAAAGAATAGACTACGACGAGACATTTGAACCCGTAGCACACTTAGAAGCCATACGATTATTACTTGCTATTGCTAGCATGAAAGATTTTAAACTCTATCAAATGGACGTAAAAAGTGCAATTTTACATAGCTTTATACAAGAAGAAGTATATGTGAAGCAACCACTCAGTTTTGAAGATTTGAAATACCCTGGTCACGTGTACAAATTAAAAAAAAGGCACTATATGGTTTAAAGCAAGCACCTAGGGCTTGGTATGATCATTTTGCTACTTTTCTTTTATAAAATGGATTTAAAAGAGACACCATAGATAGCACCTTATTCTTGAAACAAGATAAATCGGATTTACTAATTATTCAAATTTATGTTGATGACATCATTTTCGGATCTACATCTCATAAACTTGTTGAGGAATTTGAAATTTGCATGAAATCCGAGTTTGAAATGACTATGGTTGGTGAATTGAATTACTTTCTTGGCTTGCAAATTAAACAAACTAGTAAAGGCATCCACATAAGTCAAGTTAAATATATGAATGACATGATTAAAAAGTTCAATTTGGAGAACTTGAAACCGTCCCCTACCCCTATGAGTGTCACCACTAATCTAGATAAAGATGAAAATGGAAAAGAATTTGATAATGCTTTATATAGGTCTATGATTGGTTCTTTGCTTTATCTTTCCACAAGTAGACCCGATATAATGTTTAGTGTTTGTATGTGTGCACGTTTTCAAAGCAAACCTAAAGTGTCTCATTATAATGCTGTAAAATGGATTTTTCGATACATTAAGCACACTCCCACTTTAGGTATTTGGTATGACACAAATTGCGAATTTGATTTGCATGCATACACTGATGCAGATTATGGCGGATGCAAAATAGATAGATAAAGCACAAGTGGCACTTGTCAATTTATAGGAAATTCATTGATTTCTTGGTTTTTTGAAAAAGCAAGCAAGTTTGGCAGTATCTACTACTGAAGCTGAATACATGGCACTTAGTCTTTGTTGCACACAACTTCTATGGTTAAGACAACAACTTTCTGATTTTGGAATCAAGGTAAATCGCATTCCCATTTATTGTGATAGCATGAGTGCTGTAAATTTATCTAAGAACCCCATACTACACTCTAAGGCAAAGCACATAGAAGTACGATATCGTTTTCTTCGTGATCACGTGAATAATGGTGATATTGTTATAGAACATGTATGCACTGAAGCACAAGTAGCCGACATATTTACCAAAGCACTAAATCAAGCCACGTACGAAAATCTATGCTCTAAATTAGGCATGATTTCTGCTGATTTGCTATAGCCTGATATTTCTTTCCATCTTTACATGCACTTTTGATTTTATTTCCAAAATAATGACGGAGAGAGAGTGCATGATTTTGTAGAGAAAAAGGTGTTTGAGTGATTACAAAATGCATGATTTAAATAACGTGTACTAAAGAAATGCATGACACGTTTTATGACATGACACGTTTTTGCATGAAACCTGCCTTATATAGTTCATATATAATGTTGTCGTACTAACGAGCCATGAAGCTTTAAAGCTTACATCAAATGGCGAGCATTTGTTGTGTTTGAACTATTTTCAGGTGCCACCATTAATGAACTAAACTAGTTCATTATGTGAAATACTTAGTTAAATGAACTAAGTAGTTCATTAAAGGAAGCCATATTGGAAAAGGCACAAAGGCAACAAATTGAAGAATGGAAAGTCTTCTTCTCCCTCATATCACATGTCTTTTAACATATATACATATATATATATATTCAGATTTTTTTCAAAAGGCATTGTACACATATATTCCAACGTACTTATATATTTTACGAACGTATGTTAACGTCACACCACTATATTTACCTCATATTTATGAGTATATTCATGTCTTATATCATATGATATAAGTCATAGTGATGACAAAATGATTACGACACTTTACAAGGTTCTAAACCGAAAAATTACCGTATCGGGTGAATACTGAAACTTCGCCAACGTGTCACGTACTTGCCATATATAGATGGACAGCCCCTACACTTCTAAAATGACCAAAAATCTCGTGGCTTACATGGTATATACAGCCATAAAATCATTCCATGTTGGCACACACAAATCACCCCAAATTAAGGCCAAATTGTGGAGATTTCAAATTCAACATTTTTGTCACATGTAGGCGCCACTTTAATCATCCATGAGAGATGAATATTAAAGTTTAATTTATGTATATTATGTATAACATAGTATATATAACAAGTGCAAAAAGTTGGAATTTAATCGAAGAAAAATCGGGTAATTGACAAACGTCAAAAATTCGGTTTTCTACGAATACGACACATGGAACATTTTTGGCATGACATATAACATGTATCTAGACACTTTTTACATATTCTATACATTCTAAAGTGCTATTGAAAAATAAATTAAGGTCTGATTGGAATATACCATATGTGTATAATTATTGTACACTATTTTACAAAGTTGGCAAAAATAAAATTCAGCACATGCACAAGCTACATCACACGCCTACTACAGCTTGTTGGAGCATATGTGGAGATTTTTTGGCATCTTGATTGGTCAAGAATGAAGCATACAATGTTGTTGACATAAAGAAAGGAGCTACACAAGGTAACATTTCAAACTATGTCACATTTGTAACACATGCTGAAAATTTCAGCATGTGTGCATTAGGGTGGCCAAATTGTTGAGATAAATTGTGCCATATTTACTTCTTTGAATTAAATGGATTAAATTAAAGATAAAATGGCAATGTTCTAAAGATGTTATGGAAATAATGCAGTGATATTTTTAAATATCACACATGCTGAAAATTTCAGCATGTGTGGAATGCATATGGCTGATTTTATGGCTTCTATGATGACAAATTCGATTCCCAATTTAGTTGAGATTTTTATGTACTAAATGATGATTGATTTCTTATTTATTTTCTAAGAATAAATCTAATGCAAACATGGCAACAATTTGAATAAGTCTTGATAGAGCACATGTTGAAAATTTCAGCATGTGGAGAATCAAAGTGGCTGAATTCTTGGAAGGAAAATGGAGACAATTTGTCTTGCAGATTATGTGGAATTGATTGTGAGATAATTGGCAACATTTTTATGACTAATTGAAACATGTTTTAAAGATTATTTTTAGATTTATCTAGTCATCAAATGATGACAACTTTCATCCAATCATTGAGTGCCAAGTAAGCAAGGGCTTAATGATCCTCCAATGAGGAGTTGCCAAGTAAGCAAGTGAATGTCACAATGATGCAAGATACTCTTCCAGGGACTTAGAAGATAATTTTCAAAGGGAATACCAAGACATAGGGAGCGGCCACATTTGATTAAAAGGGAGAGAAGAAAAGCAAACAAAAGACAAGACAAGTCTTACAAATCAAGAAGCTAAAAACGTGTTCTTCATCATCTCCTTTTACACTTCTTTCTTTCTTCTCTCTTAAATCCTATTGTATTCATATTCATACATCTTGAATAGGCTTCATCTATACCACCATATACTCTATATTGTTGTAAAAGATTGATCAAGGTGTGATCAATCTTGCATCCGCTAGGTGGTGGTGTTCGTGATCGTTGTAATAACTTACAAGGTTTGTAAAGGGTTGGAGTTGGTGTGTAACTCCATCAACCCTGTGTGGTAAGGTGTTGTTTATTGTGTTGTGATTAGTGATAACCGAGGAAGGTGTCCTCGAAGACTGGAGTAGGTTGATTTAACCGAACCAGTATAAAATTCCTTGTGTTCTTTACTTTTCAGCACTTACTTTCAGTTTCCAGCACAGTACATCATTTTTATCATGTTCTTAAAAATATTAAACGAACTTCAAAAATCACGAAACTTTCACAAAACATAGACCACACGTCTTAAGGTTCATTTGGCGCAAGTCTCAACCCTTTTGGACAAGTATAAGTCATCTAAACGTCAAAAGTTCTGAGACTAGTGCAGTCTGATTTTCAGGCTTGCAAATCTTGAGACTTTGAACGTATTTGACTAACTTACCAAATGAATTTTTGAAAAATGTTTCAACCCAATTAAATACACCTAATAAGGGGTTAGTCATTAAATTTTCAAAGCATTTGGAGTCACGGTTTAATAGGATAATTTTTTAAATCAGACTACCGTTTCTAGCAGATTTGCAAAATCTGACCACCAACAATTTTTAAAGGGTTTAAAGGTTGAATTTTAATCTGAAATTTTTAGGAGATACTCAGAACATCTGAGACTAAGATCTCTCCGAATTTCAGAATTTTTGAAGACTTGTAACCTAGTTTTCAAAACGTTTCAAAACAGGTCCTGAAAACAGAAACTGTTTTCAGAAGTTGGGTTTTTGGTCTAAAACAATTTTAAAAACCACATTTTTCACACCCACTATTCAACCCCCCTTCTAGTGGTGCCTTGCGGATCCTACAAGTGGTATCAGAGAGCAGGAACACTCACAACAAAAGTATCCAACTATCTAAGTGAGATGGCAACCACAAACTTCAAAACCGAGCAAGAAGGTATGTCCAGTCAAAGACATCCTCTCTTTGACAGTGAGTCTTTTATTCAATGGAAGTTAAGAATGAAACTTTTTCTTATGGTTATTGATAATGATCTATGGTTCATTATAGATGATGGTCCATTTGTTCCGTCAAAATTATCCACGGTAGATGGAGTCACACTAGAGGTTGTTAAGCCTAAACAAGAGTATACTAGTGATGATAAAAAGAGACTGAGTATGAACGCTAGAGCCATGCAATTACTTCTAAACGGGCTAAGTAAAAGTGAATCTAGCTACGTTTCTAATTGCTCTAGTGCTCAAGAAATATGGAGAATTCTTGAGATGAAACACGAAGGGACTAGTCAAGTAAAAGAGTCCAAAATCAACATGCTTATGTCCACACTTGAGTCATTTAAATTATTGTCAAATGAGTCTATCGTTGATATGGATGACTAACATTTACAATTCTCTTGAGTCTCTTGGCAAAGCCTTCTCTATGCAGGAAAAGGTCCAAAAGGTATTACGAAGCCTACCATCCGAATGGGACCCTAAAGGATGGCTATAGAGGAGAACAAAGAAACCAAATCAATTAAAATGGAAGAACTAATTGGATCACTTAAGGTATATGAGAAGAAACTCACTATAAGGAAATCGGAATCATCATCAAAACAAGGTAAGACTATTGCCTTTAAATCAAATGAATACGTCTCTACTTCTTCTGATCACGTTGATGATAGTGATTCTGAATCAGACAACGATGACTTAATTCTATTGGCTAAAGGTTTGAGAAAATTTATGAGAAAGTCATTTAAGAACAAACGTAAGGCTACTTCCACTAAAAGAAATAAGAATAGAACAAATGACAAGGATGTTAAATGCTACGAATGCGGTAAACCTGGACATCTATCATATGACTGTCCTAATAAGGACAAGCAAACAAACAAACACCTTGACAAGGATTGGATCGAAAATAGACTCGTCTCAGAACCTAAGCAAAGGAGAAGAACTCTCAAGGCCTCCACTTTTAGTGACACATCTGATTCTGAGACTGATACAGAAGAGGAGACTGCACAAGTATGCTTTGTATCCAAAGCATCAAATGAGGTATCTTCTGACTCTGATTCTGACTTTGAGCCTTCATATAATGATCTTTTTAGTCAGTATTTAGAAATGCATAAATTTACTAAGACTCTCGCGAAAGAAAAGAAGCGATTAATAGAAGACAAGAAGTTGTTAGAATCTTCTAACACAAATCTTGTTGCTCAATTAAACGATTCAAAAGAAGAGTCGTCATGCATCATAAATGCATTAGAATCAGAGATCACATCATTGACAACACATAACAATGAAACAAAATCCGAGATTTCAAATTTGAAATCAAGGAATACGGACTTAGAGAAAATGATGAAACAGTTTGATACGGGATCTAACATGCTAGATCGCATTATTTTATCACAAAAACATGATAGTGATAAAACCGGATTAGGATACATTGAGACAAATAAAATATCCATTAAACCAACCAAATTTGTCTTGTCTAAGAAAGTAGACACACCGAAAGCAAACACGACGTCTAAGATGACGCAAAGACCCCCTATCCCCTCATCTCGTCATACTCCTGCTTCATATCATGCAAAATATAATTATGTGCCATATAGATATGAGAAGAAACAAGTGATGCATACATGACATTCATTCCATCCATCTAGATCACGCACTGTAGCGCCCCACACCCCGGCCTAGCCAGATACGGTGCGTCTGCCGTACTTCACTACGGAGAGTACCAGGCGTCAATTCATAACATGTCGTAGTCCATAACAAAATATGTGGACCTTCCTGCTTACGCATCAATAGGTAAGCAAAACCGAGGTAGAATAAAGACTTTTAAAATAACGAAGTCTAAACATCCGTCATAAGTCTTACAACATGATCGCGAAATGAGGAAATCCGAAAATCAATGTTCCCAACATAAGTTCATAACAAGTCCATCAAACATGACCATCATAACAAAAACCCTTAAGCCGTTCTTCTTTCGCTCTACTACGGATAGGGAACCCTAGGCTCATCCTCGATCGACTCGACCCTATTTCCTGCGGGTTCTGGGAGGAAAAATAAGGGGTGAGTGACAACGTCACCAGCAAGTAAACCATATATGATCATGAATTAAATGGAAAGTACACACAAGAACCAAAACCCGAAAAAGTTCGGATTCACAACATCCCTGACCTTCAATCCATTACCAGTAAGGAAATAAGATCATAACTTATAAGACGAGAGATCACATTAAGATCATAGCTTAGGGGATATTAAATCATTACATCATAGCCTAAGTAACAGTACATCAATCATTCGACTAGCTATGAAATACAGCATGTATGAGTATGCACATGTGATGCATCATGATAAAAAAAATGAGAATAAGTTCTTTCGTTCTTTCTTTCAAAACATCATCGTCAATAAAAACAAGAGAGTGCTCAGATCTATTATATCCGGATCTGAGGCGGTCATGCTCATCCCTTCGAATCTATTATTTCTGGATCCGAAAATGGTCATATCATTAATCATGGTCACCAGGTCTATTCTCTCCGGGCCTGTACGGTCATAATCATCATAATCAGGTCTATTCTTTCTGGGCCTGTACGGTCATAATCGTCATAATCAGGTCTTTTCTTTCTGGGCCTGTACGGTCATGATCGTCAGATCAATTAACCCCGGATCTGGAGCGGGTTAAGCTGGCCAAGAATAAAAGGTACCCATAGAACGCGTTCTTGTCAAAACAGAATCTTTTCTTTAAAAATGCTTTTTTATCATACTTTGTCATAAAATCAGTTTCATGAATCATATAAATGACGATGCAATGTATGACGCGCATTATGCAATTTGTGACAAAATACATCACATACATACAAGTATGGTCTTATTCCTTAGGCTGGAAAAATTTCAAGAATTAATGTTCTGTTTGCACGGCCTCAAAACCTCATAATTCGGCCTATTTTCATGATCTCTTGACATACGTATGCACAAGGGTGTCTTTTCTACTTGTCATAAAAATTTCGTAACGAATCAAGACATAGAAAACTCTCAAATCATTAGATTACAAAACCGGGTACTGCTGAATTCAGCAGTGCAGTACCCTTATTTTACCTTTCTTTCAAGCCCATTAAGTCTTATTTAATTTGGGCCAACCCTGGAAAATACTGCCACATACCAGGAATTATTGCTCATAAGCCCAAACCATACAAACAAGTCTAAATCCACAAGAACGAAGCCTCCCAACTATTTCCGTAATTCTGCCCAGTTTTCCAGTTTGGTAGTGCCCACTTAATTTCAGTAGTTACCCCTTAAAATAATAATTCCAAGCTGATTAATTTACATAGACATGCTCACCTATGTCCTAAGTAATTACCATAAAAATTCCAAAGCAATATAATCACTTTAAAGGGGCCATTTACTCACTTTCCAAAAAACGGTTTCATGCTGATTCTGGAGTGACCAGTTTTACTATAAATTTTATTGTGACTAAACCGTAAGTCCTTTTTCCAAAATTCCAACTCACAGACCTAGAAAACAGACAATCTAGCATCCTACAAAATATCAGCCTATTTTCATGTTTCTAAGGTCCATTTTTGGGTCTACCAACACGTCACTTACATTCTTCCAGTTCCAGTAATTTCAGCTTGGCCAGTTTTACTAAAAATTCTATTAAGGATAAACCATAACTTGTTTTACCAAAATTCCAACTCTCATATTTACTACACACATAAGACTAAAACCATGCCAAAAATCAGCTTATTTGAACACTTCTAAGAATCACTTCCAGGCCATACAAAACGTTACATTATTCTGCCCTGTTCCAGCGATTTTTCCCTTTTCGTCACCTTTCTTGCTAGAAGTGTACCAACTAAAATTATTCTTCAAAAATGGCTTACTAACCTTCACATACACTTTTTAACATAAAAGAAAAGTTCTAATATACTCTAAAAGCCATATACAAATCCTCTCAAAAACAGTTTTGAAAATTACATAAAGCACACTTTGATAATGCACATTTTGTACATAATCAAGTCTATCCTTGGCATATCTAATTTGTATGCTCCATACCCCCAAAACAGCCCATTTCTTACACACATGTAAGGCTTATACTTTGTTTTCACAATGCACATAAAATGCCTAAGTCATAAAAATGTCCAAACATACAACTTCTATGTATCCTTTACCCCACAATACATACTCTTTCACAAAAATCATTGTTCATCCTACTCCCCCTTTCAACCGTCCCCCTTGCATGGTAACAAAGAGAAATTTTTTACCACATTTATCTTATAGATGCAGCACATTCACATTCTAAGGAGGCAAGAACACATCTTTGGAGGAACTTCACACATGCAAGTCACCTTTCTTAAGGAACACTAGTCTTTCATGCTTCAAGCCTAATATTTTCCATCTAAGATTAAATCTTACTATTAGCTAGACATTCAAGCATATAGTTTCACACATAAGTCAAGGGCATTTATAGTGTACTTGCCTCTTCAAGCTAGAACCTTTTCTTAGCTTGGATCTTGAGTGAAATGAGTTGATGCCACTTAATTCACTTATACAAGTCTCAAGTATAATGTGATTTTTTGTTGGGTACAACATCCTCCCCCCTTATTACAAGTTTCTTCCTCGAAACTTAAGAGCGCTAATAAAAAAAGTACGGGTATAAGCTTCTCATGTTTTCCTCCGTCTCCCAAGTAGCTTCATCAATCGAATGGTGCTTCCACTGCACCGTAACCATAGGGATGTATCGTTTCCTTAGTGTCTTTTCCTTGCGGTCCACAATCTTCTCCGGTTCTTCTTCATATGTCGCATTGGCTTCAACCTTCAAAGGTTGCTCCTTAATGATATGGCTAGGCTCATGCACGTACTGGTGAAGCTGATATACATGAAACACATCGTGCAATTGGGACAATGATGGCGGTAGTGCTAGCCGATAAGCAACTTCCCCAATCTTTTCAAGAATTTTGTATGGTCCAATAAACCTGGGGCTTAACTTTCCTTTGATACCAAACCTCTTAACTCCTTTTGATGGCGACACTTTCAAGAACACCTTTTCTCCTGCTTGAAATTCCAACGGCCGCCGTTTCTCGTCTGCCCAAATCTTGTTTCTATCTTGGGCCGCTTGTAACCTTTGCTTGATGATCATTATTTTCTCTCGAGTCTGTTCTACTAGATCATGTCCTGTGAAAACCTTATCTCCGATTTCATCCCAATAAAGTGGAGAGCGGCACTTTCTTCCGTAGAGTGCTTCATACGGAGCAATCCCAATAGATCGATGATAACTGTTGTTATAAGATAACTCCACTAATTTGAGACTCTTGTCCCAACTCCCTCCAAATTCAAGTGTACAAGTTTGCAACATCTCTTCCAGCGTTTGGATGGTCCTCTCTGATTGACCATCCGTCTGAGGGTGAAATGCAGAGCTCATTCGTATCTCGGTGCCCATCGCTTTTTGAAAAGCTGTCCAAAATCGGGATGTAATCTGAGGGTCGCGGTCGCAAACAATGCTCATGGGTACTCCATGAAGGCTCATAATCTGATCAACATACATCATAGCCAACTTCTCCATAGAGGCTTTGATGGTAATATCCATGAAGTGAGCAGATTTTGTTAAACGATCAACGACTACCAAAATAGCGTCATGTCCGTTCTTCGTCCTTGGCAAGTCAGTTACGAAGTCCATAGAAATGTGGTCCCACTTTCACTCAGGGACTTCAAGAGGCTGTAATAAACCTGTGGGTCTCTGATGTTCCGCTTTCACTTTCTGACAAACAAGACATTTCTCTACAAATTCTACAATTTGCCTCTTCATGCCATACCACCAGAATCTCTGTTTTAGATCTTGGTACATTTTGTTGGCTCCAGGATGGATAGACAAATGAGAATTATGAGCTTCACGAAGAACTTCATTCTTTATATCATCGTCATTGGGTACGCACAGTCGTTCTCTAAACCACAAGCTATCATCATTTCTGATCTCAAAATCCTCAGATGGTTTTGTTTTCAACTTGTCCTTAGATTTCTTCAAAGTTTCATCTCTTTCTTGACCCTCTTTAATATTGTCAATCAGTGAAGGAACTAATACTAACTTAGCGAGCACGTTATCAATGGAATCAACCACCTCGAGATCAAATTCTTCCATATGACGCTGCAAAGGTGGTTGACGCGGATGGCTTGTCTTTCGACTCAAGGCGTCAGCAACTTTATTGGCTCTTCCCGGATGATACTGAATAGAAAGGTCGTAGTCCTTCATCAACTCTAGCCATCTGCGTTGATGCATATTTAATTCTTTCTGGGTGAAAAGGTACTTAAGGCTCTTGTGATCTGTGAAGATTTCACACCTTTCACCGTACAAATAATGTCTCCATATCTTTAAATTAACTGAAGGTGGTATGTAAAATTTGTTGAATTCTTGAAGAAATGTTTCCCATGAAATTGGCCTCGGTAGGGATTGCATATTAGCCTTCCACCACTGGTTCGCTTCCCTGAGTAGGAACGGCCTGACAGCTTGAGTCTTCACCTCCTCAGGTGCACGAATCAACTCAAAACAATTTTCCACCTTGTCCAACCACTTCTCAGTGGCATCTGAGTCCGATCTTCCCTCAAAGGACAGGACATTAGCTCTTTTAAACTTTTCAAAATAGTACTGGGCATCCCTGACTGGCTCGTGAGGCTGAGGAGCATTCTGCTGTAACATCACTTGAATGATCTGAGTCACGGTTTGGCAGAAATTCTGGAAAGCATTAATGTCCGGAATCATCTGTGGCAAAGGCCACCGGGGTGGGGGAATGTTCTGAGCCAGGGGCGGATTTTGATCCTGTAATGGGGGTGGTGGAGGAACCTGAGCAGGTGGAGGAGGAATAGGCTCCTGCACCTCTGGTCTGGCCTTGGCAGGTCTGCCTCGTGGTCATGCCATCTGTACTATGAAGTGTCGGAGTTTTATTCAAGGTTGGAATGCCGTAATAAGTGACAGAATTTAATTCATAATCCAATAGGAGTTTAAATGGATAACTCAAGAATATATAAAATTTCATAGACTAAGATTTCGAGGAAGCACACGGTTTTGAGGAGGAAAAAGAAAAAATATTAGTCACCATTTTAGAAGTGAAATAGAGCTAGATTAGGACTAGTTTAGCTTACCAAAGTGAGGCTTGGGTGGAGTTCAAACCACCAAAGAGCTAACACCACTTAGGAGCTTGGAAAGGTTGAACCTAGTGACCATGAAGGTCACGGTTTTGGCAAGCATAAGAGAGGCAATGTGAGCTTCATTCTAGGAATTATGAAATTCAACTAAATAGCTAGATATGCAACTTACCTAGAGGATTCTTGAAGCTTGAAGATGAAGAGGATCTTGGACTTCCTTGGCTCTAGTTGGTCGTGTGAGAGGGGTGAAAGGGTTCTTGTTCCTTTTGCTCTTTGTGAATTCTTGAAGGGTTGAGTTAAGAGAGTTCTAGAATTCTTGGAGAGGATATTTCTTCAATAGGCTAAGTGTTTTTAGCCGTTGGGAGCTAAGGGAGAAGAAGGGAGTTCCCTTTGCATGGTTATGCTAATTAGAGTTAACTAACTTGTGTTACTTTAGCAAACTAGGGTTATTTTATTGCTAACTTGAGTTATTTTAGCAAACTAGGGTTACTTTTGGGTTGTAGTTAACATAAAGTAACCATGGTAAAGTTTGAAATGTCTCTTGGTTGCACCATGGTTGAAGCCGGCGGTTAAGGGTGCAATTAGTAGGCTTCATCATGCTTGAGTTACTTTTCAAGAGTGTTTAATGGAAAAGCTACTAGGTAGTTGCCGCTTTTTCCTTAATTAACCCCCTTTTTCTTGATTTCCTAATAAAATGTAATTAGGAAAAATCATGAGTCTTCTTGGACTCATGGGGCCGAATTTAGTGGGATTGGGAGGGAAGTTACCCCACTACTTGAAATCCCTAATTGCTATTTGGGCTTGATTCAAAAGAAGGCCCTTTTTAGGATTAGTCTATTCTAATTGGAAGGACATCCCCAAGCCCCTTTAAGGCCTTAGGGCCGAAACCTTCTATGGTATTGGGGTGATTTGGCCACTTCACATAGTCCATAATTCATGCTTGAATTATTATACCATATTTTCCTTGGCAAAAATCTAATTATGGAAGTAATCACAAATCTAAATAAAATTTACTTGAAGATGCAACTTTTCATTAATTCACTTATACAAGTCTCAAGTATAATGTGATTTTTTGTTGGGTACAACATCCTCCCCCCTTATTACAAGTTTCTTCCTCGAAACTTAAGAGCGCTAATAAAAAAAGTACGGGTATAAGCTTCTCATGTTTTCCTCCGTCTCCCAAGTAGCTTCATCAATCGAATGGTGCTTCCACTGCACCGTAACCATAGGGATGTATCGTTTCCTTAGTGTCTTTTCCTTGCGGTCCACAATCTTCTCCGGTTCTTCTTCATATGTCGCATTGGCTTCAACCTTCAAAGGTTGCTCCTTAATGATATGGCTAGGCTCATGCACGTACTGGTGAAGCTGATATACATGAAACACATCGTGCAATTGGGACAATGATGGCGGTAGTGCTAGCCGATAAGCAACTTCCCCAATCTTTTCAAGAATTTTGTATGGTCCAATAAACCTGGGGCTTAACTTTCCTTTGATACCAAACCTCTTAACTCCTTTTGATGGCGACACTTTCAAGAACACCTTTTCTCCTGCTTGAAATTCCAACGGCCGCCGTTTCTCGTCTGCCCAAATCTTGTTTCTATCTTGGGCCGCTTGTAACCTTTGCTTGATGATCATTATTTTCTCTCGAGTCTGTTCTACTAGATCATGTCCTGTGAAAACCTTATCTCCGATTTCATCCCAATAAAGTGGAGAGCGGCACTTTCTTCCGTAGAGTGCTTCATACGGAGCAATCCCAATAGATCGATGATAACTGTTGTTATAAGATAACTCCACTAATTTGAGACTCTTGTCCCAACTCCCTCCAAATTCAAGTGTACAAGTTTGCAACATCTCTTCCAGCGTTTGGATGGTCCTCTCTGATTGACCATCCGTCTGAGGGTGAAATGCAGAGCTCATTCGTATCTCGGTGCCCATCGCTTTTTGAAAAGCTGTCCAAAATCGGGATGTAATCTGAGGGTCGCGGTCGCAAACAATGCTCATGGGTACTCCATGAAGGCTCATAATCTGATCAACATACATCATAGCCAACTTCTCCATAGAGGCTTTGATGGTAATATCCATGAAGTGAGCAGATTTTGTTAAACGATCAACGACTACCAAAATAGCGTCATGTCCGTTCTTCGTCCTTGGCAAGTCAGTTACGAAGTCCATAGAAATGTGGTCCCACTTTCACTCAGGGACTTCAAGAGGCTGTAATAAACCTGTGGGTCTCTGATGTTCCGCTTTCACTTTCTGACAAACAAGACATTTCTCTACAAATTCTACAATTTGCCTCTTCATGCCATGCCACCAGAATCTCTGTTTTAGATCTTGGTACATTTTGTTGGCTCCAGGATGGATAGACAAATGAGAATTATGAGCTTCACGAAGAACTTCATTCTTTATATCATCGTCATTGGGTACGCACAGTCGTTCTCTAAACCACAAGCTATCATCATTTCTGATCTCAAAATCCTCAGATGGTTTTGTTTTCAACTTGTCCTTAGATTTCTTCAAAGTTTCATCTCTTTCTTGACCCTCTTTAATATTGTCAATCAGTGAAGGAACTAATACTAACTTAGCGAGCACGTTATCAATGGAATCAACCACCTCGAGATCAAATTCTTCCATATGACGCGGCAAAGGTGGTTGACGCGTATGGCTTGTCTTTCGACTCAAGGCGTCAGCAACTTTATTGGCTCTTCCCGGATGATACTGAATAGAAAGGTCGTAGTCCTTCATCAACTCTAGCCATCTGCGTTGATGCATATTTAATTCTTTCTGGGTGAAAAGGTACTTAAGGCTCTTGTGATCTGTGAAGATTTCACACCTTTCACCGTACAAATAATGTCTCCATATCTTTAAATTAACTGAAGGTGGTATGTAAAATTTGTTGAATTCTTGAAGAAATGTTTCCCATGAAATTGGCCTCGGTAGGGATTGCATATTAGCCTTCCACCACTGGTTCGCTTCCCTGAGTAGGAACGGCCTGACAGCTTGAGTCTTCACCTCCTCAGGTGCACGAATCAACTCAAAACAATTTTCCACCTTGTCCAACCACTTCTCAGTGGCATCTGAGTCCGATCTTCCCTCAAAGGACAGGACATTAGCTCTTTTAAACTTTTCAAAATAGTACTGGGCATCCCTGACTGGCTCGTGAGGCTGAGGAGCATTCTGCTGTAACATCACTTGAATGATCTGAGTCACGGTTTGGCAGAAATTCTGGAAAGCATTAATGTCCGGAATCATCTGTGGCAAAGGCCACCGGGGTGGGGGAATGTTCTGAGCCAGGGGCGGATTTTGATCCTGTAATGGGGGTGGTGGAGGAACCTGAGCAGGTGGAGGAGGAATAGGCTCCTGCACCTCTGGTCTGGCCTTGGCAGGTCTGCCTCGTGGTCATGCCATCTGTACTATGAAGTGTCGGAGTTTTATTCAAGGTTGGAATGCCGTAATAAGTGACAGAATTTAATTCATAATCCAATAGGAGTTTAAATGGATAACTCAAGAATATATAAAATTTCATAGACTAAGATTTTCGTTATTAAGTCATGACTCTAATTTCCAGTCTAAGTCATCCTAGTCTAAGGTCAACTCTCATATAAGATCATGACTTAGATCTAAGGTCAAACTTAGATTTCTAAAATCATAACTTAATTCTATATTCTGCCCAGATCTAGAGCCTCAGCTCTGACACCACCTGTAGCGCCCCGCACCCCGGCCTAGCCGGATACGGTGCGCCCGCCGAACTTCACTATGGAGAGTACCAGGCGTCAATTCATAACATGTTGTAGTCCATAATAAAATATGTGGACCTTCCTGCTTACGTATCAACAGGTAAGCAAAACCGAGGCAGAATAAAAACTTTTAAAATAAAGAAGTCTAAACATCCGTCATAAGTCTTACAACATGATCGCGAAATGAGGAAATCTGAAAATCAATGTTCCCAACATAACTTCATAACAAGTCCATCAAACATGACCATCATAACAAAAACCTTTAAGCCGTTCTTCTTTCGCTCTTCTACGAATAGAGAACCCTAGGCTCATCCTCGATCCACTCGACCCTATTTCCTGCGGGTTCTGGGAGGAAAAATAAGGAGTGAGTGACAACGTCACCAGCAAGTAAACCATAAATAATCATGAATTAAATGGAAAGTACACACAAGAACCCAAACCCCAAAAAGTTTGGATTCACAACATGCCTGACCTTCAATCCATTACCAGTAAGAAAATAAGATCATAACTTATACGACGAGAGATCACATTAAGATCATAGCTTAGGAGATATTAAATCACTACATCATAGCCTAAGTAACAGTACATCAATCATTCGACTAGCTATGAAATGCAGCATGTATGAGTATGCACATGTGATGCATCATGATAAAAAAATGAGAATAAGTTCTTTCGTTCTTTCTTTCAAAACATCATCGTCAATAAAAACATAGTGACCATGAAGGTCACGGTTTTGGTAAGCATAAGAGAGGCAATGTGAGCTTTATTCTAGGAATTATAAAATTCAACTAAATAGCTAGACATTCAACTTATCTAGAGGATTCTTGAAGCTTGAAGATGAAGAGGATCTTGGACTTCCTTGGCTCAAGTTGGCTGTGTGAGAGGGGTGAAAGGGTTCTTGTTCCTTTTGCTCTTTGTGAATTCTTGAGGGGTTGAGTTAAGAGAGTTCTAGAATTCTTGGAGAGGATATTTCTTCAATAGGCTAAGAGTTTTTAGCCGTTGGGAGCTAAGGGAGAAGAAGGGAGTTCCCTTTGCATGGTTATGCTAATTAAAGTTAACTAACTTGTGTTACTTTAGCAAACTAGGGTTACTTTATTGCTAACTTGAGTTACTTTAGCAAACTAGGGTTACTTTTGGGTTGTAATAACATAAATTAACCATGGTAAAGTTTGAAATGTCTCTTGGTTGCACCATGGTTGAAGCCAGCGGTTAACGGTGCAATTAGTAGGCTTCATCATGCTTGAGTTACTTTTCAAGAGTGTTTAATGGAAAAGCTACTAGGTAGTTGCCCCTTTTTCCTTAATTAACCCAATTTTTCTTGATTTTCCTAATAAAATGTAATTAGGAAAAATCATGAGTCTTCTTGGACTCATGGGGCGGAATTTAGTGGGATTGGGAGGGAAGTTACCCCACTACCTGAAATACCTAATTGTTATTTGGGCTTGATTTTTAAGAAGGCCCTTTTTAGGATTAGTCTCTTCTAATTGGAAGGACATCCCCAAGCGCCTTTAAGGCCTTAGGGCCGAAACCTTCTATGGTATTGGGGTGGTTTGGCCACTTCACATAGTCCATAATTCATACTTGAATTATTATACCATATTTTCCTTAACAAAAATCTAATTAAGGAAGTAATCACAAATCTAAATAAAATGTACTTGAAGATGCAACTTTTCATTAATTCACTTATACAAGTCTCAAGTACAATGTGACTTTTCGTTGGGTACAACACGCACTATGTACACTAACACAAGGACATATCAAAAACGAACACCATATGATACGCATAGAGGAGTTCTCGGCCAAAGGCCTAAAGTCCACTCACCACACGTCTATTACATCGCTCCTTCATCTACATTCTTACCATTTGCTAGACCGAGAAGGATCACCCAAGTATGGGTACCAAAAGGTACTTTTACTAAGAGGTGAATAACTAACTCGTAAGGACCCAAAATTAAAAGGGTACCTAAATCATCTTTGTACATTGCAGGGAACCCACACATCAAAAGATACATCTATCAAATGGTTCCTTGACAGTGGTTGCTCAAGGCGCATGACGGGTGACCCGAACTTGTTCACAAAATTGAAAAAGGTCACAAAAGTCGGATCCATGACCTTTGGAGACAACAATGAAGGAAGAATCTTCGGAAAAGGCACAATCGGAAGTCCAAGCACCCTTCAAATCTTCAATGTCTTTTTGGTAAGCAACTTATCCTATAATCTTCTTAGCATCTCACAATTTATTGACAATGGCTTTGATGTGTGTTTTGCTCATCCTTATTGCAATATAATAAATAAAAATGGAGAAGTAGTGTTAAAAGGTAAAAGGGAAGGAAACATTTTTATGCTTTCTATGGATGACATGTTAGACGCTAAGGTTAAGTGTTTTATGTCGAATGAACCTAACGTTAACTTGTGGCATAGAAGTTTAGGACACATCGGCATTTCTACACTTGAAAAACTCCAACAAAGGAACCTAATACGAGGATTGCCTAAACTCGATTTAGACAACTTTCAGTTGTGTGAATCTTGCATTAAAGGCAAACAAACACGCGAGTCACTTAAACCTAAAAATGAAATAAGCACGTCTAGAGTGTTAGAATTATTACACATTGATTTGTTTGGTTCTAGTCACACTACAAGTCTCGGTGGACGTCATTATGCATGTGTGATTGTTAATGATTTTTCTTGTTATACTTGGATTTTATTTCTTGCACATAAAGATGATAGTACCATTGGGATTGCAAAACTAATAAAACAACTTGAAAATTAATATGGTTTCAATGTGAGAAGGATTAGAAACGATAGAGGCAGTGAATTTAAAAATAAGGACATGATTGCATTTTGCGAAGAAAAAAGAATCAAACACGAGTTTTCACCACCTAGAACTCCTCAACTAAATGGAGTAGTAGAAAGAAAGAATAGGACATTACAAGAAATTGCTAGAACCATGTTGTGTGAAAATAAATTGCCTAGATTTTTGTGGGCAGAAGCCGTAAATTGTGCTTGCTACATAATTAATCGTTTGTCTATTAGAAATAAAATAAATAAGATGCCTTATGAGATATTAAACAATCGCATGCCTAAAATTATTTACTTTAGAGTGTTTGGTTGCAAATGCTTTGTTTTAAATACGAAAGATAATTTAGATAAGTTTGAATCTAAATCAATTGAATGCATCTTTGTTGGATATTCATTGAATTCAAAAGCATATAGATGTTATGATCCCATCACTAGACAAATTCTAGAATCCATTCATGTGAAGTTTAATGAATTTGGTGAGATTGATAAAGATAAAAAATATGACGATGATTTCGAATTAAAACCCGTGTTGGATGATGATGATGGCACGCATGATACACTAGAAATGCATGATCACTTAGAAACGCATGAGAACGTAGAAAATAATCAACCAAGATGGCATAGAGATCAGCCACACGATCTCATTATAGGCGACATCACTCACGGTGTGCGACCACGTAGAAGAATAAATCCAGATGAAATAAACCAATTTCATGCCACGATATCCGAAATCGAACCTAAGAATGTGTTTGATGCTTTGAGTGATTCTTCTTGGATTGATGCTATGCATGACGAACTTAATCAATTTGTAAGAAATGATGTATGAGATTTAGTGCCATGACCCCAAGATAAGACTATAATAGGCACAAAGTGGGTGTTTAGAAATAAAATGAATGAAGAAGGAAAAGTTGTTAGAAACAAAGCTAAACTTGTAGCACAAGGATATAACCAAGAAGAAGGAATAGATTATGATGAAACAATTGCACCCGTAGCATGTTTAGTAGCCATACGACTTTTACTTGCTATTGCTTGCATGAAAGGTTTTAAACTTTATCAAATGGACGTGAAAAGTGCATTCTTAAATGGATTTATACAAGAAGTATACGTGAAACAACCACCCGGTTTTGAAGATTTGAAACATCCTGATCACATGTATAAACTAAAGAAGCCACTATATGGTTTAAAGCAAGCACCTAGAGCATGGTATGATCGTTTTGCTAATTTTCTCTTGGAAAACGATTTTAAAAGAGGCACTATAGATAGTACTCTGTTTTTGAAACAAGATAAATCGGTTTTACTAATCATTCAAATTTATGTTGATGACATCATTTTCGACTCTACCTCCATAAACTTGTTGAAGATTTTGAGACTTGCATGAAATTCGAATTTGAAATGTCTATGGTTGGTGAGTTGAATTACTTTCTTGGCTTGCAGATTAAAAAAACGACTAAAGGTATACACATAAGCCAAGTTAAATATATAAATGATATGATTAAAAAGATCAATTTTGAGAATTTAAAACTGTCCCCCACCCCTATGAGTGTCACCACTAAATTAGATAATGATGAACATGGTAAGGATTTTGATAATGCTTTATATAGATCTATGATTGGTTCTTTGCTCTATCTTACTGCTAGTAGACCTGATATCATGTTCACTGTATGTATGTGTGCACGTTTTCAAAGTCAACCAAAAGTGTCTCACTACAATGCCGTGAAAAGAATATTTTGATATATTAAGCACACACCCACCTTAGACATTTGGTATGATAAAGATTGTGAATTTGACTTGCATGCCTATACTGATGCAGATTATGGTGGATGTAAAATAGATAGGAAAAGCACGAGTGGCACTTGTCAATTTATAGGAAATTCACTTATTTCATGGTTTTCTAAAAAGCAAGCAAGCGTAGCTTTATCCACTATTGAAGCTGAATACATGGCACTTAGTCTTTGCTGCACACAATTATTATGGCTAAAACAACAACTTTCTGACTTTGGGATTACAGTAAATCGGATTCCTATATATTGTGATAGTATGAGCCATCAAATTATCTAAGAACCCCGTTCTATATTCTAAGGCAAAGCATTTAGAAGTACGCTATCATTTTCTTCGTGATCACGTAAATAATGGTGATATTGTCATAGATCATGTACGCATTGAGGCACAAGTAGCTGACATTTTCACTAAAGCATTAAATCAAGCTACTTATGAAAATCTTCGTTCTAAATTAGGCATGTTTTCTGCTGATTTGATTTGATATCTCTTTCCATATTTACATGCACTTTTGATTGTCTTTCCAAAATAAAGAGGAGAGAATGCATGATTTAAGAAGGAGAGAGAAATTGATTGCACAAATCAAGGGGGAGAAAATTTGAAATTTGAAATTTAAATTTGAATTTGTGCATGATTGGAGTGGGAGCGACAAAATTTAAATCATGAACTTAGGTTATTTTGTAAATCATCAAAAGGGGGAGATTGTAGATAAAAAGGGGTTTGAGTGTTTACAAAATGCATGATTTAGATAACGTGTACTAAAGAAAGGCATGACATGTTTTATGACATGACACGTTTTTGCATGAAACCTGCCTTAAATAGTGCATATATAATTTGTCGTACTAATGAGCCATGAAAATTTAAAGCTTACATCAAATGGCGAGCATTTGTTGTGTTTGAACTATTTTCAGGTGCCATCATTAATGAACTAAACTAGTTCATTAAGTAAAATACTTAGTTAAATGAGCTAAGTAGTTAGTTCATTAAAGGAAGCCATATTTGGAAAAGGCACAAAGGCAACAAATTGAAGAATGAAAATTCTTCTTCTCCCTCATATCGCACGCCTTTTAACATATATACATATATATATATTCATATTTTTTTAAAAGGCACTATACACATATATTCCAACGTACTACCGACACGTTATATATTTTACGAACGTACGTTAACGTCACACCACTATATTTACCTCAAATTTATGAGTATATTCAGGTCTTATATCATATGATATAAGTCATGGTGATGACAAAATGATTACGACACTTTACAAGGTTCTAAACCAAAAAATTATCGTATCGGGTGAATACTGAAACTTCGCCAACGTGTCACGTACTTTCCATATATAGATGGCCAGCCCCTACACTTCAAAAATGACCACAAATTTCGTGGCTTACATGGTATATACAGCCATAAAATCATTCGATGTTGGCACACACAAATCACCCCAAATTAAGGCCAAATTGTGGAGATTTCAAATTAAACATTTTTGTCACATGTAGGCGCCACTTTAATATTCCATGAGAGCTGAATATTAAAGTTTAATTTATGTATATTATGTATAACATAATATATATAACATGTGCAAAAAGTTGGAATTTAATCGAGGAAAAATCGGGTAATCGACAAACGTCGAAAATTTGGTTTTCTACGAACACGACACATGGAACATTTTTGGCATGACATATAACATGTATCTAGACACTTTTTACATATTCAATACATTCTAAAGTGTTCTAGAAAAATCAATTAAGGGCTGATTGGAAAAATTTAACACATGTACAAGCTACATCACACGCCTACTACAGCTTGTTGGAGCATATGTGGAGCATTTTTTGCAACTTGATTGGCCAAGAATGAAGCATACAATGTTGGTGACATAAAGAAAGGAGCTACACAAGGTAACATTTCAAACTATGTCACATTTGTAACACATGCTGAAAATTTCAGCATATGTGCATTAGGGTGGCCGAATTTTTGAGACAAATTGTGTCATATTTACTTCTTTGAATTAAATGGATTAAATGAAAGATAAAATTGCAATGTTCTAAAGATGTTATGGAAATAATGAAGTGATATTTTTAAATATCACACATGCTGAAAAGTTCAGCATGTGTGGAATGCATATGGCCGATTTTATGGCCTCTATGATGACAAATTTGATTCCCAAATTAGTAGAGATTTTTATGTACTAAATGATGATTGATTTCTTCTTTATTTTCAAGGAATTAATATAATACAAACATGTCAACAATTTGAATAAGTCTTGATAGAGCACATGTTGAAAATTTCAGCATGTGGAGAATCAAGGTGGCCAAATTCTTGGAAGGAAAATGGAGATAATTTGTCTTGCAAATTATGTGGAATTGATTGTGAGATAATTGGCAACATTTTTATGACTAATTGGAACATGTTTTAAAGGTTATTTTCAGATTTATCTAGTCATCAAATGATGACAACTTTCATCCAATCATTGAGTGCCAAGTAAGCAAGGGATTAATGATCATCCAATGAGGAGTTGCCATGTAAGCAAGTGAATGTCACAATGATGCAAGATACTCTTCCAAGGACTTAGAAGATAATTTTCAAGAGGAATATCAAGACATAGGGGGCGGCCATATTTGATTAAAAGGGAGACAAGAAGAGCAAACAAAAGACAATACAAGTCTTACAAATCAAGAAGCTAAAAACGTGTTCTTCATCATCTCCTTCTACACTTGTTTCTTTCTTCTCTCTTAAAGACTATTGTATTCATATTCATACATCTTGAATAGGATTCATCTATACCACCATATACTCTATATTGTTGTAAAAGATTGATCAAGGTGTGATCAATCTTGCATCCGCTAGGTGGTGGTGCTCGTGATCGTTGTAATCACTTACAAGGTTTGTAAAGGGTTGGAGTTGGTGTGTAAATCAATCAACCTTGTGTGGTAAGGTGTTGTTTATTGTGTTGTGATTAGTGATAACCGAGGAAGGTGTCCTCGAAGACTGGAATAGGTTGATTTAACCGAACCAGTATAAAATTTCTTGTGTTCTTTACTTTTCAGCACTTACTTTAAGCTTCCAGCACAGTGTATCATGTTTATCACGTTCTTAAAAATAGTAAACGAACTTCAAAAATCACAAAACTTTCAGGAAACATAGCCAAACGTCTTAAGGTTCATTTGGCGCAAGTCTCAACCCTTTTGGACAAGTATAAGTCATTCAAACGTCAAAAGTTCTGAGACTAATGCAGTCTGATTTTTAGGCTTGCAAAGGTTGAGACTTTGAATGTATTTGACTAACTTCTCAAAAGAAGTTTTCAAAACTGTTTCAACCCAATTAAATACATCTAATAAAGGGTTAGTTATTAAATTTTCAAAGCATTTGGAGTCATGGTTTGATAGGAATTAATTTTTCAAATCAGACTACCGTTTCTAGAAGATTTTCGCAATCTGATCACCAACAATTTTTAAAGGGGTTAAAAGTTGAATTTTAATCTGAAATTTTTTTAGGAGATACTCAGAACATCTGAGACTAAGATCTCTCCAAATTTCAGAATTTTTGAAGACCTGTAACCTAGTTTTCAAAACATTTCAAAACAGGTACTGAAAACAGAATCTGTTTTCAGAAGTTGTGTTTTTGGTCTAAAACAATTTTAAAACCCACATTTTTCGCACCCACTATTCAGCCCCCACCCCTTCTAGTGGTGCCTTGCAGATCCTACAGATTTAAGGGGGAGTGAGAGTGATTTGAGTGATTTAAGGAGGTAAGAGAGTATGATTGCACAAATCAAGGGAGAGACAATTCAAAATTCAAACTTCGAATTTGTGCATAATTAGAGGGGGAGCGGTTAAATTTAAATCATGAAATAATGTTATTTTGTAAATCATCAAAAGGGGGATATTGTTGAGAAAAAGAGTTTGAGTGATTTACGAAATAATGTTATTATGGAAAATACCATACATGTGTAATTATTGTGCATTATTTTACAAAGTTTACAAAAATGAAATTCAGCACATGTTCAAGACCTAGTGCACGCCTACCTCAGCCTTTGTGGAGCTTATATGGAGCTTAGTTGGCATCTCAATTGGTGGAGAATAAGCCACACAAGGTTAGTGATGTAATGGAGGGAGCTACACAAGGTAACAATTCAACCTTTGTAGCAAATGCAACACATGCTGAAAATTCAATATGTGAGACAATATGGTGGCCGAATTTCGGTCTTGAATGGTGATCAAATTTGCTTCCAAATTTGTAGGGATCAATTGTTGATTATTTGAAAATGTTTTAAACCTTATTTGTCACGTGTTTTAGATGTTAATCTTGTAGGATCTGCAAGACACCACTAGAAGGGGGGTTGAATAGTGGGTGCGGAAAATGTGGTTTTTAAAATTGTTTAAAACCAAAAACCCAACTTCTGAAAACAGTTTATGTTTTCAGGACCACTTTTAAAACGTTTTTAAAACTAAGTTGCAGGTCTTCAAAAATTCTGAAATTTTGAGAGAACTTAGCCTCAGATGTTATGAGTGTCTCCTAAAAATTTCAGATTTAAATTCAACCTCTAACCCCTTGAAAATTCGTTGGTGTTCAGATTGCGCAAATCTGCCAGAAACGGTAGACTGATTTGAAAAATTTATTCCTATTTGTGTGTAACTCCAAATGCTCTGAAATTTTAACCACTAACCCCTTATATGTTATATTTAAATGGGTTGAAACATTTTTGAAAAATGCTTTCGGAAAGTTAGTAAAATACACTCAAAGGCTCAACCTTTGCAAGCCTGAAAATCAGACTGCACTAGTCTCAGAACTTTGGACGTTTGATTGACTTATACTTATCCAAAAGGGTTGAAAATTTTGCCAAAAGAACCTTAGAACGTGTGGCTATGTTTCTTGACAGTTTTGTGATTTTTGATATCCGTTTACGATTTTTACAAACATGATTAAAAACAATAAACAGTGATGAAACGGAATATAAGTGCTGAAAGTAAATGACACCAAGAATTTTATACTGGTTCGGTTATCAACAACATACTCCAGTCTTCGAGGAACACCTTCCTCTGTTCACACTAATCACACAACTCAAAAACACCTTACCACAGGGTTGATGAAGTTACACACCAACTCCAACTCTTTACACACTTTGTCGTGGATACAATTGTCACGAACACCACCACCTTGTATGATTGAAGATTGATCACACCTTCGTCAATCTTTTACAAAGATAAAGAATATGTGGTGGTCTAAGAGAAGCCAAGAATATGAATGTAAGTACAATAGGCTTTTAGGAAAAAGAAAGAAAGAGAATGTAGAAGAAGAAGGCTAGAACACTTTTGATCTTTTAATTTGCAACTCTTGTTCTTGTTCTTGTTTTGCTCTTCTTCCTTCTTTTTAACATGTCTTGGCCGCCCCCTTTGGTGTCTTCCCCTCTTGAAAATTATGTTCTATGTCCTTGGGAGAATGTGTGGCATCATTGTGACATGATCTTGCTTACTTGGCACTTCCTCATCGGATGATCATTTAACTTTTGCTTACTTGGCACTCATTGATTGGTTGAATGTTGTCATCATTTGATGACTTGGAAAATATGAGAATTCCACTAAAAACATGTGCAAATATCAACATAGAATAGTTTCCATAACTCATTAGATTATCACTCAAATCAAGCAAGACAAATGACTCCAAAATGGCATGAAAAATTCGGCCATGATGACACTTTACATGCTGAAATTTCAGCATGTGAAACATTTGTATTCTATTCAAAATATTGCCAAGTTGCTTTGATTTAGTTTTTGAAATCAAAAGATAATTCAATCACCATTTAGTATACAATATTCTCATCATGTATGGAATAAAAACTAGACCCCAATGTGACCTAAAAATCGGCCACTATGCATTACACACATGCTGAAATTTTCAGCATGTGTGATATTAAAAATTTCACCATTTTAATTTCATAATTAATTCAGAACATTACCATAACATCCTCAATTAATCCTCATGATTCAAGATAGTAAAATATGGTTCATCAAGAGTTAAAATTCGGCCATTGTAAAGCACACATGCTGAAATTTTCGGCATGTGTTACAAATGTGACATTGTTTGAAATGTTACCTTTTGTAGCTCATTCCTTTATGTCACCAACTTTGTATGCTTCATTCTTGACCAATCAATATGCCAACAAGCCTCCACATATGCTCCAACTCAGCTGTATAGGCGTGTATGATATGTATATATACATGTGCTGAATTTTATTTTTGCAAACCTTGTAAAATAGTACACATTTAATAATACACATATGGTATATTCCAATCAGCCCTTAATTTAATTTTCTAGAGCACTTTAAGATGTATGACATATGTAAAAAGTGTCTAGATACATGTCGTATGATGTGCCAAAAACGTTCCATGTGTTGTGTACGTAGAAAACCGAATTTTCGATGTTTATCGATTACCCAATTTTTCTCTAATTAAATTCTAACTTTTTGCACATGTTATATATATTATGTTACACATAATATACATAATATAAACTTTAATATTCAGCTCATAAGGCTGATTAAAGTGGCCCCTAGACATGTGACAAAATTGAAATTGGAATCTCCACAATTTGGCCTTAATGTGGGGTGATTTGTGTGTGCCAACATGGAATGATTTTATGGCTGCATATAACATGTAGGCCACAAAAATTATTGATATTTTTTAGGTGTAGGGGCTGGCCATCTATTTATGGCAAGTACGTAACACGTTGGCGAAGTTTCGGTATTCGCCCAATACGATAATTTTCGGTTTAGAACCTTTTAACGTGTCGTATTTAATTTTTCATCACCATGACCTATATCATATGATATAAGACCTGAATATACTCATAAATATGAGTTAAGTATGGTGGTGTGACGTTAACGTTCATACGTAAAATATATAACGTGCCGGTAGTACGTTGAAATAAATGTGTACGTGCCTTTTTCAAAAAATTTGAAAATATATATTTATATATATATGGCCGTATATATGAGTGTGGTGAGAGGAGGAGGAGACTTTCTGTAGCGCCCCGACCCGGACAGCTGAATCTGAACCGGTGCACCCGTCGTAGCTTACTGAGAAGACTACAAGACGTCTCATCTTTCGAATACACCTCATCAATGACGTAAGAGAATAAGCACGGAGACACGTGCAAAATAAAATCTAAATCTTCAAACTCGTACATCCAAGTGTAATAATATAACGGAAGAGTATATATGTTCATAAACAACTAGATCCTCAAATGAATGAAAGAGGCTGAAATAACTAGCAACAGTCTCGACTATCTCCCAATAAGGCTCTAAGCATCCCATTCGGCCCACTCGCCATCGTCCTCTATGAAGATCATGTCAAATCTAGGCTCATCTGCAAAATAAAGGTAGTACCCTTAGCGAAAAATGCTAGCAAGTAACCCGCTTATAAGACATACGGGATCAACACATGGCAAGACATGAGTAATATATAATTCAATGGATTGGCAGCGCACATGTCTTGTATAACTTCAAAAAGATATAGACTAGTGTCATAACAGAACAAGAACAGTAATTCATACGTAAATAACAGTTCAATAACAATCAAGTTACAACACAATCATGTCACAATGTCCGGTCACATAAATTTATACCCTGTAATGCTTCATGGCTTATATTTCCATCCCGTGTCACATTACAGTCAACTTTATACCCTGTAACGCACCACGGCTTACATTTCCATCCCGTGTAACGTTACAGCCAACTTTATACCTTGTAATGCACCACGGCTTACATTTCCGTCCCGTGTAACATTACAGCCAACTTTATACCCTGCAATGCACCACGGCTTACATTTCCATCCCATGTAACATTACAACCAATTTCGCAAACTTTATGCCCTGTACCGAAGCACAGGACTTTTCAAAACATTATGCAGATGCAAGTGCCATGATGCAAGACTCCTCATTTCAATCATATTCTTCGTTCACATACTTCAAGTCACATTCAATATCAATCAATCACACGAGACTCGCCTCACCTACACACACTCGAGCTTATGCTTCACGACAGGTCATCATTACCCAAACATTGATCTTAGAACTCAGAGGCTAATGTAAGAACCCTCACATTCCTCTTTGAACTCTGTAAAGCCTCATACGTTCGTTCCTAACCCCTTAGGTCATTCACGTTGAAATCCGATTCGAATACCCTTCGAATTCTCCACATTTGATTCACCATCTTAAGTCATATTCCCAAGACTTAGACTAACCTCAATCATGTCCTAAGAAGTCCCTAAGGTCACCCAAAAGGTCCCCTAGCTTCCCTCTTTCTTCCCTTAGTTTTCCACAAAACAGGTGGACGTCATACCCTGACGTCGATCGATTGACGTACGTCATACCCTTACGTCGATCGATCGACGTCCATCTCAGGCACGTCGATCTCTCACTCATCCTACGTTGATCGATCTACGTCCTTCTGAGGCACGTCATCCCCTCACTTACTATACATCGATCGATCGACGTACGTCATACCCTGACGTTGATCCCCGTTCCAGAATTCCATTCTGCAGTTTTCTGCAGAAACTGCAGAAATAACCCCCAATTCGATCCCAACTTCCTTCAAAACCATTCCAAGCCTATTCCCCACTATCAATCCATCCTTAATTCACCCAAGACAACACCTTTAACATATGATTCACGGATTCAAGCCTAGCACTCAAGTAATCATCAAATCAAGCCCAAAAATCTAATCTTCTCACTCTCCATTCCCTTCAACCGCCATTATCAACAAAGTAGGGTTCAAAGGATTGGGATTTTACATGATCTCACCTAAACAACAACAACAACGAACGATTTTTCAACATATAAGGGCCAAATCTCAAAATCAAAACACGTAAGTCACATATAGATTCACGGAAAGAAACTACTGCATGGTGATCCATTTTAATATCAAAAGTAGGCCTTTTTTCTTTCGCAAAACGTAAGAACTTATAAGTAGATTACTTGCCTTTGATTACTCGAAGAACATCTGAAGAACGGAGGAAGAACGGATTGAAAATCTTGAAAATTCTTCACCTAGGGTTGCCAGGAGAGGAGATCGCTCAAGGGCTAGAGGGGGCGGCGGTTTTCTCTGCGTAAATGAGAAAACTGACGTTCTGTCAGTTTTTATATGGAAAGGGTGAAATTTGGAGTTTCTAAATTATATCCTATTATCTTATTTATTCTTAAAGGATAAATTCCTAATATTTAATTCCAAAATTAAATACTACTTAATTCCGTATTTAATCCTTTCAATAAACTCCATTTAATCCTAATACTTAATTCTTAATTCGTTATCATTTATTTTCCTTAACCTTTTTAATTTCCGTTTGTCCTTTATTTATTTTATGGAAGGTGCGGGGCATAACATTCCACCCCCTTACAAAGAGTTTCGTCCTCGAAACTGACGTACCTTTTTGGAAGAGGTGTGGGTATAGCTCCATCATTTGTTCTTCAAGCTCCCACGTGGCCTCACGCTCCGTATAGTTACTCCACTGAACCTGGACATACGGGATTACACGTCTGCGCAGGACTTGATCTTTCCTATCCTCGATCTTCATTGGATGTTCTTAATATGAGACATCTTCTTTAACATCCAACGATTGAGCTTCAAGGATATAGCTCGGGTCCGATACGTATTTCCTTAGTTGAGATACATGAAATACGTTATGGACTTGGGACAAGCTCGGAGGCAAAGCTAATCTGTATGCTCCTTCACTAACTTTACCAAGCACCTCGTATGGACCAATATATCGAGGGCTCAGCTTACCTTTCATCCCAAATCTCGCAACTCCCTTAGTAGGTGAGACTCGTAGATAGACCTTCTCGCCCTCCTCAAACTCCAAGGGTCATCTTTTAGCATCGGCCCAACTCTTACTGCGATCTTGAGCCACCCTTAGTCTCTCTCTTATCACTTTCACCTTCTCTATTGTTTATTCAACCAACTCTGGTGCAGTGATTGTCCTTTCCCCAACTTCGTACCAACAAACTGGGGACCTGCACTTGCGTCTGTATAATGCTTCAAACGGAGCCATACCAATTGCGTTGTGATAGCTATTATTATAGGAAAACTCCATCAACTTCAACATGATATCCCAGTTTCCTTTGAAATCCAAGGCACATGCTCTCAACATATCCTCTAAGGTTTGGATAGTTCTCTCGGATTGTCCATCCATTTGAGGGTGGTATGCGGTACTCATCCTCAGCTCGGTACCCATCGCCTTCTGAAATGCCCTCCAAAACTTAGAAGTGAACTTGGGATCACGATCCGACACAATGCTGACGGGGACTCCATGCAAGCTCACAATGTTATCCACATATATGTTGGATAATTTCTCATATAAGGTACCATGTGGCATGGGTATGAAATGGGTTGTCTTCGTCAAACGGTCTACAATCACCCAAATCATCTCATTCCCATTTCTGGTTTTGGGTAACCCCATTACGAAGTCCATAGTCACGTGCTCCCATTTCCATTCAGGAATCTCAAGTGGCATCATCAAACCACCAGGTCGTTGATGTTCAGCTTTGACTTGTTGGCATACCAAACATGTCTCAACATACTTTGCTGTGCTTCTCTTCATCCCTATCCACCAATAGTTTCGTTTGAGGTCCTTATACATCTTGGTGCTGCCGGGGTGGATAGATAACCTTGAATTATGAGCTTCGCGTAGCAACTCCTTTCGAAGCTCATCATTATTAGGTACGCACAACCAATTTTGAAACCATAGACTACTATCTCCTCGCAATTGGAAATCTTTAACTGATTCCGAAGATAACTTGTCGCGGATTTTCTTCAGTGCCGAGTCATCATACTGCGCTTCTTTAATTCTGTCTACCAAGTTTGGGCTGATAGACAAAGCTGTAAGAACATTCGCTACTAAATCCACCATTTCGAGGCCAAACTCCTCGATCTCTCTTTCCAACGGGGATTGTCTAGCGTGGCTAGACTTTCTGTTCAGCGCATCCGCCACTCTATTTGCTTTACCCGGATGGTAGTTGATGGTTAGGTCGTAATTCTTGAGTAACTCCAACCATCTTCTCTGTCTCATATTTAACTCCTTCTGCGAGAATAGGTACTTCAAGCTCTTATGATCAGTGAACACGGCACACTTTTCTCCATACAAATAGTGTCTCCAAATCTTAAGATCAAATACCACAGCTGCGAGTTCCAAGTCATGCGTCGGGTAGTTCTGTTCATATGGTTTCAACTGTCTTGACGCGTACGAGATGACTCGTTCATTTTGCATCAAGACACAACCTATAAACAGAAAGTTAGTTCAAGACTAGCATATGTATATACAATGCATTAATTGTAATGATGTACATACCTAGTCCTTTCTTGGACGCGTCGTTATAGATCACAAAACCGTCGGTGCCGGAGGGTTGTGCCAACACCGGGGCTATGGTCAATCTCTTCTTGAGCTCAGAAAAGCTCTGTTCACATTCAGCAGTCCATTCGAACTTAGTCTTCTTCTGTGTAAGTCGGCTCAATGGAACTGCTATTGTTGAGAATCCCTCAACAAACTTCCTGTAGTAGCCTGCCAAGCCTAGGAAGCTTCTTACTTCGGTCACGTTTGTTGGTCTTGGCCATTCCGTGATGGCTTCTATCTTCTTAGGATCCACAGAAGTCCCATCCTCCGAAATCACGTGACCGAGAAAGGCTACACTTCTTAGCCAAAATTCACACTTGCTGAATTTGGCATAAAACTTTTGTTGCCTCAAAATTTGCAACACCACTCTTAAGTGTTCAGCATGGGCTTGCTCGTCGGGGGAGTAGACCAAAATGTTATCGATGAACACCACTACGAATTGGTCCAACTGTTCTCAGAATACGGTGTTCATCAAATCCGTGAAGGCTGCTGGGGCATTAGTTAATCCAAAAGGCATCACCAGAAATTCGTAATGCCCGTATCGAGTCCGAAAAGCTGTTTTGGGTACGTCTCCTTCTTTCACAAGCATCTGATGATACCCCTGACAAAGGTCAATCTTTGAAAACCATCGGGCTCCCTTTAGTTGGTCAAATAAATCTTCGATCCTTGGCAGAGGATATTTGTTCTTAATGGTGATCTTATTCAACTCTCGGTAATCAATACACAACCTCATGCTGCCATCCTTCTTCTTCACAAACAATACTGGAGCTCCCCAAGGTGCAAATCAATTTCTTGTCTAATAGCTCTTGAAGTTGTCCTTTAAACTCCTTAAGTTCAGCTAGATCCATTCTGTAGGGTGCCTTAGATATAGACTCGGCTCTGGAAATCAAATTGATTTCGAACTCCACTTCTCTCGATGGCGGAACTCCCGGTAAATCATCCGGAAATACGTCCTTGAATTCATTGATCACCGGTATCTGATCTATGGAGGGAACTTCTTACTTAGCGTCTACAGCATACACCATAAATCCCTCTGCTCCTTTTTGTAAAGCCTTAAAAGCCTGAATCGTCGTCAAGTATATCTTCTTTGGGGCTTTTGTTAACTTGACGTTTCCTTGAACCGTTATTTCATTCATCTCAGGGTCCTTAATGGTTACTTGCTTAAGTTTACAATCGATATTGGCATGATTCTTGGTTAGCCAATCCATGCCCAATATTACATCAAAATCCTTCATCGGAATTGGAACTAAGGTCACCGAAAACACCTTTCCATCCAATTCCAACTCACAATCTTTGTACTGGTGGTGGGAAACCAGCACTTGTTCGCCTGCTGCCTGCACCCTGAAGGGGGTTTCAAGCCATTCGGGTAGACAGTCGAGTCCTTTGGCAAATCGCTTAGAAATGAAGGAGTGGCTTGCTCCGCTATCAAACAATACGTTCGCAGGTACTTTGTTAACTAGAATCACCCCTAAACACAGAGAGTGTAGCACATAAAGGTTTTCACATAAAACACAGTTAATCTCCAACTTAAACAACTAAAATTCAACTTAAGCAGCTAATATTTAACTTAGGTCGTACCTGTCACAACGTCGGTGTCCTCCTAGACTTCAGCGTCTGTCATCGCGTGGACTCTCGCATTGGGCCTGCCTCTCTGCTGCTGAGTCGACCCTGCTTCTACTTGAGGCTTTGGGTTCCACTCGGGGCAATCTTTTATCCTATGGCCCGTCTTCCCACACTTGAAGCATGCTTCTGATTTCTTCCAACATTCACCCATATGTCTCTTCTGGCAGTGTGGGCATACTGCTGGTGCTTGACAATCGGGCTGATTCTGTTGCGGTGCCCTCTGAGCTGGCCCCGCCTGCCCTTTCCTAGGGATCTTGACCCAACGTCCGGGTCTACCACCACTTCTATCTTCCCTGGGCCTCTTGCTAGACTCGTCACGAGCCTCTCTAGGCTGTGACCTGCGCATGTCACTCTCCACGCGGTAACATGCATCTAACATTTCCTCAAAAGTTTTCAAACTAGACCCTGCTATAACCGTCCGTATGCGGGGGTTCAGACCTTCCTCAAATTTCAGCATTTTCATTCTGATGTTTTCCAACACCATGGGCGTGAATTTGCCTAAGGCATGGAATCTATCGGCATAGTCAGAGATGGACATCCTCCCTTGTTCGAATTTGTCAAATTGCCTCATCTTCTCCAAAATGGCAGTCTCAGGCACATAATAGTCTTTGTAGGCCTGTACGAACTGCCTCCACGGTATAGGGGGAGTCATCTTTGGCAGAATACCATTCCACCATGCGTTTTCTCTGCCGATCAGTAAGGGCGTGGCCACATCAACCTTAAGTTCTTCAGGCACTTGCACCAGCCTGAAGCGCTTCTCCACCTCGTCTAACCAAAATCTGGCCACCTCTGGATCAGTGGTCCCTTCAAAGGTGGGGGCATGCATCTTCCGCATCTCCCTAATATAATACTTGATACCTTGCTGAGGAGGTGGTGGAGGAGGAGGTTGTTGTTGTTGCTGGGCAACTCCTTGTGCTATCACTGTGATAGCATCTATCAATGCCTGGGGTACTAACACTGGTGGTGGTGGAGGGTTCTCGTTCCCATTGCCACCGTTTCCTTGGTTATCTCTTCGGGGAGGCATTTTCTACAAAATCAACGTTTATTAGCATTCAGCAATTCCAAAAGCAAATACTGAAGGCCCATATGCGTCGTACAAGGCGGATTTCGTAAACCAAAGTAAAATAATATTTATTAATTACATTTTATCGCGCTCGCACTCACCCATCCCAATCAAACTTACATCTAAGATCATATACTTAGACTTAAAGATCAACTTAGGGTCAAAATCATAGCTTAAGACTCTAAATGACATAATCTAGGTCTCCGAGGTAGATCTGAAGCCTAGGCTCTGATACCACCTGTAGTGCCCTGACCCGGACAGCTGAATCCGAACCGGTGCACCTGCCGTAGCTTACTGAGAAGACTACAAGACGTCTCATCTTTCGAATACACCTCATCAATGACGTAAGAGAATAAGCGCGGAGACACGTGCAAAATAAAATCTAAATCTTCAAACTCGTACATCCAAGTGTAATAATATAACAGAAGAGTATATATGTTCATAACCAACTAGATCCTCAAATGAATGAAAGAGGCTGAAATAACTAGCAACAGTCTCGACTATCTCCCAATAAGGCTCTAGGCATCCCATTCGGCCCACTCGTCGTCATCCTCTATTAAGATCATGTCAAAGCTAGGCTCATCTGCAAAATAAAGGTAGTACCCTTAGCGAAAAACGCTAGCAAGTAACCCGCTTATAAGACATATGGGATCAACACATGGCAAGACATGAGTAATATATAATTCAAGGGATTGGCGGGGCACATGTCTTGTATAACTTCAAAAAGATATAGACTAGTGTCATAACAGAACAAGAACAGTAATTCATACGTAAATAACAGTTCAATAACAATCAAGTTACAACATAGTCATACCTTAACGACTCACGTGATGCATGAAAAAATATGCACTAAACTACACGGTCACAAATGCGTATGCAATTTCTTTTCAAACAATGCAATGCATGTCACAATGTCCGGTCACATAACTTTATACCCTGTAATGCTTCACGGCTTATATTTCCATCCCGTGTCACATTACAGTCAACTTTATACCCTGTAATGCACCACGGCTTACATTTTCATCCCGTGTAACGTTACAGCCAACTTTATACCCTGTAATGCACCACGACTTACATTTTCATCCCGTGTAACATTACAACCAACTTTATACCCTGCAATGCACCACGGCTTACATTTCCATCTCGTGTAACATTACAGCCAATTTCGCAAACTTTATGCCCTGTACCGAAGCAAAGGTCTTTCCAAAACATTATGCAGATGTAAGTGCCATGATGCAAGACTCCTCATATCAATCACATTCTTCGTTCACATACTTCAAGTCACATTCAATATCAATCAATCACACGAGACTCACCTCACCTACACACACTCGAGCTTATGCTTCACGGCAGGTCATCATTACCTAAACATTGATCTTAGAACTCAAAGGCTAATGTAAGAACCTTCACATTCCTCTTTTGAACTCTGTAAAGCCTCATATGTTCACTCCTAACCCCTTAGGTCATTCATGTTGAAATCCGATTTGAATACCCTTCAAATTCTCCACATTTGATTCACCATCTTAAGTCATGTTCTCAAGACTTAGACTAACCTCAATTATGTCCTAAGAAGTCCCTAAGGTCACCCAAAAGGTCCCCTAGCTTCCCTCTTTCTTCCCTTAGTTTTCCACAAAACAGGTGGACGTCATACCCTGACGTCGATCGATCGACGTACGTCATACCCTTACGTCGATCGATCGACGTCCATCTGAGGCACGTCGATCTCTCACTCATCCTATGTCGATCGATCTACGTCCTTCTGAGGCACGTCATCCCCTCACTTACTATACGTCGATCGATCGACGTACGTCATACCCTGACGTCGATCGATCGACGTCCCCGTTCCAGAATTCCATTCTGCAGTTTTCTGCAGGAACTGCAGAAATAACCCCCAATTCGATCCCAACTTCCTTCAAAACCATTCCAAGCCTATTCCCCACTATTAATCCATCCTTAATTCACCCAAGACAACACCTTTAACGTACGATTCACGGATTCAAGCCTAGCACTTAAGTAATCATCAAATCAAGCCCAAAAATCTAATCTTCTCACTCTCCATTCCCTTCAACCGCCATTATCAACAAAGTAGGGTTCAAGGGATTGGGATTTTACATGATCTCACCTAAACAACAACAACAACGAACGGGTTTTTAACATATAAGGGCCAAATCTCAAAATCAAAACACGTAAGTCACATATAGATTCACGGAAAGAAACTACTGCATGGTGATCCATTTTAATATCAAAAGTAGGCCTTTTTTCTTTCGTAAAACGTAAGAACTTACAAGTAGATTACTTGCCTTTGATTACTCGAAGAAGATCTGAAGAACGGAGGAAGAACGGATTGAAAATCTTGAAAATTCTTCACCTAGGGTTGCCAAGGAGAGGAGATCGCTCAAGGGCTAGAGGGGGCGGTGGTTTTCTCTGCGTAAATGAGAAAACTAACGTTCTGTCAGTTTTTATATGGAAAGGGTGAAATTTGGAGTTTCTAAATTATATCCTATTATCTTATTTATTCTTAAAGGATAAATTCCTAATATTTAATTCCAAAATTAAATACTACTTAATTCCGTATTTAATCCTTCCAATAAACTCCATTTAATCCTAATACTTAATTCTTAATTCGTTATCATTTATTTTCCTTAACCTTTTTAATTTCCGTTTGTCCTTTATTTATTTTACGGAGGGTGCGGGGCATAACACTTTCCTTTCTTAGTCTTGTTGCCTTTGTGCCTTGTTCTAATGTAGCTTCCTTTAATGAACTACTTAGTTTAATTAACTAAGTACTTCGCTTAATGAACTAGTTTAGTTCATTAATGATGGCCCCTGAAAATAGTATAAACACAAAAAATGTTTGCCATTTGATGTAAGCTTTAACGCTTCATGGCTCGTTAGTACGGCAACATTATATATGAACTATATAAGGCAAGTTATATGCAATATGTCATGTCATGCATGTTTTTAAGCATATTTAAATCATACATTTTGAAATCACTCAAACCCCTTTTTCTCTACAATCTCCCCCTTTTGATGATTTTCAAAATAACCTACTTTCATGATTTAAATCCTATCGCTCCCCCTTCAATCATGCATAAATTCAAAATTTGAATTTTAAATTTCAAATCCGCTCCCCTTTGATTTATGCAATTAGTATCTCTCTCCCCCTATCGCTCCCCCTTCAATCATGCATAAATTCAAAATTTGAATTTTAAATTTCAAATCCGCTCCCCTTTGATTTATGCAATCAGTATATCTCTCCCCCTTAAATCATGCTTTCTCTCCCCCTTTATTTTGGAAAGTCAATCAAAAGAGCATGTAAAGATGAAAAGAAAATCATGCATTTTGAATAATCTCAAAGGTGCGTTCTTAAGGGTTATTCATTCAACCCTTTGAAAATGTCCCTTTTGGTACCCAAATTTGGGTGACCTTTCTAGGTCTTCCAAAAGGTGAGAAAGGTAATGAAAGAACAACATAATATACTTTAGGTGCAACTGCATCTGGCCTTTGGCCAAGAACTCCTTTATACGCATTACATGTAGGACGTTTTTGATATGTCCTTGTGTTAGTGTGCGTAGTGTGTGATCTAGATGGATGAAATGCATGTCGTGTATGCATCACTTGTTTCTTCTCATATCTATATGGTACAAAATTGTATTTCTTATGAAATGAAGAAGAAGTATGACGAGATGTGGGGAAAGGGGGTCTTTGCGTCATCTTAGACCCCGTTTTTTGGTTTTGGAGTGTCTACTTTCTTAGACACTACAAACTTGGTTGGTTTGATGGATACTTCATTTGTTTCAATGTATCTTAAACCCGTTTTATCACTATCATGCTTTTGTGAAGAAATAATGTGATCTAGCATGTTTGTTCCCGTATCAAATTTCTTCACCATTTTCTCTAAATTCGCATTCCTTGATTTCAAGTTTGAAATCTCGGATTTCATTTCATTATTGTGTGTAGTCAAGGATAAGACCTCTGATTTTAATGCATTAATGATGCGTGACGACTCTTCTTTTGAATCGTTTAATTGAGAAACAAGGTTCGTGTTAGAAGATTCTAACAACTTCTTGTCTTCAATTAATCGTTTCTTTTCTTTTGCAAGATTCTTTGAAAACTTATGCAATTCTAAATATTGACTAAATAAATCATCATAAGAACATTCAGAATCGGAATCAGAGTCGGAAGATACCTCATTTGATGCTTTAGATGTAAAGCATACTTGTGCCTTGTGTTCTTCTGTATCATCAGTCTCAGAGTCGGATGTGTCACTCCAAGTGGAGGCTTTGAAAGCTCTTCTCCTTTGCTTAGGTTCTGAGACGAGTCTATTCTTGCTCCGATCCTTGTCAGGGTATTTGTTTGTTTGCTTTTCTTTACTAGGGCAGTCATATGATAGATGTCCAAGTTTGCCGCACTCATAGCACTTTATTTCCTTATTTTTATTTTTATGATCCTTAGATGAGGTAGACTTATGTTTAATCGATTTTTTCAATATTTTTCTTAATCTTTTAGCCATCGTGATTAAGTCCTCATCATCGGAATCTATGTCACTATCATCTACGACGTATTCATTTGATTTGAATGCTATAGCCCTATCATTATTAGAAATAGACTCAGAATGTCTTAAAGCGAGTTTGTTTTCATATACCTTAAGTGATCCAATTAGTTCTTCCATCTTAATCGATTTAGTCTCTTTGCTTTCTTCTATGGCAGTTACTTTAGAGTCCCACTCGGATGGAAGGCTTTGCAAGACCTTTTGTACCTTTTCCTGCATAGTAAAGGCTTTGCCAAGAGACTCAAGAGAATTGTAGATGTTAGTCATGCGAAGATCCATATCAACGATATATTCATTAGGCAATAATTTAAATGACTCGAGTGTGGACATAAGCATGTTGATCTTGGACTCTTTTACTTGACTAGTGCCTTTGTGTTTCATTTCAAGTATTCTCCAAATTTCTTGTGCACTAGAACAATTTGAAACATAGCTTGATTCACTTTTACTTAGTCCATTTAAAAGCAACTGCATAGCCCTAGCGTTCATGCTTAGTCTCTTTTTATCATCAATAGTGTACTCTTGCCTAGGCTTAACGACCTCTAATGTGACTCTATCTACAGTGGATAATTTTGATGGAACAAATGGACCATCTTCTATAATTGACCAGAGATCAATATCAATTGCCATAAAGAAAAGTTTCATTCTTACCTTCCATTGAACGAAAGACTCACCATCAAAGAGAGGAGTCCTTATTGTCGACATTCCTTCTTGCACGGTGTTATAGCTAGTGGATTCCATCTCACGTAGATCGTTGGATCCTTTTGTTGTGAGTGTTCCCATGCTCTGATACCAATTGTAGGATCTTTGAATTTGCAACTCTTGTTCTTGTCCTTGTTTTGCTATTCTTCCTTCTTTTTAACAAGTCTTGGCCGCCCCCTTTGGTGCCTTCCCCTCTTGAAAATTATCTTCTAAGTCCTTGGAGAGTATATGGCATCATTGTGACATGTCTTTGCTTACTTGGCATGTTCTCATTGGATGATCATTATGCTCTTGCTTACTTGGCACTCCTTGATTGGTTGGATGTTGTCATCATTTGATGACTTGGAAAATCTGAGAATTCCACTAAAAACATGTGACAAAATCAACATAAAATAGTTTCCACAACTCATAAGATTATCACCCAAATCAAGCAAGATAATTTCTCCACCAAATTAAGCAAAAAAATCGACCATAAAGAATACTTTTGACATGCTGAAATTTCAGCAAGTGATACATGGTGATATAATTCAAATTATTTCCAAATTTTCATTGATTTTTCTTTTAAAATAAATCACTAATTAGTAGACAATCTTCTTATCAATTTTGGAAATGAAATTGGATACTAATGTGGCCAACATTTCGGCCAAGATGCATACACACACATGCTGAAATTTTTCAGCATGTGTGATATTCAAGATATCACACTTTATGAATTCATATCTTATTCAAATTAATTCCAATTCTTCTTCCAATTGATCACATGTTTCAAGACACAAAATATCCCCTCATGAATGATAAAAATCGGCCAGCTCTTACTACACATGCTGAAATTTTCAGCATGTGTTTCAAATGAGATAAAATTTGAAACATTACCTTTTGTAGCTTCTTTCTTTAAATCACCAACATTGTACGATTGATTCTTGACCAATCAATATGCCAACAAGGCTCCACATAGGCTCCAACTCAGCTGTTTTAGGCGTGTAACATATATTGTGCATGTGCTGAATTTTATTTTTGCAAACTTTGTAAAATAGTGCACATTTAATAATACACATATGGTATATTCCAATCAGCCCTTAATTTAATTTTCTAGAACACTTTAAGATGTATGACATATGTAAAAAGTGTCTAGATACATGTCGTATGATGTGCCAAAAAAGTTCCATGTGTTGTGTACGTAGAAAACCGAATTTTCGATGTTTATCGATTACCTGATTTTTCTCTAATTAAATTCTAACTTTTTGCACAAGTTATGTATATTATGTTACACATAATATACATAATATAAACTTTAATATTCATCTCATAAGGCTGATTAAAGTGGCGCCTAGACATGTGACAAAATTGAATTCGGAATCTCCACAATTTGGCCTTAATGTGGGGTGATTTTTGTGTGCCAACATGGAATGATTTTATGGCTGCATATAACATGTAGGCCACGAAAATTATTGATATTTTTGAGGTGTAGGGGCTGGCCATCTATTTATGGCAAGTACGTGACACGTTGGCTAAGTTTCGGTATTCGCCCGATACGACAATTTTCGGTTTAGAACCTTTTAACGTGTCGTATTTAATTTTTCATCACCATGACTTATATCATATGATATAAGACCTGAATATACTCATAAATATGAGTTAATTATGGTGGTGTGACGTTAACGTTCATACGTAAAATATATAACGTGCCGGTAGTACGTTGGAATAAATGTGTACGTGCCTTTTTCAAAAAATTTGAAAATATATATATATATTTATATTTATATATATATATATGGCCGTGTATATGAGTGTGGTGAGAGGAGGAGGAGACTTTCCTTTCTTAGTCTTGTTGCCTTTGTGCCTTGTTCAAATGTAGCTTCCTTTAATGAACTACTTAGTTTAATTAACTAAGTACTTCACTTAATGAACTAGTTTAGTTCATTAATGGTGGTACCTGAAAATAGTATAAACACAACAAATGTTTGCCGTTTGATGTAAGCTTTAACGCTTCATGGCTCGTTAGTACGGCAACATTATATATGAACTATATATGGCAAGTTATAAACAATATGTCATGTCATGTACGTTTTTATGCATATTTAAATCATACATTTTGAAATCACTCAAATCCCTTTTTCTCTACAAATCTTAGATTTTTCAAGCTACTAAATAGTTACAAGGTTGGACCAATCATGAAGTGCCAAGTAAGCAAAGCCAAGACATTCATCCAATCAAGTTGTGCCAAGTAAGCAAGATGGTGTCACATATACACAAGGCAATATTCTAAGGACATAAAAGAGAATTCTCAAGATGGAAAAAAGCCCTAGGGGGCATCCAAGACTAAATAAAAAGAAGAGAAGAGAGCCACACAAATGCAAGACAATTCTCATAATCTCACAAGTGCAAAAAGACTCTCTACTCTCTTCAGCTACATTTCTTTCTTCTTCTTCTTCTTCTCTGAAGCCTATTGTTCTTATATTCATTATATTGAATAGGCTTTGACTAGACCACTATACACGTTTAAATTGTAAAAGGTTGATCAAGGTGTGATCAAACCTTCATCTGTTCGGTGGTGGTGTTTGTGATCGTGTGATTGCTTGTAACGTTTGTTTAAGGGTGGAGTTGGTGTGTAACTCCAGCAACCCTTGTGGTAAGGTATTAATTTTTTTTAGTGACAGCCAAGGAAGGTGTCCTCGAAGACTGCAGTAGGTTGATTTAACCGAACCAGTATAAAATCCTTTGTGTTCTTTACTTTACTACACGGTAATTTCAGTTTCCAGCATTCTGTATCCATTTTGTCGCAATCTTAAAAATAGCAAACAAATTTTAAAAATTCTAAAATTTTGCAAAACATAGCCACACTTCATAGGTTTCATTTGGCGCAAGTTTCAACCCATTTGAACAAGTATAAGTCAATCAAACGTTAAGAGATTTGAAACTAGTGCAATCTGATTTTCAGACTTGCAAAGGTTGAGAACATCAACGTATTTGACATACTTCCCAAAGGAATTTTTCAAAACTGTTTCAACCCATTAAAATAAATATCTTAAGGGGTTTTTCATTAAATTTTAAGACCATTTGGAGTTACAAATTAATCAGAATAAATTTTTCAAGTCGGAGTACTGTTTCTGGAAAATTCATGCAATCTGACCACGCACGTGTTTTCAAAGGGTTAGAGGTTGAATTTTAATCTGAAATTTTTATGAGATGCTCAAAACATCTGATATTAGAATCTATCCAAATTTCAGAATTTTTGAAGTTCTGTAACCAGGTCTTTCAAACGTTGCAAATCAGAATCTGAAAACAGAAACTCTTTTTAGAAGTTAGGTTTTTGGGTCACAACCTTTTAAAAACCAAAATTTTCCGCTCCTACTATTCAACCCCTCCCCCTTTTAGTGGTGCCTTAAAGGTCCTACATATATCTCTAAGGTGCTAAAGAGATTCAACAATTCAAGAATTTCTCAAGGAAGCAATGTCCTATGACGAAGGATGAGCTTGAACGGATGAAGAAGGTACCCTACGCCTCAACTGTGGGTAGCTTGATGTATGTCAAGGTGTGCACCAGGCTAGAGATCTTCCATGAAGTGGGAGCTGTGAGTAGATTCATGTCTAATCCAGGTCCTAAGCATTGGGCTGAAGTGAAGTGGATACTAAGGTACATTGATGAACGCAAGAGTACTACTGGAAATATTTTTAAGCTAGGTAGCTCTGCAATCACTTGGGTATCGAGGTTGCAGAAAATTATAACACTGTCAAAAACTGAATCCGAGTACGTCGCAATAGTTGAAGCTACCAAGGAACTAGTTGGTTGAAGAGTTCACTAAATGAGTTTAGACACTCACAGATCAGTAGCAAGCTATTCAGTGATAGTCAGAGCGCAATACACTTGGCCAGAAACTTTGCATATCACGCAAGAACGAAAAATATTGACATCAGATATCATTACATAAGGGATATGCTTGAAGGAAGACAGTTTGACTTGGAGAAGATTCATAACAGCCAGAATCTGGCAGACATGATGACGAAGATTGTTCCAAAAGAAAAGCTTGAGCTCTGCAAAGCTTCTCTGGGTCTCTTTACTTGATAAAAGTGCCAATGGGTGGTAGTCAGCGAAGAGGAAATTTCATGATGCGTCGAAGTTAAGGTCAATTTAAAGTGGGAAATTCTGTTAAGTTTGGTGGAACTAAAGTCAGTCGAGCTGAAATGTGGTGCCGAGCTGAAGTGAGGAGCCGAGCTAAACTTAAGTTAACCTAGATAGAATTTGGAGAAGTGAACAGTGGCACCATGCCAAGCTGAGCTGTACAACAAAGGTTCTCCTAGATAGCAGCATTGCCATGCTGAGCTAGATATCAACGATGCTGAGCTGAGCTGAACATTGGACTCAACTCGGCAGTGTAGGACCTATATAGCACCACTAGAAGGGCGGGGGTTGAATAGCAAGTGCGGACAATTCATTTTTGAAAATTTTTTAGACCAAATAACTCACTTCTGAAAACAGTTTCTGTTTTAAGATCTTGAATTGAATTAACTAGTTGACCACATTTTAGACCTTCAAAATTTGTGACATTTGGTGACAATGTGCTCTCAGATGTTTTTAGTGTGTCACAAAAATTTCAAATTAAAATTCTAAGTATAACCCCTTGAAAAACCATTTTCGCACAGATTGTGTCAATCTGCCAAAAACTATGCTCCGAAATGAAAAATGTATTCCTTTTAATTGACAACTCTAAATGACCTAAAAAGCTTATGGTACAATCCTCAAAATGTGTACTTTAATGCTTTAAAACATTTTTCAGAATTCTCTTGGTAAGTATGTCAACCACGTTGATGTTCACAACCTTTGCATATCTGAGAATCAGATTGCACTAGTCTCAGAACTATGAATGTTTAACTAACTTATATTTATCCAAATGTGATGAAACTTGTCCCAAATGAAAGCTAAGTCGTGTGGCTATGTTTCTACAAAATTTTGTGATATTTGGAAAATGTTTGCTATTTTTCCCGCGAGTATGAAAACAATACAGAAAACTAAAAACTGAAAGCAAAAGTGCTGAAAGTAAATAACACCGAGATTTTTATACTGGTTCGGTTATATCAACCTACTCCAGTCTTCGCGGACACCTTCCTCGGTATTCACTAATCACAAATAGCACCTTCACACAAGGGTGACTGGATTTAAACACTAGTTCCACCATTTTACAATCAAACAAACAAACACAACAACACGAACACCACCACCAAACAAATGAAGGTATGATGACACCTTGATCAACCTTGTACAAGAGATGAATATATGTGGGTGTTATGAACAAAGCCTATATATTATATGGAATATAATAATGATAGGCATGAGGCTAAGAGCAAGTGAAAAAAATAAGAGAAGAAAAGAATAGTTTTGCTTAAACTTGTACGAATATGAACTTTTGTTTAGCCTTGCTTGAATCATCTTCCTCCCTTTTATAGTTAAATGGCCGTCCCCCTAGGGTTATGTTCTTCCTAGAAAATTGTCTTGAATATCCTTCGAAGATTTCTTTGTATAAACAATGACTCACCCTTGCTTATTTGACGAAATATAATTGGACAAATGACTTGTCTTCGCCTAGTTGTCTCTTCATGATTGGCCATCTTTAATCTACTTTGGCACTCCATAAATGAGCTGGAAATTCAACTTAAAAATATGAAACACTGGCTCTAAATCAAGGCTGATTATTACCAATTAATCATGATATGATTCTCCCACAATTTTGGAAAAAAATTGAAGACAATAAGAGTGAAAAAATCGGCCATGATAGTCTATGTGCTGAAATTTCAGCACTTGTCTGATTCTGAAATGTTTCCTTGTGTGTATTGCTCTCTTCAGTATCGTCAATCATGTGTGCCTTATCCTCTACCAATCAAAGTATCAAACAAGCTCCACTTAGTATCCAAGAAGTTGAAATAGGCATGTCACACCTCAGCTGCATGTGCTAAAATTGTCTTTTGAAAATTTGTCACATAATGATGCACAATCTTGACACTCATGGTAAATTGCAATCAACCCTAAATTTATTTGTCTAGAACACTCTAATATGTCTAGAATGTGTAAAAAGTGTCTAGATACATGTTACATACACACCAAAACGTCCCATGTATGTATAAATGTAGAAAACCGAGTTTTTGACTTTCGTCGATTACGCGATTTTTCTTTGATTAATCTCAAAATTCTTAGAAATTTAATATATATTGTTTCACACAGCATTGATATAAAATAAAGTTTATTTTCAGCTTCTATGTCCGAAGAAAGAAACGACATGTGCAAAAAAGAATTTGAGTTTGAATTCTCTACCATTCAAGCCAAAATGTGGGTGATTAATGTGTGTAAATATGGTATGACTTTGGGTCTGATTTTGACTTGTGGAGCACAAATTGTCTGAGTATTTTAAGTTTATATAGGCTGGCCATCTTTATATGGTAATTACGTGACATGTCGGTGATGGTTCGGTAGTCACCTGATACGACAATTTTCGGTTTATGACTTTGTGACATATCGTTACAATTTTGATAGCAATATGACTTGTCATATATGATATGAGACCTGTATATACTCATAAATATGACATGTACATGGTGGTGTGATATCGACGTACACTTATGATATGTATGACGTGTCGGTGGAACGTCGGAATAGAAACGTATAATTCATCGTTAAAAATATGTATAATATATATATATACCGTGTGTATATGTGTGGAAAGAAAACTTTCCATTCAAATTTTTTGTGCCAAATAGCTCTCTCCAAATATGTCTTCATTTAATGAACTAGTTTAGTTCATTAATCATGGCACCTGAAAATAGTATAAAGACAACAAATGTTTTCCATATGACGTAAGCTTTAACGCTTCATGACATGTTAGTACGACAACGTTATATATAAACATGTAAAGCATTTTTATCACATAAGCATGTCATGTAACAGTTTATTCATGCATTTTGTAAACACGTAACATTTAAATCATGCATTTTTAAATCATTCAAACCTCAATTTCTTAACAATCTCCCCTTTTCGATGATTTGCAAAATAACCTCTATCCATTATTTAAATGTGTTATAATCGCTCCCCCTATAATCATGCATAAATTGTTAAATTCAAAATTACATCATGCTCCCCCTTAAATTGATCTCCCCCCCCCCCCCTTAAATCATGCTTTTTTTTGTAAATCACATTAAAAGAGTTAGTAGCAATGAAAAGAAAGAGCAATTTATATCAACAGAAAATCATGCATTTCTGGTGCGTTTTTAAGAGTTATTAACCCTTCGCAAGAGTACCTTTTGGTACTCAAACTTGGGTGACCTTTCTTGGTATTACAAAAGGTGAAAAGAAAGATGAACTAGCAATATAATATATGTTAGGAGCATTCCTATTTGGCCTATGGCCGAAATCATTAATGTGAGCATAATGTGATTTTCGCTTTTGATATGCATTTTGGTTTGTATGAATAGTTCGTGATCTAGATGCATTAGTGTGATCTGAGTGTTGTATATGCATCAATGGCTTTCTTCTATATCTATATGATGCATGATTATACTTTGCACGTGATGAAAAAGGAAGAGTGTGATGAGATATAACCGGTGGCATGCTAGTTGTCTTCTTAGACTGTACAACCGTCTTAAATGCATGTGGTTGTTTAGATGAAGATAGAACACAACTTGTGGACTTGTTTTGTATACCTTATTATCTTCAACATGCCCTAATCCGGTTTTATGATTTTCATGCTTTTGAGACGGGATAAGACGATCTAGCATGCAAGTACCCGTATCGAACTGTTTTACTGTCTTTCTAAATCTGCAGTACTTGATTTCAAAATTGAAATATCGGATTTCATCTCATTATTTTCGGATGTTAATGATGAAATCTTAGATTTTAATGCATTAATCGTGCAAGACGACTCTTCTTTTGAATCGTTTAATTGAGATACAATATTTGTGTTAGAAGATTCTAACAATTTCTTGTCTTCAATTGAGCATCTTTTTTCTTTTGCAAGAGCCTCAGAAAACTTATGCAACTCAACATATTGACAAAATAAATCATCATAAGAAGGCTCAGAATAAGAATCAGAATCAGAATTTACCTCACTGGATGCATTGGATGTAAAGCATACTTGAGCGATTTCCTCTTCGGCTTCTTCACTTTCGGAATCGAATGAATCACTCCAGTGGATGCTTTAAGGGCTCTTCTTGTTCTCCTTTGTTTAGGTTCTGAGACGGGTCTAGTTTTTGTCCCATCCTTGTCACGGTTTTTGTTCATTGTTTTGTCCTTGTTCGGGCAATCATATGATATTTGTTCAACTCTTCCACAAGTATAACACTTAACATCTTTATCATTATTCTTTCTATGATTCTTAGATGATGTAGGCTTAGGTTTGTTTTTGTACCACTTTCTCATGATCTTTCTTAATCCTTTAGCCAACGTGATTAGATCCTCATCATCGAAATCCGTGTCTATAGCGCCCCGGCCCGGCCAGCGGACCCGAACCGGTGCACCCGTCATAGCCTACTAAAAGGACTACCAGACGTCACTACTCTCACATACACATCATCACTGACGTAAGAGAAATAAGCGCAGAGACCCATATAAATTTAAAATCTGAATCAATTTAATCTATACTCCCAAAAGCGTAAGAAAATAAAACTGTTGGTGGACACAGCCATCTAATCCTCAACCGAATGAAAGAAAGTTAAATTAATAATAAGCAGTCTATAACAATCCCCAAGATAGACTCTAAGCACCCTATTCAGCACATTCGCCATCGTCCTCAATGAAAATCATGTCATACTCGGGCTCGTCTGCAAAACAACGGGGTATAACCCTTAGCAAAAAATGCTAGCAAGTAACCCGCTTATAAGACATACGGGATCATCACATGGCAAAACATGAGTGAATATCAATATCAAGGGGAATATGGCACATGTCCTGAGTTGTTCAAAAGTTCTGATTTATTTGCATCATAACAGGAAAGAAACAAGTAATGCACAAGTAAACACCAAATCGCTTACATAGCAATCATTCCGGAACGAAACATATGATGCATTTCAAATCATACTCTACATTACACGGTCACAAATGCTTGTGCAATACCTTTTCAAAATAGTGCAATGTATGTCACAATATCTAGTCGTACAACTTTATACCCTATGATGGGCCACAACTTGTCTTTATGCCCTGTGGCACATTACAGCTCAACTTTATACCCTGTAATAGCTTGCCTTTATACCCTGTGTCACATTACAGCTTACTTTATACCTTGTGATGGTTACAGCTTGTCTTTATACCCTGTAACACATCACAGCTCATTTCGTAAAACTTTATACCCTATGCCACAGCACAGCTCTTAACAAACATGATGCGAATGCAGATGCCATGATGCAAAGTCACACACTCAAACATGTCATTTAATCACTCGAACCTCGTCTCATTCTCATGTTCAAACATGCTCCTACATGCTCATACCTACCTCATCATTAACACTCATCCTAGGAACACAAGAAAGCGGGTTAAACAACTTTGCACACTCACTTTGAACCTTAACGAAACCTCAAGCATTCATCCTTAGCCCCTTAGACCATCCACACTGAAGTCCAGTTCAAATACCTCTCGAAATCTTCACCGTTGATTCACCATCCTAAGACACGTTCCCAAGACTTACCCTGACCTCAATCAAGTCCTAAGAAGCCTCTAACGTCACCCACTTGGTCCTCTAACTTCCCTTTTCTTCTTCTAGTTTCCCAAGAAAATTGTTGACATCATACCCTGACATCGATCAAGTCCTAAGAAAGTTTCTGTCTTACATCAGTCGATCCCTCAGCCTACATCGATCGATCGAAGTGACTTCATACCCTAACATCGATCGATCAAAGTTTGTCAGAAACTTTCTGCCTCACATCAGTCGCTCATTCTACCTATATTGATCAATCAATGTACATCATTCGATGACATCGATCGAATGATGTCTGCGATCTCCAGAAAAGAACTTCACGATTTCTGCAGAAAACTGCAGAACCAACCCTTCAACCATTCCCAGACTTTTCCCCAATCATTCCAAGCCTAATCCCAGCTATCATCTCGTACTTAGACTACCAATTGAACACTACACACATATATACCAAAGGTTCAAGCCTAAAACGCTAGAATTTCAACCCTACGAACACAAAGATCCTACCTTTCATCCTCAAACCCTATCACATCAGTAAAATACAGCAAGGGGATCCAAGGGATAGGGTTTTGCAGAAATTCACATATTCACCAACATCAAACTAGATTTTTTTTAACATCGATTGCCAAAACATCAAATCCAAACATAGAGATTGCACAGAATTCACATATAGATAAGCAACGGTTTAATACTGCATGGTGATCCAATTTTGATACAAAAGTAGGGCTTTTTCTTCACAAATCGTAAGAACTTATAAGAAAGTTACTTGCCTTTGATTACGGATAATCGAATGGATAAACGAATGGGGGTTGGATCGGTTCCTGGAGGCTGTCTTCCTCTCCTATACTGTTGAAGAAAAATTGGCTAGGGCTTGGGGAGAAAGAAAGTCGATGGTTTCTGAGAGGAATGGGGGAGGAATGATGCTCTGTCAGTTTTTTGTTATGTGAAAGGGCAAAACTGGAATTTCTAAATTGTATTTTACTTAAATCCTTTTTCTGTAATTATCAAATTCTAATATTTAATCCAAAATTAATTGATTATTAATTTCTTAAAATTTCTTCCCTCATTTAATTAAGTTCTGGATGGTGCGGTGCATAACATTTCACCCCCCTTACAAAAAGTTTCATCCTCGAAACTGACGTACCTTATTGGAAGAGGTACGGATGCAACTCCTTCATCTGCTCCTCAAGTTCCCATGTGGCTTCACGCTCTGTATGGTTACTCCACTGAATCTTGGCCTACGGAATCACACGTTTGCGCAGAACTTGATCCTTCCTGTCTACAATCTTCACAGGGTGCTCTTCATACGTGACATCATCCTTAATCTCCAGCGGTTGAGCCTTAAGAACATGACTCGAATCCGGCACGTATTTGCTCAGTTGATAAACACAAAACACATTGTGGACTTGTGATAGAACCGGAGGTAATGCTAATCGGTATGCTCTTTCACCAACTCGACCAAGCACCTCATATGGGCCAATATATCGAGGGCTTAACTTGCCTTTCATCCCGAATCTTGCAACTCCTTTAGTGGGTGAAACTCGCAGATAAACCTTTTCGCCTTCCTCGAACTCCAAGTGCCGTCTTTTAGAATCTGCCCAACTCTTATTGCCATCTTGTGCCACCTTTAGTCTCTCTCTTATAATCTTCACTTTTCCAATAGTCTGCTCAATCAACTTTGGTGCAAGGATAACTTCGTCCCAACAAATCGGGGATCTGCACTTTTGTCCGTACAAAGCCTCAAATGGTGCCATACCAATCACACTGTGATGACCATTATTGTATGAGAATTTCATCAGCTTCAGCATGTTATCCCAATTATCTTTAAAGTCCAATACGCATGCTCTCAGTATATCCTCCAAAGTTTGAATGGTCCTCTCAGACTGTCCATCCGTCTGAGGGTGATAAGCGGTGTTCATCCATAGATCAATGCCCATAGCTTTCTGAAAAGCCGTCCAAAACTTAGAAGTGAACCTGGGATCACGGTCCGACACAATAATGACGGAAACTCCATGCCAACTCACAATGTTATCCACATATATGTTTGCCAATTTCTCATAAGAGGCTCCATTTGGCATAGCCAGGAAATTTGCTGTTTTCGTCAGACGATCCACAATCACCCAAATCATCTCATTCCCAATTTGGGTTCTAGGCAACCCCATCACAAAGTCCATAGTCACATGTTCCCACTTCCATTATGGAATCTCCAGTGGCATCACCAAACCGCCAGGTCGATGATACTCCGCTTTGACCTACTGACACACCAGACATCTCTCAACATATTCCGCAATACTTCTCTTCATCCCTATCCACCAATAATTCTTTTTGAGGTCTTTATACATTTTAGTGCTTCTGGGGTGGATAGACAACCTTGAGTTATGAGCTTCAGTCAACAATCCCCTTCGAAGCTCTTCATCGTCTGGTACACATAGTCGGTTCTGAAACCATAAACTTCCATCTTCTCTCAACTGAAAATCTCTTACTGGTCCCATGTTCAATTTGTCACGGGTTTCCTTCAGTGACACATCATCATACTGAGCTTCTTTAATTCTGTCTACCAAACCTGGCTTTATACACAGGGCTGTAAGGACATTCGCCATTGAGTCCACAACATCCAGACCAAACTCTTCAATCTCTCACTCCAAATGAGACTGTCTTGCATGGCTAGCCTTTCTGCTCAACGCATCTGCCACTCTATTGGCTTTACCAGGGTGATAGTTTATGGTTAAGTCATAATCCTTAAGTAACTCCAACCTTCTTCTCTGCCTCATATTCAGCTCTTTCTGCAAAAATAAGTATTTCAGGCTCTTATGATCAGTGAACACGGTACACTTTTCTCCATATAAGTAGTATCTCCAAATCTTAAGGGCAAACACTACTGCTGCGAGCTCCAAGTCATGTGTCGGGTAGTTCTGCTCATACGGTTTCAGCTGTCTTGAAGCATAAGTAATAACTCATTCATCTTGCATCAAGACACATCCTAGTCCCTTCTTGAACGCATCACTATAGATCATGAAGCCATCGGTGCTACAGGGCTGTGCCAACACTGGGGACGTGGTCAATCTCTTTTTGAGTTCCGAAAAGCTCTGCTTGCATTCTGCAGTCCACTCAAACTTAGTCTTCTTCTGGGTAAGTCGGCTCAATGGAACTGCAATTGTTGAGAATCCCTCAACAAACTTCCTATAGTAGCCTGCTAGGCCTAGGAAACTTCTAACTTCTATCACGTTCGTAGGTCTAGGACATTCAGTGACGGCTTCCACCTTCTTAGGGTCCATTGAAATTCCATCTTCAGAAATCACGTGACCCAGAAAGGTCATACTCCTTAGCCAAAATTCACATTTGCTAAATTTGGCGTACAGCTTCTGCTGTCTCAAAATCTCCAACACCACTCTCAAATGCTCTGCATGGGACTGCTCATCAGGGAAGTATACCAGAATGTCATCAATGAACACTGCCACAAACCGATCTAGTTGCTCTCGGAACACGGTGTTCATTAAATCCATAAATGCTGCTGGGGCATTGGTCAGTCCAAAAGGCATTACCAAAAACTCATAATGTCCATATCAAGTACGAAAAGTTGTTTTAGGGACATCACCTGCTTTCACAAGCAACTGATGGTATCCCTGACAAAGATCAATTTTTTTGAAAACCATCTGGCACTCTTCAGCTGATCAAATAGATCCTCAATCCTTGGCAATGGATAATTATTCTTGATGGTTATTTTGTTCAGCTCTCTATAGTCGATACATAATCTCAAACTGCCATACTTTTCTTGACAAATAAGACAGAGGCTCCCCAGGTTGATACGCTGGGACAAATTAGTTTCTTGTCCAACAAATCCTGCAGTTGTCCCTTTAACTCCTTAAGTTCGGCTAGGGCCATCCTGTAAGGTGCCTTAGATATAGGCTCGGCTCCTGGAATCAAGTTAATTTCGAACTCCACTTCTCTTGATGGCGGTACTCAGGGCAAATCATCTGGAAATATGTCCTTAAATTCAATTATCACCGGAATCTGATCAATAGAGGGAATCTCTGGCTTAGACTCCATAGCATAAACCATAAATCCCTCTGCTCCCTTCTACAAAGCGTTGGAAGCTTGAACTGCAGTCAGATAGATTTTCTTGGGGGTCTTTGTCAGCTTAACATTTCCTTGAACCGTCACTTCATTCATCTCAGGATCCTTAACAGTTACTTGTTTAAGTTTGCAATCAATGTTGGCATGATACTTGGTCAACCAATCCATGCCAAAAATCACATCGAAATCCTGCATCACAATCGGAACCAATGTGGCGAAAAACACCTTCTCGTCCAACACCAACTCACGGTCCTTGTACTGATGATGTGAGACCAGTACTTGATCACAAGCTGCTTGCACTCTAAAGGGGGTCTCAAGCCACTCGGACAGACAATCAAGTCCTTTGGCAAATTTCTTAGATATGAATGAGTGGCTCGCACCACTATCAAATAGCACATTTGCAGGCACTTTATTTACTAGAATAGCACCTAATCACAGAGACAAATCATCTGGAAATACGTCCTTAAATTCATTGATCACCGGAATTTGATCAATAGAGAGAATCTCCGGCTTAGTCTCCATAGCATAAACCATAAATCCCTCTGCTCCCTTCTACAAAGCGTTGGAAGCTTGAACTGCAGTCAGATAGATTTTCTTGGGGGTATTTGTCAGCTTAACATTTCCTTGAACCGTCACTTCATTCATCTCAGGATCCTTAACAGTTACTTGTTTAAGTTTGCAATCAATGTTGGCATGATACTTGGTCAACCAATCCATGCCCAAAATCACATCGAAATCCTGCATCGCAATCGGAACCAATGTGGCGAAAAACACCTTCTCGTCCAACACCAACTCACGGTCCTTGTACTGATGATGTGAGACCAGTACTTGATCACAAGCTGCTTGCACTCTAAAGGGGGTCTCAAGCCACTCGGACAGACAATCAAGTCCTTTGGCAAATTTCTTAGATATGAATGAGTGACTCGCACCACTATCAACTAGCACATTTGCAGGCACTCTATTTACTAGAATAGCACCTAATCACAGAGAACATAGCACAGAAGATTTCACGTTAAGCAATTTAGTTTTCAACTTATCCAACTGAAAATGTAAGTTAAATTATACCTATCACGACATCATTGTTCTCCCGCGCCTCAGCATCCGTCATGACGTGGACTCTAGCATTGGCTCTAGGCCTAGCTCTCTGCTGTTACTGTGGTCCTAAATCTCACTGTGGCCTCTGCTTCCACTCGGGACAATCCTTGATTCTGTGGTCAGTCTTACCACACTTGAAACATGCTCCAGTCTTTTTCCAGCACTCTCTGACATGATTCTTCTGACAGTGGGGACACGTACCTAGTGCCTGTCGATCAGGCTGACTCTGCTGCGGTGCCCTCTTGAACTGTCCGGTCTGACCTCTTCTGGGGATTTTGACCCAACGTCCGAGTCTACCTCAACTCCGATCATCTCTCGGCCTCTTGCCCTTGTCGTCACAAACCTCTCTAGGTTCAGACCTGTGCAAACCACTCTCCACCCGATAATAGACATCCAACATCTCAGCAAAAGTCTTCAAACTGAATCCCGCTATAGCTGACCAAATGCGGGGTTCAGACCTTGCTCGAACTTGAGCATCTTCATTCTGTTATTTTTTAACACTGTGGGCGTGAATTTTCCCAAGGCATGGAACCTGTCAGCATAATCAGAAATGGACATCATGTCTTGCTCCAACTTATGAAACTGTCTCATTTTCTCTATAATCACAGTCTCAAGCACGTAGTACTCCTTATAAGCCTTGACAAACTGTCTCCACAGAATAGGGGGAGTCATCTTCGGAAGGATACCATTCCACCAAGCATTTTCTCTGCCACTCAACAGGGGTGTGTCCACATCCACCTTGTTTTCTCATGCACTTGCACTATCCTGAAGCGCTTTTCCACTTCCTCTAACCAAAAATTTGCCACCTCTGGGTCGGTGGTCCCTTCAAAGGTGAGGGAATGCATCTTCCGCATCTCTCCAACGTAGTACCGAATACCGTGCTGAGGCGGTGGTGAAGGAGGAAGAGGATGCTGCTGCTGAGCAACTCCCTGTGCAATCACAGTCAATGCATCCATCAAGGCCTGGGGCATTACCATCTGTGGTGGCTGAGGATTTTCATTCCTGTTTCCACCGTTTCTGGGGTTTTCTCTTCTGGAGGCATCTTCTGCAAGATCAGCACTTATTAGCATCCAGTAATTCAAAAGACAGTACTGAAGGCTCATATACATCACACAAAATGAAACTTACATACATTAAGAAGAAGAATCGTATGGTCATTAATTAAATTATATCGCACGCGCACACACCCAACCAGTCCATCTTATATCTAAGATCAAATACTCAGACCTGTGGATCAACTTAAGATCAAAATCATAGCTTAGGACTTTATATGACATAAACCAAGGTCTCCGAAGTAGATATGAAGCCTAGGCTCTGATACCACCTGTAGCGCCCTGACCCGGCCAGCGGACCCGAACCGGTGCACCCGTCGTAGCCTACTAAAAGAACTACCAGACGTCACTACTCTCACGTACACATCATCACTTACGTAAGAGAAATAAGCGCAGAGACCCATATAAATTTAAAATCTGAATCAATTTAATCTATACTCCCAAAAGCGTAAGAAAATAAAACTGTTGGTGGACACAGCCATATAGTCCTCAACTAAATGAAAGAAAGTTAAATTAATAATAAGCAGTCTATAACAATCCCCAAGATAGACTCTAAGCACCCCATTCAGCCCAATCGCCGTCGTCCTCAATGAAAATCATGTCATACTCGGGCTCGTGTGCAAAACAACGTGGTAGAACCCTTAGCAAAAAACGCTAGCAAGCAACCCGCTTATAAGACATACGGGATCATCACGTGGCAAGACATGAGTGAATGTCAATATCAAGGAGAATAAGGCACATGTCCTGAGTTGTTCAAAAGTTCTGATTTATTTGCATAATAAGAGAAAAGAAACAAGTAATGCACAAGTAAACACTGAATCGCTTACATAGGGATCATACCAGAACGAAACATATGATGCATGCCATTTCAAATCATACTCTACACTACACGGTCACAAATGCTTGTGCAATACCTTTTCAAAACAGTGCAATGTATGTCACAATGTCCGGTCGTACAACTTTATACCCTGTGATGGGCCACAACTTGTCTATATGCCCTGTGACACATCGTAGCTTAACTTTACAACCTGTAATCATCCACAGCTTGTCTTTATACCCTGTGTCACATTATAGCTTACTTTATACCCTCTGATGGTTACAGCTTGTCTTTATACCCTGTAACACATCATAGATCATTTCATAAAACTTTATACCCTGTGCCACAACACAGCACTTAACAAACATATTGCGAATGCAGATGCCATGATGCAAAGACTCACACTCAAAAATGTCATTCAATCACTCGAACCTCGTCTCATTCTCATGTTCAAACATGCTCCTACATGCTCATACCTACCTCATCATTAACACTCATCCTAGGAACACAAGAAAGCGGGTTAAACAACTTTGCACACTCCCTTTGAACCTTAACGAAACCTCAAGCATTCATCCTTAGCCCCTTAGACCATCCACACTGAAGTCCAGTTCAAATACCTCTCGAAATCTTCACCGTTGATTCACCATCCTAAGACACGTTCCCAAGACTTACCCTGACCTTAATCAAGTCCTAAGAAGCCTCTAACGTCACCCACTTGGTCCTCTAACTTCCCTTTTCTTCTTCTAGTTTCCTAAGAAAATTGTTGACATCATACCCTGACATCGATCAAGTCCTAAGAAAGTTTCTGTCTTACATCAGTCGATCCCTCAGCCTACATCGGTCGATCGAAGTGACTTCATACCCTAACATCGATCAATCGAAGTCTGTCAGAAACTTTCTGCCTCACATCAGTCGCTCATTCTACCTATATTGATCGATCGATGTACATCATTCGATGACATCGATCGATCGATGTCTGCGATCTCCAGAAAAGAACTTTGCGAATTCTGTAGAAAACTGCAGAACCAAACCTTTAACCGTTCCCAGACTCTCCCCAATCATTCCATGTCTAATCCTAGCTATCATCTCATACATAGACTACCAATTGAACACTACACACATATATACCAAAGATTCAAGCCTAAAACGCGAGAATTTCAACCCTACAAACCCAAAGATCCCACCTTTCATCCTCAAACCCTATCACATCAGTACAATTACAGCAAGGGGATCCAAGAGATAGGGTTTTGCAGAAATTCACATATTCACCAACATCAAACTAGATTTTTTTAACATTGAACGGCCAAACCATCAAATCCAAACACAGAGATTGCACAAAATTCACATATAGATAAGCAAGGGTATAATACTGCATGGTGATCCAATTTTGGTACAAAAGTAGGGCCTTTTTCTTCACAAATCGTAAGAACTTATAAGAAAGTTACTTGACTTTGATTACGAATAATCGAATGGATAAACGAACGGGGGTTGGATCGGTTCCTGGAGGTTGTCTTCCTCTCCTATACTGTTGAAGAAAAATCGGCTAGTGCTTGGGGAGAAAGAAAGTCGACGGTTTCTGAGAGGAATAGGGGAGCAATGATGCTCTGTCAGTTTTTTGTTATGGGGAAGGGCAAAACTGGAATTTCTAAATTGTATTTTACTTAAATCCTTTTTTTGTAATTATCAAATTCTAATATTTAATCCAAAATTAATTGATTATTAATTTCTTAAAATTTCTTCCCTCATTTAATTAAGTTCCGGAGGGTGCGGACCATAACAGTGTCACTATCATCTATGCAATCAGAAGAGTAAAGACATATTCATTTGATTTAAATGCTATAGTCCTTGTTTAGAAGTTGATTCAAAATTTCTTAAAGTGGGTTTTTTTATATACCTTTAATGATCCGATCAATTCATCCATTTTTATTGATTTAATTTCCTTACTTTCTTCGATTACGGTGACTTATGGATCCCATTCAGGTGGGAGGCTTCTCAATACTTTTTGCACCTTCTCATGCGAAGAGAATAACTTTCAAATAGACTCGAGAGAATTGTAAATGTTAGTCAATCTTAGATCAATATCAACAATTGATTCATTCGGTATTAATTTGAAAGATTCAAGAGTTGACATAAGCATGTTTATCTTGGACTCTTTTACTTGACTATTACCTTCATGTTTCATTTCAAGACATCTCCACATTTCTTGGTCAATAGAACAATTGGACACATAACTTGATTCACTTTTACTTAAACCATTTAGAAGAAGTTGTATAGCCTTAGTATTCATATTTAATCTCTTTTTATCGTCTACAGTATACTCTTGCTTAGGCTTTACTACTTCTAATGTAACGCCATCAATAGTAGTTATTTTAGACGGAACAAAAAGACCGTCATTTATGATGGACCATAAGTCTATATCAATAGCCATAAGGAAAAGTTTCATACAAAGTTTCCATTGTATAAAGACTCACCGTTAAAAAGGGGATGCCTTACACTTGACATTCCTTCTTGCACGGTTTAATAACTAGTGGATGGCATCTCATAAAGATCGTTGAATCTTCTTGTAGTGAGTGTGCCTGTGCTCTGATACCACTTGTAGGATCTATATAGCACCACGAGAAGGGGGATAGTGAATGCTGAAAATTCGGTTTTTAAAACTTTTTAGACCAAATAACTCACTTCTGGAAACAGTTTCTAATTTCAAAACCTGATTTGAATTAACCAGTTGACCAGGTTTTAGACCTCCAAAAATTGTGACATTTGGTGACAATGTTTTCTCAGCTGTTGTTTGTGTGTCACAAAAATTTCAGATTAAAGTGCTAAGTATAACCCCTTGAAAAAACCATTTTTGCACAGATTGTGTCAATTTGCCAGAAACTATGCTCTGAAATGAAAAATCTTTTTCCTATTAATTGATTACTCTAAATGACCAGAATATTTTATGGTATGCTCCTCAAGATGTGTACTTTAATGGGTTAAAACAGTTTTTCAAAATTCCCTTGGTAAGTATGCCAACCACGTTGATGTTCTCAACCTTTGCAGATTTGAGAATCAGATTGCACTAGTCTCAGAACTATGAATGTTTGACTGACTTATACTTATACAAATGTGATGAAACTTGTCCCAAATGAAAGCTAAGACGTGCGGCTATGTTTCTACAAAATTTTATGATTTTTGAAAAATGTTTGCTATTTTCCTTGTGAGTATGAAAACGATGCAGAAAACTAAAAACTAATAGTAAAAGTGCTGAAAGTAAATAACACCGAGATTTTTATACTGGTTCGATCAAATCAACCTACTCCAATCTTCGTGGACACCTTCCTCGGTATTCACTAATAACAAATAGAACCTTCACACAAAGGTGACTGGAGTTAAACACTAGTTCCACCCTTTTACAATCAAACAAACAAACACAACAACACGAACACCACCATCGAACAAATGAAGGTATGATGATATCTTGATCAATCTTGTACAAGAGATGAATGTATGTGGGTAGTATGAACAAAGCTTATAGATTTTATGGAATATAAGAATGATAGGCTTGAGTCTAAGAGCAAGAGAAAAGAATAAGAGAAGAAGAGAATAGTCTTGCTTGAACTTGTAAGAATATGAACTTTTGCTTAGCCTTGCTTGAATCATCTTCCTTCCTTTTATAGTTAAATGGTCGCCCCCCTTAGGATTATGTTCTGTAAGACTTGTATAGTACCACTAGAAGGGGAGTTTGAATAGTCAGTGTGGAAAATTCGGTTTTTAAAACTTCTTTAGGACCAAATTACTCACTTCTGAGAACAGTTTCTGTTTTTAGATCCTTATTTGATTTATCTAAATGACCTAGTTTTAAACCTCCACAAATTATAAAATTTGGTGAAGAATTGCTCTCAGATGTTATGATTAACTCACAAAAATTTCAAATTATAATTCCAAGCCTAACCCCTTGAAAATACGTTTTTGGTCAGATTGTGTCAATCTGCCACAAACTGTACTCTAAAATGAAAAATTTATTCCTATTAGTTGAGAACTCTAAATGACTTGAAAATTTTATGTTTGACCCTTAAGATGTGTATTTTATTTGGTTAAAATAGTTTCTGAAAATTCCCTTGGGAAGTATGTCAACCACGTTGATGTTCTCAACATTTGGAAATCTGAGAATCAGATTGCACTAGTCTCAGAACTATTAACATTTGGCTGACTTATACTTATCCAAATGAGGTGAAACTTGTACCAAATGAAATCTAGGATGTGTGGCTATGTTTCTGCAAACGTTTGTGATTTTTGAAAATCATTTGCTATTTTTACCATTGTAATGAAAACGATGTAGAAAACTGGAAACTGAAAGTAAAGTGCTGAAAAGTAAGAACACCAAGAATTTTATACTGGTTCGGTTAAAACACCTACTCCAGTCTTTGAGGACACCTTCCTCGGATTACACTAAACACAAAAACACCTTACCACAAGGGTGACTGGAGTTTAAGATCAACTCCACCCTTTTACAATCAAACAAACCAATTACGAACACCACCACCGACCGAATAAAGATTTGATCACACCTTGATCAACCTTTTACAAGAAATGAATAAGTGTAGGTGGTATAATCAAAGCCTATATAATATGTGGAATATACGAATGGTAGGCTTGAGGCTAAGAGCAAGATAAAGAAAGGAGGAAGAAGAGAGTAGTCTTGCTTTTTGCACTTGTAAGAATATCAATTTTTGCTTAGTCTTGTCTTGCACCATCTTGCACCTTTTTATAACATTGTGGCCGCCTCTAGGGTCAGCATTCTTCCTTAAAAATTTTCTTGAATACCCTTTGTGTAAATGATGATACAACCTTGCTTACTTGGTCCAATATGATTGGAGGGATGACTTGTCTTTGCCTAGTCACTTCTTGATAGGCCATCTTTAATCCACCTGGGCACTCCTTAAATGAGCTAGAATTTCTTCAAAAAAATCTGAAGCATGTGCTCAAAATCAAGGTGAATACTACCATATAATCATAATTCAATCCCCTTAAATTTTGGAAGACAATTGAAGGCACAAAGGGGTTAAAATTCGGCCATGCACAAATACATGAGCTGAAAATTCAGCATGTGTTGTATTTTGAATTTTTTCCTTGTGTGTTGCCCTCTTCAATATCATCAATCATTTGTAGCATATCCTCCACCAATTGAAGTGCCAAATAAGCTCCACCTAGGCTCCAATAAAGCTGAAAATAGCGTGTGAAATTCCTGCACATGTGCTGCATTCTCTTTTGGTAAACTTTGTTACATAATGAAGCACAATCTTTACGCACATGGTAAATTGCAATCAACCCTAATCTATTTTTCTAGAACACTCTAATATTTCTCGAATGTGTAAAAAGTATCTAGATACATGTTACATCAATGTCACAAACGTTCCATATGTGTAGGTTTGTAGAAAACTGAATTTTTGACTTTCGTCAATTACGCGATTTTTCTCTGATTAATTCCAAACTTCTTACACGTGTAATATATATTATGTCACACATAATATACATAAAATGAGGTGTATATTCAGCTCCAATAGCTGAGTATAAAACGTCCCATGTGCCAAAATATGCTTGAGTTTGAATTCTCCACACATCTAGGTGAAATTGTGGGTGATTTGTGTGTGCAAACATGGTATGACCTTATGGCTGAATATAACATGTGGATCACGAAATTTTTGAATATTTTTCATGTATATAGGCTGACCATCTTTATATGGTAAGAACATGACATGTCGATGAAGTTTCGGTAGTCACCCGATACGACAATTTTCGTTTTATGACCTTGTAACATGTCATTATAATTTTGACGCCACCATGACTTGTAATATATAATATAAGACCTGTATATACTCATAAATATGATTTATATATAGTGGTGCGATGTCGACGTACGTTTATAATATATATGACGTGTCAGTGGAACGTCAGAATATAAGTTTATAGTTTGTCGTAAAAAAATATGGATATAATATATATATATATATATATATATATATATATATATGTGTGTGTGTGTGTGTGTGTGGCGTGTATATATAAGTTTGAAGAGGGAACTTTCCATTTCAAATTTGTTGCCAAATAGCTCTCTCCAAATATATCCCAAATATTTCTTAATTTAATGAACTACTTAGTTCATCTTCTTAAGCATTTCACTTAATGAACTAGTTTAGTTCATTAACCATGGCACCTGAAAATAGTATAAAGACAACAAATGTTTGCCATATGATGTAAGCTTTAATGCTTCATGGAACGTTAGTTCGACAATAATATATATAAGCATGTAAAGCATGTATATCACATAAGCATGTCAAGTAACAATTTATTCATGCATTTCGTAAACACGTAACATTTAAATCATACATTTTTTAATCACTCAAACCTCAATTTCTCAACATGTTCTTCCTTCAAAATTGTCTTTAATACTATTGGAAGATTGCTTTGTATAAATGGCGACACACCCTTGCTTACTTGGCGAAATATAATTGGACGAACGACTTGTCTTCGCCTAGTTGTCACTTCATGATTGACCATCTTTAATCTACCTTGGCACTCCATAAATGAGCTGGAAATTCAACTCAAAAATATAAAAAAAACACATGCTCAAAATCAAGGATGTTGATTTCCAATTAATAATGATATGATTCCCCCACAATTTGGGAAGAAAATTGAAGACAATAAGAGTGTGAAAATCGGCCATGATAGTCCATGTGATGAAATTTCAGCACTTGTTTTATTCTGAAATGTTTCCTTGTGTGTCTTGCCTTCTTCAATGTCACCAATCATGTGTGGTTTATCCTCCACCAATCAAAGTTCCAAACAAGCTCCACCTAGGCTCCAAGAAGTTGAAATAGGCGTGTCACACCTCAGCTTCATGTGCTGAAATTGTCTTTTGAAAATTTGTCACATAATGATGCACAATCTTCACACAGATGGTAAATTGCAATTAGCCCTAAACTGATTTTTCTAGAACACTCTAATATGTCTTGAATGTGTAAAAAGTGTCTAGATACAATGTTACATACACACCAAAAACGTCCCATGTATGTGTAAGTGTAGAAATCCGAGTTTTCGACTTTCGTCGATTGCGCGATTTTTCTCCGATTAATCTCAAACTTCTTAGACATGTAATATATATTATGTCACACATAATATATATAAAATAAAGTTTATTTTCATCTCCTATGGATGAAGAAAAAAACGCCATGTGCAAAAAAGAATTTGAGTTTGAATTCTCCACAATTCAAGCCAAAATGTGGGTGATTGATGTGTGTAAACATGGTATGACTTTGGGTCTGATTTTGACATGTGTAGCACGAATTTTCTGAGTATTTTGAGTGTATATAGGCTGACCATCTTTGTATGGTAAGTACGTGACATATCGGTGATGGTTCGGTAGTCGCCTGATACGACAATTTTCAATTTATGACTTTGTGACATGTCGTTATAATTTTGATAGTAATATGACATGTCATATATGATATGAGACCTATACATACTTATAAATATGACGTGTATATGGTGGTGTGATGTCGACGTACGTTTATGATATGTATGATGTGTCGGTGGAACGTCGGAATAGAAACGTATAATTCGTCGTTCAAACCCCAATTTCTCAATAGGCAGTATATCAGAAGTTTATGGGATGGGATATTCTATGATTGGAGATTTGATTGAAGGGTATCCTGGCCTAAGTCAAACTATCCATATTTATCTTGTATAAGGAATATATGATAATGATGGAAGGTATCGTTGTAAAAGGAGAATTCCGCAAATCAAATTTGATCCTTATCTCCCTATAAAATCCCTTGATTAGACACATAATTTATGTAATCGAAATCTCAGTTGGTCCATAGTGAAATTTTCTGGCTAGCCGCCGCTGTGGGTTTCTGTTCCCCTTGAGGGTTTTCCTACGTAAAAATCGTGTGTTCTTCGTTTATTGTTTTCTTTGATCATTATTTATTACGTTTGTATCGCTACTGTACGATTGTGTGTTCTTGTTAACAATCGTCGTGGTTGTTTCTGGTGTTCCTCCAGCCCCAACAATCAGATGGTCAAGGGCTGCAGCGTCCAGCACCTCAGGGTTTATAGGTGAGCTATCTCGAGATTTCTACCTTCGAGACGCGCACATAAAAAAATCTATCGGTCCAATCCTTGGCTACTGAAGGTAGGTCATCAACAAAACGCAGGCTATCCTTCTGAGGCTTTTACTGAAGTAAACCATTCCATTGGGGTGGTTAAAGGTGAAGTAGATCTTGAATTCCTCGAGTGTGAAACTCTTCTTCGACACTCGAAGGTGTATTAAATAGGTCAGGATCAACCTAATGGTGTTAGGAGGGATTTCAGGAAGTCAAATTTAGTACTCCTCCAAGATCCGACTCACAAATCTGAGAAGGGACAGTATGGGGCCTACCTTCAAATATTCGTCGAACACCATTTTATAGTCATTAGGAGGGTTACAAGGATGGGATGAGATCTCCTCACCGCGCGGTGAGTCACCGCACGGCCCAAGACGCGACATGTGGCAGCAGTAGGGGGTGGTGAGGCTGGATGAGGGTTACCCTCACCCAGCCTCACCACTCTCTCTTTTTGCCACGTGTCGCGCGGTCACGTACGCGGTGAGGGAGGAGCGGTGAGGGGATCCTATCCCTACAAGGATTGTTTTTCCTAGGAAAAAAGCGTTTGAAAACTTCCATACTTATCCATAAACTCATCACGGATTGAAGCAACCTTTTTTGGAAAAGCTCGCTATGCATCGCCTCTACTTAAAGGACAAGGGTCTTCTCTAAAATCTCCCTACTGTTCAACTCTGGCCATCAAATTAAAGGATAATTTTCTAGCTTGCATAGGGCAGAGGTACAATGACTAAGAGTTTCAAGCAATAGCACTCGTGGACCTCTGGCTCTCTTTTCCAGCCTAAGTTTCCTAGCGTTAGAAAATATTTCGTCAAAGTCTAATTTCCCCTTCTACGCCTTCATCAGAGGAGACACAACTGCATATATTGTTGGAAAAGGTGTATGATATGGTACCAAAAATGATAACAACAAGAAGATTATAAAGCCGAGACATAACAAAAGTTGCTGTCATCAAAACTAAAATGCCTCCACCACGAGCGAGGTGAACTACTCGGCACAAGACTCCCAGAACGGCTTCTTCCTTTCGTTCGCTCTATGAGAAGAAGATGAATTTGCACAAGAGAAGTGTTTGATAGTAGAGGAAGAAGAAGAGAGTGTAAGAGGAGAAACAATGCTGAAATTTTAGAATTTTGCAAAAAATGTAGTGTGTAGTTTAAGATACCAAGGCTTCCTATAGATAGGCCTTGGGTTGTGTTAAAAACAACTAAAAAACTCATTTCAACAGTTTTGAACTCCTCCTAGTCAGTTGCATGCCGTTCATATGTGAAGGAATTTGAACCTTGGATCAAAAGATGCAATTCAAAATAAAAAATTCTGACTGTTGGCACATCGATCGATCAATGTGATCCATCGATGTCATTTCGATCGGACAGAAACTTCACACTTGCCAACATAGATCGATCGATGTGACATCGATCGATCTATGTGATCGATCTATGTTGGAACAGAGAGTCCTATCTTTGCATCCTCACCACATCGATCAATCGATGTCATCGATCTATGTCCGATAGAACACTAAACTTCATTTCAGCTTTCAGTTGGTTCGATCCAACTCACACATGAATCGATCCAAGTGATTTCTTTCAAGTTTAAAGTGTTCAAAAATATCTTTCAATCTCCCAAACAACATCTTACATATTTATATATAAGATTGGAACACATTTTAAAGTACTTTTAACGTACTTTCTAACAATCTCCTACATGATCCAAACTTATATACAAACATTTTTGAACGTTATTAACCGACCTCTCCACTATCAAACGAAGACAATGACACATAATGGACAATGACTCGCGTCTCGAATTGCCACTTAGTACAAGAAGAAGTATATAAACGGAAATAAGATGACATTGACGTCTTGAATCTTACCTCTCTATTGTTTATATAAACTTACAACTGACATGTCATTGACTAGCTTCAGGCAAGTTCATGGTGTGATGCGATATCGGTCATGCACTCAGTCCCATGTTTTTATAAGCGCTTTAGCGAGTTGTTCCAAGCTCTCATAGGAAGCGGCACTACTTCCACACTTATATAGATAGAATTCATCAAGTGTGCACTGCTCATACCACCATTGAGCATGGCTATGAATTCCGTTAAGAGATTCTAAAAAATCTCACCCTCATTTACTTGCAACGAGCACTATCTTCAACAACACCACAGGGAGTGACACATTGATAGTGCTAAGTAGGATTCTTCTGTGACTTGTTATTACCACATTGAACCCTGTTCATAGGATCTTTTCTAATAGTGAGTTGGGTTGTTGTCACACAAAATCTACTTCAAATGGAACAAGTCCCGTCCCCCTCAATGTTTCACGAACTAACTTTTTTCATAGTCCTTTCATCAGAGGGTCAGCCGGGTTAAACTTGGATCTTACAAACTCCAAGTTGACCACCCCTGAACTCATCAAATCTCGCACAATATTATGTCTCAAACAAATATGCCGGTTCTTTCCACTATAAACTCTGTTCTTTGCTCAAGCAATTGCAGCCTACGAATTACAATGAATAGACTTAGAAGGCATAGGCTTAGTCCACAAAGGAATGTCTACAAGCAAATTCATTAACCATTCGGCTTTTGTACATTCAAGTTCTAAAGCAACAAATTCAGATTCCATTGTAGACTCTGCTTTACATGCTTGCTTTGATGATTTCCATGAAATGGCACTCCCACCCAAAGTAAACACAAAACCATTAGTTGAGTTAACTTCATCATTATCCGTTATCCAATTAGCATCACAAAATCCTTCTAACGCAAGGATTTCCACTAAAGAACAAACCAAGATTCATGGTTCCTCTAAGATATTTCAAAAGTCTTCTTAGAGTAAACCAATGTGCATTACTTGGATTGTGTGTATATCTAGCAAATCTATTCATAGTATATGCAATATCCGGCCTAGTGCAATTCATTAAATACATTACACTACCAATAATTCTTGCATATTCACATTGAGAAATAATATCACCTTTATTCTTTTTTAATCTTCCGTTAGGATCAAATGGTGTACTTACAGCTTTGCAATCAAAGTGATTAATTTCTTTAACATTTTTTCAACATAATGACTTTGACAAAGCTTATAACCCCCACATTTCTCAACTAACTTAAAGCCAAGAATAAAGACAACATTTCTCATATCTTTCATATCAAAAACTGATGTCAAAAAAGATTTGGTTTTATTAACAACATCCAAAATTGTATCAAATATCAACATGTCATCAACATATAAGCAAATAATCATGCCGTCGAGATTTTCAAATTTGCTATAAACACATCTATCACTTTCGTTTACTACATAGTCATTCGCTATCAAAGCATTATCAAATTTCTCATGCCATTGCTTAGGGGCCTGTTTTAAACCATACAAAGATTTCTTTAATCTGCATATTTTGTGTTCTTGCCCTTTCACAATCATTCTTTCATGTTGTTTCATATAGATTTCATCATCTAAGTCTCTGTTTAAGAACGCAGTTTTTACATCCATTGGATGTATTACAAGCTTATAAATAGAAGCTAATGCAATTAGCACCGTAATGGTTGTTATTCTAGCAACCGGTGCATAGGTGTCAAAGAAATCTACTCCTTCTTGTTGAGTAAATCCTTTAGCCACTAATCTAGCTTTAAACTTACCTATGGTGTCATCCGCCTTCAATTTCTTTCTAAACACCTATTTGCAACCTATAGGCTTACAACCTCTAGGTAAATCTACCACTTCCTAAGTGTGGTTACTCATAATTGAATATAACTCGCTGTTTATAGCTGCATTCAAAAATGTTGCATTTATGGATTTCATAGCATCTTGATAATTTTTCGGATCTTCTTCTAAAATAAATATTTTAGTAAAATCATTACCAAAGGTTTTCTCAATCCTTTTCCTTTTGCTCCTCATAGTAAATCCAGTTATATATTAACTACAGTTTTACTAGATTCACCTTTTTTCATAAACGGAGCGAACCGAATCCTTTTGCTGTTTAATAGGAAAAACAGTCTCAAAGAATTCAGCATCTTTAGATTCTATAATTTTAGAAATCTCAATCATCACAAACCTATGTGCTGCGTTGCTTTGGGCATATCCTATAAATACACAATCTTTGGTTTTTGGTCCTTTCTTGTTCCTTTTAAATTCAGGAATACCAACTTTTGCTAAACACCCCCACACTTTCAAGTATTCTAAATTTGGAGGATAATCTTTTCATAGTTCGTAAGGGGTTTTATTGATCTATTTGTGTGGTATTCTATTCAATACATGACATGCACAAAGAATAGCCTCACCCCACAAATTATCCGGTAAACTGGAACTAATGAGCATATCATTCATCATGTTCTTAAGTGTTCTATTCTTCCTCTCAGCTACACCATTAGATTGTGGAGTGTAAGGAGGTGTTACTTCATGAATTATTCCATGTTCTTCACAGGATTTTCGTAATGAAGTAGTTATATACTCACCTCCTCTATTGGACCTTAACCGTTTGATTTTCCTTTCTAATTGATTATCTATTTCATTCTTAAATTTCTTGAACATTTCCTCAGCCTCATCTTTATGACTTAGTAAATATACTCTAGTGAACCTTGAATAGTCGTCTATGAAGGTAATATAATATCTTTTACCTGCTTTACTAACATGATTCTTAAAATCACCTAAATCACTATGAATGAGATCTAGTTATTTAAGACTCTTTCAACACTCTTAAATGGTTGCTTATGATGCTTGGCTTCAATACAATATTCACATCTATCAAACTTATTCATTTGCTATAGATATGAAATTCATACTTTTCAATCTTTTTAATGCATCAAGATTAAGATGACCTAGCCTAGCATGTCAAATGTCATAAGAATCCATCAAGTACACAGAAGAAGAAGTATTATTATTGGTTATGCAAGTAGCATCTAGTACAAATAGACAAACATTAAAAAATCCTCCTAATGAACTGCCCGTTTCTAATGAGCACTAATTTATCAGAATCAAAAACAAGTTTAAGATTGGCCTTGTTTAGAAGTGCTCCAGAAATCAAATTCCTACGAATAGTAGGAACATAGAGCACATTACTCAATTCTAGCCTTTTTTCCAAAGTTAACTTGAGGAGCACTTTTCCTTTCCCGTGAACACGGGTTCCTCGTGCATCCCTAAGAAAAACCTGGTCTCCACTGTCCATTTTTTGAAAATCAAGAAATAGATCTCTACTAGTAGCAATGTGTCTGGTGGCTCCGGTATCAACCAGCCATTCTGTTGCACCTCACACAAGGTTTACCTCGTCCACGACGACCGCTACTGTGACCTCTTCATCTTTGATCCTGTCTTGTCCTTCGTGCTCCCTCAGGTCTGCATTGCCACTTGCTTGTCCTTTCCTCTTGTTGCAGAAGAAGGCTTTGTGTCCCGTCTTTCTACAAACCCAGCATACTCCTTTGGACTTCTTTTGTCCCTGCACAAAATTTTTACCTTTGTTGTTTTGAGCTTTGGGCATTCTGGAACTTTTGCCTCTTTGTCTTTGTGTTGTGTTCCAGAATGTTGGCTTAAGACTCATTCTCGGCACCCTCAGCATCCTCCAGTCGATTGTTTTTTTCATCGAATGTTTTTGATGACATCATCCATGGTAAGCTTGATATCATCATGTTTACTCTTCTTGTATTTGTTCCCAGAAGAATGTAACTTTTCCATCGAGGAGGCAGCCTGAAATGTCTCATCTATCTTGATGCCTTCTTGTTCAAAATTATCCACCAATTGTTAAAACTGATGAATTTGATCGTTTAAAGGTATATGGTCAACCATTTGAAATTTGAGGAATTCACTGACCACATACTTCCTCTTTCCAACATCTTCAGAACCATACTTGTTCTGAAGGGCTTTCCAAATCTCCCTTTCAGATGAAAATTTGACTTAAATGTCAAAAAGGGAGTTTGATAGAAAATGCAGGATATGACCCCTGTAGGTAGTGTTGTCTGCTTTGTACTTGAGCGCTTCTCCTTCATCAGATGGTTTCTCCTTGGTGAGTACGTAAGAGACAGACAGCATCTCAAGGAAGAACAAAACCTTAGCAGACCACCTTTTGAAGAATTTACCATCAAAAGGTTCCACCTTGGATATATACGGGAATAGCATGATGTTTGGTAGCCATATCGAAAAGAGTTTAGATTTAAGATTGTTAGAAAAGGTGTATGATATGGTACCAAAAAGGAAAACGACAAGAAGATTATAAAGCCGAGACACAACAAAAAATGTTGTCCTTAAAGCTAAAATGGCTCCACCATGAGCAAGGTGAACTACTCGGCACAAGTCTCCCAGGGTATAACGGCTTCTTCCTTTCGTTTGCTCTACGAGAGAAAGATGAACTTGCACAAGAGAAGTGTTTGATAGTAGAGGAAGAAGAAGAGAGTGTAGGAGGAGAAACAATACTAAAATTTTAGAATTTTGCAAAAAATGTAGTATGTAGTTCAAGATACCAAGGCCTCCTATATATAGGCCTTAGATTGTGTTAAAAACAGCTAGAAAAACTCATTTCAGCAGTATTGATCTCCTCCTAGTTAGTTGCATGCCGTTCATATGTGAATGAAGATGAACCTTGGATCAAAATATGCAATTCAAAATGAAAATTCTGATTGTTGGCACATCGATCGATCGATGCCGGACGGAAATTTCCATCTTTGCATCCTGCCAACATAGATCTATAGATGTGTCGATCGATGTCACATCGATCGATCGATCTTTGTCATCGATCTATGTCTAACAGAACACTAAATTTCATTTCAGCTTTCACTTGGTTCAATCCAACTCACACATGGATCGATCCAAGTGAAAACTTTCAAGTTTAAAGTGTTCAAAACATCTTTCAATCTCCCAAACAACATCTTACATATTTATATATAAGTTTGGAACACATTTTATAGTACTTTTAACGTACTTTCCAACAGATATGTCTTCGAAGGATTCTAGGTCATAAGATTGAGTTGCCTCATTATTCTCAGCCTATTCAAATTTAGCACCCTGGTCCCAATCTCGAGGTTCTCCACCCCCCCCCCCCAACTCCAATCTGAGTCACTACTAGACAGAGACATAGTTGTCAAAAAGAATGGAGAACTTTGAAGGATTTCTCAAAAGGTTTGATGAGGTGCGGGGACAGAAAACTCAGGATGCAGAAAATTTTCACAAAAAGAAAGAGGAAGAAGACGATGAATGTGAAATAGAAGAAAACATTCAGATATTTAAAATCCGTTTAAATAGCAATCATAATTGACATAACTACGAAGGAAACGTCCGCACGAATCTCAGAAATTCTGTACATGTTTCTCTTAGGTTAAATAGCTAACAGACAAAAGACGTATGAACATGGATTTGCCACATTGACACTAAAGAGACGCACACCCCCATTGCGTTAGAGGCTCCTGCCGATGGTGGAATATAAGAGGTCGGTTGTACGCAACCATACTCATGTGTTAAAAACACATAGAGGTTGTTTTCCGATGACCCGTAATGAGCGTCAAGCTGTGTCGATCAATTGCTATTTCACAATATAAGAAGTGCAGCCAATTTAGTGAGTCATTTTGCTTTATTCCATCATATTCCAAAGTCAAGAAAGAGTGTGTCATTAGAGTAAGTCAACAACAACGAATCTAAAAAAGGTATTTGACAAGGGATAAAATGAATCAAAAGTGGCACTCTCCGATTGACTAAATCAGTTAATGACATGGACAAATCATGAACCAGAAATCTCCAGATGATCATCGGACCTCAGAAGAATCGATCCCTCAGAGCTATAGGAAACGACATACTCCCAACACCACTCCTAAAGGTCTGTTAAGCATAATTGGCTAACCTATTAACAAGACCTCTGCAGGGGGGATCTTATCTGGGCACACAAATCATCGAGCCAATCTATGCAATGCCATAAAACATCCAATATGGACGTCAGACTACCCTTGTACAAAGAAGGCCATAATTCAGGTATCGAAAGCATGTATGTTGTAGGACCTGTAAGTTACCACTAGAAGGGGAGGTTGAATAGTGGGTGTAGAACATTTGGTTTTTAAAATATTTTGACCCAAAAACTCAAGTTCTGAAAACAGTTTATGTTTTCAGATCCTAAATTGAAACGTTTGAAAGGCTAGATTACAGACCTTCAAAAATTCTGAAATTCAGAAAAATTTTACTCTCAGATGTTCTGAGTATCTCCTAAAAATTTCAGATCAAAATTCAACCTCTAACCCTTTGAAAATACGTTTGTGGTCAGATTGCGCGAATCTGCCAGAAACAGTACTACGATTTGAAAATTTTATTCCGAATAATCCGTAACTCCAAATGGTCTGCAAATTTAATGAAAAACCCCTTAAGATGTATATTTTAATGGATTGAAGCAGTTTTGGAAAATTCCTTTGTGAAGTATGTCAAATATGTTCAAGTTCTCAACCTTTGCAAGTCTAAAAATCAGATTGCACTAGTCTCAGAACTATTAACGTTGATAGACTTATACTTGTCTAAATAGGGTGAAACTTGCGCCAAATGAAACTTAAGAGGCATGGCTACGTTTCTGAAAAATTTTATAATTTTTAAAATTCGTTTACTATTTTTACTATTGCAGCAAAATCAACATAGAAACTGAAAAACTGAAAGTAAAGTGGTGAAAGTAATAACACCGAGAATTTTATACTGGTTCGGTTAACACAACCTACTCCAGTCTTCGAGGACACCTTCCTCGATTATCACTAATAAAAAAACACCTTGCCACAAGGGTTTCTGGAGTTACACTCCAACTCCAACCCTTTACACACAATACATTCAATCACACGATCACGAACACCACCATCGAACGGATGAAGGTTTGATCACACATTGGTCAACCTTTTACAATTTAAAACGTGTATGGTGGTCTAATCAAATCCTATCCAATATATTGAATATAAGAACAATAGGCTTGAGAGAAGAAGAAGAAGAAGAAAGAAATGTAGAAGAAGAAAGCAGAAGAAACTTTTTGCACTTGTGAGATTATGAGAATTGTCTTGCATTTGTGTGGCTCTCTTCTCTTCTTTTTATCTACTCTTGGCCGCCCCCCTAGGGCTTTTCTTCACCTTGAGAATTCTCTTTTATGTCCTTGAAAGAATGCCTTGTATAGATGTGACACCATCTTGCTTACTTGGCACAACTTGATTGGATGAATGTCTTGGCTTTGCTTACTTGGCACTTCATGATCGGATGAGTTTTGTCATCATTTAGTGGCTGTAAGAATCTGAGAATAAAATGAAAAACATGGGCCAAATGAAGTTCAAAACATTGCCAAATATTCTACAATCGATCCCTTCAAATTTGGGAAGCAAATTAGTCTCCATTTAAGACCAAAATATCGGCCAACTAATGTCTCACATGCTGAATTTTCAACATGTGTTTCATTTGCTAGAAAGTTTGAAATGTTACCTTGTGTAGCTTCCTCCATTATGTCACTAACCATGTGTGGTTTATTCTCCACCAATTGAGATGCCAACTAAGCTCCACATAAGCTCCACCAAGGCTGTAGTAGGCGTGTATGATGGCTTCAACATGTGCTGAATTTTATTTTTGTAAACTTTGTAAAATAGTGCACAATAATTATACACATATGTTATATTCCAGTCAGCCCTAATTTGAATATTGTAGTACACTTTAACATGTATTGAATGTGTAAAAAGTGTCTAGATATATGTTACATGTCATGCCAAAAACGTTCCATGTGTTGTGTTCGTAGAAAACTGAATTTTCGACTTTTGTCGATTACTCGATTTTTCTCCGATTAAATTCAAACTTTTTGCACATGTTATATATGTTATGTCACACATAATATACATAAAATAGTTTAAATATTCAGCTCATAAGGGCTGAGACATAGGCGCCCAAATGCGACAAAATAGGTTGAATTTGAAATCTCCACAATTTGGCTTTAATTGGGGGTGATTTGTGTGTGCCAACATGGAATGATTTTATTGCTAAATATACCATGTTAGCCACGAAATTTGTGGCCATTTTTAAAGTGTAGGGGCTGGTCATCTATATATGGTAAGTATGTGTCACATTGGCGAAGTTTCGGAAGTCACCTGATACGACATTTTTTTGTTTATAATCTTGTAATGTGTCGTAATAATTTTGTCATCACCATGACTTATATCATATGATATAAGACCTGAATGTACTCATAAATATGAGGACGTTAACGTACATTCGTAATATATGTAACGTGTCGGTAGTATGTTGGAATATATGTGTATTGTGCCTTTATAAAAATCTGAATATATATATATATATATATATATATATATATATATATATATATATATAAACGTGTGATATGGAAGTGGGAGGAGACTTTCCATTTCCATGTTTGTTGCCATTATGCCTTCTCCAAATATATCTCTATTTAATGAACTATTTAGTTCATTTAACTAAGTACTTAACTTAATGAATTAGTTTAGTTTATTAATGGTGGCACCTAAAATTAGTTCAAACACAACAAATGTTTGCCATTTGATGTAAGCTATACAGCTTCATGGCATGTTAGTACGGCAACATTATATATAAAGTATATAAGGCAAGTTTGTCGCAAAAACGTGTCAAGTAATAAATTGTGTCATGCATTTCTTAGACACACGTTATTTAAATCATGCATTTTGTGAATCATTCAAACTCTTTTTATCAACAATCTCCCCCTTTTGATGATTTACAAAATAACCTTAGTTCATGATTTAAATTTATCCGCTCGCCTCCAATCGTGCACAAATTTAAATTTTGAATTTTGAATTCTCTCCCCCTTGATTTTTGTAATCAATCACTCTCGCTCCCCCTTAAATCATGCACTCTCTTTCCCCCCTTTATTTTGGAAATAAAATCAAAAATGCATGTAAGAAAGAAATAGCAATTAGTATAACAACAAAAATCATGCATTTCAAGGGCGTTTGTAAGGGTTATTTATTCAACCCTTTGTAAATGTCCCTTTTGGTACCCAAATTTGGGTGACCTTTCTAGGTCTTCCAAAAGGTGAGAAAGGAGATGAAGATGCAACATAATAGACGTTATGTGGGTATGTATTTGGTCTTTGGCCGAGAATCCCATCATGCACATAGTATATCTTTGTTTTTGATATGTTCTTATGTTGGTGTGCATAGAGTGTGATCTAGATGCATTTATGGTAAGTGAATATCATGTATGCATTAATGGTTTCTTTTTATATTTGTATGGCACAAAATTATATCTTGTATGATATGAAGATGAAGCACGATGAGAGGACATAGGGGGAGGTCTAAGCGTCTTCTTAGGCACCACATATGTTTAGATGCATCTATTTTCTTAGATGAAATGAATTTGGTTGGTTTGTTTAGCGACTCTTTTTTCTCAATATGTCCTAGTCCAGTTTTGTCACTATCATGCTTTTGTGAAGAAATGTTGCGATCTAGCATGTTTGTTCCCGTGTCAAATTGTTTCACCATTTTCTCTAAATCAGCATTCTTTGATTTCAAATTTGAAATCTCGGATTTAATTTCATGGTTTTGTGTTGTTAATGATGTGACCTCTGATTTTAATGCATTAATTATGCAGGACGACTTTTCTTTTGAATCGTTTAATTGAGCAACAAGGTTTGTGTTAGATGATTCTAACAACTTCTTGTCTTCAATTGACCGTTTTTTTTCTTTTGCGAGAGTCTTTATGAATTTATGCAATTCTAAATATTGACTAAATAAGTCATCATATGAAGGTTCAGAATCAGAGTCAGAATTGGAAGATACCTCATTTGATGCCTTAGATGTAAAGCATACTTGTGTCGTTTGTTCTTCTGTATCGTCAGTCTCAGAGTCGGATGAATCACTCCAAGTGGAGGATTTGAAGGCTCTTCTTCTTTGTTTAGGTTCTGAGACGAGTCTAGTTTTAATCCGATCCTTGTCAAGGCATTTGGTCGTTTGCTTGTCCTTGTTAGGGCAATCATATGACAAGTGTCCAAGTTTTCCACATTCATAGCACTTTATTTCCTCATTATTTTTATTTCTATGGTTCTTAGATAAAGTAGGCTTGTGTTTTTTTTAATTGATTTTCTCATTATCTTTCTTAATCTTCTAGCCATCGTGATTAGATATTCATCATCGGAATCTATGTCACTATCGTTTATGCGATCATAAGAAGTAGAGACGTATTCGTTTGATTTAAACACTATACTCTTATCTTGTTTAGAAGTAGATTTGAAATTTCTTAAAGTGAATTTGTTTTCATATACCTTTAATGATCCGATCAATTCCTTCATTTTATCGATTCAATATCCTTACTTTCTTCGATTGCAGTGACTTTTGAATCCTATTCGGATGGGAGATTCCTTAACACCTTTTGAACCTTTTCCTGTGTAGGAAAAACTTTGCCAAGAGACTCAAGAGAATTATAGATGTTAGTCAATCGTAAATCCATATCAACAATAGATTCATTTGGCAATAATTTAAAAGACTCAAGAGTGGACATAAGCATATTTATTTTAGACTTCTTAACTTGGCTAGTCCCTTCATGTTTCATTTCAAGGATTCTCCACATCTTTTGGGCACTAGAGCAATTAGACACGTAACTTGATTCACTTTTACTTAGTTCGTTTAAAAGTAGTTGTATGGCTCTAGCATTCATACTTAGTCTCTTTTTGTCATCACTAGTGTATTCTTGATTCGGTTTTATAACTTGTAGTGTGACTCCATCAACAGTAGATAACTTAGATGGAACGAATGGACCGTCTTCTATAATAGGCCATAGATCAATATCAATAGCCATAAGAAAGAGTTTCATTCTAAGTTTCCATTGGAAAAAGGACTCACCATCAAAAAGAGGAGGTCTTTGACTCGACATACCTTCTTGCTCAGTTTTGAAGATAGTGGTTGTCATCTCACTAAGATCGTTGGATCTCCTTGTTGTATAGTGTGCCTACTCTCTGATACCACTTGTAGGACTTGTAAGGCACCACTAGAAGGAGGGGTTGAATAGTGGGTGCGGAAAATTTGGTTTTTAAAATATTTTGACCCAAAGCCCAAGTTCTGAAAATAGTTTCTGTTTTCAGATCCTGATTTGAAACATTTGAAAGACTAGGTTACAGACCTTCAAAAATTCTAAAATTTTGAGAGATTCTACTCTTCGATGTTTTGACTATTCTCTAAAAATTTCAGATTAAAATTCAACCTCTAACCATTTGAAAATACGTTTGTGGTCAGATTGCGCGAATCTGCCAAAAACAGTACTCCGGTTTGAAAATTTTATTCCGATTAATCCGTAACCCCAAATGGTCTGAAAATTTAATGAAAAACCCCTTAAGATGTATATTTTAATGGGTTGAAACAGTTCTGGAAAATTCCTTTGTGAAGTATGTCAAATACGTTCAAGTTCTCAACCTTTGCAAGTCCAAAAATCAGATTGCACTAGTCTCAGAACTATTAACGTTTGATAGACTTATACTTGTCTAAATAGGGTGAAACTTGAGCCAAATGAAACTTAAGAGGCATGGCTACATTTTTGAAAAAATTTACAATTTTTAAAATTCGTTTACTATTTTTACTATTGCAACAAAATCAACGTAGAAACTGAAAAACTGAAAGTAAAGTGGTGAAAGTAATAACACCGAGAATTTTATACTGGTTCGGTTAACACAACCTACTCCAGTCTTCGAGGACACCTTCCTCGGTTATCACTAATAAAAAAACACCTTGCCACAAGGGTTTCTGGAGTTCCACTCCAACTCCAACCCTTTACACACAATACATTCAATCACACGATCACGAACACCACCATCGAATGGATGAAGGTTTGATCACACCTTGGTCAACCTTTTACAATTTAAAACGTGTATGGTGGTCTAATCAAAGCCTATCCAATATATTGAATATAAGAACAATAGGCTTGAGAGAAGAAGAAGAAGAAGAAAGAAATGTAGAAGAAGAAAGCAGAAGAAACTTTTTGCACTTGTGAGATTTTGAGAATTGTCTTGCATTTGTGTGGCTCTCTTCTCTTCTTTTTATCTACTCTTGGCCGCCCCCCTAGGGCTTTTCTTCACCTTGAGAATTCTCTTTTATGTCCTTGAAATAATGCCTTGTATAGATGTGACACCATCTTGCTTATTTGGCACAACTTGATTGGATGAATGTCTTGGCTTTGCTTACTTGGCACTTCATGATCGGATGAGTTTTGTCATCATTTAGTGGCTGTAAAAATCTGAGAATAAAATGAAAAACATGGGCCAAATGAAGTTTAAAACATTGCCAAATATTCTACAATCAATCCCTTCAAATTTGGGAAGCAAATTAGTCTCCATTTAAGACCAAAAAATCGGCCAACTAATGTCTCACATGCTGAATTTTCAACATGTGTTTCATTTGCTAGAAAGTTTGAAATGTTACCTTGTGTAGCTTCCTCCATTATGTCACTAACCATGTGTGGTTTATTCTCCACTAATTGAGATGCCAACTAAGCTCCACATAAGCTCCACCAAGGCTGTAGTAGGCGTGTATGATGGCTTCAACATGTGCTGAATTTTATTTTTGTAAACTTTGTAAAATAGTGCACAATAATTATACACATATGTTATATTCCAGTCAACCCTAATTTGAATATTCTAGTACACTTTAACATGTATTGAATGTGTAAAAAGTGTCTAGATATATGTTACATGTCATGCCAAAAACGTTCCATGCTTTGTGTTCGTAGAAAATCCAATTTTCGACTTTTGTCGATTACACGATTTTTCTCCGATTAAATTCATACTTTTTGCACATGTTATATATATTATGTCACACATAATATACATAAAATAATTTAAATATTCAGCTCATAAGAGCTGAGACATAGGCGCCCACATGTGACAAAATAGGTTGAATTTGAAATCTCTACAATTTGGCCTTAGTTGGGGGTGATTTGTGTTTGACAACATGGAATGATTTTATGGCTGAATATACCTTATCCACGAAATTTGTGGCCATTTTTAAAGTGCAGGGGCTGACCATCTATATATGGCAAGTACATGACACATTGGCGAAGTTTCGGAGTGACCCGATACGACTTTTTTGGTTTATAACCTTGTAACATGTCGTAATAATTTTGTCATCACCATGACTTATATCATATGATATAAGACCTGAATGTACTCATAAATATCAGGTAAGTATAGTGGTGTGACGTTGACGTACATTCATAATATATGTAACGTGTCGATAGTATGTCAAAATATATGTGTACTGTGCCTTTTTATAAAAAATCTGAATATATATATATATATATATATATATATATATATATAGATATATATATATATATATATATATATATATATATATATATATATATAAAAACGTGTGATATGGAAGTGGGAGGAGACTTTCCATTTCCATGTTTGTTGTCATCATGTCTTGTCTAAATATATCTCCATTTAATGAACTACTTAGTTCATTTAACTAAATACTTCATTTAATGAACTAGTTTAGTTTATTAATGGTGGCACCTGAAATTAGTTCAAACACGACAAATGTTTGCCATTTGATGTAAGCTTTAAAGCTTCATGGCTTGTTAGTACGGCAATATTGTATATAAAGTATATAAGGCAAGTTTGTCGCAAAACGTGTCAAGTAATAAATTGTGTCATGCATTTCTTAGACACGCGTTATTTAAATCATGCATTTTGTGAACCACTCAAACTCTTTTTCTCAACATATGTAACAAAGCACCACCTACAGAACTAGGCACAAAATTGTCAAGGAGCTCTCCACTGCCGACCAGAATTCCTATCGGCTTGCACTGTAGTGGTCAGTCACAAATATGGTGCTATCTTTGGAGTCAAGTACATTATCCACTTAATCTGGATCACTGGCCAGTTGTAGTCTAGATCATTTTGTGCTCTCCAAGTTGGCCTCTCTTTGATTGCCTATAGATACTATCTTGCCATCGGCAATTGAAAGATTTTGAACATAATTTAATGCTTACGGTCTTAGGAGCTTTCCTCGATGTGTGCTTACTCTAAATTTTTTTTAATAGACTTGATCAACAGAGGGGTCACCCGTGGATAATCTCAGAGGGGCCTTTAACATTTCATTGTTTTACAGGAATAACCCCTTTGAAGGTTCAGTTATTCATATATTTAGCTCATTTACATTCAAGTCCCTCAAAGTGTTGAAGTGTTTCCTCCCTTCAGTGCATAAGATTGCGAGTCCATTACGAAAAGAGAGTGGATCTTCTATAGAAGTTGTAACTGGCTATATTATTAAGTAAAGACCCTAAAAAATCCATATTAAAAAGAATGAATACGATAGCGTGATATATAAGTATGGGTCAAGTGTTAAATGACAATAGCCAGCGAGGACGTAAAACCTGATTCAGTTGATATTCGGCAGCGTTTATCCATAGTGATGTCGTCAGGCCCGAACATACGAAGCCTAGAATCGACTGAAAAATCTGGGTCATGACAATTGTGGTCAGAGCCTACTAGCGTTCCCAAGCAAAAGGTCTAATCTGGGACGTAAGGGTGATCCTGGTACTTTAGTGGAGTCCAACAAAAACGCTAGCCTATTAAGAGAGGTGAAATATAAAGACCCAAAAAATTACATGTTGGAAGGAAGGAATAGTGTGGCATAATATGTAAGCATGACCCGAGAGTTAATGTCAACAAGGAATACCTTTTTGGATCAACAAGAACGAGACACCCTATTTAGTTGTATTCATTAGTGCTTGTCCATAATGACACTCTCTAACCCGAGTAGGCGGCATGCCTAGATTCGGTTGGACAAATCCAAGGCGTTGCAACTTAATATTATGATCATCTAGATCACCATGAATACTCAAACAACCCATCCAATCCATCCATGAAATCATATTAGCGTGATCATAACCAAGTTGATGAAAGAACTCATTACCTTCTTTTCCCTAAACTTTATGCAGTTTCTTAAGCAATCACTCACCAATTCACTAAATAATTTTATCCATATCTATAATTATTCTCACTAAAGAACTTGTTAAAGTCAATCCCTAACAAAGATTTCATAGCCACAAATTCATGAATCTGATAAAAGAAGAGAACATACAAGATCTTACCTCCAAAATAAATCGCTCCTTGTTTGACTCCAAAAATGGACTCGTACTTAATTTGCTCTTCTTGGTTTTTCTGTGAAGTGCCTTGAAAGTATTGAACCTCCATTCTCTCCTCGAGTGCGCACGGTAATAGCTAAAAGGAAACTGGCGCCTAGTTTCTGTTATACCCCAGAAATTTTCGAGTTAGCCGTTAAGGGGTAATTTAAAACTAAAGTAGCCGTTGGGTGTAACGACTCCTCGGAATTAAATTAATCATTACGAATCGTTTTGTTCAAGTGATCCATAATCTTAAAGAGGTATTAAATTTATATATAAGATAAATATAGGGGGGCAGGAAATAATAATAATAATAATAATAATAATAATAATAATAATAATAATAATAATAATAATAATAATAATAATAATAATAATAATAATAATAATAATAATAATAATAATAATAATAATAATAATAATAATAATAATAATAATAATAATAAATAAGTAAATAAACTTTTAAAGAAAAAAAAGGAGGAGGGACGGTTGGGAAAAAAGAAAAAAAAGAAAATTTAGATAAGAGATAATAGGTGGCGAGAGGTGAGGGAGAAAAAAATAAAAAAATAAAAAATAATAATAAACAAATAAACAATTAAAGCAAAGATAAAATATAGGAAAAGGTAATGGGTGTCGTAGGTGATAAAGTGGAAAAGGAAAAAAAATAAAATAAAATAAAGGAGAGGGCTTCCAACGTGGGTAGTGGGGTAACAAACCCCCAAATTTTTGCTCTTTCCATTATCCCTATAAACTATCCTTTTAATTCTCTGCCAAGGAGTGAAAACTGAAAACAAAGAAAAAAAAGGGGGACAGAGGCAGGCAGCGGGAAGGAGAGGGAAAGGAGAAGGAGGAAAGTGTCCCCAATCCGGTAAAGAGTATAGTTGTCCGCAATCGAGGTAGGTTCCCTTTTTCCCCTCCAATTGGTACAAATTCCAGCATGCTTTGGTGATATATTATGTGTTTATTGTTTTTAATTGTTGAAATCTATACTATGTTGCTTGATCTGTGAAAAGCATGAGTTTTGATCACTGTGGAATGCGTTTGATTACTGTGTTTGATTACTGTGTTTGATTACTGTGTTTGATGACTGTGGAATGCATATACTGTTTTGCGTGGACTAGATTTGATTTTAGGGAAAAATTTGATAATCAAAATAGTGTAAGCTTTGCGCTTGCGTTTTGAGTCTGTGGAATGCTGCGCAGAAGTCTATGCGATGCGTGCTCTGCGTCTATCTGATTTGAAGTTAGGGATGAATTTGATATCAAAAGAATTTCTAGGATTTATTTTATTAATGTTATTTAATTGATTAAAAATAGTATTAAATATAGGAAAAATATAAGTAAATATCAGAAAATCATAAATAAATTCTAGAAATTATAAAATACTGAAATTAAATGATTTTCATCAAATTTCTGTGTAGCGGGCCGATTGTGCGCAGGTGTGACTCATTTACTTAATATATAAAATACAATAAAATACAATAATCTACTGAGCTGACCGCGGGCCGGGCCGAATGGACAACGGACCGGGCCCAAGTTGGCTGGCCCAATTAAACGGAAAAAAATTATATATAATAAAAAATAATATAATTCTGAATTTCTGGAAATTCTATAAATGTTATTTAATCAATTTTAAATAGTATTAATTATAGGGAAAATGTAAATAAAAATCGGAAAATTATATATAAATTCTAGAAATTATAAAATGCTGAGATTAAATTATTTTTACTAAAGTTCATTAATTGTCATAATTCATTTAAATTGGATAATTGGGTAATAAATAGAAATAAATTAGAAAAAAAGGGAAAAAATAGGAAATGCACAATAAATGTATACAAGCCATGGAAAAAAATAGGTTTAATGTCAAACATCATTAAATCATTACTCGGATAATAAATGAACCTAGATTTGAGTGCCGGAGGATGGTGAGGATGGGCAAGGGGCCTCAGACGATCTTTAAATGAACCTAGATTTGAGTGCCGGAGGATGGTGAGGATGGGCCAGGGGCCTCAGGCGATTGTGTTTTTGCATTCATGGCACGTGCATTGCATTGATGGCGGGTCGTGACGTACGGGTCACGGGTGCTCAGGATGGTGTACGGTGGCGGGCACTCAGGATGGTCATCGGACGGCTGTCTGTCGTTATTCCCGATGCTAGGGTTCGGGAGCGGGGCGCTACAGGTGGTATCAGAGCCGAGGCTTCAGATCCGCCTCGAAAGCGCAGGATTAACTAGATTACTTAGACATAAGCTATGATCTTTACCTAGGAATAACAATTATACCCCCTAATAATAGAGTAGACCTAAGTTATGATCGGGTTAAGGGAGGTGTGTGCCGTTGGTGAGCTTTCCTTATTTAATTACCATTGCATCCCTGAACTTTCGCATGAGGCCATAAATGCTCAAACCTCTCTATCACTCTCGTCAAGGCTCGCGTGAGATCCAAGAAAATGCGGTGTGGTGTGAAAAAAAAATCTGGCAAGGAGACAACGGTGGTCATGGTAACGACCACCAGGATCAGGGGGTCATCCTCCAAGTACTAGACGACAACATGGCCACCACTTTGGCGCAACAGCGACTGCAAACTATCCAGTGATAATAGCAGTTAAACTAGCGTCTCCCGCCGTTGCCGCCACCAGATCTGAGGTCCTATTATGTCAAAATACAAGCCGTCCGGAATTCGATGTTTAGAAACACCCTTCACCGAAGAGGCAGAGATATACGACATGGCCGCTAACGATCACCGGACCGCCCGCGACGAAAGTACAATCGTGGAGGAGTGCATGGCCACCGCGGCCACCATGTGGCCACATTCGCGTCAGTGTGGGAGGATTATGCAAGCATGAGTGCAACAACAAGGACGTTTTACGAGTATGTGCACTGAGCAGAGGTCGGCGCCACCACCACAGCAGAAGCAGGTACAACATAAAGGGAAGCAAAGATCAGTACCCAGATCCACGTGACGACTGATGCGGACATCAGGGGGGCTGGCGACGTCGTAGTAGAGTTCAACCATCGGCGACCCAGTCTCAATGACTCATCATCAGTACAGATGATGTTAGTCAGAGATAAATGATCAGAGTTGCGCAGCGGAAATATGGCTTTCTTAAGTCATGTAAGTTCAGAAGAGTGAACCTCAGTGGGTCCGAAGAAGATCAAAGGTATCGCTGAGTAGCCCTGACCAACCGGTGTGACTGGAGTAAGAAATTTTCTTGTTTCGGCCAGCTGCTACGTAGAATTTGTTGAAGGATATTCGTCGATACTGGTGCCCCTGAGCAGACGGAAGCATAAAAAGGCGAAGTTCGAGAGGACGATTTATATCAACAAAGTTTCACTGAGCAAAAAAAACTTAAACATAAGACGATAATACAAATTTTGCTAATTAACCATATATACACGCACTGATTAATACCACATACCTTAACAACATATTTCCACATATTAAACACGTACTAGAAGATCAACATACAAAATCCGACATAACCACACAAAGAAACATAAGGAGATATCACATAACAGAATAAACTACGAACCGACAGCAACATAAGTCAACAAAGTATATACATATACACCCACACATATTTACAATATACATAAATATATACACATATACACATACATACAAAGCGACCAACATGGAAACACGAAGTAATAGGTAAAAGCTCACAATATATATACACACATAATATGATAGCAACGTAGGAGTAGCGGGAAAAAAAACTATGATAAGTCAGGGTTGTACGTAAACATTAAGTTGTCAAAAAAACACACACACACACACATAAAACAAAACCAAACAGCACTAATTCTTTTGCAACAACAAAAGGAACATATAGATAAACACAAATTGTTACCATGTTAATGATATAGCTTAAATAAGTCGATTTACGAAAACATACAAATAGATATACGAAACAAAAGTAATTATACGTTGTTATGTAGACATGCACAGGCATGCGCACGACTATAGTAATGACGCCACGCCATAACTAATACAACAAAACAGTATTAACCATTATAATATATAACAACAACAAACACACAATTACAAAGAATACAGTAACACAAATACTTTTTATACAAGACATGGATTACGATACAACATACTATAGATTAAAGTATAAATAAATTAATAACGTGACCTATAAAAAAAAGAGGTTAAAAAATTATACTTGAACACCCAAGTAAATTATATATCTAAATTACGGTAAAATCTATGTATTTTGTGCATTTTCTTCGAAATAATATATACAACGACATTTATACAACAATAAAACAAGCTAGTACGAGAAATATAGAGTACCGGTAACAAAAATTATTAACGACTAACATAAGTACAACAAGAGAGATCACGACAAACAAAGACTAAAATGAGTGCGCACAGCGTGTGTACCACTTAAAACTTAACTAATATACAATATAAATATAATACACGTGACAAACTGCAGATAACGGTGGTGAATTCATTTGCTATATTTGATACATAAGTCATACATGCGTATGACTTAAGGATATACAACATACTATATATATATATATATATATATATATATATATATATATATATATATGCCAAACATGTTCAAACAAATTAACCATTAAAATAATGCACATATTAAAACTCGCGTATGCCGATGTATATAATGGATGGAGCTACGTTTGAGCATTGTATTTCGTTCTCCGACTGATGAGCATTCAGAGAAGACGATACAGACATTGGAGGACGTGATGAGGGCTTGCGCCATTTACTTCAAGAGGAATTGGGATGGTAGGACCAAGTTGATTGAGTTCTCCTACCACAACAGCTACCATAGCGCCATCGGCATGACACCATTTGAGGCGCTCTATGGGCGCAAGTGTAGATCCCCTATCCATTGGATTGAAGGATAAGCTGAGGCCTTGGTATATTGGCCCTACGAGGTGCTCGAAAGGATTGGTTCGTTAGCTTATCGTTTCACAATACCCCCGACAATAGCTCAAGTACACAATGTATTTCATGTCTCAGCTGAGAAGGGATGTTTCGGATCAGAGCTGTGTACTAGATGCACCGCCTTGAAGAGTAAACCGAATACATCATATGAGGAGACTTCTGCTCAGATCATAGATCCCAAAGATCAAAAGCTAGGAAGAAGAATCATTCCGTATGTCAAGGTGCAGTGGAACAATCATAAGGAAAACGAAGCGACATGGGAGCTAGAAGATAAGATGGAGGAAAGCTACCCCGGTCTTTTTAAATAAGGTACGCCAAGTTTCGAGGATGAAACTTCTTGTAAGGTGAGTAGGATGTTATACCCTGGAAATTTTCGAGTTAGCGGTTACGGGGTAATTTAAAACTAGAGTAGCCGTTGGGTGTAACGACCCCTCGGAATTAAATTAATCATTGCGAATCGTTTTGTTCAAGTGATCCATAATCTTAAAGAGGTATTAAATTTATATATAAGATAAATAAAGGGTGGCAGGAAATAAAATGAAAATAATAATAATAATAATAATAATAATAATAATAATAATAATAATAATAATAATAATAATAATAATAATAATAATAATAATAATAATAATAATAATAGAAGAAGAAAAAATGATAAATAAGTAAATAAACTTTTAAATAAAAAAAAAGAGGAGGGACGGTTGGGAAAAAAAGAAAATTTAGATAAGAGATAATAGGTGGCGAGAGGTGAGGGAGAAAAAAATAAAAAATAAAAAAAATAATAATAAACAAATAAACAAATAAAGCAAAGGTAAAATATAAGAAAAGGTAATGGGTGTCATAGGTGATAAAGTGGAAAAGGAAAAAAAATAAAATAAAATAAAGGAGAGGGCTTCCAACGTGGGTAGTGGGGCAACAAACCCCCAAATTTTTGCTCTTTCCATTATCCCTATAAACTACCCTTTTAATTCTCTGCCAAGGAGTGAAAACTGAAAACAAAGAAAAAAAGGGGGACAGAGGCAGGCAGCGGGAAGGAGAGGGAAAGGAGAAGGAAGAAAACTGTCCCCGATCCGGTAAAGAGTATAGTTGTCCGCAATCAAGGTAGGTTCCCTTTTCCCCCTCCAATTGGTACAAATTCCAGCATGCTTTGGTGATATATTATGTGTTTATTGTTTTTAATTGTTGAAATCTATACTATGTTGCTTGATCTGTAAAAAGCATGAGTTTTGATTACTGTGGAATGCGTTTGATTACTGTGTTTGATGATTGTGGAATGCATATACTGTTTTACGTGGACTGGATTTGATTTTAGGGAAAAATTTGATAATCAAAATAGTGTAAGCTTTGCGCTTGCGTTTTGAGTCTGTGGAATGCTGCGCAGAAGTTTATGCGATGCGTGCTCTGCGTCTATCTGATTTGAAGTTAGGGATGAATTTGATATCAAAAGAATTTCTAGGATTTATTTTATTAATGTTATTTAATTGATTAAAAATAGTATTAAATATAGGAAAAATATAATTAAATATCAGAAAATCATAAATAAATTCTAGAAATTATAAAATACTGAAATTAAATGATTTTCATCAAATTTCTGTGTAGCGGGCCGATTGTGCGCAGGTCTGACTCATTTACTTAATATGTATAAAATACAATAAAATAAAATAATCTACTGAGCCGACCGCGGGCCGGGCCGAATGGCCAACGGACCGGGCCCCAGTTGGCTGGCCCAATTAAACGGGAAAAAAATATATATAATAAAAAATAATATAATTCTAAGTTTCTGGAAATTCTATAAATGTTATTTAATCAATTTTAAATAGTATTAATTATAAGGAAAATGTAAATAAAATCGGAAAATTATATATAAATTCTAGAAATTATAAAATGCTGAGATTAAATTATCTTTACTAAAGTTCATTAATTGTGATAATTCATTTAAATTGGATAATTGGGTAATAAATAGAAATAAATTAGGAAAAAATGAGAAAAAATAGAAAATGCACAATAAATGTATACAAGCCATGGAAAAAATAGGTTTAACATCAAACAACATTAAATCATTACTCGGATAATAAATGAACCTAGATTTGAGTGCCGGAGGATGGTGAGGATGGGCAAGGGGCCTCAGACGATCTTTAAATGAACCTAGATTTGAGTGCCGGAGGATGGTGAGGATGGGCCAGGGGCCTCAGGCGATTGTGTTTTTGCATTCATGGCACGTGCATTGCATTGATGGCGGGTCGTGACGTACGGGTCACGGGCGCTCAGGATGGTGTACGGTGGCGGGGCCACGACACTCAGGATGGTGTGTGATGGCGCGGCCACGCACACTCAGCATGGTGACTGTGGGGTGTACGACCTGCAGCCACTCAGTAAGACCCGGGTTCATGCATTGCACGGTGGAGATATCGGCATTCTGTGTGACATGACTTTGTTGCGTGTGACATGCATAGTAGGACATGCATCACGATGTTGCGCATTCTTTATCTGGAGTGAATTACTTTCCGCAGTCTTTCATATGCTTATGTGATATCATGTTTTATGTGTTATGTGTTATATCATTTTAGTATGCTAGTCTTCTACGAGTTGGAGGCATGTGCCTACTGGATGATTTTCCGTCACTCACCCCTACTTCCCCCCCCCCACCAGGTGAGCACGAGGAAGCGTACGACTATATCTTTGCTGAGGACAGGGCCGACACGGTAGTATGGGCATACTGACGGTCGCACCTAGGATACGAGGAGACCTTGCGGCTGTCTGTCGTTATTTTATTGAGGTTTCATCGGACATTACCCTGTTTAGACTGATAGCAGTTAGAGGTTGGCACAGTGACTTTATTGTCATTATGGATTTAGTGTTTTATTGATGATTTCTTTATTCGGGTAATTTAATGTTATGGTAATTCGTTTCTGTGAGAAAATTTCTACGTATTTTTGGACATGTAGAAAGTTGATTCGACGCCTTGTATTCTCCTTAGTGAGATACGGCGGGTGCACCATTCCCGATGCTAGGGTTCGGGAGCGGGGCGCTACAGTTTTCTTCCTAATCTAAACGGAATAATTAATAAGCCAACCATCCAACTCCAAATTAACGGGAGAAGATATGTTATTTCGGCCTTTATCTTATCTTATGAGATCGTATTATGTATGTTAATTTGACATTATAATACATAATTTTAATGACATTATAATACATAATTTTAATGATATTGACATTATAATCCAACTCCAAATCTAAATGATATTGACCCTTACTGCGGCTGGTTTTGAGGATGTTAGTCTTGTTGTAAGTAATACATAGCTGGTAGATTCAAATTGCTTTTTGTACTTTTGACCAAGTTGAATATCTAATATAAGCGATCCTTTTCTGGAAAATTTTTTTGCTTCTTAGGCCGTTACAATAATATTTCTAGAACTTACATAATTAGTACGAGAAAAAGAGCTACCCCGATTTTAGCATCATAAATTAGTCAGTTCTACCTGTCTTTGCCAAAAACATTCCTGCATCCCTCAATTATAGAAAACCAAGATGGGTTGGGATCTCTTCACCCCCACTTTTCTCACCTTCTTTGTGACCACGCAACACGTGACAGCAAGAGGGGGTGGTGAGGCTAGATGAAAGTCACCTACATCTAACCTCACCACCCCCTTTCTGCCACGTGTCGCGCGGTCACGCGTCACCACATCCCCTTTGCGGTGAGGGGATCCTATCCCAACCAAGATAGTCCTAGTCTAGTTTTTTTTTGGAAAAGAGGGATCTTATTGATGAGAATGAAATTCATGCGTACATTCAGTTCTACATCACTGTGCTACGTTTTTACATCATATGCTAACGCTATATTCTAACGTCTATGCGCTAACAATAACTTATTTACACGATGTTGGAGACAATCAATCATGTACCAAGACGCAGTCGTTCAATGTGTGCATATGAATAATACAAAAATAATCAAACCCGGAGCGAGTCGAGGACTCTGTCCTTAAGACGTACTGCTCCGGTATACTGTGCCCAACCGGTGTGAGCAATCGTCTCCCAGGATACAACGGGTACCTGTTCAGTTGAGCGGCACTGCTGAACTTGAACTTCTTCGAACCTTCGAATGTCCTGACTTCTCCCGGACGTGATGCAAGCCTCGAATGCTATGAATGCAGAATGCTATGAAATGCTAGAGCAAGGTGTGTGAATAAATGCACCCTTAGCCCTCTTTATATAAGGGAGTCGGTTGGAGAACAAGGTACCGTGACCGTTGGATCAAAACTGAAGTTTGATTGGCCGTTAGATGAAAACCTCCTATCTAGATTAGGAAGGTTTAATCTCAGCCTTTAGATTGAAGATAGATTAGAAGGTTTAAACCTGTAGCGTTAGATGGAAACCACATTCGGTTGGGGTGGTTAGGACAGTTTAAATCTCGGCCGTTAGATTAAAGCTGCCTTCCCTGCCACCGTTAGATCAAACCAGATTGATCTTATCTTATATTGAAGGATACCGTTTGAATCAGATTTAAACAACCGTTCGATTTAAACCATAACCAAACGCCTTATCAAACTTAACCGCGTTTTGTTTAAACGTAACCGTGCAACTGTGTTTTCCATCCACTTTGAGAATTAATTTCTCATTCACCCATTTCAATTTCTCCAACAATCCCCCACATGAATGGAAATTAATGCAAATGCATATGCAGACTCTAAGGAGAAGTCAGACAAGAAAATATTGCATCAGAAGAGGTAGCTTCTGGCTTTGAACCTTTCATAGTGATGTACCATCGGATTCACTCGGCTAAATAGTGACTTGATGTCTTGAACTAGCCAGCCTTTGTTGTGAACCTAGACAACGATACTCACACAACATTTTCTTTAACACCCTTTTGGTTCTCATGGTTGTGTTCGTTTTGGCCATGAACAACCTGGTTTCAGAAAGTGTTTTAGAGAAATCTTACCTCCCAGACTTTCTCATAGAAGCGGCCCCACTTCACACTTACATAGGTGATTCCTATCAAGAGTATTCTGCCATACTCCACTTGACGCATCAAGATATAGGACATCATTAAAAGCTTTAGCTTACCCTAAACATTATCTGCAGACAGCACTTTTATGTGACGGAATGAGTAAGTGCTTACTGAAGCTTCGTAACTTAGTTGTCCCATTGAACCAAGATTCTGGGATCTCTAGTCAACAAGGTTGGGTTACCGTTACAAAGATTCTTGCATTATAGGCTTTAGTCCCATTCCGTTTGTCAATCTTGACATCTGATCTCTAGGCAAGCCTTTTGTAAGCGGATCCGCAAGATTCTCCATTGATTTTACATAATCAATGGAAATCACGTCATTAGAGATCAACTGTTTAATGGTGTTATGTCTTCGACGTATGTGTCGTGACTTACCATTGTAAATGCGGCTTTGAGCACGTCCTATAGCTGACTGACTATCACAGTGTATGCTAATAGGAGCGATTGGTTTAGGCCAGCACGAGATATCTTCTAGGAAGTTCCGAAGCCATTCAGCCTCTTCCCCAGCTTTGTCCATCGCTATGAACTCAGCTTCCATAGTGGACTGAGCTATGCATGTTTGTTTCGTGGTTTCCACGACACAGCAGCACCACCAACAGTCAACACGTATCCACTGGTGGACTTCGAGTCCTTACTGTCTGATATCCAATTTGCATCGCAATATCCTTCTAATACTGCTGGATATCTCGTGTAATGTAGTCCAAGATTCATTGTGTATTTCAGATACCTCATCACTCTGTTAAGAGCTTTCCAATGATCATCACTTGGATTACTGGTAAACCTGCTCAACTTGTTTACTGAACAAGCTAAGTCTGGTCTTGTACAATTTGTTATGTACATCAGACTTCCGATTACCTGAGAGTATTTCAACTGAGCTACAGGTTCGCCTCGATTTTTCCTTAAGTGTACACTTAAGTCAAGCGGGGTCTTTACTGGTTTCACATCAACCATATTAAACCGTTTTAGAACAGACTCAATATAGTGAGTTTGTGACAGTACGAGTCCATCGGTCATCCTAGAAATTTTAATTCCTAGAATAACATTGGCAACTCCCATATCCTTCATATCGAAGTTCCTCGTCAACATCTTCTTTGTGTTTAAGATTATGTCCCGAGTACTCCCCATGATTAGCATGTCATCTACATAGAGACACACTATTACATATGCATTCTGTGTGCTCTTAATATAGACACACTTGTCACACTCATTGATCTTGAAACCATTAGCTAGCATAGCTTGATCAAACTTCAAGTGCCACTGTTTAGGCGATTGCTTAAGTCCGCACAATGATTTAACGAGTCTACAAACCTTAGACTCTTGTCATGGAACCACAAACCCTTCGGGTTGTTCCATATAGATTTCTTCATCCAACTCACCATTCAGAAAAGCAGTCTTCACATCCATCTGATGGATTTCCAAGTTATAGACTGCAGCAATTGCAACTAGCATCCTTATAGAAGTGATCCTAGTCACTGGTGAGTAGATGTCAAAAAAGTCAAAGCCTTCCTTTCGTCGATAGCCTTTAGCTACCAACCTGGCTTTATACTTTTAAATAGACCCATCCTCTTTCAGTTTCTTCTTGAAAACCCACTTGCAACCAAGTGGTTTACTTCTAGGTGGAAGGTCAACCAACTCCCAAGTGTGATTTTGAAGAATTGAGTCTATTTCACTGTCGACTGCCTCTTTCCAGAATGGAGCTTCTGGAGTAGACATAGCCTCAGAAAAGTTCCTTGGCTCATTTTCTACCGTATAGGTTAGAAAATCCGGTCCAAATGAAGTTGGCATTCTGGCACGCTTGCTTTGACGAAGCTCCTCATCTCCTTGAGGAGTCGCCTCACGCATTCGCTTACCAAATCTTGTTTCTTCTTGAATTTTGTCTTTCCTCAGAAAGAAATCTTCAAAGAACACTGCATTCCTTGACTCTATGACAACGTTTTCATGTATGTCAGGAATATCCGACTTGTGCACCAAGAACCGATATGCACTACTGTTAGTTGCATAACCGATGAATATGCAATCAACCGTTTTAGGCCCAATTTTCACCTGTCTTGGTCTAGGTACAGCAACCTTCGCCAGACACCCCCACACTTTCAAGTATTTGTAACTAGGCTTGTAGCCTTTCCAAAGCTCAAAAGGGGTTACATCCTTCTTCTTAGATGGAATTCTGTTTAAAATGACGTTGGCTGAGAGGATTGCTTCCCCCCACAAGTTCTGAGGTAAACCCGAACTTATCAACATAGCATTCATTATCTCTTTTAGAGTACGGTTCTTGCGTTCAGCAATACCATTCGATTGAGGTGAATATGGTGCAGTCGTTTGATGAATAATGCCATGTTCTAAACAGAATTCATTAAACGGTGTATCATATTCGCCACCTCTATCACTTCGAATTGTTTTAATTCGTTTGCTAAGTTGATTCTCAACTTCATTTTTATAATCCTTGAAAGCATCAAGGGCCTCGTCTTTGCTGCTTAGCAAATATACATAACAGTATCGTGTGCAATCGTCGATAAAAGTTACAAAATACTTTTTACCACCTCTCGTTTGCACAAATTTTAAATTACACACATCGGTATGAATTAAATTCAAAGGTTCAGTGTTCCTTTCTATTAAAGGAAATGGCGCCTTTGCCATCTTCGCTTCAACACATATTTGACATTTTCCTTTATTATTAAAGTCCAGTTTGGGCAATAAGTCAAGATTACTCATACGTTGTATTGACTTGTAATTAACATGTCCCAAACGAAAATGTCATAAACAAGAAGACTCAAGCATGTAAGCAGAAGAGGAAGCAATTTTATTAGCCTCTGCAGGCAAATCTCTTTTGGGTACAATAGTGATGACATTCAATTTAAATATCCTATTCGACAAGTACCCCTTCCCCAAATACATGCCATTTTTCGAAAGAATAACTTTATTAGACTCTAACATTAGTCTAAAACCATGCATGACCAGAAGAGATCCAGATACTAAATTCTTCCGAATATTAGGGACGTGCAGCACATTCTGCAGAGTCAGATGCTTCCCTGAGGTGAGCTTCAGAACAACTTTGCCCTCGCCTTCAATCTTCGAAGAGGCCGAGTTTCCCATGTAAAGTTGTTCATTGTTCCCGGGCTGGTACTCCGTGAACATCTCTCTGCTGGAGCAAACATGTCTAGTGGCGCCAGTATCAAGCCACCACTCACGTACGTTCCCCACAGCATTACACTCTGAGACTACCGCACAGAGATTCAGATCATCCAATGCATCGACTATGTTGGCCTTTGCCTTGGTTTGCTTCTTCTTGGGCTTTCTGTATTCATTGCTGACATGCCCCTGAATGCCACAGTTGTAGCATTTTCCGGTGAACTTCTTGGCGATCTGCTTGCCTTTCTTGTTCACCCCGAGTTGGCCTTTCTTTTTCTTGGCCTCAGCAACATGGGCCTTAGCCTGACCAGAGCTAGATTGTGGCGCTCTCTCAGATCTACGTTTGTCCTCCTCAATGCAGAGTCGAACAATTAGATCTTCCAATGTCATCTCCTTTCTCTTGTGTTTGAGATAGCTTCTGAATTCCCTCCACGAAAGAGGTAGCTTCTCAATCACTGCAGCCACGACGAAAGATTCACTGAGCAACATGCCCTCCTCTTCCATCTCGGCAACCAACGTCTGAAGTTCCTCAACTTGAGAAACAACAGTGCGAGAATCAGACATTTTAAAATCCAGGAATTTACCGACAATAAATTTCTTAGTGCCGGCATCTTCCGTACGGTATTTCTTTTCCAAAGCCTGCCACAAAGACTTTGCGGTTTTATACGTGCAGTATAAACCATACAAGGAGTTGTCCAAACAACTCAGAATATGGCTCAAACAAACATAATTATTGAAATTTCAAGTTTCAAAAAAATGTTGGTTTTGCATATTCTGGGTTTGGTCCTCCAGCGGATCCACCATAGGCGGGTCCTCAGTCAGGAAGTTCGCCAACCCCACAACAGTCAAGAAGAAAAGCATCTTCTGCTGCCAACGTTTGAAGAAGCTTCCACTGAACTTCTCCGGTTTCTCCACTTGGGCCACTGCAGGACCCTGTGCAGGAGGAGCATGTCTTGGCACCCCAGCAGTTGGTGCCATTGGAGCAGAGCTCTGAATGTCTGCGCCATGAACGGAGCCAGAGCTAGCGTTCTCCATCAGATTTCTGTTCAGTTGATCAAAACGTATAGATCAGAACAGAATCAGATTTAAGAAAGGAGTAGAAGTAGACTGCAAATCAGTATGAACACTGCCTTTGCGGGAAATAAAAAAAACGGTACAGAAGTAATTGAATAAAAATACGTCTTAAGATTGTTGGAGACAATCAATCCTGTACCAAGACGCAGTCGTTCAATGTGTGCATATGAATAATACAAAAATAATCAAACCCGGGACCAGTCGAGGACTCTGTCCTTAAGACATATTGCTCCAGTATACTGTGCCCAACCGGTGTGAGCAATCGTCTCCCAGGATACAACGGGTACCTGTTCAGTTGAGCGGCACTGCTGAACTTGAACTTCTTCGAACCTTCGAATGTCCTGACTTCTCCCGGACGTGATGCAAGCCTCGAATGCTATGAATGCAGAATGCTATGAAATGCTAGAGCAAGGTGTGTGAATAAATGCACCCTTAGCCCTCTTTATATAGGGGAATCGGTTGGAGAACAAGGTACCGTGACCGTTGGATCAAAACCAAAGTTTGATTTAGGCCGTTAGATGAAAACCTCCTTTCGAGATTAGGAAGGTTTAATCTCAGCCTTTGGATTGAAGATAGATTAGCTGATTTAAACCTGGAGCGTTAGATGGAAACCACATTCGGTTGGGGTGGTTAGGACAGTTTAAATCTCGGCCGTTAGATTAAAGCTTCCTTCCCTGCCACCGTTAGATCAAACCAGATTGATCTTATCTTATATCAAAGGATACCATTTGAATCAGATTTAAACAACTGTTCGATTTAAACCATAACCGAACGCCTTATCAAACTTAACCGCATTTTGTTTAAACATAACCGTGCAACCGCGTTTTCCATCCACTTTGAGAATTAATTTCTCATTCACCCATTTCAATTTCTCCAACACACGACACACTATTTCATCTTTAACACAAACAGGAAGGGGAAAATGAGTTATGCAGCCATAGACTTTTTGGTTTCTCTAATACCAAATACTCATCACTGCTTTCCGAAAAACATATCGCCATGCAAGCGAATCCTCCCAGGTACCCCAAAGATAGTCCTAGTATAGTTTTGAACTCTCAACCAAAGATGTTCCCGTGATCCAAGTCGCAGACAAGAGCCGAATCACCGATCTATGTAATTTTTTAAAAAAAACTTCTGTAAAAAGTATTTATTAATTTACAATTAAAACCCATATGATGAGAAACGAAGATTAATTTAAAGAGTGTGCCTTCACTTCAAACTAGGGCGGTAAATGAACCAAGCCATTCGGTTGTTCGGCTCGTTTGGTTCGGGCTCGAACTCGAGCTCGGCTCGGATAAAAGGTTAATGAACAGAGCTTGAACACCCTTTTCTGTTCGAGCTCGGTAAGTGGCACCGTTCGTTTAAGGTGTTCGGCTCGTTAATGTTGTTCGTTGAGTTAAACGAACCAAGCTTGAACAAGTAAATATGTTCGTTTAAATAAACGAACAAGTTCGGCTCGTTCGCTAAGTTAAATGAGCAGAGCTTGAACAACACAATGCTCAGCTCGTTCGGCTCGTTTACAGCCCTACTTCAAACCATCGTTTAAAACCATTGTCGTTGTTTATACAAATTTTAACTTTCTTTTCCTTATACGAAAACCAAAGAATACGAAGTGAAAATAAAATCAAGTACTCGCTGCTGTAAAAATAAGTTTGGGTGATGTTAAATAGCATTATTTAACTATATGTGTATGATCATAACGTTTTGTATGTACTGAATATTTTTCTTATCTATACCATTTTTTTAAAATTTTATATTAAATATATATTGTGTTATTAACGCCTTAGGAAGCTTTAAAGGCTTAAAAGAAGAGGAAAAAGTTTGTTTTTATGTTGCAGACCATAAATGTTCGGCCCTTGTATTTTTAAGTGGGCCAAATGCATGAAATTTACAACAAAAAAGAAAAGGCTTTTCGTTATATTTTGGCTCTTGATACATTTCGGCCATAATTAAAATGGGAGAAGTGGGCTTTTATGGTATTTTCATCCCTATTATTTATTCTGTGGCCCTATTCTCATTTATCCTACATGGCGTCCACGTCAATTAAATTTTTTAATCATCTAAGCTTTGGCTGGCCATGTCATCACAACTTACATATATGTATATTTGGTCATATGTATACATATATATATTCTGCCATACGTGTATGGATATATTAATTTTCTCGATGGCATTTTAACTGCAGAATTTATTCTTATAATTGGCATAACACAAATTTATTTTTTTTATAATGTGTCACACTATACATGATATGGTTTTCTGTTCTTCAAAATTATCATTCAAGCTCAATTATATATGGTCTTCGGGGTTTCCAAGACAACTATATATATTATATAGTTGCTGGATAATTTTTTTTGATGTGACAAATATTTTGCTACATGGTTATCATTATATTATTTAAAGACATATATCACAGGTGTTACACATCTTACGAGGGGCGGTCTAAGGACACCACAAAAAAAAAGTCATATAGCGACATACATATTTCGTCGCTAATGGTATATAGCGACGAAATACGTATGTCGCTATATGGCTTGTCGCAAAGTGATATAGCGACATATGTATTTCGGCGTCCTTATATTGCGACGAGAGCAAGGTCGTCGGCGGTTCGTCGTAAAATTGCGACGTAAAACTGTCAGGTCTGCGACCTGTCTTTTTCGTCGTCGGTTCGTCGGTATATCTTTTTCGCCGTTATTTTAAAATTTTTGATTTTTTTTTATATGCCCGTTCTGCGACATTTATGTTCGTCGCAGGTTCGTCGCTATTATTTAAATTAATATTAAATATTAAATATTAAATATTAAATATTTATAATTTATTAATAATATCAATATATTATTAATTAAATAGTTTTATTATTATTTAATTTTTATAATATATTTTATTTTGTATATAAAATCATTTTTACGAATATTATACAGAAATACGGTATTTGCGTATTGAAATTCGTATAATTAAACAACACAAATGAAATGGAATCCGTATAAATGTCAGATAAAATATAAAAGAACAAAGAATATGTCAATACAATAAATTAAATAGTCAGTACGAAAAATTAAAAAATGAAATACTATGCAGAGGAAGGTGGATGGGGATCATGCGGAGAAGGCTGACCATCCTGAGGGCGAGGCTGAGGCTGCGAGGAGCTGGAAAGGAAAGAGAGGAGGATCTGCGATAGCTGCGAGATTTCCTGCTTTGTCTCTTGCTGCGCCTGCTTCGTCTCCTGCTGCGCCTGCTGAAGCGACTGCTGCAGCGCCTGCTGGGTCTGAGTGAGCTGCGACCGCAGTGCCTGTACACTCTCTTCATGCTGCGCCCTGATGGTATCCATCTCATGCTGCAGCGCCGCATGATCTGCGTCCAGGCAAGAAATATCCTCTGACGTCGCAGAAGGCGCGGAGGTGCTGGCCTCGGAGGAAGCACCTGGATGCAGAATTTCGGGGAAGAATCGCGGCACTGCTGATCCAACCCCGTACACCTCCCTCTTCTTCTTATTCTGAGGGCCGATGGTCCGAACCGCATCCCAATAAGCATGGTTCTTGTCGGCCTCTTCTCCCCTCTCTGCCAGTAATCTGTTGTACTCGTTCTGAACTGAGAATAAGAATTGTTAGGGTTTAGGGTTTAGAAATAAAACAAACTAAGGAAAAAACAAATGATATCGTAGACTACTTACACTGATGTCGCGGGCCTTCGTCGTGATCCAGTCCTCCGTCCCGTCATAGGCTTTCTTCCGATGCGTCTTGTAGAAGAGATCGTAGGAGGCTGGCCACTCCCCCGTCTCCGCGTGCTGAAAGAATGAAATAAAATATGTTAGTGAAATCCGGCCTTAAAGGCCTCTCCCAAGTCAAATCAAAACTAAAAAGAAAAAGGCAAATGAACACATATAGTGCTTACATTAACCATATACGAATACCAAAAAACAACAACAGCGGAACATAAGAAATCAATGAATCTAAATAATCCACTTAAGTCAATGAATCTAAATAATCAATGAAATCAATGAATCTAAATAATCCAATATTAAAATACTTACCATAGCACGCATCGTGGTGGCGTGGGAAACCGAACCACCTGAGTGTGTGGCAGGTGCTGGGGCCTGTAGATTGCCGCTGCGCCGGTTCGCCGTGTTCCGGACGATGCGGGCTTGGTTAGCAGGGTCCAGCCACCCTTCTATCCACCCCACCCAGGTGGCCTCGGATACGTAGGGAGGCCTCGCAGAAATGGGGTCACGCTCCCACTTGGTCTTGAGCGAGTTGACGAAGTCCCTGTAGCGTTTGGCGGCCCTCTGGCGCCAGGCCTGCTCCACGTCGTGGGCGATGTCGGTTGGCCAGCTGTACGCCTTCTGCAATTATTATACGGAGGAAAAATAAAAATGTGGTTAGAAAAGTAATGATCGATTGCGCATCAGAAAGTGAAATTCATCAAATTTGAATACCTGAAACTCATCCCAGTAGAACCTACGTGTCTGCGGGGTGACACGGGACCAGGCATATCCAGCAGGGTCCTGCCTCAGGTGGAAGGACCGAGTGATGCAACCGGAAATCTGGCCCGAGTCCGATGCAAACCTGAAAGAGGTGAAGTTGTTAGGAAAAAATAACTCGTGAAATATATTTGAAAACGTGTTAAAAAAAATAAATCATTACTTACGTATGGGTAGCATGTGACCAAGGGAGGGCACGACGTCCTGGTATGACATCCTCGTCCGATGCCGCATCAGACGCCGGATGATGGGCTGAACCGGTGGGTGTGGGTGGCGTCGGAGATCTGGGGGGTGCAGACCTATCGGCAGGCCCTAAAAGGTCTGCGTCCGCAGCCAGAGCGGCGGTGACACCGAACCAAGCAGCTCATGCTGAGAAATAAACAGATCGAACTCTCCTGAGAGGGCCTGTCTGGCTGGTGGGTAGGTGGGTTGAGTAGGTAAACCCTCACTAGCCATCAGATCTGCAAGGGTGAAAAATTTAAAAGGCACATTCAACAAGTTTAGGGTTGGTTGGCCAAACAAATAAGATGTCCAAAAAATGACAAGTGTTTATATACATTTAATGCAAGATATTAATAATTTTGAAAATTTCGGCATGACCTATTCGTTTATCGGAGGTTTTCCGGCCTTAATGGCCTCTCCCAAGACAAATCCAAATCCAAACAACATGACATAATTAACCAAACTACATAATCAAACTTCATCATCAAATTACACTTCAAAGTATGCATCACTTGAACTTGAAACTTAAAGCATAAATATGCATCACCTCTAAACAAATTACACTTCAAAATATACATCACCTCTACATCCTCATGATACATCACTTGTAACATGAATTATACATAAAAATGGTAAATTTAAGAGAATTATGGGCTGCCCAAAGTAAACACAATTCAGTTTAACAACAAACAAGCTTCAACCATAAACTAGCTAAACAAAATACATGGCTTCAATAATATACATCATTTGAGCTTCAAACTTGAAAAATAAATAAAAGCTACTTAATACATCACTTGTAACATAAAATATGCATAAAAATTGAGAATTTAAGAGCATTAGGGGCTGCCCAAAGGCTGCCCAAACATACCTTAGCCACATGATCACCAACACGCTTGCTTCATATGTCGTCGGACATGGAAACCCAACCCAGCGCCACCACCCCACTGCCCTACACCACCCCACTGCCTTACAACCCCAACACCACCCAGCCCCACCCAGCACTTGCCCAACACCTGCCCAGCACCTGCCCAGCCCCACCCTGCCTCACCCCACACCACCCAACCCCACCCAGCCCCACCCAGCCCCACCCAGCCCCACCCCGCACCATCCAGCCCCACCCAGCCCCACCCATCACAAACCTACACCACCCATCCCCACCGACAGCCACCCCCAACCACCACTGCTCCGCCATTCACCACCCCAACCGCCCCACAGCCCTTCCCATAGTCCCCAACCCATTCGCCATTTGCGGTCCAGCTTTCTTGGTGAACCCCCACCCACAGCCACCCCCAACCACCACTGCCCCGCCCCACAGCCCTCCCCATAGTTCCCAACCCACCACCAACACCCACAACCCAAACCCAAAACAAAGAATTGAATCTATAACTAATTAAAAGTATTAAAAATGAAAAAAGAAGAAAAACTAACCGGGGAAGGAGGTCACCAGAGAATGGCGGAAGCTGGAGGAGCGGCGGTGGAGAGATTTCGCGGGGGAGGGAGAAGTCGCGGGGGAGGAAGATTTCGCAGGGGAGGAAATGGGCGGGGGCTGAAATGGGGAAGAAGAAGGGGGATTTCTGGTTTAATTTCGAAATTTTGCGACGAAATAGCGACGGGTTTTCGTCGCTATTTCTTGTGTCGTTGTTATTCCAAACGTGCGATGACACATTTCGTCGGTAAATCGTCGGCGCTCTTCAGTATTGTAAAAAAATAATAGAAAATATAAAGTACTTACAGACACACATTATGTATATACATGTGTATAAGTACATCAACACATACACACTTTCACATAAAGAGGTACATAAAAATTTTGACTAACGTCAATCTTCATTTTCATCCGCATCGTCATACGCATCTTCATTTTCATCTTCATTTTCATCTTCATCTACATGCTCGTCGTCCTCTTCATCCTCGTATTCGTCTTCGCCTACATCTTCAATAATGTCAGCCGGTTGTATGTCGTGATGAATTTCGATGAAACCGCCGTTCGGGTCATTTAGAGGGAGATTGTGCAGTTTAACATGTGTCGTATCCACAACGCACGGGTTTTCTTCTTGAAATGCGGCATCCATGCCATCTGAACCCGGCTGGATACTGAAATCAAACTTGCTCGATTTCACTTTGCACACGGCTCACCAGTCGTTTGAGCTCGCATTCATCCTCGTCGTCGGATACGATAGATAGTACACTTGGGACGTTTGACTAGCCAAAACGAATGGATCGTACTTTCTGTACCATCGCCCTTGGTGTATGTCTACCAACTTATATCGGTCGTGAACCTTTGTGCCAGCGCGATAACCTTCTCGAGTTGGATCATACCATTCGCATTTGAATAGCACCACCCGCTTTATAGGCAATGCGGGATATTCGAGCTCAATGATGTCAGTAAGGTAGCCGTAGAAGTCATCCTTGTCTGGGCTATTGTCATACTACTTGACACACACTCCGCTGTTCTCCGACGATTTTTGGCTTGCATGGGAGACTATGTGGAATCTATAACCGTTCACAAAACACATGTCGTAGCGCGTGACTCTGTTCAATGGACCCTCGGCTACTGGTGTCAGAATGTAACCGTACTCTTCGTCAGCCAGATGACCTTTGCTCGCCTGTAAAACGACAAGTAAGTATACATCAGTGGGGCAATAAATGCGTATCATATGACATACACGTAACAAGCAAATATGTAAACTTACATGCCACCTGACCCAATCAGCAAACTTGGCATCTAACTCATTGTTTATTGCATCGCTCGATAAACCCAGTGAACGTTCTTGCAATAAATCAACGAACAAGCTGAAGCAAATTACGAATGAGTACCCGGTATACCTTTGTAATATAATGGATAGAGTAGCGCAAGGTATTTACAAATTAAAATTGGATATCGTTTATACCTCTGGAAACGGTCAACTTGACGGCAGTTGCGTAGAACATAAGAATGAGCAATATTCAGATCGCTGTCCCTCAATATCATTTCCTTTCCCTGTCCGTGAAATCTGATCGGATGTGTGAATATAGGGAGGACACCGGATCTGGAAATGCTGTCGTCGTTCCGGGGAACATATCTGCACCTCGACTGGACATCTGGCTCGAAGTAATGAGACACGAAGGTCGAGGCTTCCTCCGTCAGGTAGGCATTGCACATCAAGGCCTCGACTTTTGCCTTGTTCCTGATGTTCAGCTTCAAATGCCTGAGATATCTGTTCATATAGTTAATACTCCAATGTCAAATGACGAAACAAATTGGTAAGCATGCTCGCGCTTAGACACATAAGAACGTCACGTAATAAATAAGAGTACCTCTCGAACGGATACATCCACCTGTACTGAACAGGACCACCAACGCGTGCCTCGTATGGTAGATGAACTGGCAGGTGTTCCATTGAATCAAAGAAGGCCGGAGGGAATACAGTTTCCAGCTTGCATATGATCACTGGGATTTCGCTCTCCCGCCTTGACATATCATCCGCCCTGAGTCTCGTGGATGTAAGACATCTGAAGAACAGACTCATCTCGGTAAGTGCTTCCCATACATTAGTTGGAAGCAGCTCGTACAATGCAATGGGCATCAACCGTTGCATGAACACGTGACAGTCGTGGCTCTTCATCCTGTGCAAACTACGGTTATTCACGTCGATGTTCTTCGACAGGTTCGAAACATGGCCATCATGAAATCTAGCCATCCGTAGCCACGCTAACAACGCACTGATCTGCTCCGAAGTCAGCATGTACGAGGACTTTGGCATGTAGGATGTGCCAACGGGATGCAGCTCCGGTCGCATTTTGAGGTCGCGCATATCAAGTCGTGCCTTCAAATTGTCTTTCGTTTTTCCCAGCACATTCAGCACTGTATTAAAGATGTTGTCAAACACGTTCTTCTCAATGTGCATGACATCCAGGTTGTGTCAGATCATATTGCTCTTCCAGTACGGAAGCTCCCAGAATATGCTTCTCTTCTTCCACCCGATACAGTCACGGGCCAGGTCTGCTTTGTGGCTGCCGTCCGGATCATCATCGACCCCCACGAATCCACAACTGTCTATCTCCTCCAACACCTCCGCACCCGTGAGAAGCTCGGGCTTGTGTCCTTCTTGACGATACCAGGCATGAACGTCGTCACGTTCTTTCTATACAAATGACGACTGGTCGGGAACTTCCTATGGCTGTCGAACCAGCAAATCTTACGTCCATGTTTCAAGGACATCGTCTTCGCTTGCTTCATGCAGTAAGGTCAAGCGTATTTCCCCGATGTACTCCACCCCAACAACATAGAATAAGCCGGGAAGTCGTTGATCGTCCACATCAGCGCAAAGCGTAGCTGGAAATTTTGTTTGGTCGATACATCGAACATCTCCATGCCAAACTCCCACAACCACTTCAGCTCCTGTATCAATGGCTGCAGGTATAGGTTGATCTTCTATTTCGGATTCCTAGGTCCTGGTGCGATCACAGTCAAGAACATGTACGGCTTCTTCATGCACATCCAAGGTGATAGATAGTACGGCGTCACGATGACAGGCCACGACGAATACTGTTCTCCCGACTGTCCAAACGGGTTGAACCCGTTGGTGCATGACCCCAACCTAACATTCCTTGTCTCCGACGAAAAACCCGGATGGGTCGCATCGAACGTCCTCCAAGCTCGCCGTCGGTTGGATGGCACATCTCACCGTCTTTCGTGTAGTGCTCCGCATGCCACCTCATCTGGCTAGCTGTGGCACCGGATGCATAGAGCCTCTGCAGTCTAGGGGCGAGAGGTAAATAGTTGAATTGCTTTCTTGGAACGTTCTGGTTTCTTTTGTTTGTTCTCCACCTGCGTGTCCCACAGACCCTGCACTTGTCTTCATCCTCGTTGATGCCCCAGTATATGATTCACCCCTCCGAACAACAATCGATCTTCTGAACCGGCAGTCCCAACGCCTGCAGCTTTTTTTTTCGAATAAAAACTGTCGGCCATCGTGTTCCCTTCGGGAAGAGCTTCCCTCATCAGCTGACACATCTCATCATACAATCTCCCCGTCATGCGGTGCTCTGTCTTCATGCTCGTCATCCGACCGAACATGGACATCTGTGTGTGACTACCGCAACCGGGATACAGCAGCGTGTTGGCAGCGTTCAGCGTCTCAAAAAACTGTCTCGCCTGAGGGTTCGGATCTTCCTCCACGAATATACGCGGCTGTTTATCCGGTTCCTGTGCACGTTCGTACCCGACATGCATCTGTAAGTACTTCTTGTAGGATCTTCAAGGCACCACTAGAAGGGGGGGTTGAATAGGTGGTGCGGAAAGTGTGGTTTTTAAAATTTGTTTAAACCTAAACAACTCAACTTCTGAAAACAGATTATGTTTTCAGGACCAGTTTTAAAACGTTTTTAAAACCAGGTTATAGGTCTCCAAAAATTCTGAAAGTTTTAGAGAACTTAGCCTCAGATGTTATTAGGGTCCCCTAAAAATTTCAAATTAAAATTCAACCTTTAACCCCTTCAGAAACCGTTCATGATCAGATTGCGCGAAACTGCCAGAAACGGTAGATGGTTTTGAAAAATTTATTCCTATTTGTGTGTAAGTCCAAATGCTCTGCAAATTTAACCACTAACTCCTTATATACTATATTTAAGTGGGTTGAAACAGTTTTGCAAAATTCGTTTGGAAAGTAGGTCAAATACAATCAAAGTCTCAACCTTTGCAAGTCTGAAAATCAGACTGCACTAGTCTCAGAACTTTTGATGTTTGATCGACTTATACTTGTCCAAAAGGGTTGAAACTTATGCCAAATTAACCCTAGAACGTGTGGCTATGTTTCTGAAAATTTTCGTGATTTTTGAAAGTCGTTTACTATTTTTATGAGCGCCAACAAAAAGAATAAAATATGCAGTAACAGAAAGTAAATGGCACCAAGAATTTTATACTGGTTCGGTTATAAACAACCTAATCCAGTCTTCAAGGAACACCTTCCTTGGTTCACACTAGTCACACACACGCAATACACCTTACCACAGGGTTGATGGAGTTACACACCAACTCCAACCCTTTACAAACCTTGTACGTTCAATACAATATGCACGAACACCACCACCTCGCAAGAATGAAGATTGATCACACCTTGATCAATCTTTTACAAAGATATGGAATATGTGGTGGTCTATATCAAGCCTATTCAAGATTGAAAGATATGAATACAATAGGCTTACAAGAAGAAAGAAAGAAAGATAGTGTAGAAGAAGAGGCTTAGGCGTTTTTGATCACTTGTTTTGCAATGCTTGTGCTTGTCTTGTTTTTGCTCATCTTCTTTCCTTTTAATGTTGTTGCAGCCGTCCCCCCTTGGTGTAGTCCCCCTCTTGAAAATTATCTTCTAAGTCCTTGGGAGAATGTAAGACATCATTGTGACATGGACTTGCTTACTTGGCATCTTCTCATTGGATGATCATTTAAGCTTTGCTTACTTGGCACTTCATGATTGGTTGGATGTTGTCATCATTGATGACTTAGAAAAATCTGAGAATAACACTTAAAACATGTGCTAATATCAATCACAAAATAATTTCCATAAAGCTCAAGATTGTCACATAAATGTTGCAAGACAAAATTCCTCCCTTACTAAGCAAGAAATCGGCCATTAAGAGTATATACCATGCTGAATTTTCAGCATGTGACACATGGAGATAAAGTTCAAAATATTACCATTTTTCTTTGATTTTTCTTTTTAAAATAAATCACCAATTGATGGTAAATATCTTTATCACATTGGAAATGAACTTGGACACTTTTAAGCTCAAGAATTCGGCCATGACATGTCACACACATGCTGAAAAATTTTCAGCATGTGTGATATATAAAATATCACACTTTATGAATTTAAATAATATTCAAATTACTTCTATTTCTTCTCCCAATCAATCACATAATTCAAGATGATAAAATATGTCATATTAAAGTGCAAAAATCGGCCAGCCATGGTTTAGCATGCTGAAATTTTCAGCATGTGTTATAAGTGAGACAAAGTTTGAAATCTTACCATTTGTAGCTTCTCTCTTTAATTCATCAACATTGTATGATGGATTCTTGACCAATCAACATGCCAACAAGACTCCAAATAAGCTCCATCTCAGCTGTAGGGGCGTTGCATAGAGTATGTGCATGTGCTGAAATTTATTTTTGCTAACTTTGTAAAATAATGCACATTTAATAATACACACATGTTATATTTCAATCAGCCCTTAATTTAATTTTCTAGAACACTTTAAGATGCATAACATATGTAAAAAGTGTCTAGATACGTGTCATATGATGTACCAAAAACGTTCCATGTGTTGTGTGCGTAAAAAACCGAATTTTCGATATTTATCGATTACCCGATTTTTCTCTAATTATATTCCAACTTTTTGCACATGTTATATATATTATGTTACACATAATATATATAATATATACTTTAAATCTCAGCCCTTGGCTGGTTTAAAGTGGCGCCATTTATCATGTGTCAAAATTAAAATTGGAATCTTCACATTTTGGCCTTAATGTGGGGTGATTTGTGTGTGCCAACATGGAAAATATTTTTGGCTGAATATATAGTCATGTGCACGAAATTTTTATGAAATTTTGAAGTATAGGGGCTGGCCATCTATTTATGGCAAGTACGTGACACGTTGGCGAAGTTTCGGTATTCGCCCGATACGACAATTTTCGGTTTAGAACCTTTTAACGTGTCGTATTTAATTTGTCATCACCATGACTTATATCATATGATATAAGACCTGAATATACTCATAAATATGAGTTAAGTATAGTGGTGTGACGTTAACGTACGTACGTAAAATATATAACGTGTCGGTAGTACGTTGGAATACATGTGTATGTGCCTTTTTCAAAAAATCTGAAAATATATCCACTTATATATGTATATGCGTGTATATATATTAATGAGAGGAGGAGGAGAAAACTTTCCTTCCTTAGCCTTGTTGCCTTTGTGCCTTTTCCAAATGTGGCTTCCTTTAATGAACTACTTAGTTTAATAAACTAAGTACTTCACTTAATGAACTAGTTTAGTTCATTAATGGTGGCACCTGAAAATAGTATAAACACAACAAATGTTTGCCATATGATGTAAGCTTTAACGCTTCACGGCTCGTTAGTCCGGCAACATTATATATAAGCTAAATAAGGCAAGTAATAGCAATGTATCATGCATACATGTATATATCATGCACGTTTATATATATATATATCATGCATTTAAGTCACTTATTTTGAAATCACTCAAACCCCCTTTTCTCTACAATCTCACCCTTTTGATGATTTTTAAAATAACTTATGCACATGATTTAAATGCCATCGCTCCCTTTCAAACATGCACAAATTTGAAATTTGAATTTCAAATTTCAAATCCGGCTCCCCCTTAATTTGTGCAATCAGTATCAATTTTGTCTCTCTCTCCCCCTTAAATTTCAAATTTCAAATCCGTCTCCCCCTTGATTTGTGCAATCAGTATCAATTTTGTCTCTCTCTCTCTCTCCCCCTTAAATCATGCTTTCTCTCCCCCTTTATTTTGGAAAGTAAATCAAAAGATTCATGTCAATAAGGAAAGAAAATCACGTCAAATCAAATCATATCAACTGGAATCATGCCTAATTTAGAACGAAGAGATTCATACGTGGCTTGATTTAAGGCTTTTGTAAAGATGTCTGATACTTGTGCTTCTGTGCGTACGTGATCTATAATGATATCACCATTGTTTACGCGATCACGATGAAAGTGATAGCGTACTTCTATATGCTTAGCCTTAGAGTGTAACACGGGGTTCTTAGACAAATTAATGGCACTCATACTATCACAATATATAGGAATTCTATTTACGGTAATTCCATAGTCCGAGAGTTGTTGTTTTATCCACAACAACTGTGTACAAAAAAGGCTAAGTGCCATGTACTCAGCCTCAGTAGTGGACAAAGCAACGCTGGCTTGCTTTTTGGAAAACCATGAAATGAGTGAGTTTCCTATAAATTGGCAAGTCCCACTCGTGCTTTTTCTATCTATTTTGCAGCCACCATAATCTGCATCAGTATAAGCATGTAAGTCAAATGTGGAATCCTTATCGTACCAAATTCCTAAGGTGGGCGTGTGCTTAATATAACGGAATATTCTTTTTACCGCATTATAATGAGACACCTTAGGTTGACTCTGAAATCGTGCGCACATGCATACACTAAACATGATATCAGGCCTACTAGCAGTTATATATAGCAAAGAACCTATCATAGATCGATACAAGCCATTATCAACGTCTTTACCATGTTCGTCTTTGTCTAATTTAGTAGTGACACTCATAGGGGTTGGGGATGGTTTCAAATTTTCAAAGTTAAACTTTTTAATCATGTCATTGACATATTTTGCTTGACTTATGTGAATCCCTTTACTTGTTTGCTTAATCTGCAAGCCAAGAAAATAATTAAGTTCACCAACCATAGACATTTCAAATTCTAATTTCATGCAATTTTCAAAATCTTCAACAAGTCTATGTGAGGTAGAACCGAAAATAATGTCATCAACGTAGATTTGGATAATAAGTAAATCCAATTTATCTTGTTTCAAAAATAGTGTACTATCTATAGTACCTCGTTTAAAATCATTTTCTAAAAGGAAAGTAGCAAAACGATCATACCATGCTCTCGGTGCTTGCTTTAGGCCGTATAGTGCCTTCTTTAGTTTTTACACGTGATCGGGATGTTTCAAATCTTCAAAACCGGGTGTTGCTTCACGTATACTTCTTCTTGTATAAATCCGTTTAGAAATGCACTTTTTACGTCCATTTGATATAATCTGAAATCTTTCATGCAAGCAATAGCAAGTAATAGTCGTATAGCTTCTAAACGTGCTACGGGTGCAAATGTTTCATCGTAGTCAATCCCTTCTTCTTGATTATAGCCTTGTGCCACAAGTCTTGCTTTATTTCTAACGGCCTTTCCTTCTTCATTCATTTTATTCCTAAACACCCACTTTGTGCCTATTATTGTTTTATCTTGTTGTCGTGGCACTAAATCCCATACATCGTTTCTAACAAATTGATTAAGTTCATCATGCATGGCATCAATCCAAGAAGAATCACTCAAAGCATCATGCACATTTTTGGGCTCAATTTCAGAAATCATAGCATGAAATTCATTTATTTCGTCCGAAGTAATTCTTCTACGTGGTCGCACACCGTGAGTGAGGTCGCCTATGATGAGATCATGTGGTGATCTCTATGCCATCTTGGTTGATTATTTTCTATGTTATCATGCATTTCTGTGTGATCATGCATTTCTAGTGTGTCATTCATATCATGCATATCAAAAGAACCATCATCTTCATTCAACACGGGTTTCAATTCAAAGTCATCGTCATATTCCTTATCTTTATCAATCTCACCAAATTCATTGAATTTCACATGAATAGATTCCATGATTTGTCTAGTGAGAGGATCATAACACCTATATGCCTTTGAATTTATAGAATATCCAACAAAAATGCACTCAATTGATTTGGATTCAAATTTGTCTAAATTATCTTTTGTATTTAAAACAAAACATTTGCATCCAAACACACGAAAATAGTCAATCTTAGGCATGCGATCATTCAAAATCTCATAAGGCGTCTTGTTTATTTTCTTTCTTATAGATAGGCGATTTATAATATAGCATGCACAATTTACGGCTTCCGCCCACAGAAATCTAGGCAATTTATTTTCACATAACATAGTCCTAGCGATTTCTTGTAATGTACGATTCTTTCTTTCTACTACTACATTTAATTGTGGAGTTCTAGGTGGCGAAAACTCATGCTTGATTCCTTTTTCTTCGCAAAATGAAGTCATTTCTTTGTTTTTAAACTCACCGCCTCTATCACTTCTTATCTTTTTCACACTTACACCGTATTGATTTTCAAGTTGTCTAATTAATTTTGCAATCTCAATGACGCTATCATCCTTATGTGCAAGAAATAAAGTCCAAGTATAACGAGAAAAATCATCAACAATCACGCACGCATAGTGGCGCCCACCAAGGCTCGTAGTGTGACTATGACCAAACAAATCAATATGTAATAGTTCTAAGACTCTAGTCGTGCTTATTTCATTTTTAGACTTAAGTGACTCACGTGTTTGTTTGCCTTTTATGCAAGATTCACACAACTGAAAGTTGTCTAAATCAAGCTTGGGCAGTCCTCGTATTAGGTTCTTTCGCTGAAGTTTATCTAATGTGGAGATACCAATATGTCCTAAACGTTTATGCCACAAATTCACATTGGGTTCACTTGACATAAAGCACTTAACTCTAGCGTCTACCACATCATCCATAGAAAGCGTAAAAATATTACCTTCTCGTTTTCCTTTTAAAATGGTTTCTCCATTTTTATTTATTATATTGCAATAAGGGTGGGTGAAACACACATTAAAACCATTGTCAACAAATTGAGAAATGCTAAGAAGATTGTAAGATAAGTTGCTTACCAAAAAGACGTTGGAGATTTGGAGAGTACTTGGATCTCCAATCGTACCTTTTCCGATGATCTTGCCTTCGTTGTTGTCTCCAAAGGTCACGGATCGCCTTTTGTGGCCTTCTTTAATTTGGTGAACAAGCTCGGGTCACCCGTCATGTGCCTCGAGCATCCACTGTCAAAGAACCACTTAATAGTTGTATCTTTCGATGTGTGGGCTCCCTGCAATGTGCAAAGATGATTTAGGTACCCTTTTAACTTTGGGTCCTTTCGAGTTAGTTAATCACCTCTTGGTAAAAGTACCTTTCGGTACCCATACTTGGGTGATCCTTCTCGGTTTATCAAATGGCAAGAATGTAGATGAAGGTGCGATATAGTAGACTTGTGGTGCATGCACTTTGGGTCTTTGCCCAAGGACTCCTTTATACTCATTAAATGAAGGACGTTTTTGATATGTCCTTGTGTGTGCGCGTAGTGCGTGGATGATATGAATTTCGTGTATGCATTATTCTTTTCTTTTCATATCTATATGGTACAAAGTTATATTTCACATGATATGAAGAAGAAGTGGGGCGTGATGAGGAAAGGGGCGGCTTTTGCGTCATCTTAGACGCCACTTGAGGCTTAGGGGTGTCTACTTTCTTAGACACTACAAACTTAGTTGGTTTGGTTGATACTTCATTTGTATCAACGTATCCCAAACCCGTTTTGTCGCTGTCATGCTTTTGTGATAATATAATGCGATGCAGCATGTTGGAACCCGTATCAAACTGTTTCATCATTTTCTCTAAGTCGGTATTCCTTGATTTCAAACTTGAAATCTCGGATTTCATTTCATTATTTTGAGTGGTCAATGATGAAATCTCTGTCTTTAATGCAGTGATGACACATGATGACTCTTTCTTTGAATCGCTTAATTGAGCGACAAGATTCTCGTTAGAAGATTCTAACAGTTTCTTGCCTTCAATTAATCGCTTCGTTTCCTTAGCGAGAGTCTTAGTGAATTTATGCAATTCTAAATACTGACTAAAAAGATCTTCATAAGAGGGTTCAGAGTCAGAGTCAGAATCAGATGATACCTCATTAGATGATTTGGATGCAAAGCATACTTGTACAGTCTCCTCTTCGGTCTCAGTTTCAGAATCCGATGAATCACTCCAGGTGGAGGCCTTTAGAGCACGTTTCCTTTGTTTGGGTCCTGAGACGAGTCTATTTTTGTTCCGCTCCTTGTCAGGGTATTTATTTGTTTGCTTTTCTTTATTGGGGCAGTCATATGATAAGTGTCCAAATTTGCCACATTCATAACATTTAACGTCTTTATCATTTGACTTGTTCTTATTTCTCTTGGATGTAGTACCCTTATTTTTGTTTCTAAATGACCTTCTCATAAATTTTCTTAAGTCTTTAGCCAATAGTATTAGGTCATCGTTATCTGATTCAGAGTCACTATCATCTACGTGATCGGAGGGAGGGAGACGTATTCATTTGATTTAAAAGCAATAGCTTTACCTTGTTTAGATGACTCCGATTTCTGTATGGTGAGTTTATTCTCATAAACTTTAAGTGATCCGATTAATTCTTCCATCTTTATTGACTTAGTTTCCTTGCTTTCTTCTATTGCTGTCACTTTAGGGTCCCACTCGGATGGAAGGCTCCGTAAGACTTTCTATACCTTTTTCTGCGTGGTAAAAGCTTTACCAAGAGACTCAAGAGAGTTGTAGATGTTAGTCAAACGAAGATCCATATCAACAATAGACTCATTAGGCAACAATTTAAACGACTCAAGTGTGGACATAAGCATGTTTATTTTTGACTCTTTTACTAGACTCGTGCCTTCGTGTTTCATTTCTAGTATCTCCCACATTTCTTGTGCACTCGAACAGTTTGACACATAACTAGACTCACTTTTACTTAATCCGTTTAGTAGCAATTGCATAGCCTTAGCATGCATACTAAGTTTCTTTTTATCATCACTCGTATATTCTTGTCTAGATTTAACGACTTCTAATGTGACTCCGTCTACGGTGGATAACTTAGATGGGACATAAGGACCATCTTCAATAATTTACCAAAGATCTATATCTATAGCCATAAGAAAAAGCTTCATTCTAAGTTTTCACTGAATAAACGACTCACTGTCAAAAAGTGGAGGCCTTTGGCTCGACATACCTTCTTGCTCGGTTTTGAGATTTGTGGTTGCCATCTCACTGAATCGTTGGATTCCTTGAAGTGAGTGTTCCTGCGCTCTGATACCACTTGAAGGATCTGCAAGGCACCACTAGAAGGGGGGGTTGAATAGGTGGTGCGGAAAGTGTGGTTTTTAAAATTTGTTTAAAATTAAACAACTCAACTTCTGAAAACAGATTCTGTTTTCAGGATCAGCTTTAAAACGTTTTTAAAACCAGGTTATAAGTCTCCAAAAATTCTGAAATTTTGAGAGAACTTAGCCTAAGATGTTATGAGGGTCCCCTAAAAATTTCAAATTAAAATTCAACCTTTAACCCCTTCAAAAACCGTTGGTGATCAGATTGCGAGAATCAGCCAGAAACGGTAGACGGTTTTGAAAAATTTATTCCTATTTGTGTGTAAGCCCAAATGCTCTGAAAATGTAACCACTAACTCCTTATATACTATATTTAAGTGGGTTGAAACAGTTTTGCAAAATTCTTTTGGGAAGTGGTCAATTACAATCAAAGTCTCAACCTTTGCAAGTCTGAAAATCAGACTGCACTAGTCTCAGAACTTTTGATGTTTGATCGACTTATACTTGTCCAAAAGGGTTGAAACTTGTGCCAAATTAACCCTAGAACGTGTGGCTATGTTTTTGAAAATTTTCGTGATTTTTGAAAGTCGTTTACTATTTTTATGAGCGCCAACAAAAAGAATAAAATATACAGTAACAGAAAGTAAATGCTGAAAGTAAATGGCACCAAGAATTTTATACTGGTTCGGTTATAAACAACCTACTCCAGTCTTCAAGGAACACCTTTCTTGGTTCACACTAGTCACACACACGCAATACACCTTACCACAGGGTTGATGGAGTTACACACCAACTCCAACCCTCTACAAACCTTGTACGTTCAATACAATATGCAAGAACACCACCACCTCGCAAGAATGAAGATTGATCACACCTTGATCAATATTTTACAAAGATATGGAATATGTGGTGGTCTATATCAAGCCTATTCAAGATTAAAAGATATGAATACAATAGGCTTACAAGAAGAAAGAAAGAAAGATAGTGTAGAAGAAGAGGCTTAGGCGTTTTTGATCACTTGTTTTGCAATGCTTGTGCTTGTCTTGTTTTTGCTCATCTTCTTTCATTTTAATGTTGTTGCAGCCGTCCCCCCTTGGTGTAGTCCCCCTCTTGAAAATTATCTTCTAAGTCCTTGGGAGAATGTAAGACATCATTGTGACATGGACTTGCTTACTTGGCATCTTCTCATTGGATGATCATTTAAGCTTTGCTTACTTGGCACTTCATGATTGGTTGGATGTTGTCATCATTGATGACTTAGAAAACTCTGAGAATAACACTTAAAACATGTGCCAATATCAATCACAAAATAATTTCCATAAAGCTCAATATTGTCACATAAATGTTGCAAGACAAAATTCCTCCCTTACTAAGCAAGAAATCGGCCATTAAGAGTATATACCATGCTGAATTTTCAGCATGTGACACATGGAGATAAAGTTCAAAATATTACCATTTTTTTTTGATTTTTTTTAAAATAAATCACCAACTGATGGTAAATATCTTTATCACATTGGAAATGGACTTGGACACTTTTAAGCTCAAGAATTCGGCCATGACATGTCACACACATGCTGAAAAATTTTCAGCATGTGATATATAAAATATCACACTTTATGAATTTAAATAATATTCAAATTACTTCCATTTCTTCTCCCAATCAATCACATAATTCAAGATGATAAAATATGTCATATTAAAGTGCAAAAATCGGCCAGCCATGGTTTAACATGCTGAAATTTTCAGCATGTGTTATAAGTGAGACAAAGTTTAAAATCTTACCATTTGTAGCTTCTCTCTTTAATTCACCAACATTGTATGATTGATTCTTGACCAATCAACATGCCAACAAGGCTCCAAATAAGCTCCATCTCAGCTGTAGGGCGTTGCATAGAGTATGTGCATGTGCTGAAATTTATTTTTGCTAACTTTGTAAAATAATGCACATTTAATAATACGCACATGTTATATTCCAATCAGCCCTTAATTTAATTTTCTAGAATACTTTAAGATGTATAACATATGTAAAAAGTGTCTAGATACGTGTCATATGATGTACCAAAAACCTTCCATGTGTTGTGTGCGTAGAAAACCGAATTTTCGATATTTATCGATTACCCGATTTTTCTCTAATTATATTCCAACTTTTTGCACATGTTATATATATTATGTTATACATAATATATATAATATATAATTTAAATCTCAGCCCTTGGATGGTCTAAAGTGGCGCCATTTATCATGTGTCAAAATTAAAATTGGAATCTTCACATTTTGGCGTTAATGTGGGGTGATTTGTGTGTGCCAACATGGAAAGTATTTTTGGCTGAATATATAGTCATGTGCACGAAAGTTTTATGAAATTTTGAAGTATAGGGGCTGGCCATCTATTTATGGTAAGTACGTGACACGTTGGCGAAGTTTCGGTATTCGCCCGATACGACAATTTTTGGTTTAGAACCTTTTAACGTGTCGTATTTAATTTGTCATCACCATGACTTATATCATATGATATATGACCTGAATATACTCATAAATATGAGTTAAGTATAGTGGTGTGACGTTAACGTACGTACGTAAAATATATAACGTGTCGGTAGTACGTTGGAATACATGTGTATGTGCCTTTTTCAAAAAATCTGAAAATATATCCACTTATATATGTATATGTGTGTATATATATTAATGAGGGGAGGAGGAGAAAGCTTTTCTTCCTTAGCCTTGTTGCCTTTGTGCCTTTTCCAAATGTGGCTTCCTTTAATGAACTACTTAGTTTAATAAACTAAGTACTTCACTTAATGAACTAGTTTAGTTCATTAATGGTGGCACCTGAAAATAGTATAAACACAACAAATGTTTGCCATATGATGTAAGCTTTAACGCTTCATGGCTCGTTAGTCCGGCAACATTATATATAAGCTAAATAAGGCAAGTAATAGCAATGTAACATGCATACATGTATATATCATGCACGTTTATATATATATATATATATATATATATATATATATATATATATATATATATATATATATCATGCATTTAAGTCACTTATTTTGAAATCACTCAAAACCCCTTTTCTCTACACTGCTCTCCCGTAAATATGCCGGCGGCTGCGTCTGGCACCATCTGCACGTACGGGTTCTGAGATCCCTCGCCTATTTCTTCGACATCAACCTGACCGGGTCCCTCTTCGACGTGAACAGTTGCAGATGTAGACGCCCCCGCATATTCACCGTGGCAGTACCATGTATGGTAATTGTGCACGAAACCTTGTTTCAATAAGTGAACCCTCACGTCACCCGGATCCATATATTTACGGTTCTTGCATTTCTTACACGGACATCTAATCTGCGTTCCACTTTCATTACTCGTCACAAAATCCACAAATTCTTCGAGACCTCCAACAAATCTAAGATTCCACTCCTCGTTGTTTACTCTCTCGTACATCCACTTTCTATCGCTCCTCCTTGGATCCATTTTCTCGATATACCTTCAAAATAACAGCAGCTATCTTTTCTCGGTGTGGAAAACCTCAAAATCCCACACAATAAGATATCTTCCTTCTACATTTTCGTTGAAAGGTGATGATTTATGTGTTTGAAATGGGAGAAGAATGGGAGAAGAGTGGAAGAAGAAAGATGGTTTTATGGTTCTCTGCCTGCAACTTTACCGACGACTTAGCGACGCCATAGCGACGAACAAAGAAACACAAATACCGACGCTTACAAGGAAACAAACAAACACAAATACCGACAACTTAGCGACGCTTTGAGCGACGAAACACGTCGTATGGTGTGCGTGTATTAATGTCTGCATTCATCGCTTACCGATGAAATACCGACGACTATAGCGACGCACACCGTCGTATCTTCACACCATACGATGCGTTTCATCGCTACTAGCATCGCTACGGTGTCGATATTTACACAACAGCCGTGTCCGCACAGTGCCCGAGTGTTACAACATACGATGACCTTACGTAGCTATGTCGTCGCTGGTTTCCTCCATATAAACAGCAAACTGCCGTTTCTCTCCTAATATAAAAACAAAATCTTCTTTCTAATCATACAAAAGGAGACAAATATGGTTCGTACTAAGGCACAGGCAAGCCGTGGTAGAGGTCGTACGAACCCAGGACGGGCTCTTCAACCACCCGCACCTGCATCGGTTCCTCCACAACCACAACCACCCCCACCGGCTGACTCCTCTGAAGCTTCTGTGGAGGGGCCAAGGCGGCAAGAGGATCGCCAAATTGGTGATCCTCGTGTAGAAATAAAGGAGCTGTGGAACACAGTAGAGGAGATGAGGGAGGTGCTTAAGCAACAGGATCAGCGTCTCAGATACCTGGACAGAAAGCAGATGCTGATCAAAGCCAAAGCTGCGCAGCTGAGACGCCTCCTGATGGCATGCGCGGAGAGTGTTGCTACTCTCTGTTCGGATGACGAACAGTGAACGGCTCCTCTCCGCTCTTCTTTTAGATTTTTTTTCAGTTTTTTCTTTATGTATTTTGTAATTTTTAATTCTCTATTAATGAAGTTTTTTTCCTAATCATCGCTTTCTTTTTCTTAATTTAAACACGTGTTTAATCCCTTACGAATCTCGACGACGCTAAAATATAGACGACGCTAAAATACAAACGAAATGTAAATCGAAAAAATTTGCGATGACTAATTCACTGACTAAACAGCGACTACATACCGACGAAACTTAATACAACGACGAGAACCTAATAACCGACAAATTTATTTCCTTGATTATCCGTGTTTATATTTCTGGGAATTTAGCGACGCTTTACCGACGAAATAGCGACGCACACCGTCGTATCTTCACACCATACGATGCGTTTCGTCGCTATAGGCGTCGCTATTCACCCAACGGCCGTGTCCGCACAGTGCCCGATGGTTACAACGTACGATGACCTTACGTCGTCACTAAGTCGTTGCTAGTTTCTCGCTAATTCGTCGCTTGTTCAAACGAAGTGTCACGCCCGCACATCTTCCGATGTTGAGTAACGGACGATAAATTTGTCGCAGATTTGTCGCTTTGTCGTCGCTATGTTTACCTATATATAACCCCACAGCCTTACATTTCACATAAACAAAGTTATAAAACTTCCTAAACAAAATACAAAGTATGCCCCGTCGTTATAGAAGAACCCCAAGGCGTGGAGGGGCAAACAGTGCACCTCCACAACGGCCTCCTCCTCAACCACAACCATCGGTTGAGCGAGAGGATTCAATATCTGTGCATGGCCCAATGCCGCCAGAGGATCCTCAACAAGAAATGCCAGAACCGCAGATCAACTACCGTACGCTTATAGCAAACATGCAGCAGGAGTCGAGGCAACTGTACAGCGTGAACAGAAGGCTGCGCAAGTTGAAAGCCAGATATTACAATCTGAAGTGCATCCTCAAAGAGTTTGCGGAGAATGTGGCGGCCACTCTTTCTTCCGATGATGAAGAGTGAACGGCCCCTCTCCACTTCTCTTTTAGATTTTTTTTTTAATTTTTAGTCTTTAAAATGTAAATTTTTATTTCTAAATGAATAAATTTTTTTCCCAATCATTGCTTTCTTTTTTCTTAATTCATACACGTGTTTAATCCTCGACGAATCTACGACGACACAGCGACGAATCGGAATATATAAAATACGATCGAAAAGTAAAACGAAACATTTGCGACGACTAATTCATCGACTAAACACCGACGATATACCGACGAAACTTAATACAACGCCGAGAACCTACTAACCGACGAATTTATTTCCTTGTTTATCCGTGTTTATGTTTCTGGAATTTTAGCGACACATTAGCGATGATATAGCGACGAAACGATACAAACTAAATAGTGACAAACAAAAGACACAGAGTAGCGACGAACCACCAACAAAACACCGACGAAATTGTAACGAAAGGATTAACCTGACTACTTTTTTGTTAGCGACAATGTATTTCATCGTAGTTTCGTCGCAATTAACGACGAAGCTGAGTTTATCGCTATTGTGTCGCAAATTAACGATGAAAGACCGACGTACCTAGTTTCGTCGGTGAGGTTTTCGTTGGTAATCGAAATTCTTTTTGTGGTGGGAGTATATTTTGAAGATTAAGTTCACATGAATGTAGATTTGTAACAAGTCTAAATGAGCTCCAACAACTATGGCATAATTTTGCCATCTTCTTAATTACCGTTTTGTCTTTTCAACATGTATAATTTATACATGCTGAAAGTAAAAGAGGATAATATTTTTATGATAGAGGGAGTATTGTTTTTGGGTCTTCTTTTAAAAAAGAATATACTGCAGTTATTTTCCGATGAGCTTAAAGAAAGAAAAAGAAAATCATTTTTAGTTCATGACATTTTGATTACTATTGGTCGGTGTTAGTGATGAAAAAATAAATAAAAGTTTGGAGCATTTTATGCTCTCTTGGCCGTCCACTACTCTACACATTTGTGTCAAAGATGACTCTCCTTTCCCTCAAGTTTGTTGCATGGGTTTGGAAACGAAAGTGGTTAGGATTTTGGAGTTTCTTATGCCAAGTACCTAAGGTCTTATCTCATTTGGAGCCGAAAATTTCAAGATTTATGTGTCATATATTTTAGCCAACTAAGATACATGGTGGACCAGTCATTTTGTTTTATTTACCAAATCATTAAAGAATACTTATTCTCAACCAACAAACCAACACAAGCCATGTGAGTTAGGATGACACAACAAAGGACAACAAGGTTTCTCCATCAGCCTTAGAAGGTTTAGCGTCCCGTTTCCGAACCCTAGCATCGGAAGTGGTGCCTCCGTCGTAGTCTATTACAAGAACTACAAGGCGTCGTTTAAACTTCATACACTTCAAAAATAACATAGAAATTTTTTCATAGAAACGATAATTAAACATTCAAATTCAATTTATAAATGACCTCAATACAAAAATAAATAATCGTGTAGGGCTGACGAAATCCAATACATCAAAAACAGAATTCTAATGGTCTGATATGAATAAATATAAAGTCTTTCAGAATTCCTAACCAGATAATGTCGAGTCTCCAATATATCTCGTAAGTGTAGCGGCCTCCTCCCGAGCATTAGCTTTGAGAACGGTGCATCCGCCGTAGTCTACTACGAGAACTACAAGACGTCGTTCAAACTTTTTACACATTAGAAATCACGTAGAAATTTCTTTCCATAGAAACGATAATTAAAAATTCAAATTCAACTTTTAATAATCCCAATACGAAATAAATAATAGTTTAAGGCTGACGAAACCCAATACATCAAAAGAAATCCAAAAATCTGACATAAAAAGGCTAAATCTGATAACCCATCAAATATCTCGCAAGTAAATGTCGTTTATTCACTCTCCCAACTAGCCTGGTCGGACCCGTCCTCAAAGAAGATATAATCAAAATCCTGCTCACCTGGAGTGGGAGGAGAGGGAAGTAGGGGTGAGTGATATGACGTCACTCAGTAGGTACCCACCTCCATCCGATGTGGAACAAGCATACAACAATGGTATATACACATAATCACATAGCACGGAAACATAAAGCAAATAACTGTGTAAAGTAAGTCACTCCACAATTTCATTATGTATGTCCCTACTTCTACGTGCCACGCGCAACAAAGGTCATGTCATGCGCTATGTCCATATCTCTACTATACAATGCATGATCCCCCAGGGTTGTTGGGTGCTACTGTAGATCTTTCACTACAGCCCACCGTTCTAGAGTACTACTGAAACTTTTCCACTACAGTCCATCCCAGAATTCTTGAGTGCTACTATAGCCCTTTCTACAGTCCACCATTACTAAGTGCTACTGTAGCTCTTCCACTACAACCCACTATTTCTTTTCATTTTTTCTTTTCTAAATGCTACGTAGCTCTTGACTACAACCACCATCATACGCCGCTTAGGCCAAATACAATGCACGTGCCATGAATGCGATACAAATTTCATTTTCAGGTCTTTCATTGCTTCGTTCCTGCTTTTTTCCATATTTTTCACAGAATTCTAGAATTTATTTTCCACTTTCTAAATTTATTTCTCATCCAATTCTTTTACTTTAATTATTGGGAATGTCTTAAAAATATTATTTTCCATCACTTGTATTTCTCCAACTTATTCTAATTTTTTCGTGACTTTATACTATTTTTCTTAAATTGTTCCTTATTATTTACTATTTATTATAATTAATTAGATTAATTATAAATTCAGAAATTTAATGAAAATCCTTTATTTCCCCATTTTATAATTTAATGAATTGATTATTAATTTTTGTAATTAATTTCTATTTTCTGGAATTTTAAATCTATTTCTACTCAATATTATTTTATTATTTATTATGTTTTATATTCTGAACATTAATTTATTTAATCCTTTTCAAAAAAAGCAGGTTGGCCCGGCCCAAATTCAGGTCAGACCAGGATGGCCTGACCTGGTCCAGCCCGCCAGCGGTTCAGCTCAGCTAACCGGGTGAGATCGGGTCAACCCGACCCGACTGACCTGGATTTTATTATTATTTTTCAATTAAATCCTATTTCTTTCTAACCTCAATAAAATCTTCGTTTGAACTCCGAATTAACCCAAACTAATTTCATTTCACTCAGTTAACGCGACGCATCTACTATATCAGACACGTCAGTGCGTGTTCTAGATGCGTTGTCAGGGGCCACGCGTGGGCCCACGCTCGTCCCCTGAATGCGCGCGTGTTGCACCATTAGATCCTTTTCTGATTTCCAGTACAATTCCAACCTAATTTCTAGGCTACGTGACCTATTTCTAAGGCTATTCATGTAATTTTCTATATTAACGTGTAAAAATCCATTCTTTTAAATTCCTTTTCGGGTCTCACGAACATCAACATAGCATGCACACGTACATATACGAGTAAAAGTCATTCTTTTGAATTAAAACACATGAATTTAGCAATTAAAACAATAATTTCATATAAAGCAAATAGGATATCAATCGGGCATGCTTGATTCGTACCAAAAGAAGGGGGAATATGCACCTACCTTTTTCCGATGAATACTCCTTCTCCTAAACTCGACTGCTCTTGCTAGGGCTTAGTTTTGAAAACTTTTTTTTATATATTTATTTATATAAGTGGCGGTCAAATTTGTTGAGGGGAGGGTTTTAATTTTTTTTTCTTAGATGGGGAGAAAGGCAGAATGGTTTTGGGGGGAAGAATTGAGGTTTAATTTTGTTGTATAATATGTGTATATACATAGCAGAGTGTAACCAGTTGGATAGGTATAGTTGAGTTTCCTACTTAGATTAAATTCTAGTTTCCTAGAGTGTATCCAACTCTTATTCCTTTTATATTCATCTTTATCTTTTTATTAATTAGGAAGCTTATACATAAAAAACGTATGTAATACTCCTCCCCCTTATAAAAAGTTTTGTCCTCGAAATTTGCGTATCTTATTTGAAGAGATGTGGGTAACGCTCACGCATAAGGTCTTCGACCTCCCAAGTCGCTTCTCGCTCCATATGGTTAGTCCACTACACTTTCACATAAGGAATGACTCGATGCCTCAACACTTGATCCTTATGATTGACAATCCCAATGGGGGTCTCCTCGTAGGTAGCATGAGAACTCACCTTTGATGGTCGAGCATCCAGCACGTGACTCGGGTTCGGAACATATCTCCTCAACTGTGATACGTGAAAGACATTGTGCACTTGAGTCAAGGTAGGGGGAGTGCCAAACGATAGGCCGAAGTGTCAACTCGGTCATGTATCTCATACGGACCCACATAACGAGGACTCAGTTTACCTTTTTCTCCAAATCGCATCACACCCTTAGCGGGTGATACTTTTAGGTAAACTTTCTTTCCCACTTCAAACTCCAAAGGACGTCTTTTAATGTCAGCCCAACTCTTACTCCTTCTGTGGGGTCTTGAGTCTATCCCGGATGATCTTCACTTTCTCTTGGGTTTGCTCGACTAACTCCAGTCAAGTGATAGCTCGCTCTCCGACTTCATCCCAATAAACTAGAGATCTGCATTCGCGTCCATAGAGAGCCTCAAATGGTGCCATCCCGATGGTACTGTGGTGACTGTTATTATACGACAACTTGATCAACTTGACTATGTGTTCCCAGTTTCCCTTGAAATCCAAAGCGCACGCTCTCAACATATCTTCCAATGTCTCGATCATTCTTTCTGACTGACCGCCGGTTTGGGTATGAAAAACTGTGCTCAGGTGTAGCTCAGTCCCCATCCTTTTATGACATGCTAACCAAAATCTAGAAGTAAACCTCGAGTCGCAATCCAAGACTATACCAATTGGAACTCCATGAAGACTAACAATATTATCAATGTAGAGTGTCACCGATCTCTCTAAAGTCGCGTCACTCGGTATGGGCAGAAAATGAGCAGACTTCGTCAATCTATCCACAATCACCCAAACACTGTCGTTGTCATTCCTTGTTCTCAAGATCCCCACTCAAAATCCATCATTACATGCTTCCATTTCCACTCAGGTATCTCTAACGTCAACATCAAACCTCTTGGTATCTGATGCTCTGCTTTAACTTGCTGTGCATACTAGACACCTCTTAATGAACTCGACTATGTGCCTCTTCATGCCACTCCACTAGTAATGCTTTTTTAGGTCATTATACATCTTCGTGACACTAGGATGAATCGACAACCTCGAGTTGTGTGCCTCCGTCAACAATTCTTTCCTGAGGTCCTCAACATCAGGGACACAACTTTCCTTGGTACCACATGCTGTCATCATCATGTATCTGGAAACCATGAATCTGACTAGTCATCATCCTCTCATCAACTTTCTGAGCTTCTTTAATCTGATCAACCAAGGACGGTGAGATAATAAAGTCGCCAGAATATTTGCCGTATCATCCAGATATCTAAACCAAACTCGACAATATCTTTCTCCAAAGGTGTCGGTCTGGTGTGGTTCAATCTCCTACTCAGCGCGTCAGCAACCCGATTTGCCTTCCAGGATGATAACTAATAGTCAACTCATAGTCCTTCAATAGCTCCAACCATCTCCTTTGACGAATATTCAGCTCTTTCAGTGTAAACTGATACTTCAGACTCTTATGATTAGTGAATACTTCGCACTTCTCTCCATATAGATAGTGACGTCATATCTTAAGTGCACAAAACTAGTACAGCTAGCTCAAGATCGTGAGTCGAATAGTTCTATTCATATGGCTTCAATTGGCGCGAGGCGTACGCGATACCCTATCTCCTTCCATAAGGACACACCCTAGTCCACTCTTGGACGCGTCACTGTAAATGACAAACTCTTCAGAACCTGAGGGTTGCGCCAGTACAGGGGCAGTGGTCAATTTCTTCTTCAGCTCGGTGAAGCTTTTCTCACACTCTGCGGTCCAGTCAAATTTCGTCTTCTTCTGCGTCAACCTGCTTAGTGGCACCACTATAGTAGAGAAGTCCTCGAACCAGCCAACCCAAGAAAGCTTCTTACTTCAGTCACATTGGTCGGGCTAAGACAATTTGTGATAGCCTCGATCTTCTTCGGATCTATTGAGGTCCCCTCCTTCGATACTACGTGACCTAAGAAGGCCACGCTCTTCAACCAGAATTCACACTTACTGAATTTGGCATATAACTTCTCCTGCCTGAGGGTCCCTAAAACTTCCCTCAAGTGCCCGGCATGTGTCTCTTCTTCAGAAGAATAGACCAAAATATCGTAGATGAAGATCACCACGAACTTATCTAGCTAATCTCTGAATACAATATTCATCAAATCCATGAGGACAGCTGGAGCATTTGTAATTCCGAACGGCATCATTAAGAACTCATAGTGGCCGTATTTGGTGCGGAAGGCAGTCTTCGGAATATCCTCTGCTTTGATCCTTAGCTGATGGTATCTGGATCGAAGATCTATTTTGCAATAAATTTTTGCACCCTGTAGGGATGCAGACGTGCAAGGTCAGTTCAAGTTTAAACACTACTAAATATCAATTACATTGTTTAAAAGGGTTGCCTTCAACTGGTCGAAAAGGTCCTCGATCCGGGATAGAGGATATTGATTCTTGATTGTGATCTTATTTATCGCACGATAATCGATGACAATCTCATGCTCCCATATTTCTTCTTTACAAATAGGGCAAGCGCTCTCCATGGTGGGGCACTGGAGAGGATGAATTTGCAGTCCAATAAATCCTACAGTTGCTCCTTTAGCTCCTTGAGCTTTGCTGGCGACATGCAATGCGGCGCTTTCGGTATAAGCTCAGAACCAAGAATAAGATTTATCGCAAATTCAACCTCTTGGTTGGGTGGTAAGCCTGGTAACTAATCAGGGAAGACATCCTTGAACTCGTTTACCACCGAAATTTGGTCAATAGATGGTACCTACTGCTCAACGTACATAGCATAGACTAGAAAACCTTCACCATCTTTTTTCAATGCCCGAAAATCCTGGGCTACGGTCAGATATATTCTCTTGGGCACCTTCTTCAGCTTAGCATCTCCTTGAAAGACAGTCTCTTGCATGTCCAAACCCTTGATGCTGACCTGCTTCTGCCGACAGTCAATAGTGGAATGATATTGTAGGATCTGCAAGGCACCACCAGAAGGGGGGGTTGAATAGTGGGTGTGGAAAATGTGGTTTTTAAAATAGTTTTAAACCAAAAACACAACTTCTGAAAACAATTTCTGTTTTCAGGACTAGTTTTAAAACATTTTGAAAACTAGGTTGCAGGTCTTCAAAAATTCTAAAATTTGGAGAGAACTTAGTCTTAGATGTTTTGCGTATCTCCTAAAAATTTCAGATCAAAATTCAACCTCTAACCCCTTGAAAAATAATTGGAGGTCAGATTTTGCAAATATGCTAGAAACGATAGTCTGATTTGAAAAATTAATTCCTATTTGTCCGTAACACCAAATGCGCTGAAAATTTAAATACTAACCCTTTATTAGTTTTATTTAATTGGGTTGTAACAGTTTTGAAAAATTCTTTTGGGAAGTTAGTCAAATACGATCAAAGTCTCAATCTTTGCTAGCCTGAAAATCAGACTGTACTAGTCTCAGAACTTTGGACGTTTGAATGACTTATACTTGTCCACAAGGGTTGAAACTTGTGCCAAAATAACCTTAAGACATGAGGTTATGACTCTAGAAAGTTTCGTGATTTTTGAAATTCGTTTACTATTTTTACCAACGTCATTAAAAACGATAAACAGTGCTGAAATTGAAAGTAATTGCTGAAAGTAAATAACACCAGGAATTTTATACTGGTTCGGTTATAAACAACCTACTCCAGTATTCGAGGACACCTTCCTCGGTTCACACTAATCACACAACACAAAAATACCTTACCACAGGGTTGATGGAGTTACACACCAACTCCAACCCTTTACAGACCTTGTATGTGAATACAATGCACACGAACACCACCACCTTGCAAGTTCAAGATTGATCACACCTTGATCAATCTTTTACAACAATGAAAAGAATATATGATGGTCTAGATTAAGCCTATTCAAGAATATGAATGTAAGTACAATAGGCTTTTAGAGAGAAGAAAGAAACAAAGGTAGAAGAAGAAAGTCTAGAAAACGTTTTTCACTTTTTGCACTTGTGAGACTTGTCATCTATTTTGCAATACTTCTTCTTCCTTTTATCAACCTTGGACGCCCCCTATTGCTACTCTTCCCCTCTTGAAAATTATCTTCTAAGTCCTTGGAAGAGTATATGGAATCATTGTAACATGTCTTTACTTACTTGGCATCTCCTAATTGGATGATCGTTAAGCTCTTGCTTACTTGGCACTCATTGATTGGTTGGATGTTGTCATCACTTGATGACTAGACAAATCTAAGAATAACACTTAAAACATGTGCCAAAATCATCATAAAATGATTACCATAATTCACAAGATTATCACCCAAAATTAGCAAGACAATTTTCTCCAGAAAGGTATGCAAAAATCGGCCATTATGATGCTTTACATGCTGAAAATTCAGCATGTGAAACATTTGTATTCTTTTCAAAATATTGCCAAATTTTCTTTGATTTATTTCTTGAAAATGAATCACCATTTATTACAAGACATCTTTATCAATTTTGGAATAAAATTAGACATCAATGAGGCCAACATTTTGGCCATATACATTCCCGCACATGCTGAAATTTTCAGCATGTGTGATATTCTAAATATCACAACTTTAATTACATAACTTATTCAAAATACTTCCAAATTGTCTTCCAATCAATCCACCTTAATCAAGACACAAAATATGACTCATAATGGTGTTAAAATCGGCCAGCCATTGTGCAAATGCTGAAATTTTCAGCATGTGTTACAAATGAGACATAAGTTTGAAATGTTACCTTGTGTAGCTCCTTCCTTTATGTCATCAACATTGTATGCTTCATTCTTGACCAATCAATATGCCAGCAAGGCTCCACATATGCTCCAACAAGCTGGAATAGGCGTGTGAAATAGATTTGTGCATGTGCTGAATTTTATTTTTGCAAACTTTGTAAAATAGTGCACATTTAATTATATACACATGGTATATTCCAATCAGCCTTTAATTGAATTTTCTAGAACACTTTGAGATGTATGAAATATGTAAAAAGTGTCTAGATACATGTTATATGATATGCCAAAAACATTCCATGTGTCGTATACGTAGAAAACCGAATTTTCGATGTTTATCGATTACCCGATTTTTCTCTAATTAAATTCCAATTTTTTGCACATGTTGTATATATTATGTTACACATAATATGCATAAATTAAACTTTAATATTCAGCACTTAGGCTGATTAAAGTGGCGCCCAAAACATGTGACAAAATTGAAATTGGAATCTCCACAATTTGGCCTTAAAGTGAGGTGATTTGTGTGTGCCAACATGGAATGATTTTATGGCTGCATATACCATGAAACCCACGAAATTTGTGGATATTTTTGAAATGTAGGGGCTACCATCTATTTATGGCAAGTACATGACACATTGACGAAGTTTCGGTATTCGTCCGATACGACAATATTCGGTTTAGAACCTTTTAACGTGTCGTATTAAATTTGTCATCACCATGACTTTATATCATATGATATAAGACCTGAATATACTCATAAATATGAGTTAAGTACAGTGGTGTGATGTTAACGTACGTATGTAAAATATATAACGTGTCCGTAGTATGTTGGAATAAATGTGTACGTGCATTTTTCAAAAAAAATTTGAAAATATATATACATATATATAATGGCGTGTAATATATGTGTGGAGAGGAGAGTGGAAGACTTTCCTTTCTTCACCTTGTTGCCTTTGTGCCTTTTCCAAATATTGCTTCCTTTAATGAACTACTTAGTTTAATTAACTAAGCACTTCACTTAATGAACTAGTTTAGTTCATTAATTGTGGCACCTGAAAATAATTCAAACACAACAAATGTTTTCCATTTGATGTAAGATTTAAAGCTTCATGGCTCGTTAGTACGACATCATTATATATGAACTATATAAGGCAACTTTCATGCAAAAATGTGTCATGTCATAAATCAAGTCATGCATTTCTTTAGTTCACGTTATTTAAATCATGCATTTGTTGGACCGTGCACCTGCAATAAACACCACTAGAGGGGGAGGGTGAATAGTGGTTAGCGGAAATTACACTACAACCCTTTGTTAAAATCCCCTTTGAAAACAGAATCTGAGACCACCTCAGATTCAGAACCTGTTTTTGAAAAATTCATAAATAAATGTACACAACTCCAAAAATCGTGAAACTTTCCAGAATTGAACTTCAATGTGTTAGCAAGACTTTGTCCAAAAATCAGATACAAATAAGATCGTTTGACCCTTCAAACAAATAAAAAGATTCAGATGGTAAAACAGGACAAAATTGACAGAATGTTGCTGATTTTGCAAAACGTATTTCTCTTTGAATACTTGACTAAAAAGATTAATCTTTATATCAAAACACTCCTTAGAAAGTCTAGTTAATGTTTCCAAAAGGCCATGACCTCAAACAATTATGGATAAATACAGAATTCAAGTTTTCTCAAAACTGGTCAAATTGCAGCCAGATTGGAGCAGTTATCTTGCAATGACTGAGAGACTAACTTTCCCTTGCTCAAATCAAGTGATTCTTGTTGCAAATGAAAGCTAACAGTCTAAAGTATAACTTCAATAAAAATCACAAATTTTGAAAGTGTTTACCTATTTTTTTCAAAACGTGAAAAGTTGTGTGAAATCTGTAGTGAAAAATGGGCAGAAAACAGAAAAATGTAAAGAAGACAAGAACACCAAGAATTTATCCTGGTTCGGTCAATGTGACCTACTCCAGTCCCAAGGAACACCTTTCCTTGGATTTCACTATGGTATAAACCAAATTACAGCAAGAACCAAGCTTGATCCTTGGGTTAAAGACCAACCCTATTCAAGACTTGGATGAACACCTTTATGCAACTCTTGGTTGCAACACCTCTATCACCTATTGATGTAGCCTTATAGATTTGGCTAATCAATCTTACAAATAAGACACAAGAAGGTGTGTATAGTGTAGCTGGACAACAACTAGAAATGGAACACATTAGCTACACAAAGTATGAACGAAAATATGAGAAGAGAATAGCAAGACAACAATCTTCAATTTTTGCTTTCAAGTGTGTGTCTTCTCTTCTTCACCTTGCCTTCTATTTATAGAGTGAATTGATGGCATATTCCCTCCAACTTTTAGACCATGAGATGGCTTAGAATTTTGAATTAAATCACCTCCATAATCATCTCCAACAACCTTGTCTTCATTACATTCAAATTTGAAATTTCAAGTTGGCAACTTTTGCCAACTAGCTTGCTTTTGGTTTGTCTTCTTGTCTCCAACTCATAAAATGAGAAAAACATCATCTCCACCTGTATAATCACGTTTTGGAGGCTGTGTATATGTATACCAACTCAGATTTTTGAGGAGAAATCAACAAATAATAGTTGACAAGGTTATGTCAACATATAATATCAAAATTCCCATTTCTCCTTGACATATTGTGATGAATCTTGCACCAAAGACACCTTGTAATCTCTGAAAGATGATGATTAAGAACCTCCAATAACATATATATAAGAGTTTTCAAGAGAAAATAGAACGTGACATCGAATACCGTCACATATTCCGCTACCGTCGATAAAATCATCAAATGAGAGAATAAAATAGAAAACCACCAAATAATCTTCAAGAATATATTAAATGAACTCCAGAATGAATATAATAAGATACTCAAGAGATTCCTTGAGTAAAAATACCGAAACTGTCTTCGGGGGTAAAATGACCAAAATGCCCCTAGTGAGATAAAACTCCAGAAATGACCCCGATGGTCAGAATTAAATATAATAACACCTTCTTGATAATAAATAAGATGATAATATCTTCTTGAATCATATTCACCATGTCGAGTACCTACAAAACTCAAAATACCACTTTTGCCCTTTTTGGTAAGTTTTAGAAACTTCGAGGGCATATTAGTCACAAGATATTATCATCATAAAAATCACATAATCACAACATGATAAACATATATAAATCATGTAAAAATAAAAACAACTATTTTATCACATTTTAGAAAAATATTTCTAACAACCCTAGACATCGTGTCATTTTTCTTCACTTATTCAACTCTTTCATTTATAACACCATATGTGACATTTTTAAGTATTCATCACTTAAAATCATGACTTTGAAAATTATCCAAACATATTTGTCAACATTCTCCCCCTTTTGGATGATTTTCAAAATAACCTAACATGATTTTAATGTCACAACTTATAACGAAAAATTTAACCAAATGTTTTCAACTATGTTTTCAACTTTTAAATAGTATGCCGCTCCCCCGCAACTCATACTCTCCCCCTTAACCTATGCTCCAAAATTTATACCAATAAAAACTTAGCATATGATTCATCATGACTTGCCAACTAAAACATGACTTACCAACTAAAATCTTGTTCTTATTCTATCTCCCCCTTTATTTTGCAAATCATGCAAAAGATAGAACTATACAATGGTATCGTAAGTCATCATTCCTAATTTGGCTCGTAAGTTTTCAAAAGTGGCTTGATTAAGGGGTTTGATGAAGATGTCAGCGATTTGATGATCAGTTCTTATGTGGTTTATCACTATGTCCTCATTTTGAACATGATCACGAAGAAAGTGATATCGCACCTCAATGTGTTTGGCCTTAGAATGAAGCACCGGATTCCGTGAAAGATTGATTGCACTTGTGCTATCGCAGAAAATTGGAATCTTATTCATTTTAATGCCAAAATCACTAAGTTGCTGTTTAAGCCAAAGTATTTGGGTAGTACATAAACTCAAAGCGATATACTCGGCTTCAGTGGTAGAAAGAGCTACACTAGCTTGCTTTTTAGAAAACCAAGAAATCAAGTTGGTTCCTATGAATTGACAAGTACCGCTAGTGGATTTTCTATCTAATGTGCAACCACCATAATCAGCATCACTATATGCGTGTAATTCCAACTTAGCGTTTCTATCATACCACAGTCCTAAGTGAGGTGTATGCTTAAGATATCTAAAGATCTTTTTAACTGCATTGTAATGTGATACCTTAGGACAAGATTGAAACCTAGCACACATACACACACTAAACATGATATCAGATCTTGATGCAGTTAAGTATAATAGTCATCCATTGTGAACATTTTCATATACAATTGGAACATCCTGTAAGTTAGATAGATTATATTCCAATTGTAAAATTTCATCATTTATTTCACCTAAAGATTCATGCACATCTTGTTCAGGGGAAGTTGGTTCTAGATGATCATGAACAGGCTCAAGTAATATATCATCATCATCAAACATATTTTCAACATTATTCTCTTGTTTCTTTTTATCACTTACATCAAAATATGCATTCTCATTGAATTTCACATGTATAGATTCAATTATTTTTCTTGATGCATGATTATAACACCTATATGCCTTTGAGTTAGTTGAATATCCAACAAATATGCATTCAATAGACTTTTGTTCAAATTTATCTAGATTATCTTTGGTATTAAGTACAAAACATTTACACCCAAATACTCTAAAATAATCTACCTTAGGTTGTCTATTATTCAATAACTCATATGGTGTTTTATTTAATTTCTTTCTAATAGAAAGCCTATTTATTATATAACATGCACAACTAACAGCTTCAGCCCACAAATATCTAGGTACTTTGTTTTCACACAACATAGTTCTAGCTATTTCTTGTAGTGTTCTATTTTTACGTTCAACAACTCCATTGAGTTGTGGTGTTCTTGGTGGTGAGAATTCATGTTTTATTTCATGTAATTCACAAAACTTAATTATATCTTTGTTTTTAAATTCTCCACCTCTATCACTTCTAATTCTTTTAACATTTTCTTCATAAAGATTTTCAAGTTGCTTAATAAGATTTTCGATTACCAATGGAGCATCGTCTTTGTGTGTTAAGAACAATGTCCATGTGTATCGTGAGTAATCATCTACTATGACACACACATAGTAGTGTCCACCTAGACTTCTTGTCCTACTTGGACCAAATAAGTCTAAGTAAAGCAGTTCTAGTACATGACTAGTACTCACTTCATGTTTTGATTTCATTGTCTCTTTTATATGTTTTCCTTTAATACATGTTTCACATAATTGAAAATTATGTAAGTCTAACTTAGGCATTCCTCTAATTAGATTCTTCTTAGATAACCTTTCTATGGTTGAAACTCCTATATGGCCTAGTCGTCTATGCCATAAGTTCACATCTAAGTCATGTGATACTAAACACTTAATCCTAGCATTTAATATGTTATTTAGTGATAGTATGTAAATGTTACCATCCCTATTTCCTTTTAGTACAATTTCTCCTTTTTCATTTATTATATCACAACAATTAGGAAGAAAAGAGACATGATAACCAGAATCTATAAGTTGCGAAATACTTAATAAATTGTAAGAAAGATTGCTTACTAACAACACATTTCGTATTTGAAATGTGTTAGGGTCCCCAATTGTTCCTTTTCCAATAACCTTGCCTTGGTTGTTGTCACCGAATGTCACCTTTCCTCCATTATCGATTTGTTCCAGTTCGGTGAATAGTTTGGGGTTGCCCGTCATGTGCCTTGAACACCCGCTATCTAAAAACCACTTGGTTTTTAGATTCTTTGACTTTGCCTCCTTCTTGTACTCTTTACAATTTTCCTACAATGGAGACAAAGTTTTAGGTACCCTTTACTTGGGTCCTTGAATGTTAGAGGTTCCATCCTTGTTTATATACCCTTTGGGTATCCAAACTTGGATGTACCTTTTGGGTACATATTCGGCTTTTTCATAAGTTGAATAAAGAGGATTAACATGTATTTGACGATTCCATTTAAAAGACGTTACATTGTCATACATTTTATATCTTGGTTTATATGCATCATATTTTGGCCAACTATGATAATGAGTATGAGACATATGATTTTGTTTCTTGAATGGCGCCATGTATGTATAATCATATGATGTATGTGAATTCCTATAAGTCTTATAAGGAGGATATGTATGTTGCCTATATTTAGGTTTATATGTATTATAATAAGTTGGATGCATTTGATTTTGCTTAAATACATTTTTATACATATATGCATAATTTTTATGTGATCTAGATGAAAAGTTTTGCCTTGATGCTTTTGGAGGTGCATGTTGTATTTTTACCTTAGAATGAGTAGAGGAAGGAGTAGGCAAAATGTGTACATTTGACTTAGTTGTACTATAAGGCAATTTAGACTTAGATGATATAAAATTAGTCTTTTTGTCTAACTTGTCATTTTCTTCTATATAGCCTAACCCCTTTTTATCATTTCCATATTTTTGGGACGAAATTAAAGTATCTAACATATTGGTTCCAGACTTAAACTGTTCCAACATTTTTTCTAAATCTATTTTAGATATAGTAAGTTGTGCTATTTCTTTTTCACAATTAAAACTTAGTTTTTAATATATTATTTTCAGTTTTCAATGTATTTTCATTTTTCCTATGTGACTCAATTTTAATCTTAAGAGAATCAAGAGTATTAGTAGACTCTTGTTTAAAAGATTCTAACTGATCAGAAAATTCCAAGTTGGACGTCTTCAACTTATCATTTTCTTCAGTTAGTTTCTTTTTCTCTTTAGATAGCCTTTTATAGTGAGCATGCATCTTTAAGAATTCTTCATACATTTCATCAAATGACATTTCGTTATCAGAATCTATATCAGAAGAAGATATTACCTTGCTGGATACGAAGCAGACTTGAGCTTCTTCATTTTCTGATTCTGAGTCAGATGAGTCGCTCCATGTGCTCGCCTTCATTGCTCGTTTGCCTTTTCTTACATTTGGCTCCTTTGTTTTGGACCATTGAGGCTCCTTGTCTTTGACTTGCTTATTATTGTTATTATTATTTTTCTTTTTCGGACAATCGTAAGAAATGTGTCCTTTTTGACCACATTCATAGCATTTTAATTCTCTATTATTCCACTTGTTATTATTAAAATTATTTTTCTTTGGTTGAGAAGAGGATGAAGAAGACTGTTGTCTATTTCGATTAGGCCGTTTGAAAAACTTTCTAAGTTTTCTAGCTATTAATATTAAATCATCATCTAATTCACTATCACTATTACTTCCATCATTGTTTCTATGAGATGACTCAGATGATTTGAAAGCAACAGACTTACTTGACATCTTTGATAATTCAGATTTTCGTTGATTCAATTTTACCTCGTATACTTTTATTGATCCTATTAATTCATCCATCTTAGTAATTGACTTTGTTTCTTCGATTGCCGTCACCTTTGGATCCCATTCAGCAGGAAGACTTCGCAACACCTTTTGAACCTTCTCATTGTTTGTAAAAGATTTACCTAAAGCTTCAAGTGCATTGAAGATGTTAGTAATTCTCAAATCCATAGATGTTATGGATTCGTTTGGCAACATTTTGAAAGATTCAAGTTCAGTCATAAGCATGTTTATCTTCGACTCTTTTACACCACTTGTTCCTTCATGTTTTAACACTAAAGACTTCCACATATCATGAGCACTAGTACAATTCGATACATAACCTGCTTCATAAACACTAAGTCCATTCAAAAGTAATTGCATTGCTTTGGCATTCATAGACATTTTCTTTTTATCATCTGATGACCATTCACTTTTACATTTTCAACCTCTTGAGTTACTTCACTAACTTGTGTAACTTTCGTTAGAATGTACGGCCCATCTTTAACTATAGACCATAAATCGATGTCTATAGCCATTAAGAATAGCCTCATTCTTAGTTTCCAATTAACAAAATTATTGCCATCAAAAAGAGGAGGACGTTGTGTAGACATACCTTCCAACTCACCTTTGTGAGAAACAATAGCCATAGTATGTACCTTGGATTTGAGACAAGCAGTATATAATGAATCGTTGTTTCTTGGCCTTGTATTGTTCGTGTGGTGTTGAATCTTGCTTCTTTTTAGTGGTGTTGGTCTGGCTCTGATACCAAATGTTGGACCGTGCACCTGCAATAAACACCACTAGAGGGGAGGTGAATAATGGTTAGCGGAAATTACACTACAACCCTTTGTTAAAATCCCCTTTGAAAACAGAATCTGAGACCACCTCAGATTCAGAACCCATTTTTGAAAAATTCACAAAATGTACACAACTCCAAAAATCGTGAAACTTTCCAGGATTGAACTTCAATGTGTTAGCAAGACTCTGTCCAAAACTCAGATACAAATAAGATCGTTTGGCCCTTCAAACAAATAAAAAGATTCAGATGGTAAAACAGGACAGAATTGACAGAATGTTGCTGATTTTGCAAAACGTATTTCTCTTTGAATACTTGACCAAAAAGATTAATCTTTATATCAAAACACTCCTTAGAAAGTCTAGTTAATGTTTCCAAAAGGCCCTGACCTCAAACAATTATGGATAAATACAGAATTCAAGTTTTCTCAAAACTGGTCAAATTGTAGCCAGATTGGAGCAGTTATCTTGCAATGACTGAGAGACTCACTTTCCCTTGCTCAAATCAAGTGATTCTTGTTGCAAATGAAAGCTAACAGTCTGAAGTATAACTTCACCAAAAATCACGGATTTTGAAAGTGTTTACCTATTTTTTCAAAACGTGAAAAGTTGTGTGAAATCTGTAGTGAAAAATGGGCAGAAAACAGAAAAATGTAAAGAAGACAAGAACACCAAGAATTTATCCTGGTTCGGTCAATGTGACCTACTCCAGTCCCAAGGAACACCTTTCCTTGGATTTCACTATGGTATGAACCAAATTACAGCAAGAACCAAGCTTGATCCTTGGGTTAAAGACCAACCCTATTCAAGACTTGGATGAACACCTTTATGCAACTCTTGGTTGCAACACCTCTATCACCTATTGATGTAGCCTTATAGATGTGGCTAATCAATCTTACAAATAAGACACAAGAAGGTGTGTATAGTGTAGCTGGACAACAACTAGAAATGGAACACATTAGCTACACAAAGTATGAACGAAAATATGAGAAGAGAATAGCAAGACAACAATCTTCAATTTTTGCTTTCAAGTGTGTGTCTTCTCTTCTTCACCTTGCCTTCTATTTATAGAGTGAATTGATGGCATATTCCCTCCAACTTTTAGACCATGAGATGGCTTAGAATTTTGAATTAAATCACCTCCATAATCATCTCCAACAACCTTGTCTCCATTACATTCAAATTTGAAATTTCAAGTTGGCAACTTTTGCCAACTAGCTTGCTTTTGGTTTGTCTTCTTGTCTCCAACTCATAAAATGAGAAAAACATCATCTCCACCTGTATAATCACGTTTTGGAGGCTGTGTATATGTATACCAACTCAGATTTTTGAGGAGAAATCAACAAATAATAGTTGACAAGGTTATGTCAACATATAATATCAAAATTCCCATTTCTCCTTGACATATTGTGATGAATCTTGCACCAAAGACACCTTGTAATCTCTGAAAGATGATGATTAAGAACCTCCAATAACATATATATAAGAGTTTTCAAGAGAAAATAGAACGTGACATCGAATACCGTCACATATTCCGCTACCGTCGATAAAATCATCAAATGAGAGAATAAAATAGAAAACCACCAAATAATCTTCAAGAATATATTGAATGAACTCCAGAATGAATATAATAAGATACTCAAGAGATTCTTTGAGTAAAAATACCGAAACTGTCTTCGGGGGTAAAATGACCAAAATGCCCCTAGTGAGATAAAACTCCAGAAATGACCCCGATGGTCAGAATTAAATATAATAACACCTTCTTGATAATAAATAAGATGATAATATCTTCTTGAATCATATTCACCATGTCGAGTACCTACAAAACTCAAAATACCACTTTTGCCCTTTTTGGTAAGTTTTAGAAACTTCGAGGGCATATTAGTCACAAGATATTATCATCATAAAAATCACATAATCACAACATGATAAACATATATAAATCATGTAAAAATAAAAACAACTATTTTATCACATTTTAGAAAAATATTTCTAACAACCCTAGACATCGTGTCATTTTTCTTCACTTATTCAACTCTTTCATTTATAACACCATATGTGACATTTTTAAGTATTCATCACTTAAAATCATGACTTGAAAATTATCCAAACATATTTCTCAACAGCATTTTCAAATCACTCAAACCCTTTTTTCTCAACAATCTCCCCCTTTTGATGATTTACAAAATAACCTACATACATGATTTAAATCTTGTCGCTCCCCCTCCAATTGTGCACAAATTCAAATTTGAATTTTGAATTCTCTCCTCCTTGATTTGTGCAATTTATCTTTCTCTCTCCCCCTTGAATCATGCATTCTCTCCCCCTTTATTTTGGAAAGACAATCAAAAGCGCATGTACAGATGAAAAAAATCATGCATTTTAAATAGTATCAAATGCGCGTTCGTAAGGGTTATTTATTCAACCCTTTGAAAATGTTCCTTTTGGTACCCAAATTTGGGTGACCTTTCTAGGTCTTCCAAAAGGTGAGAAAGGTGATGAAAACGCAACATAATATACGTTAGGTGCAAATGTGTTTGGCCTTTGGCCAAGAACTCCTATATACGCATTATATGTAGGACGTTTTTGATATGTCCTTGTGTTAGTGTGCGTAGTATGTGATCTAGATGGATGAAATGAATTTTGTGTATGCATCGCTTGTTTCTTCTCATATCTATATGGTACAAAATTGTATTTCTCATGATATGAAGAAGAAGTATGACGAAATATGGGGAGAGGGGGTCTTTGCGTCATCTTAGACTCCGTATTTGGTTTTGGAGTGTTTACTTTCTTAGACACTACAAACTTGGTTGGTTTAATATATACTTCATTTGTTTCAATGTATCCTAAACCCGTTTTATCACTATCATGCTTTTGTGAAGAAATAATGTGATGTAGCATGTTTGTTCCCGTATCAAATTTCTTCACCATTTTCTCTAAATTCACATTCCTTGATTTCAAGTTTGAAATCTCGGACTTCATTTCATTATTGTGCATGGTCAATGATGAGACCTCTGATTTTAATGCATTAATGATGTATGACGACTCTTCTTTTGAATCGTTTAATTGAGAAACAAGGTTCGTGTTAGAAGATTCTAACAACTTCTTATCTTCAATTAATCATTTCTTTTCTTTTGCAAGAGTCTTTTAAAACTTATGAAAATCTAAATATTGACTAAATAAATCATCATAAGAATATTCAGAATCAAAATCAGAGTCGGAAGATACCTCGTTTGATGCTTTAGATGTAAAGCATACTTGTGTCTTTTGTTCTTCCGTATCATCAGTCTCAGAGTCGGATGTGTCACTCCAAGTGGAGGCTTTGAAGGCTCTTCTCCTTTGCTTAGGTTCTGAGACGAGTCTAGTTTTTGTCCGATCCTTGTCAAGGTATTTGTTCATTTGTTTGTCCTTGTTTGGACAATCATATGACAAGTGTCCAGGTTGTCCACATTCATAACACTTTATTTCCTTATTTTTATTTTTATGATCATTAGATGAAGTAGACTTATGTTTAATCGATTTTCTCAAGATTTTTCTTAATCTTTTAGCCATCGTGATTAAATCCTCATCATCGGAATCTATGTCACTATCATCTACGACGTATTCATTTGTTTTAAATGCTATAGCCTTATCGTTATTGGAAATAGACTCAGAATGTCTTAAAGTGAGTTTGTTTTCATATACCTTAAGTGATCCAATTAGTTCTTCCATCTTAATCGATTTAGCTTATCTGCTTTCTTCTATGGCCGTTACTTTAGGGTCCCACTCGGATGGAAGGCTTCGTAAGACCTTTTGTACCTTTTCCTGCATGGTGAAAGCTTTGCCAAGAGACTCAAGAGAATTGTAAATATTAGTCAAGCGAAGATCCATATCAACGATAGATTCATTTGTCAATAATTTAAATGACTCGAGTGTGGACATAAGCATGTTTATTTTAGACTCTTTTACTTGACTAGTGCCTTCGTGTTTCATTTCAAGAATTTTCCACATCTCTAGAGCACTCGAACAATTAGATATATAACTAGACTCACTTTTACTTAGACCGTTTAAAATTAGTTGCATGGCTTTAGCGTTCATACTCAGTCTCTTTTTATCATCACTAGTATACTCCTGTTTTGACTTAACAACCTCTCGTGTGACACCATCAACAATTGACAATTTGGAAGGAACAAATGGACCGTCTTCTATGATGGACCATAGGTCAATATCAATAGCCATAATAAAAAGTTTCATTCTTAATTTCCATTGAATAAAGGACTCACCATCGAAAAGAGAAGGCCTTATAGTTGACATTCCTTCTTGCACGGTGTTGTAGCTAGTGGATGCCATCTCACTTAGATCGTTGGATCCTTTTGTTTTGAGTGTTCCTGCGATCTGATACCACTTGTAGGATCTTCAAGGCACCACTAGAAGGGGGGGTTGAATAGTGAGTGCGGAAAATGTGGTTTTTAAAATAGTTTTAAACCAAAAACCCAACTTCTGAAAACAATTTCTGTTTTCAGGACTAGTTTTAAAACATTTTTGAAAACTAGGTTGAAGTTCTTCAAAAATTCTGAAATTTGGAGAGAACTTAGCCTCAGATGTTCTGAGTATCTCCTAAAAATTTTAGATCAAAATTCAACCTCTAACCCCTTGAAAAATTGTTAGTGGTCAGATTGCGCAAATCTGCCAGAAACGATAGTCTGATTTGAAAAATTAATTCCTATTTGTCCGTAACTCCAAATGCTCTGAAAATTTAAAGACTAACCCCTTATTAGTTTTATTTAATTAGGTTGAAACAGTTTTGAAAAATTCTTTTGGAAAGTTAGTCAAATACGATCAAAGTCTCAACCTTTGCAAACCTGAAAATCAGACTGCACAAGTCTCAGAACTTTGGACGTTTGAATGACTTATACTTGTCAAAAAATGTTGAAACTTACGCCACAAGAACCTTAAGACGTGAGGTTATGACTCTGAAAAATTTCGTGATTTTTGAAATTCGTTTACTATTTTTACCAATGTCATTAAAAACGATAAATAGTGCTGAAACTGAAAGTAATTGCTGAAAGTAAATAACACCAGGAATTTTATACTGGTTCGGCTATAAACAACCTACTCTAGTCTTCGAGGACACCTTCCTCGGTTCACACTAATCACACAACACAAAAATACCTTACCACAGGGTTGATGGAGTTACACATCAACTCCAACCCTTTACAAACCTTGTATGTGAATACAATGCACACGAACACCACCACCTTGCAAGTTCAAGATTGATCACACCTTGATCAATCTTTTACAACAATGAAAAGAATATGTGGTGGTCTAGATGAAGCCTGTTCAAGAATATGAATGTAAGTACAATAGGCTTTTAGAGAGAAGAAAGAAAGAAAGGTAGAAGAAGAAAGTCTAGAAAACGTTTTTCGCTTTTTGCACTTGTGAGACTTGTCATCTATTTTGCAATACTTCTTCTTCCTTTTATCAACCTTGGCCGCCCCCTATTTCTGCTCTTCCCCTCTTGAAAATTATCTTCTAAGTCCTTGGAAGAGTATATGGCATCTTTGTGACATGTCTTTGCTTACTTGGCATCTCCTCATTGGATGATCATTAAGCTCTTGCTTACTTGGCACTCATTGATTGGTTGGATGTTGTCATCACTTGATGACTAGACAAATCTAAGAATAACATTTAAAACATGTGCCAAAATCATCATAAAATAATTACCATAATTCACAAGATTATCACCCAAAATTAGCAAGACAATTTTCTCCAAAAAGGTATGCAAAAATCGGCCATTATGATGCTTTACATGCTGAAAATTCAGCATGTGAAACATTTGTATTCTTTTCAAAATGTTGCCAAATTTTCTTTGATTTATTTCTTGAAAATGAATCACCATTTATTACAAGACATCTTTATCAATTTTGGAATAAAATTAGACATCAATGAGGCCAACATTTTGGCCATATACATTCCCACACATGCTGAAATTTTCAGCATGTGTGATATTCAAAATATCACAACTTTAATTCCATAACTTATTCAAAATACTTCCAAATTGTCTTCCAATCAATCCACCTTAATCAAGACACAAAATATGACTCATAATGGTGTTAAAATCGGCCAGCCATTGTGCACATGCTGAAATTTTCAGCATGTGTTACAAATGAGGCATAAGTTTGAAATGTTACCTTGTGTAGCTCCTTCCTTTACGTCATCAACATTGTATGCTTCATTCTTGACCAATCAATATGCCAACAAGGCTCCGCATATGCTCCAACAAGCTGGAACAGGCGTGTGGAATAGATTTGTGCATGTGCTGAATTTTATTTTTGCAAACTTTGTACAGTAGTGCACATTTAATTATATACACATGGTATATTCCAATCAACCCTTAATTGAATTTTCTAGAACACTTTGAGATGTATGAAATATATACAAAGTGTCTAGATACATGTTATATGATATGCCAAAAACGTTCCATGTGTCGTATACGTAGAAAACCGAATTTTCGATGTTTATCAATTACCCGATTTTTCTCTAATTAAATTCCAACTTTTTGCACATGTTATATATATTATGTTACACATAATATACATAAATTAAACTTTAATATTCAGCACTTAGGCTGATTAAAGTGGCACCCAAAACATGTGACAAAATTGAAATTAGAATCTCCACAATTTGCCTTAATGTGGGGTGATTTGTGTGTGCCAACATGGAATGATTTTATGGCTGCATATAGCATGAAACCCACGAAATTTGTGGATATTTTTGAAATGTAGGGGCTACCATATATTTATGGCAAGTACGTGACACATTGGCGAAGCTTCGGTATTCGTCCGATACGACAATTTTTGGTTTAGAACCTTTTAACGTGTCGTATTAAATTTGTCATCACCATGACTTTATATCATATGATATAAGACCTGAATATACTCATAAATATGAGTTAAGTATAGTGGTGTGACGTTAACATACGTATGTAAAATATATAACGTGTCCGTAGTATGTTGGAATAAATGTGTACGTGCCTTTTTCAAAAAAAATTTGAAAATATATATACATATATATAATGGCGAGTAATATATGTGTGGAGAGGAGAGTGGAAGACTTTCCTTTCTTCACCTTGTTGCCTTTGTGCCTTTTCCAAATATCGCTTCCTTTAATGAATTACTTAGTTTAATTAACTAAGTACTTCACTTAATGAACTAGTTTAGTTCATTAATTATGGCACTTGAAAATAGTTCAAACACAACAAATGTTTGCCATTTGATGTAAGCTTTAAAGCTTCATGGCTCGTTAGTACGACAACATTATATATGAACTATATAAGGCAACTTTCATGCAAAAACGTGTCATGTCATAAATCAAATCATGCATTTCTTTAGTTCACGTTATTTAAATCATGCATTTTGAAATCACTCAAACTCCTTTTTCTCAACAGATATTTCTCTAGAAAATCTATGCCCAGAATAATATTAAAATCCTTCACCGAAATCAGGATCAGTGTTGTAGAAAATTCTTGACCATTTATTCCATCTGGCACCCTCTGTACTGATGATGAGATACCAATACCTGGTCACCGACTACCTGAACTCGATACAGGTCTCGAGCCATTCGGGTAAGATATTTAGGTTTTTGACAAATTTCTTGGCGATGAAAGAGTGGCTTGCACCACTATCAAACAAGGCGTTGGCGAGAACTTTGTTTATTAAAATTTATACCTAAAACATTTAGGTTTATTCATATAGCACATAAACACAAATGAAAGCTCAAAATTAACTGAATTTGAAACAAACCTACTTAATTAACCGATACCTGCCATGACGTTGCCAGCCTCCTTGAAGTCTACCTCAGTCACTACATGGACCCGAGCATTGGTCCTTGCCTTATCTTTCTACTGCCCATGACTCTGATGTGGTGGGGGCGCCTGTCTCTGTGCTGTGCACTTCTTTCGCAAAATATCCCAACTTACCGCATTTGAGACAAACGTTCATTGTCCTCCAGCACTGGCGCAAATTGTGAGCATCCACAGTGAACACAAAGTGGGGATAGTGGTCCTACAACCCTCTGTGGATGCGCATCGGTCACGGTCGGTCCTGTGATCTTCTGTTGCTGCAGTGGCCTGAATGGTCAACCAGTCGGATGACGTCAGGGCACCTTCACCAAACGCCCTGGTCTACCTGACCCAGAATCCCCACGATGCCTCTTGCAAAAGATTCAGGGGTAAAACAGTAAATAAATAAAGAAAACAAACGAAAGTCGCCACGCCTCTTAATCCGATCATACCTTAAGTCTAAAATCGTCTCTTAAGTCTACTTTGTTTATTAGGGTAAAATCGTCATGTTACAAAAAGACCATAGCTTATGTCTAAATAATCTAGTTAATCCTACGATTCTGAGACATATCTGGAGCCTCAGCTCTGATACCACCTGTAGTGCCCAGCTCCCGAACCCTAGCTTTAGGAACGGTGCACCCGCCGTAGTCAACTACAAGAACTAGAAGGCGTTATTCAAACTTCTTACATGTCATAAATCACGTAGAAATTTTTTTCCACAGAAACGATAATTAAACATTCAAATTCAAATCCCAATACGAGAATAAATAATATTTTAGGGCTGACAAAACCAATAGATCAAAGAAATCCACAAGTCTGACATAAAAGGGATAAATCTGATAACCCATCAAATATCTCGCAAGTAAATCTCGTAGCTTCACTCTCCCAACTAGTATGGTCGGACCCGTCCTCAAAGAAGATAAAATCAAAATCATGTCCACCTGAAGTGGGGGAGGGGGAAGTAGGAGTGAGTGATATGACATCACTCAGTAGGTACCCGCCTGTGTCTGATGCAGAACAAGCATACAACAATGGTATATAGACATAATCACCTAGCACAGAAAAATAAAGCAAATAAATGCGTAATGTCAGTTACTTCATATAATGATGCACAACTTCATGATGCATGTCCCTACTTCTATGTGCCACACGCAACAAAGGTCATGTTATGCGATATGTCCATATCACTACCGTGCAATGCATGATCCCCCGAGGTTTTTGGGTGCTACTGTAGCTCTTTCACTACAATCCACTGTTCCAGAGTACTACTGTAACTCTTCCACTACAGTCCACCCTGGAATTATTGAATGCTATTGTAGCTTTTCTACTACAACTCACTATTTCTTTTCTTTTTTTCTTTTCTAAATGCTATTGTAGCTCTTGACTATAGCCCACCATCACATACCTCTTAGGCCAAATGCAATGCATGTGCCATGAATACAATGCAAATTTCACTTTTCGGCCTTTCATTACATCATCCTATTTTTTCCCATGTTTTCCACATATTTTCGGAATTTATTTCCAAATTTTTGAATTTATTTCTCATCCAATTCCTTTACTTTAATTATTGAGAATGTCATAAAAATATTAATTTTCCATCACTTGTATTTTTCTCAACTTATTCTAATTTTTCCGTGACTTTATACTATTTTCCCCAAATTTTCTCTTATTATTTACTATTTATTATAATTATTAGACTAATTAAAAATTCATAAATTTAATAAAAATCCTTTATTTTCCCCATTTTATAATTTCTAGAATAAATTTTTAATTTTTTTAATTAATTATTTTCTGGAATTTTAAATCTATTTATACTAATTATTATTTTATTATTTATTATTATTTATATTCTGAAAATTAATTTATTAAATCCTTTTTTTAAAAAACAAGTCACCCGGTCCAAATTCAGGTCCGACCAGGCTGACCTGACCTGGTCCAGCCCGCCTACGGTTCAGCGGAGCTAATCGGTTAGCCCGGGTCAACCCGACCTGGCAGACCTGGATTTATTTTTTTTTCCTTTTTTTCAATTAAATCCAATTTCCTTCTAACCTCAATAAAATCTTCATTTTAACTCCGAACGGACTCAAACTAATTTCATTTGACTTCGTTTAATGCGACACATCTACTGTATCACGTCAGCGCGTATTCTGGATGCACCTTCAAGGTCCGTGCATGGGCTCCACACGCCTCCCCTAAATGTGCACGTGTTGCCTGTCAGACCCGTTTTTCGATTTCCAGTCCAACTCCAACCTAATTTTCGAGCTACGTGACCTATTTATAAGGCTATTGATGTAATTTTCTATATTAACACGTAACAATCCATTCTTTTAAATTCCTTTTCGGGTAACACGAACATCAACATAGCACGCACACATACATCTACGATCAAACGAGTAAAAGTCATGCTTTTGAATTAAAATGTATGAATTTAGCAATTAAAATAATAATTTCACATAAAGCAAATAGGATACCAATCGGGCATGCTTGATTCGTACTAAAACGAGGGGAATAGGTACCTACCTTTTTCCGGCGAATACTCTTCCTCCTAACCTCGAATGCTCTCGCTAGGTCTTGGTATTGAAATTATATATATATATGTATATTTTTTTTTTAAAATAAAGTTGCATGTATTATTAAGATGCTGCCTCACTTATGGCGGAGGAAAACCATAATATATCAAATCTATCATATGTAAAAAGATAGTGAAAATATATATATATATATATATATATATATATATATATATATATTTTTATTTTTACAATATTAAATTGGTGTTTCTCCTTGCTGATAAAAAAATATATATATATATATATATATATATGTGTGTGTGTGTGTGTGTGTGTGTGTGTGTGTGTGTATATAAGTGGCGGCCAAATTTCTTGAGGGTAGGGTTTTATTTATTTTTTTCTTAGATGGGGGAATGACAAAATGGTCTGGGGGAACAATTGGGGTTTAATTTTGTTGTATAATGTGTGTGTATATATACAGAAGGGTGTAGGTAGTTGGATAGGTATAGTTGAGTTTCCTACATAGATTAGATTCTAGTTTCCTAGGGTGTATCCAACTCTTATTCCTTTTATATTCAGCTTTACCTTTTTATTAATTAGGAAGCTAATAACTAATATACATATATATATATACATACATATATATATATATATATATATTGAAAAGATTCTAATATTATTATCCCAGCATGCATGATCGCGCAGTATTGCCCCACCCGCGGCGTAGTGGCGGCCAACTGCTGCATCCACATTTAATTTGAGTCTACCTGAAGGTGGTGTTTGCCACCGAATAATTCGGAGACGCGGAGGAGGAATCCGGGGGATCCAGGAAAGAGAGAGAGATGGCCCCGCAGCAAGTTTGGATCCCTGAATCTTCAGTAGCCACGCGCGAATATCAAAATGTATTGAGTTTCATAGCCCCGCAGTCGAAAAGGTCGTAGAGTCCCCATATACTAATTGCGCGTAATGCCGCCAGATGTTTGAAACTGTAATGGCTAGAATGACAATTTTCAAAACCCCAAATAATGATGAAGTAGTGGAACGATACCACCAAGCTAATAAATACTGACGCAGCGATAGTGATGTCGGAAGTATTCCATGCAATTCTGCAACAAAAAAATCCCCATAGGTGGCTAATGCGACTGCAGTAGATGAATATATGATCCACTGTGGCTGATTGTTCCCTGCAAAAAGGACACTGTGTAGGACGTGCCACCAAATACCGTCCAATATAGTCTTCAAATGGCATGGCCGAATGAAAGAGGCGCCAAAACAATATTTTTTTGGACGGGGAATGTTGCTTAAACCAAATAAATTTTGTAGAGAGCTGTGCCGGACGTGACACCTGACAAAGATCATAGGCCGACTTGAGAGTAAATTCGCCTGTGGGCGTAGATGTCCATGAAAGAAAAGATTCCGTACCAGTTGTGTGAGAGATGCAAGTGTGGTGAATTCGACATATGAGTTTCCATACCGCTGAGTCGGGAAGTCGTGGACGATAATCGCCCCGCCGTCCATATTTCATATGCATATACTGACTCCATAAAGTATTTTGCTTTTGATATGTCCACCAAATCCGACACTGATATGCTTGCTGCAAATCAATTAGGTTTCGAATGCCTAAGCCGCCTTCTTCAACTGGCGTTGTGATTTTTTGCCATGCCACCCAATGATGTCTATCCCCCCAATAAAATGCTGCCATCTTTCTGTTGAACATTCGGATGACTGACTTGGGCAAACCGCCTGCTGCCAGAATATGAAGCAGGAGCGCTGCAATCACCGAACGTAAAAGTACTAATCTTCCCGCCGAGGAAAGAAGACGTGCATGCCAGCCCTGTATGCGGTCATCAACATGTTGTAAGAGGGTCACGCAATATCTGGATCGAGTGATTCCTTTATGCAGATATGAACCAAGATATCGAAAAGGCAGAGTTGTTGCCCGCATGCCTAGTATGTCTTTGAAAATCTGACATTGACTTGAGGTGACACTAGACAAAGGTATGAAACTGCTTTTATGAAAATTCACCTTTTACCCTGATGCAGTTTCATACATAGTGAGGAATGCGTGGAACCGTCTGAGATTGCGCTGTGTACCTCGTAGAAAAATAAGTAAGTCATCTGCATAGGCCAAGTGAGAGATGGCCATTGGTATTCGCCCTAGGCAAAATGATTGTATGTCGCCCGCTACAACTAGCGCCTTTAGTCCTCTGCTGAACCCTTCAGATGATAGGATAAACAGTAAGGGTGACAAGGGATCACCCTGCTTGACTCCTCGAAATGGGCAAAAAGAGGCCGATGGCTGCCCATTGATTAATACTGACAGCTTTGTAGCACTTAAATGGTTGAGGACAATCCGAATGAAAAAATCCGAGAATCCAAATTTGCGCGATAATAGTTCGAGATACTCCCAACTTACCCGATCAAAAGCCTTCATCATATCTAACTTCAAGCATAATTGAGATCCCCCTCTATCCATCATGTGGACCATTTCTCTGGCCAATAACACTTGAGTCGAAATATCAAGTCCGGAAAGAAATCCTGTTTGTTCCGGCGAGATTAACTGTGGCAGTAGCTGACCCAAACGAGTGGCAATAATACGAGTACAAACCTTGCTCAGGAAATTTGTAAGACAAATAGGGCGAAAATCTCCAAAAGTTTGTGGCGACTGTATTTTTGGGATCAACGTAAGTAAGGCACTAGCCATAACCGTCGGCTGTGGGACTCCAATAAAAAATTCTTGCACCGCTTTTAGAACATCCAAATGTATTATAGGCCAGCATGAACGGTAGAAATTTCCATGAAAACCATCTGGCCCTACGGCACTCTGTGGGTCTAGACTCCATACAGCCGCTTTGACCTCTGATTCCAATGGTAACTGTGTAAGCATGAGATTATCTGCTTCAGATATTAGATGTGGAATGTGTGATAGTATAACTGAGTGATTCTGCGTGGGCTGACGAGTGAATAATTCCGTGTAAAATGCAACAGCGGCTGTCATAATGTCGTCCGGATTTGTCAACAATGTGCCACTCGAATTCTGAATCTGCCGAATACATAGCTGTGAGCGCTTACCTTTGACGAGTGAGTGGAAGTATCGTGTATTAGCATCGCCTTCTTGGAGCCATTTTACCTGCGCATTTTGTTTCCAGTATTGCAATTCATAAGTGGGGGCGAGCAAATAATGTGCTTTAGCCTTATAAAATGCCTCGCGTGTCTCTTCCGTGGGGCAGGCGTCCCAAGTACTTTCTGCTCTATTAAGCTGTTCCTCTGCATTCTTCAGATTGCTGAAAATGTTCTCAAATATAGTTTTATTCCAGTGTTGTATGTCTTTCTTGAGGGAAAATAATTTCGTATAGAAACCACGCATGCCTCCTGTCGTGGGATATGAACCCCATGCATTCTTCACATACGTATGAAAATCTAGGTGTTGAAGCCATGCATCTAAAAAACGAAATGAGCGGCGGGTAGACTGAGTACTTAGCTGACATTGTATAAAAAGTGGAGTGTGATCTGATGAAACGCATGGCAAGTGAGTAAGCTGCAAATTGTCAAACATATCATGCAGCAGTGAGTTGATAAAGAGCCAATCCAGCCTTCGTCGAATGCGTCGAAGACCGCGGCCTTCATCCCAAGTAAAACGCGAACCTTGATATGGAGGCGACATAAGAGAACATGCTTCAATACACTCATTAAAATCTTGTAGAGCAGATAAAGAAGGTGTGGAGCGGCCGTTATGATCTTCAAGGGCGTGAAACGTATTGAAATCACCTCCAACCATCCAAGGTAACTGTAACTCCGTGGCAAAATCACATAGTGAGCGCCATAAATGTTGACTTGATCTTGATCCTGTGTGGAAAGCAAACAGAACTCATTATCCCGCTAAAAAAACCATATATGTTCCGACTGTGAAGCATAACAGTGTGAAAAGCCAAGACGCAAACCAAATCCATGTACTTGCAAAGGAGTATGCTTAGGTTCTATTAATGCAACTAAATTTAAACGATGTTCCCTAATCAACTGTTGTAATCGAGGTAACGACGTACGCATGCCTCGAATGTTCCATATTAATATATTCATTGAGTAAGGTTGGAGGTACTTCCCTGTATGATATGAGACGCACTTCGCGTCAGAATGGTTGATGGCGGCAGAGGGGGTAAGTCCTTGCGTGCTCGACGTTTCCTACGGGAAACGACTGGTATGAATGGTGCCTCCTCGGTCTGATCACGTAGTCTAGAGATTAATATTTCATCATCAGGCGATGATTCGAGCAATTGCATGCGACGTGCTACTTCTTCAGGCACAGTAGGAATGTCCGTAGCCTGAACATCAGTCGGCAAATCATTATCCGACGAGTGTCCAATATCCATATGTGCGACATCATCTGGCAGTTGCTGGTCTGCTGCATCACAGAAAGCGTCTTGCAGCTGGTCTTCACCCTCATTGTCAGGCTGTGTGAGAGGATCAGATGATAGGACATTATCCTGGTCGCCAATATTAGAAGCATCGGTGTGCTGTAACGGGACAGGTGCAGGTGGAACCAAGTTATCTTCTCCAGTGACTATTGTTTCCTATTCTGTTGGGGGTTATGAAGATGGCTTCCGTTTGACGGGTGTCCAACGCATTTTGAGCTGACGAGCCGGAGGTGGGGGAGGTGGCGGAGGAGGAACCCTAGCAGTATCTTTTGGAGGGCATGCAGAAGCGGCATGGCCCAACCGACGGCAGGAGGTGCAAAATAAAGGCAAGTCTTCATAAACAACTGGTTGCAGTATTAATCTGCCTTTCGCTTGTAAATATATCTTTTGAGGCAATTCTTGAGAAACATCAATTTCAACACATACACGAGCCACAGACGGTCGTAGTCCTTCCGTGGTTGCAACATCAAGCTTTATGGGTATTCCATGGGACGCACAATTTCAAACAGGGCTTCCCTGCGATGAAGATGAATTGGTAGTGCAGGGAGGGCAATCCAAACCGGGACAATCGGAGCATCGCAGGAAGGATCAAAGTCAACTGTCCACTTTGTAATTCTCATATGGCAACCCGATATATGCCAAGAGCGACGGTAGAAACATCGCAAATAATCTGCCTCATTTCGGAAGTTTAGCAGTATATGTGTTTGATCAATCAAAGTAATACGGAGATCATGATGAAACCCAATTTTCTCAAAAACCTCACGTATAATTTTCAAAGGTGGCTGGCCGTACCAAAAAGTTCCAACTAATGAATATCTGAATGGGGCAGCAAGAGCATCAATCTCGGAATCAAGAAAACAGATCATTGGAATACCTTTGTAGCGAGTGACCGTTTTGGGGGTTATGGGAACGTTTGTGACTGTATCATTGCCAGCCACGACAGAGGCGAACGTTGGAGCCATCGAGCGGATGTTTGGGGAGGAGAAAAGGAGCAGCTTTCGTGTTATGCAGCGAAATTGCGGCGCCGGTGGCGGCGCAAATCAGCGGCGGAGGAAGTCTGGAGGCAGCGGCTATAGCCGCCGAATAGGGAAATCTCCGGATCGCATCTTCTCTATTTGTGTGTGTGTGTATATATATATGTATATGTATATATATATATATATATATATATGTGTGTGTGTGTATGTGTATATATATATGTATATGTAAAATATATATGTGTATATGTGGTTGAAGGATTAGGGTTTTAATGGTGCAAAATTGCTTTCTTCTTCACCTTCAAGGCTGCAGTCTTGTGATGATGGCAGTATGGGGGAGAAACTACAATGAGTTTCTTTTGGTGTAAAGGATGTAGGGTTTTGATTTTTTATTGTGGTTAGATATTTTTTTTTGATGAAAGGGGAGTCCCCTGGTCTTATTAATTAGCCCTCACTTTTGGCGGAGGAATATCAATAGTACAAATCAAGTCCTAACATAGTGGACGAATTAAATTAACGAAGTGGACTAAACACAAAGATGGACGACAAGTAAACCACTGTTTGTGAGCTATGAGGGGAAAAACAATGCACATAGTGGATATGATATGCCTCATTAAAACCTCGGCAAGCAAAACCACCATTGTGGAAAAATCTTGCACGAAGGAAAAAGAGCACATATTTATCCAGTATGTGGCATGAAATACCCCCTGATCTTATTAGTTAGCCCTCACGTATGGCAGAGGAAAAACAATAGTACAAAGCAAATCCCAACATAATAAAATGAAACAACTGAGCAAGCAAAAAACAAAATTAATGAGCTGTCTAAATACTAGGTGTGAGGGGCGCTGCCAACATTGGATATGATATGCCTCATTAAAATCTTGACAAGCAAACCCACTCTTGTCGAAAAAATCATTCATGAAGGAAAAGAGTACATATTTATCCAGTATGGGACAGAAAGGATACATGAAAAGGAATGTGTGTGGAAAGCTGAGTGGTGGCGTCGGTGATTCTCAAGAAAGTAGCCATATGTGTCCAGAGAGAACCATGCAAAACAAAACAAAAGTATATAAATCGAAGTCAACTCCCTGCAGTAATGAAAGAATACTGAAAATGCGGAATGCAAAGGCATACCCAGCCTGCCTGCATTCATCAAAATGCAGACAGAAGTTGTAAAATGACGCCAATCCATATGGAAGACAAGCCCGAAACTAGGAACATGGATCTCAAGCAGCCCTTGCGAAAAAATCCGTAACTCAAGGCGGAGGTGAACCATGATACATATCAGTGCTAGGATCACGAAATGAAGCTAAAGACACATCAATAAGTATATATTCTCGAATAGAGGAGGGAAGTAAGTGGAGCGTGGGAAATGCTATAAAAGTTTGAGTGGAAAGGGCCAATTATGCAAGCAGATGTGCTGGCATATTCGTCTCGCGAGGTGTGTGAACAAATGTCAAACTCTGTGCATGTAGAATAGTCTGTACCCGACGTAGATTAGGTCCCAATTGCAAAGAAGAAGAACCAAGAGTGCGAAGTAACTCCATGCAGTCAAACTCCAAAACAAAAGGACCATATCAAATATGTAACTCCAAATGAATATATATATATATATATATATATATATATATATATATATATATATATATATGGTTTTACGTTAGGTAATTTCCTAGGATTAATAGGTATTATATTTAAAGTGTACTACCGAAAATTTAATCTCTATCCCATATTTCCTATTCCAAATGATATACCTAAGATAAATATTACCTCTAACTAATATTTATTTTCTTTTCATTTTCTTTTCTTTTTCATTTACCTCTAAGGGACACGGGGTATAACATAGATGGTCCAATCAAAGCTCAAACATTTGTCAAATAATCAAGTTGATGACATGTTCAACCAATCAATTTATGATGCAACAGTTTGATGATACCCGAAGAGACACATGGATGGCTGGATTTAATTTAATAAATCCCTGAATAGGACCACTTAATCGAATCAATGGATAAAGTAACAAAATGCGGAAATTATATCTTGCTCTGTTGCTGATATTAATCTGATCACTTTGTAATGCTCCGGCTGATGATGAATCTGACGTGATCCAAGGATTCACGACCTCCCACCAATTGTTGGTGCAGCCCTTTCACTGATTCAACAATTCACTGCTTCACCCGATGGAGAGGCTAGACAGTGTAGGCTTTATAGAAAATTTGGCACACCCTCCCTCTCAACTTTATATGGCCACCAGTTTTCACTCTGTATAAGGAGGTGTAACCTTCCTCCTTTATATAGAGGGAGAAAGGAAGAATCCTAATGGGTTTAGGGTTCAGAGTTTTGTCTAAAACCAAACCCTCTTCCTTTATGGATAGAGATTTCCTTATCCCAGATACCTGGGGATATGCTTGATATTATCATCAAGTTATCTTTATCCATTATCAAATATTATTTAATATTTAATATTAAATATTATTTAATATTTAGCTTATGTGCCAACAATTATTTACTAGCCACACGTGGGTTGTCGCCTCTCATGGACCAGACGTCGTACACTTTGTGGTTGTTGCACTTTGAGCCCATTTATCGCGATCTCTGACCATATGACTTTCTACATATTCGGGGTTTTCATTTTTTGACCATATTATACATCCACGAACATACCCAATGATCATTTAACGTGTGGATGTTATGCGTAACAATTAATATTATTACGTGACATATGTGACATATAACATTATCATACATAACGTCCACTTTACGATTAATTTGTATAAACTTTATCAACGTGCTGTGTATTACACGTATCTTGAATTAATCCCAAAAATCTCCTACTTGGACTATGTATGTATCTTAAAGATTATATGTCAGCCTTTTGAGCCTATATACTGTATGTCCTCCTTTAGTGTGTCTTTCCTTTTCCGGTCCATCAGTAAATGTTAGCAAAAGACTTAGCCGCACGCCGCCACATTGTATTAGTGACTTGTCCCTCTTAAATCATGATACTAACATTCCCCTGAATGACATGGATACTGAAATGGATATGTAGTGTGGAATTAATACTCTAGGTGATCGCACATATTTAATTCCAAGATATCCTACCTTAGCGAGATCAACAGAATTTAGAATGTATGTCGTAACTGCTTAATGTACATTACTTCTACAGAAAACATTAATATAACTGGAGTGTACATTGTACTGTTTGTCTAAAATATACAACTTTATTGAGCATAAGAAAAACCTCACAGACTCCCACTAGGATAAAACATCCTCAACTGGAGTAAGACCCGTATGGCTAACATGCTTGTGAAACACTATGGGGTCCATGGCCTTAGTCAAAGGGTCGGTCACCATGGAGTCTGTACTGATATGCTTAATACTGATCAGACCACTCTGAACTCTTTCTTTAACAGCCAGATACTTCATATATATATATATATTTTTTTCTTTAGAAGATTTCCGGTTGTTATTTGAATATAGCACAGCAGCAACATTGTCATAGTAAATCCTCATTGGAGACGAGATAGTCTCCAATACTCGCAGCCCTGTGACAAAATTACGAAGCCAATAAGGATGTTTTGCGCTTTTCCACGAGATCACACCTCCGGCTAGAGTAAACACATAGCCCGAGGTCGATTTCATGCTATCCTGGCATCCAGCAAAATCAAAATCTGTATATCCAGTGATCTGTAAGTTATCAGATCTCTAATGCGTCCAGTACATGTTGCTTTGTTCCTTGTAAATATCTCAGCACCCTCTTTGCTACGGTCCAGTGATTTTACCCAGATCAGAGAGGTATCTGCCTAACATTCCTGTAATGTTTGCCAAGTCTGGCTGTCTACATACTTGGACATATATTATACTCCTTACTCTTGAAGCATAAGGAGTATTCCTCGTCTCCGAACGCTCAAACTCTGTTTGGGGACATTGCTTCAGACTGAATTTGTCTCCTCTTGCCACATGGGTATTAAGTGGTTTACACTTTCCATGCTATACCGCTTCAACACTTTTTCAATGTATGCTTGTTGTGAGAAACCTAAGATACCTTGGGTATCATTCCTCCGTATCTCAAGTCCCAACAAGAATGAGGCTTCACCAAGGTCTTTCATCTCGAAATGTTTTCTCAGAAAGGCTTTGGTATTTCTCAACATGTTTGCATCGTTTGTTGCAAACATTATATCATCTATGTATAAGATCATGAATATGAAGTTGCTCCCACTAAACTTGTGATACATGCATTCGTCAATTTGGTTTGCCTCAAAACCGAAAGAGGCAACTGCTTTGGTGAATTTGAAGTACCACTATCGAGACGCTTGCTTGAGCCCATATATAGATTTTTGTAGTCGACAAACCATGCCTTTTGGATCTCCCACCTTGAATTGAGGCGGTTGAACCATGTAAATGGTTTCATCAAGTTCTCCGTTTGAAAATGCAGTCTTAACATCCATGTGATGTCGCTCAAAGTCTATGTGTGACACTAAAGTCATGATTATCCGGAAGGAATCCTTCGTAGATACTGGAGAGAAGGTTTCTGTATAGTCTATGCACTCCTTTTGGGTAAACCCTTTAGCAACAATTCGGGCCTTATATCGTTCTATGTTGCCTTTTGAATCTCGTTTCGTTTAAAATATCCATTTACAACCAACGGGTTTCGAACTTTTTGGCAACGAGACGACTTCCCAAACCTTGTTGTCGAGCATAGACTTAATTTCTTCTTCCATGACCTTTATCTACTTTTCTGAATTTTGACATTGTAGTGCTTGGTGGATGTTTTTGGGGTCACCGTTCAACATGCCAACATCGAATTCGTGTTCTTGGAGATACACCACATAGTCGCTAGGTATGGGGTTTCTCCGTTCACGAGTGGATCTTCTTAGGGACACTTGTTCTTGGGATACTATAGGTTCCTGAACTGCATTAGCAGACAATTCATCGGATTCTTGAGTAAATTCATCAGGAACTTGTTCTTATGGAGCGTCACTACTGGGATGAGGTACCTCAGGTGTGGGTATCGCTGATGCTATGTTCTCAAAAGTTTGTTCGATTCGCATTTCTGTCGCATCTGAGTAACCCTCATCTAACTCGATGATCTGCTAATGCAAATCGTTCCCCCCGGAATCAAAATATCCTCAAAGAACTTTACTGAATTTGTCTTGAAAAACACTTTACTTGTGGGATCGTAGAATTTATACCCTTGTGACCTTTTCGCATAACCAACAACATATAACTAACTGTTTTGGAGTGTAGTTTTCTTTCATTTAGTTTGTAAGGCTTTGCCTCTGCTGGACAACCCCAAACCCTTATGTGGTTAAGGCTAGGCTTTCGCTTAGTCAATAAATCATAAAGGGTCCTTATCATTGCTTTAGTTGGTACTCGATTGAAAATTTAAGCTGTGGTTTTAAGCGTTTCTCCCAGAGAAATAATGGTAGCGTAGTTTGACTCATCATACTACGTACCATGTTCATAAGTGTGCGGTTTTGTCTTTCATTTACACCATTCATGCTTGGTGACCCAGGCATGGTGTATTGAGGGACAATTCCGTTTTCCTCTAGGTATTTAGAAAATGGTCCCGAACATTATTCTCCTAATCATCATATCGACCGTAGTATTCTCCCCCATGGTCCGATCTGACGTCTTTAATCCTTTTGTTGAGTTATAGGTCAACTTCAGATTTAAAGGATTTGAACATGTCTAGTGCTTACACTTCCTCTTTAATCAAGAATATGTAGCCATATCGCGAATAGTCATCAATAAAGGTGATAAAATAAGAGTGGCCATTTCGAGTAACCGGATGAAATGGGCCACTAATATCGGTATGAATCAACTCTAATGGACTATTTGCACGATTTGCTTCATATCTTCGGACTTTAGTTTGTTTTCCTTTAGTATAAATTACACACAACTCTAAGTCGGTTAAGTCTAAAGGATTGAGAATTTCTGCTTTGACAAGACGTTCTATTCTGTTTTTGGACACGTGTCCTAAACGTCGATGCTATAATGATCCTGAATTCTCATGAGTTAATTTTGCTTTAGCGTTTTGCGTTACATAACTAACTTCAGAACAAACTAAGAATGTACCATTTTTCTTGAGCCAAGAAATATAACCAGTACAATTCTTCTTTAAATGTCCTTGCTTCTTACAAAAGAAACAAGTCATGTTGTTGGGTGCGCAGTAGTAGGCGCCCCCTTTTCCCTTTTACATGCCTTTTGCACATCTTTAACCACAGCTTTGCATTTCTTACCACTGGCATGTCGTCAGAGACATCCAGTTTCATGTTTCTCAATTGAGAAGCAATGTGAGTCATCTCTAGGATGTACTCCCTTATGCTGCCAGATTCATGGTACTGTTTTGAGCAAAGTTTCTTTAAGAGATTGTCTGTCTTGACTTTCTCATTCTTTACAAATCTTTGCTCGAGATCGGCCAAAAACTTCTTTGGCCGTCGTGGACTCAAAAACGTATCCCCTGAAGCATTCCGGGATAGTCTTTTGCATGATCATAAGACACATGCAATTTGATCGTAGCCAGCGTGCCATGTGAGATTTTTCTTCACTGGTACTTTCGTCTGTTAGCATAGCTGGACGATCTATCTGCAACGCAGTGTCTAGATCAGCAATCCCCAGAAAGATCTCGAGTTGATCTTTCCATTGCTTATAGTTTGAACCGTTCAATGTAGGAATGTCCTTAATGTTAGACATTATTGCTGAGAAGCAAACAAGAAACGGATGTAAATATACAACACATGTAATCTTTAAACTACATAAAATCCATATATCAAAATAGAACCTTAATTTCATCTACCAATTGTCTTTCAGCATTAGGGCTCTTTCGAGTCATCCAAATACCTTCCAAAAATTGGGTGTAGTGGTCAATGTGACGGCTCTCCAAGCATAGGTTAACCACCTTTTTTGGGCCAATGAGTTAACCTATGCATTTAAAATTTTGCCGCCGAGCCCATTTGGGTCCACTACTATGCTCGTATGTGCTTTCGACAATCACACCTTTCTTTGGGCCGGTCAATGATTGCGTCCAACACATACGTGCCATTCACGATCATAACAAACATAGTGGCGATGATATGATTGCCACACTTTAAAGGGGTCATATTAAAGCCCTATATTTGCTAAGCAGCGTAACTTTATAGTTCTAAGTGATCCGCAGTTTCCTGACTGACCCATTTACACATACTGTGCATGCTTTGACCTCAATGTACATTTTTGTTTTGCTTAAACCAATTTGAACTACCTTGATTCCCTTTATGGCTCAAATAAGAACCACCTTGAACCAGGCTTGATTCTCCTTACGGTTTAAGAAAACAATATCTTATCAATCAAAGTAACAAGTGATATAACCTTATGATGAGTCATATTGAGTTGTGAAATAAACCGATTCGGCAATACCCACTTGCCATAAGGGTGTATTGAAATTCAACATAATTCCCAGGCCACCGGTGGAGTCACAATGGTCTCGCTTAAGTACCGGCTTTCTTAGACAGAAGTATGTGAACGGTGTTTTTATCACAATTGAATAAGTCATCTATCACGAGTTTAAAACCGCATTGATTTATAAGTCTGGATATTATTAGTCAACACAGTCAACTTAGCTCATCGAATTAACTTGGTTGAACTCGGTCAAACCAGGTCAAACAAGATTCAGATCCTTATTGGGTTAAGTTCCTTAATTTGTTTCATTTATTTATTAACATGCATAAACACAAGGCATAAATAAATAAATAAATAAATAAATAAATAAATAATTGTATGCATATAAAAATAATGTAATAACTGGAAATTAAACTTGATACTTGATTATTATTATTTTGGATTTCTTCAAAATAATAATAATAATAACAAGGATTTATTATTATTATTATTACTATTTTTCTTAATAAACTTTAAATATTAACAATAATAATTAAATTATTATCATTATTATTTACTTTATTTTCCTTTAAAAGAACTTTAAAATAATAATAGTAATTACTTATTATTATTACTATATTTATTTAATAATAATAACAACAATAATAATTAAATTATCATCATTATTATTATCATTTTCTTTAAAAGGAAACATTAAAATAATAATAATAAAATTTTATTATTGTTAATATTTTCCTTAAAATAAACTTTAAATAATAATAATAAAATTATTATTATTTACTTTATCCAAAATAATAATAATAAACAAAAAATAAATAAATAAAACTGAAATTTAAAAATTATTTTTGGGTCGAAGCCCTATCTGGAATAATTGCTTTTTTTATTCAATAGCTTTTTTGGGCCGAAGCCCTATCTTAACCAGGTTGGGCCCAGATTACCAGCCAGAAGACCGGCCTGCTAGCTCTGGAGCCCAAGCTGTTTGCCCACTTTTTTATTTAATTGAATTCGGGCTGAAGCCCAATCAGAAATAGGGTAGGACCGGGTCAAACACAGATCCGAGGCCTAATCCCGAAAGCTGCTGACCTGCCAAAATAAAAATTCCAAAATTTTGCCTCAGAGGGTTTCGAACCCCTGACTTACTGGGAGACTGCCACCACGACCAATAGGACAGAAGGCCTTTTGTTCATTAATAGGGGAGCTTATAATTTTATATTCCAGAAATCAAAAAACAGCTGAATATTCAGAGGGTGTCTTGCACACGCGACCTTCAGGTCCCTTTTCAGGGCGCTGGCCACCAGGACAGCAGCCCTTTCTGGTCATCTCTAAGGCAAACTTTTACATATAATAAAAACCAGAATTCCAGAAAATGAAAAAAAGCTTTGTATTTCGGCTGGAGGGGGATTTGAACCCGAATCCTTTTGTTTTCTGACAGAGGTGCAGGCCACCATGCCAGCGCCTGATTTTTGCCAAAAACAGAGAGGGAGATATATGTATTGTGAAAACAGAAGCTTTTCTCCACCAAACTTTATTCCGAAAAAAAAGATTTTTCACCCTAAAAAATTCTATTTTTTCAGCATGAACAAATTAACATAATTGATTCGATTAAGCCTGCTCTGATACCACTTGTTGGATTTAATTTAATAAATCCCTGAATAGGACCTCTTAATCGAATCAATGGACAAAGTAACAAAATACAGAAATTATACCTTGCTCCATTGCAGATATTAATCTGATCACTTTGTAATGCTCTGGCTGACGATGAATCTGGCATGATCCAAGGATTCACGACCTCTCACCAATTGTTGATGCACCCCTTTCACGGATTCAAAAATTCACTGCTTTACCCAATTTAGAGGCTAGACAGTGTGTGCTTTATAGAAAATTTGGCACACCCTCCCTCTCAACTGTATATGGCCGCCGGTTTTCACTCTGTACGAGGAGGTGTGTCCCTCCATCTTAGAGGGAGAAAGGAAAAATCCTTATGGGTTTAGGGTCCAGAGTTTTGTCTGAAACCAAACCCTCTTCCTTTATGGATAGAGATTTCTTATCCCAGATACCTGGAGATATACTTGATATTATCATCAAGTTATCTTTATCCATTATCAAATATTATTTAATATTTAATAATAAATATTATTATCTAATGTTTATTATCAAATATTATTTAATATTTAGCTTATGTACCAACAATTATCTACTAGCCACATGTGGGTTGTCGCCCCTCGGGGACCAGACGTCGTACACTTTATGGTTGTTGCACTTTGAGTCCATCTGTCGCAGTCTCTAGCCATATGACATCTACATATTCGAGGTTTCCATTTTTGGACCACACTATAAATCTACGAACATACCCAATGATCACTTAACGTGTGGATGCTATACGTAGCAATTAATATTATTACGTGGCATATAACATTATCATACATAACGTTCACCTTATGATCAATTCGTATAAAATTTATCAATGTGCTGCATATTACATGTATCTCGAATTAATCCCAACATGGACAACCTCCAATAGGCCCTAGGGCGCCCAAATATATGTAAAAAGGGGAGAAGATTAAGTCATTTAAGCTTTTCACCTCTTGAATATTCAAGAACTCTATTCTCTCTTCTAGTCATCTTATCCTTATTTTCTTTTATAGTTGTATTCTCTTTATTCTCTCTTCACTAAAAACACCCTTGAACCCTTGTTTCTATGCTTCTACAGCTTTTATCTGATGTATATTTACACTTCTTACAGTCATTAAAGTCGTAAATGATTGACCAAAATTACATAGTGTAATTCATAGATGTTGAGGTTTTGATGTTTCGGTACATAGGTGCTGAAATTGTGAAGTCTGGATTAGGTTGGTGTATAACTTCAAAAATCAAGCACCTGTATTTCTGAAATTTGACATTTGGTGTTATTGAAAATCTAAGGAATGGTATTTCTCAAGAACTGAGTAGGTTGCATTGACCGTACAAACATAAATTCCAGGGTCTTGTATATTCTTTACTTTCTGTACGTTTTCGGTGCAGATTTTAATATCACTTCGCGCTCAGGTTTTACCAGTCAAAACTTGTTCAAATTTGCTTATTTTTTATAACAACAAACTTCAGACTGGATGCTTTAATTTGCAAAAGGAATCACTTGATGTTACCAAAGATAATTCAGTCAAACAGTCTAGAGAAATATGATGTTCAATTTTGTCCACTGACTGGACACTTCGCAAGAATGGGTCTTTGGAAAATAGTTAAACAACGTTTTTGAACAAGGTCTTTTTAAATTGTTAACGAGACCTCTTAAATTTTTTTTTTTGGTGAAAAATTATAAGAAGCATGATTCTGACGTTGAACATTTTCTACATGATGACAAGTTTATACTTGAGCCTACAAATAATCGTTTCAAACCTACTCTTTTTGAGCATGAGTTGCATGAACCCCTAGATGAAAATGAACCAAAAAAAAAAAAAAACATTGAGCGTGAGGAAAATGAAACAAAAACGCATGATGTGCACATTGAGTATGATGATAATGTGCTAACAATGACATATTTGAACCAGAATTGCATGAACAAGGTGAAACAAGTAAACCTAGAATTTTTTTTATTTTTTATTTTTGCAAAGACATGATCTTTGAGACTTAATCGTACGTGATACTAACTAAGGTATTAAAACACATAGAAATCATACACCTATAGAGTGTGTCATCAAAAGTTTTACCATTTTCATCCTTGTCTAGTTTGGTGCTAACACTCATGGGGGTAGGTGTTGGTTTCAATTCTTCAAAGCCAAACTTCTTAATCATATCATTGACATACTTAAGTTGGCTAATGTGAATTCTTTAAGGGGTTTTTTTTGATTTGAAGTCCTAAGAAATAATTCAACTCTCCTACCATTGACATTTCAAATTCTGACTTCATACATTCTTCGAAGTCTTTTACTAAGGTAGGGTTTGTTTAACCAAAGATTATATCATCTACATAGATTTGAACTATTAACAAATCATTATCTTTTCGTCTTAGAAATAATGTGTTGTCTATTGTTCCCTTTTGATAATTATTTGCAATAAGAAAGTTCGCTTAGAACCTAAAAATATTAAGGAAGCCTTAGGCGATTTATCATGGATAGATGCCATGCATGAGGAGTTAAACCAATTTATCCAAAATAATGTATGGGACTTAGTGCCTAAACCTGAAAATAAATCTATAATAGGAACAAAATGGATATTTAGAAACAAAATGGATGAACAAGGAAACATCACAAGAAATAAAGCTAGACTAGTCGCACAAGGTTATAATCAACAAGAAGGTATAGATTATGAAGAAACCTTTGCACCCGTTGCACGACTAGAAGCAATTAGATTGTTACTTGCGATTGCAAGTCTAAGCAATATTAAGCTCTTCCAAATGGATGTCAAGAGTGCATTCTTGAATGGATACATTCAAGAAGAGGTGTTTGTCAAACAACCCTCTGGATTCGAAGATCCAAAGAATATTAACCATGTTTACAAGCTTAAGAAAGCTCTATATGGTTTGAAACAAGCTCCAAGAGCTTGGTATGATCACGATAAATGGCATATTGGATAGATGCAACGAATGATGAACTTAACCAATTAATTAGAAATGATGTGTAGGACTTAGTATATAAACAAGAAAGTAAAACCATTACACCTACTAAATGGTTATTTAGAAACAAAATGAATGAACAATGATAATTAGTATGAAAGAAAGCAAGATTAGCCGCACAAGTGTATCATCAAGAATAAGACAGATTATGAAGAAACATTTGCTCATGTTGCACGATTAGAAGCCATAAGACTACTACTTACCATTGCATGCTTCGGTAACACCAAAATTTTGTGAATTGATGTTAAGAGTGTGTTTTTAAACGGTTTTATACAAGAAGAAATATTTGTAAAACAACCGTGTGATTATAAAGATCCCAAATTTTCCAACCATGCCTTCAAAACTTAAAATACTTTACATGGTTTAAAACAACCTCTTAGAGTTTCATATGATAGGTTTGTAAATTTCTTTCTAGCAAATGATTTAAAAAGAGGAACCATAGATAATACTTCTTTTTTGAAAAAAAAATATAGTGATTTATTGATTATTTAAATTTATGTAGATAATATATTTTTGGTTGCACAAGGTGCTAAGCTAGTAAAGGGATTTAAGGAATGCAAGAAATCACAAGTTGAAATGTTCATGGCTGATGAGTTAAACTATTTTCTTACATTGCAAATAAAACAAAAGAAGTTTGGATTAGAAGATTTAAAATCCATAACTACCCTCAGGAGTATTGCACTAAACTAGATAAAGCTGAGATGGAAAATTGTTTGATGACACTTTATATAGATCTATGAAAGGATTTTTATTGTATTTAACAGCTTCTAGATTATCATGTTTAGTGTATGCATGTGTACTTGTTTTCAATCATGTCCTAAGGTATCTCATTATAATGCTTTAAAAAGAATCATTAGGTATATCAAGCATACACCTCACTAGGACTTTGGCATGATAGAAATTCAGAAATTGAATTAAATACTTATGTTGATACTGATTATGATGGTTCTAAAATAGATAAAAAATCTACAAGTGGCACTTTTCAATTTATAGGAACTAATCTAATTTTTTAGTTTTTTAAGAAACAAGCTAGTGTAACGTTGTCAATCACTGAAGCAAATTAAATGGCTTTGATTTATGTTCCAAACAATTATTATGGCCTAAACAACAACTTAATGATTTTGATATTATTGTTAGAAGAATCCCTATATTTTCTGATGGTACTAGTGCCATAAATCTCTCTAAGAATTCTGTTTTGCATTCCAATGCTAAAAAAAAAAATAAAATTAATGTATCATTTCCTATATGACCATGTAATAATAGATATATGCTTATAAAACACATTAGAACTATTAATAAAGCCGTTGATATGTTAACAAAACCTCTAAATCAAGCTATAGTTGAAAATCTAAAAGATAGGAAAGATTTCCTATGATTGGAATGCTTGATTCTCTCTGATTTTTGTTGAGATTTGGATATCATTATGTGTTTGTTAGAATCTTGCATATAAATGACTTTGGGGAAGATTTGGAAACAGAGAATTTTAAAAATTTGAAATTTTGTTGAGATTCTAATTTGATCTTGATTCCGATTTTGATATGACCTGGAGTTTGATTCTAATTTGATTTTGTTAGCATGATATGAGGGAGAGTTACAAAAAAACGAGAGCATAGACTGAGGGAGTCGTTGCAAGAAAGATAAACATACTCTAAAATAAGCGGTGTACAATGATTGTATCTTAGATCTTGTAAAGTTATTTTTAAAATCATCTAAAAGAGGAGATTGTTATGTATGAGGAGTTTGAATGATTTAAACATGATTTAAGTATGTATGTGTGTACGGATGTGGCATGCATGTATATTTATGTATTGTATATTAACTTGTCAAGGACGTTGGTATAACTTACAAAAAGGCGAAATTGTCTTGATGTGTCTTGCGGGTATTATCCCCAAAAGGAAGCAAGGGGAGAACATTTTATATTACTGGAAATTATTTATATAAACAAAAAGAAAAACTTGCTAGTGGTTTTCAAGTTAGGCAAAAAGGCAAAAAGGCAAAAAGGAATTAATACTATTATGAATTATTATGGTGTTAGTGGAGATAGTGGATGTCCAAATATTAACACCCACTAAGGCTATTAACACCCACTAAGGATCATGGTGTTAGTGGGTATTAATCCTTAGAAGATGTTACATTTTCCATGTCCTATAAATAGGACACATTCTTGTATGGATTGGTACACCTTGAAGATATATCTTATACAATCTTCTTGTTCTCTTTGTATTTTTGTTTGCTCAAAACCCTACAAAATTGAATGAACAGTTTTTATTCCTCAGCTTCGGGTTATAGTTTTTGGGTTTTTAGTCATAGTTGTAATTCTATTGATACTCTTTTATATAGACATATCTGAGGGTGTGATTGTTCTTCGGTAATTGATCATTTATAGTTGTTTCTGGCTTCGGTTTTATAGCAGAGTGTTTGGGATATAATACTAATTTCTTGTGGTATTTAGTTCACAATAGGATCGTGTAATTTTCAAACTACACCCTTTTTGTTTATATTGACTCATTGTTTGTAGTAATCTAAAAAAAGGCGATATATGCAGCACATGTTCACCAACACATCAACACCGAGTTAAATCGTCTTCTGATATATTTTCTTTATGTATAAATCAGACTAATGGCGAACATCACCAAACTGGAATTTGCTGCCCTTGATATTTCTGGCAGAAATTACATGGCATGGGTTCTTGATGCTGAAATCCATTTGATGGCCATGAACCTTGGGCATACAATTAAGGATGATGTTGTGGCTAGTGAGCAAGATAAGGCTAAAGCCATGATATTCATTCGACATCACCTCCACGACGGGTTGAAATCCGAATACCTTGGGGTGAAAGAGCCTCGGGAATTGTGGAAAAATCTGGAGGAACGATATGATCATTATAAAAGTGTTATCCTTCCAAAGGCTCGTTATGACTGGTTGCACCTGAGGCTGCAAGATTACAAAACAGTCAATGAATATAATTCTGCTATGTTTTCGATTGTCTCCCAATTGAGGTTGTGTGGAGATAAAGTTACTGATGCTGACATGTTAGAAAAAACATTCACTACTTTTCATGCATCGAACATGCTCCTGCAGCAGCAATACAGGGAACGACATTTTGAAAAATATTCCCAGCTAATTTCATGTCTCTTAGTTGCTGAACAAAACAATGAACTGTTAATGAAAAACCACACTTCTCACCCGACTGGGTCAAAACCATTCCCTGAAGTGAATGCAACTTTTAATGGTCGTGGTAGAGGACGTGGTCGTGGCCGTGGTCGTGGCCGTGGTCGTGGCCGTGGCCGTGGCAGCGGTAGAGGTTGTGGCAATGGTAGAAGTTTTGCACCATACCACCAGAAGTGGGAAAATAATGAGAAGCCACGTGAAAATACAAAAGCTGTAAAAGATGGTGCAAACGTTAAGCAACATGATGAGACATGTTATCGATGCGGATCTCACGGGCATTGGTCTCGTACTTGCCGTACACCAAAACATTTGGTTGATCTTTATCAGGCATCCCAGAAGGATAAAGGCAAGGGGAAACAGAGTAATTTTGCAGACTTTGGGAACATAGCAGATAATGATGACACAATCCCCAATCATTTTGATAATTTAGATCTTGAAGATTATCTTATGGGACCGAGTATGGATGGCAATGGAATCCAGTTTGTGGATGATGTTACAAATAACAATGGTCAGGCATAATTATGTAGGATATCTAGTTATTAGTCATGTTTTTTTTGGATAAGTTTTCATTTAGTTTATAACGTCTGAGCATGTAAGTTTGTTTCAATTTAAACGTATCTATCAGCATAAATAAAATTTCTTTGTCATCTACATTTCCATTTATATATTGATTCTTTGGAATTAAATTTAATTATGAAAATTATATATGTTATGCTAGACAAATATTCAGGATGAATGGTGGGGACATCTGTCTGGTTGACAGTGGAACGACACACACAATTCTTCGTGATCGAAAATATTTTTCGACATTGCAATTGACAAAAGCAAATGTTAGTACAATTTCAGGCACTACATCATTGATTGAGGGCTCTGGAAGAGCAACTATTATACTACCGGGTGGTACACATATATTGATAAATATGGCGTTATTTTCTACCAAGTCGAGACGAAACTTGTTGAGTTTCAAAGACATACGTCTTAATGGTTTTCATATTGAAACCATGAATAAAGGGAATATAGAATTTTTATGTATTACATACGAACAATCAGGCCAGAAGCTTGTAAAAGAACAATTTCCAATTTTCTCATCTGGATTGTATTATGCGACTATACATCCAGTAGAATCTAATATTGTGATGAACCGGAAGTTCAATGATCCAACATTATTCGTGTTATGGCATGATCGACTTGGCCATCCGGGATCGGTAATGATGCGTAGAATTGTACAAAACTCACATGGACATCCTTTAAAGAACCAGAAGATTCTTTTACCTCGTGATTATGTGTGTGTTGCTTGTTCACGAGGGAAATTAATCAAGAGGCCATCTCCGATGAAGGTTCATGTTGAATCTCCTATATTTTTACAAAGAATACAAGGAGATATTTGTGGACCTATTGATCCCCCTTGTGGACCATTTCGATATTTTATGGTTTTATTAGATGCCTCTTCACGATGGTCTCATGTGAGTTTGCTTTCGACACGAACAGTAGCATTTGCCAAGCTTCTTGCTCAGATTATACGTTTAAGAGCACAATTTCCAGATTATCCGATTAAGTCTATTCGTCTTGATAATGCCGGTGAATTTACTTCTCAAGCTTTTAATGATTATTGTATGTCGATTGGGATTGAAGTCGAGCATTCAGTGGCACATGTGCACACTCAAAATGGCCTGGCAGAGTCATTTATCAAACGTTTACAACTGATTGCTCGACCTATGCTTTTAAGGTCAAATTTACCCACATCGGCTTGGGGACATGCAATTTTGCATGCATCTGCTTTGGTCCGGCTTAGACCCAGTTCGTTTCAACCATACTCGCCACTACAGATGGTATCGGGCCTGCAGCCTGATATTTCCCATTTAAAGATTTTTGGGTGTGCGATTTATGTTCCGATTGCCCAACCACAACGGACAAAACTGGGTCCTCAAAGACGTTTAGGAATATATGTGGGTTTTGATTCTCCTTCTATTGTGAGATATATTGAGCCCCTGACGGGTGATTTATTTAAGGCACGATATGCCGATTGTCATTTTGATGAGAAAGTTTTCCCGCTGTTAGGGGGAGACAAAGTACCGTTTCCTGAAGAACGACGTGAAATTACATGGAATGTTCCTTCACTTTCTCATCTTGACCCACGAACAAATCAATGCGAGCAAGAAGTAAGAAGGATAATTCATATACAAAATGTTGCAAATCAGTTGCCTGACGCATTTACTGATAGTCAAAAGGTAACGAAATCCCACGTTCCGGCGATGAATACGCCAATTCGACTTGATGTCTCTGAAAGACGTGATAATGGTATACTAAAAGCAAGTCTAAAACGTGGGCGCCCTATCGGTGCAAAAGATAAAAACCCTCGAAAGAGAAGGGTGCAAGTTAATGCTCCGGAAGAGAATACTCCAGAAGAGCAAAGAAGTTCACAACCTGAAAGCGCTATAGAAATTGAAACTGATCAGTCTAAAATTGATAAACAAGTTGCTCCTGAAGAAGCAAGTGAACAAAATTTTGAAGAAATCTCTTTGAATTATGTAAGTTCAAGAGAAAATTGGGATAGACAAAAGGTCTTTATTGATCATGTTTTTGCTTATGGTATTGCATGTGAAATTGTAAATGAGGATCCTGAACCGAGATCCATTGAACAATGTCGACAAAGAAATGATTGGCCAAAGTGGAAAGATGCAATCCAAGCAGAACTGAAATCATTAGAAAGTCGCAAAGTATTTGGACCTGTAGTTCAAACCCCTGAAGGGATAAAACCTATTGGATATAAATGGGTTTTTGTACGAAAACGCAATGAGAAAAATGAGATTGTGCGATACAAGGCACGTCTTGTTGCGCAAGGTTTTTCACAAAGACCTGGGCTTGATTACGATGAAACATATTCCCCAGTAATTGATGTCATAACATTACGATATCTAATCAGCCTGGCAGTTGCTAAAAACCTTGATATGCGGTTAATGGATGTGGTTACCGCATACTTATATGGATTTTTAGATAATGATATTTATATGAAGATCCCCGAAGGATTAAAATTGCCTACAAAATGTGATCAAAAGACACATGGGTTATACTCAATCAAATTACAAAGATCCTTGTATGGACTAAAACAATCTGGCAGGATGTGGTATAATCGTCTCAGTGAGTATCTCATTAGAGAAGGATATATAAACAATCCAATTTGTCCATGTGTATTTATCAAGAGATCTGAAAATGGGTTCTCTATAATTGCTGTATACGTTGATGATTTGAATCTTGTTGGAACTCCTGAAGAGCTTACCAGAACTGTTAATTATCTCATGAAAGAGTTTGAGATGAAAGATCTCGGAAAAACCAAATTTTGTCTCGGCCTGCAGATCGAGCATTTGCCTAATGGAATCTTTCTTCATCAATCTACGTACACAGAGAAGATCTTGAAGAGATTTTATATGGATAAAGCTCACCCATTGAGTAGTCCTATGGTAGTAAGATCATTAGACGTAAAGAAAGATCCATTCCGACCACCAGAAGATAATGAGGAATTATTAGGTCCAGAAGTACCTTATCTTAGTGCTATTGGTGCTTTAATGTATCTTGCAAATTGTTCGAGACCAGATATAGCATTCTCAGTGAATTTATTGGCGAGATATAGCTCTACACCAACACGAAGACATTGGAATGGTGTCAAGCATATTTTACGCTATCTTCGTGGAACAATAGATATGGGTTTATTCTATTCAAAGAATTCTGAGTCACAGTTGTTGGGATATGCTGATGCTGGCTATCTATCTGACCCTCATAAGGGAAGATCACAGAGTGGATATGTTTTTACTTGTGGAGGTACAGCTATATCATGGAGATCAGTGAAGCAGACATTAACAGCTACATCTTCCAACCATTCTGAGATTTTATCATTACATGAAGCGAGTTGTGAATGTGTATGGTTAAGGTCGATGATTCAACATATTCAAGAATCATGTGGATTATCTTCACTAAGAAAGACTCCGACGATATTGTTTGAAGATAATGCTGCATGTATTGCTCAAATTAAGAATGGCTATATCAAAGGAGACAGAACGAAGCATATATCGCCAAAATTTTTCTACACTCATGATCTTGAGAAGAATGGCGACATTGATATCCAGCAGATACAATCAAATAAGAATTTTGCAGATTTGTTCACCAAAGCACTACCAACAACTACATTTAGAAAGATGGTCTACAGCATTGGAATGCGTCAACTCAAAGACCTCTTGTCAGCATCAGGGGGAGTGTGATTACCATACATACTGTACTCTTTTTCCTTCGTCCAAGTTTTTGTCCCACAGGGTTTTCTTGGCAAGGTTTTAACGAGGCAGTATATCACACTTACCAATTTTATGAATGTGTACTCTTTTTCCTTCGACCAAGTTTTTATCCCACTGGGTTTTTCTTGGCAAGGTTTTAACGAGTCATATTCTATAAAATTTGGACATCCAAGGGGGAGTATTTTGAATTATTATGGTGTTAGTGGAGATAGTGGATGTCCAAATATTAACACCCACTAAGGCTATTAACACCCACTAAGGATCATGGTGTTAGTGGGTATTAATCCTTAGAAGATGTTACATTTTCCATGTCCTATAAATAGGACACATTCTTGTATGGATTGGTACACCTTGAAGATATATCTTATACAATCTTCTTGTTCTCTTTGTATTTTTGTTTGAATTTATAACAAATACAAGATAGTTGTAACAACTAACAAACTTGTCTTAATCGTACGTGGCTTTGTCTGGGTGGCATTTCACCTCACATGCCATGTCATTTGATGAATTAATCCGAAATGGTGTCATCTATCCATCTATTATGCCATGTCAACTATTCGATTTTCAGAGGTATTTTTGGTAGAAAGTTATTTGGTGATTTACATTAATTTGTGTTTTTGTAATGCCAAAGTACTTATTACATGGTTTCTCGTCTTCCTATATAATTTTTTATTCTCAAGACATACATTATATTTCTTGATTTTCTTTTTGTTTTGGAATTCTTAATTAAACTGTGACATTTATGTGAGATAAAAGAAGGGTGAAATGAAGGGTTCTTTTAACTCAAAGTTGTTACAAGTTGGCGACAAATCTTATGCCAACAACCTTGGAATTTTATTCTTATTATTTGGGAATTAAACACCACATCAAACGCTTCATCCCGTAAAACTCTTGGACAGAATGTTTAGTAAAAATATAAAGCACTTCATGAATCATTGTCCTTAAGTGCAAAGTCACTTCAAGCGCTTCATCCAAATGTATGATGCGCGAACACAATTTCATCAGCAGGTACAGTTTTCTCTCTCTTACATCTTTTGATAGACAAAAGTGCTTTTTATTTTTTCCATTCAATCATGACATTTGTAGCTTTAGCCAAAAGGTCAATCAAAGGTAGGTGGGCAAATCTTATCCCTTTTGAGCTTAAGAAGAAAAGCTTCCACAAGAAGTTTTTGACTTCACCCAACAAAATCTTTTCAAGACAATAAAGTGTCAACATATTAGAAAAAGTCTTCTTCCACTCTTCTCTCTCCTCTGTAGGATCTGCAAGACACCACTAGAAGGGGGGTTGAATATTGGGTGCGGAAAATGTGTTTTTTAAGATTGTTTTAGACCAAAACCCAACTTCTGAAAACAGTTCCTGTTTTCAGGATCTGTTTTGAAACGTTTTTAAAACTAAGTTACAGGTCTTCAAAAATTCTGAAATTTGGAGAGATCTTAGTCTCAGATGTTATGAGTATCTCCTAAAAATTTCAGATTAACATTCAACCTTTAACCCCTTTAAAAATCGTTGGTGGTCAGATTGCACAAATCTGGCAGAAACGGTAGTCTGATTTGAAAAATTAATTCTAATTAAACCATGACTCGAAATGCTTTGAAACTTTAATGACTAATCCCTTATTAAGCGTATTTAATTGAGTTGAAACAGTTTTGAAAAAGTCTTTTGGAAAGTTAGTCAAATACGTTCAAAGTCTCAACCTTTGCAAGCCTGAAAATCAGACTGCACTAGTCTCAGAACGTTTGACGTTTGGATGATTTATACTTTGTCCAAAAGGTTGAAACTTGCGCCAAATGAACCTTAAGACGTGTGGCTATGTTTTCTGAAAGTTTTGTGATTTTTGAAGTTCGTTTACTATTTTTAAGAACGTGATAAAAATGATGCATTGTGCTGGAAACTGAAAGTAAGTGTTGAAAAGTAAAGAACACAAGGAATTTTATACTGGTTCGGTTAAATCAACCTACTCTAGTCTTCGAGGACACCTTCCTCGGTTATCACTAATCACAAAACACAAACAACACCTTACCACACAGGGTTGATGGAATTACTCACCAACTCCAACCCTTTACAAACCTTGTAAGTGATTACAACGATCACAAACACCACCACCTAGCGGATGCAAGATTGATCACACCTTCATCAATCTTTTACAACAATATAGAGTATATGGTGGTATAGATGAAGCATATTCAAGATGTATGAATATGAATAAAATAGGCTTTAAGAGAGAAGAAAGAAAAAAATGTAGAAGAAGAAAGTCTAGAAAACGTTTTTCACTTTTGCACTTGAGAGACTTGTCTTGTATTTTGCACTACTTCTTCTTCATTTTATCAAGCCTTGGCCGCCCCCTATGTCTCTTTCTTCCCCTTGGAAATTATCTTTTAAGTCTTTGGAATAATATCTTGCATCATTGTGACATTCACTTGCTTACTTGGCAACTCCTCATTGGATGATCATTATAGCCTTGCTTACTTGGCACTCATTGATTGGATGAAAGTTGTCATCATTTGATGACTGTCCAAATCTGAATATTTCAATAAAAACATGTTCTAATTAGTGGTTAAAATACTGCCATAAGTCACATAATCAATCCCCACAAATTTGGAAGACAATTTGTCCTCATTTAAGTGAAACAATCGCCCACCTTCTTTGCAACACATGCTGAAATTTTCAGCATGTGCAATATTCAAGATATATTCAAAATATTGCCATATTAGTATTATATCAATCCTTGAATTTTGAGAAGAAAATTTATCACCATTAAGTTGACAAAAATCGGCCATTATAGCACACACATGCTGAATTTTCAGCATGTGTCATATATGTGACATACTTTGAAATGTTACCTTGTGTAGCTCCTTTCTTTATGTCACCAACCTTGTATACTTCATTCTTGGCCAATCAAGATGCCAAAAAAGCTCCACATATGCTCCAACAAGCTTTAGTAGGCGTGTGCTTGTACATGTATTGAATTTTATTTTTGCAAACTTTGTAAAATAGTGCACAATAATTATACACACATGGTATATTCCAATCAGCCCTTAATTGATTTTTTTAGAACACTTTAGAATGTAAAGAGTATGTAAAAAGTGTCTAGATACATGTCATATGTCATGCCCAAAATGTTCCATGTGTCGTGTTCGTAGAAAACCGAATTTTCGACGTTTGTCGATTACCCGATTTTTCTTCGATTAAATTCCAACTTCTTGCACATGTTATATATATTATGTTACACATAATATACATAAATTAAACTTTAGTATTCAGCACTCATGGCTGATTAAAGTGTCGCTACATGTAACAAAAATGTTGAATTTGAAATCTCTACAATTTGGCCTTAATTTGGGGTGATTTGTGTGTGCCAACATGGAATAATTTTATGGCTGTATATACCATGTAGGCCACGAAATTAGTGGCCATTTTTGAAGTGTAGGGGCTGGCCATCTATATATGGCAAGTACGTGATACGTTGGCAAAGTTTCGGTATTCACCCGATACGACAATATTTGGTTTAGAACCTTGTAACGTGTCGTAATAAATTTGTCATCACCATGACTTATATCATATTATATAAGACCTGAATATACGCATAAATATGAGGTAAATATAATGGTGTAATGTCAACGCACGTTCAACGTGTCGGTAGTACGTTGGTATATATGTGTATGTGACTTTTTATAAAAAATCTGAATATATATATATATATTTATATAAGAAAAATATTATTAATAAGCCTCACTTATGGTGTGAGAAAACCTTATTACATCATTGTTCACAACTTATGGAAGTCTTTATACACAAAGAGCACATAAAGCGCTGAAAGTATGTGTAAACGCCAGTCATATACGATATTCCACATTAAAACCTTGTCAAGTAAAACCACCCTTATGGATAAAACCTTGACAAAGGAAAAAGCGTACATATTTATATGGCTAGCTGATTGAATATGCGTAGAATATAATAAGGTAGTGAAATGGGTCAGCCTAAATCGTAGGAAATCAAACTTCATGCAGACGTATTGTTGATATGCATGTGAATGTAGAACATGGCAGCCTTGTCTCCGTCTCTCCATGGGAAAACCTCGCAGCAAAAATGGATTAGTAACCAACGCAATATCAATGTCCATAAGGATGTCATAAAAAGTATAGAACCATACCCAAGTTGCCTATAGCCGAATGACTATGAGCAACCTCCATGGATATACGTAGCCTTGTAACTTGGAGATATCTTGAGTGTTATTTCTTGGTCGTTCCTCAGCACGTGTGTAAAAAAAAAACATGATCTTCAGATTGAGCAAAAAGTGGAAAGATGGATGCGCCGATAAACAGAACAGATGATGAGAAGAAATCATACCATGGCTGCCTACACCAATGACTGGTATAGGCAACCTCCAAGAAAGCACGCCACTGCATCATAGTCTGAGTGTTGGTAATGTGTCAAGTATTATGTTGGCACGTACCTCACTGGGCAACGAAGACATGGTAGCATAGTGAGAAACTCCAGATGCATGGAAGCCATGTCTTGCTACAGCATGTGCGGCCGTATTTGCCTCCCGAGGACAGAAATCCAGGGTGGATGCATTAAGAGTAAAAACGTGAACCGCACGTTTTATAAACCAATGTAAAGATCCCGTGTATGTTGAAGGATTACTGACTAATTGTAGCAATTGGCGACAATCTGTTTCGACATGTAGTTCATCATAAGTCGGTGCATAGTAAATAAGGGACAACCATAAAGCCATTAATTCAGCCTGTACCGGGGGAACACAAGACAATGCAAAGCAAATGGCCGAGATAAAAGTCCCAGAGGCATCACGCAGAACCGCCCCCGCTGCTGCTGATTTTTGCCCAGCAGCAGCGTCGATGTTTAACTTTAATTTGCCGGAAAGTGGCAATGCCCATTTAACAATACGATGTCGTCGTAATTTTATATGTGGGGAAAACCCAGTTGTAATGAGATGAGGAATTGCTTGAGCAAATTTCCGCCCCTGCACAGATGCACACCATGTGTATATACTCATACAAATCTGTTGATATAGTCGATTAGCCGAAAATATTTGATCACCAAATCTTATAGATGTGTATTCTTTCCAAATCCCCCATGCTACAAAAGCGGGAACCACCACACTTAAATGATCCTGCATGGTCGCATCTGAAGACCGACGCCACCAACAACACAGATAAGCCTGTATAGTTGCTTGACGAGGCATAGGCTATATATATATATATATATATATATATATATATATATATATATATATATATATATATATATATATATTAAATGGCGTGTGATATAAGGGAGAAGAAGACTTTCCATTCTTCAATTTGTTGCCTTTGTGCCTTCTCCAAATATAGCTTCCTTTAATGAACTACTTAGTTCATTTAACTAAGTACTTCACTTAATGAACTAGTTTAGTTCATTAATGGTGGCACCTGAAAATAGTTCAAACACAACAAATGTTTGCCATTTGATGTAAGCTTTAAAGCTTCATGGCTCGTTAGTACGACAACATTATATATGAACTATATAAGGCAGGTTTCAAGCAAAAACGTGTCAAGTCATAGAACGTGTCATGCATTTCTTTAGTACACGTTATTTAAATCATGCATTTTGTAATCACTCAAACCCCTTTTTATCAACATCCTCTCCAATGGTTAGAAGCTTTTCTATAAGATTTCGAAGACTCCATTTTTGAAGACAACTTTCTATCTCTATGCTCTTAAGTCTTTCTTGTTATTTTTGCTCTCAAAATCATTGTAAAGATTACTTTATTTTTGAGAGTGTGTGCTTGTAGTGGAGAAGAAGTTTTCTTCTAAGATTGTGAGGAGTAAAATTTAGATTGTTGGTCAAGAAGCAAAAAATCTTCTTGTTGGCGAAACTCAAGCTTCCAAGAGCTAGTTTACGGTGTAGGAGCTACATCATACTCCATAGAAGGTTGCTTTGGTGCAAAGAAGATCTTAAGGAGACTAGGATTCAAAGGAGTTGAGTGTTCATTGTTCTTGAGCTAAGTTTGTTAAACCTAGCTTGATTGTATTTTTTTTATTGTTGTTTCCCCCCAAAGTGAAATAATAATCTCCTTGCTCAAAAATCCTTCTTGTTCAAAGCAAGAAGGTAGAGAAGTAGAGTCTTTGACTTAAACCTCTATAAATTTAGTGTTCTTTCATTTCCTCAAGTTATTTTCTTTGAAGAATACATCAAGTATTGGTTTGACCACTTCCATTGCAAAAAGATTCAAAAAAGAACCATGCTTGGATAAACAAACTATTCAACCCCTCTTCTAGTGTGTTTCACGGACCGAACAATTGGTATCAAAGCCTAACCATGATTGTTTGACACTCAAATAGCAAGGTTTGATCCTATCAAGTATGGAAGAAACTCCTTATTATTGGAAATCTTTGGGTGATGAGTCTTCTAGAACAAGAAGAAGAAGACAAGAGACTTTGATATGCTCCATATCTAATATTCATACCAAAGTGCCTATGTTTGATCCAAATAATTACTCTCTATGGAAATCCAACATGTAGACTCATCTTCGGGGTTATGGCTACCGGATTTGGAAAGAGGTCACTAAGGGCTCAAAGGCTCCTATTGACTATGATAATCCAACTCAAGAAGAAGACTTGTTATTTGCTATAAATGGAAAAGCTCTTGACATCTTGAATAGTTCTCTAACCCCAAAATGAGAGGGCTAAGATTCAAGGTGTTCAATCCGCTTATGAAGCATGGATAAAGTTGGAAATGATTCATGAGGGTACTTCTCCAGTTAGGAAGGCAAGAAAGAGGATGTTAATCAAGCAATTCTATAATTTTTCCATACCTAAAGGTGAAAAGATCGAGGAAACTATTCAGCAGTTCACTAAACTTGTCAATCTACTTAATACGGTGAGAAAGAAGATCAAACAAAAGGATCTCAACTATCAACTTCTAAATAGCTTGGGAAGAGAATGGAATCCCAAGGTGATGGTCATTGAAGAATCAAAGGATCTTGAGACTCTTACATTAGATGAGTTATATGGAAATCTTATGACTCATGAATTCAACTTGAGGAACAAGAGAAAAATAATCCTATCAAGCAATCACCTAAGGCGTTGGTATATGACATGGATGATTCGGATGATGAGTTTGGACTTTTTGTAAGGAGGTTCAAAATATTTGCTAGAAAGAATAGAGATAAAGCTAAACGATTCATCAAATGAACTCTATCTAAAGACAAAGATAAGATGAAAGACCAAGACAACAAATGTTACAAGTGTGGAAAACATGGTCATTACATGAAAGATGTTCAAGTGAAGGATATGCATCCAATAGATAAGAAAGCCATCTATCAAAAGAAGAATGCTCTCCAAGCAGAAGTAGCTCATTGGGATAGTCTTCTATCCGACTCCGAAGGTGACCATGACGATGACAAGGATCTTGCTCTCATAGCCATAAGTGATGATGATCTTGAGGAGGCATATTCTTGCTTCATGTCCATCGAAGATGATATGGAGGTATGTACAAGATCTTCTCATTACAAATTTCAAGATGAATTTGATGATATGATTGAGAAGAATGATTTGCTAAGTCTCAAATATAAGTATGTTAAATGAGATTTTAGAGATTGCATAAATGAGTATAATATCACGCTTGAAAACAACATTGCATTGCAACTTGAGTATGATATTCTTATGACCATGCATAAAATAGTTGCTAATGAGAATTGTTGTTTAAGATATGGAAGTGAGATTCATTTGAGCACAATGGAAAAAATGTTTGAGGGCAAGCATGCTTTAAACAAGATGGTAATTAGTCAATGAGCAAGCATTGATAAAACTGAATTAGGATATGATGCATCTAGTATAAGCATGAAACATTCAACCATGCCTTTGGTTAAATTTGTCAAACCAAGTAATGCATCCACTCTCTCCTTCAAAGAATCAAAATCATCTTTGAAGAAACAAAGGCATATACCTCATGGAAAGGCAAAAGCAACCAAGACATCAAAACCCTTGGTTAAACCCGTTGCCAAAACCTCTTCTTTAGTACCAAGGAAGAACATGCATCAACATAAATCACGAATTGTCTACACCTAAGCATCATGATCATTCTTACTCTCACAAACGTATTCCTACATGCTTTTATTGCAATAAGAAAGGACATGTGGGAAGAGTTTGTAGAGCTAAGAGAAATACACATCTTGTATGGGTGTCAAAGGGTCAAGTGCATGTTACTAACCCTCAAGGACCCAAAACAAAAAGGGTACCAATGGCATATGTTGATTTTGTAGGCCCTAGCATTAAATGGAAAAATCAAGGACAAAGGCTTCCAATGGATCGTGGACAGTGGATGTTCCAACCATATGATGGGAAACAAAAGATTGTTTCATAAGATCGCTATGTAAGATGGAGGAGTTGTCCACTTCGGAGGCATCAAAGGCCAAATCAAAGAACATGGTAAAGTGGGTAACGATTTCTTCTCTCTTAATGATGTACTTTATGTGGATGGGCTTAAGTATCATTTGATAAGTGTGAGTCAATTGTGTGATGCTAACTATGAAGTTACATTTGTGAAAACAAAATGTATTGTGAAAAAGGATAATGTTGTTATGTTTGAGGCCATGAGGGACAAAAACATTTACAAACTTAGCATCAATAATTTGATTTTACAAAATGTATCGTGTCTAGTTGCTAAGAATGATTTGACATAACTTTGGCATAGACATCTCGGACATGTTTGCTTTAAAATATTTAAGTATATTTGTGAAAATTAAAAGGTTCGAGGTCTTCCAAAATAAATTTCGAAAACCAAGAACTTTGTAGCGCTTGTCAAAAGGCAAAGCTGTACAAGTTTTAGTCCCAAAACCAACATTTCCACCTCTAAGCCTCTACAAATGTTACATATGGATTTGTATGGGGATATTGGCACAAAGAGCTTGGGTGGCAAACATTACACATTTTTTGTTGTAGATGATTACACCAGATACACATGGGTAATGTTCCTTGCAAAGAAAAGTGATGCATGTCATGAGTTCATTGATCTATGTAGACAATTAGAAAATTGTTGAGAAATATGTTTGGATAATTTTTTAAAGTCATGATTTTAAGTGGTGAATGCATACAAATGTCACACATGGTGTTATATGTGATTAAAAGTTGAAAAAGTTGAGAAAAATGATATCGATCTCTCAGGTTGTTGCACTTTGATCGATCGATGTACTTCGATCCATCACATCGATGATCTATGTAAGGCAGAGAAAGTTCAAGACCTTACTGTCAGACATCGATCTCTAAACCTGAGACACATCGATCGATCAATGTATACATCGAACCCTCACTTCGATCGATCGATGTAGGTCAGAGACAAACTTTGAAACTCACTGTGAGACATCGATCTCTGAAGCTGAGGCACTTCGATCTATCGATGTCTAGGGTTTTTAGAAATATTTTTCTAAAATGTGATAAAGTGGTTGTTTTCATTTGTACATGTTTTATATATGTTCATTATGTGATTATTATGCGATTTTGATAAATATAAATGTCTTGTGACTAATGTGCCTTGGAAGTTTCTACAACTTACCAAAAAGGGCAAAATTGGTACTTTGAGTTTTGTAGGAACATGATATGGTGGAAATACTTCGAGGACTTATTCTTATCATATTTATCATAACAAAGGTGTTATTATATTTATTTCTGACCATCGGGGTTATTTCTGGAGTTTCTCTCACCAAGGGCATTTTGGTCATTTTACCCCTGAGGGCGTTTTTGGTATTTTCACTCAAGGAATATCTTGAGTATATTCTTATCTTCATTCTGGAGTTGAGTTATGATTATCTTGAAAATTATATGGTGGTTTTATATTATTTTTCTCAAATGATGATATTATCGACAGTAACGAGATGTGTGACGGGTTGTGATGTCACATTCTATTTCTTTCTTGAAGATCTTCTTCTATATGTTATTGGAGTATATTTATCATCATTTTACAGAGAAGTTAATGGTGTTAAAGATGTGGAAATGATCACAACATACAAGAAGAAATATTGGGAATATTGGTGTTACATGTTGACATAGTCTTGTCAACTATTATTTGTTGATTTCTTCTTCAAAAATCTAATTTGATATACATATATATGTGTTCGAAAGCGTGCCTTTACATTTGGAGATGATGTATGGTTTGGTGACAAGTGGACCAACCAAAAAGAAGCTAGTTGGTAATTTTTTGCCAACTAGGAAAATTCAAAAAGGTAGCCAACGGCTACAAGCTATTTTCGGCAGATTTTTTGAGTCAAATTCAGCCTTCACATGCACTATTCTTGTGCAAGGATTTGAGGGTATCTTGGTGGTATTATCCCTTAGTATTATCTTTATTTCTCAAGCAAATTCCAAGTCATTTTTGGTGATAAAAATTCGGCCATGCTGAAAGTTTAAAATGGACCAATCATTCTTCTTTATGTTGCCAAGTGTACAAGATGAGTATGTGGCCAACCAATGATGTGAAGACAACTAGGACTTGATGATGAAGATGTTGACACATTGGAGTTCTTATCTTCAAGAGCCATTTCACACTATAAATAGGAGGCAAAGTGAAGAAGAAGAACACACTTGAAGCTCACTTGAAAGCAATAGTTGATTTTTCTAGATATCTTCTTATTGTCATTCTTGTTCCTTCTTTGTATCCAAGGTGTTCTTGTTGTATTTGTTGGAGAGATACAAGCCTCTTGAGCTTCATTTGTAAGATTGATTAGCCAAATCTATAAGGCTACATTAATAGGTGGTAGAGGTGTTGCAACTAAGTGTTGCATAGAAGGTGTTCATCCAAGTGTTGAATAGGTTTGGTGTTTAACCCAAGGATCAAGCTTGGTTCTTGGGACTAGAGTAGGTCACATTGACCGAACCGGGATAAATTTTTGGTGTTCTTGTCTTGCTTCTACATTTCTGTTTTCTGCCCGTTTTTCACTGCAGTTTTCACAGAACTTCTCACGTTTTGAGAAAATAGCTAAACACTTCGTGACTTTTGGTGGAGTTATACTTATGATTGTTAGCTTTCATTTGCAATAAGAATCACTTGATTTGAGCAAGGGAAAGTTAGTCTTTCAGTCTTTGCAAGATAACTGCTCCAATCTGACTACAATCTGGCCAGTTTTGAGAAAATTCTGTTTTAATCAAGAATTGTTTAAGGTTAAGGAATTTTGGAAACATAAACTAGACATCCTAAGGAGTGTTTTGACATAAATATCAACCTTTTTGGTTAAGTATTCAAAGAGAAACATGTTTTCCAATTTGAGCAACATTCTGTCCAATTCTGTCCAGATTGACCATCTTAATCTTTTTATTTGTTTGAAAGGTCAAAAGATCTTATTTTTGTCTAATTTTTGAACAGAGTCATTTCAAAAAAATTGAAGTTAAGTTCTGGAAATTTTCATAATTTTTTGAGTTGTTCACAAGGATTTTTGAATTTTTCAAAAACGGGTTCTGAATCTGAGGTAGTCTCAGATTCTATTTTCAAAGGGGATTTTTATCAAGGGTAGTAGTGTAATTTCCATTAACCAATATTCACCCCCTCCCCTCTATTGGTGTTTATTGCAGGTGCACGGTCCAACAAAAATTACTTGGGTGACACCATTAAGACTATTAGAAATGATCGTGGTGGTGAGTTTGATGGAGATTTTCAAAGGTTTTATGTATCTAAAGGATATGTACATAACTTTTTGACTCTAAAAACTCCATAATAAAATGGTGTAGGCGAACGAATGAATAGAACCCTACAAGAAATGAGTAGGGCAATGCTTAATGAGTTCGGTTACCTAAGTATTTTTGGGCAGAAGCGTTTAATGCCGCTTGTCATGTAATTAATCGTGTCTACTTAAGACCTTACTTAAATATGATTCCTTATGAATTTTGGAATGGAAAAGTCCCTAACATTGGGTATTTCAAAGTGTTTAGTTGTAAGTGTTTCATACTTAACATTAAAACACTTTGGACAAGCTTGATTTCAAATCGGATGAGGGTATATTTTTAGGTTATGCCTCAAATAGTAAAGCATTTTGTGTATTCAACAAAAGAAGCCAAAAGGTGAAAAAATCTATCTATGTTAAGTTTAGCGAATCACTCAGAGATGAAACTAAACTCAATCAAGAAAAGTGAAGAAAATGAAGTTGATACTTCTCAAGAAGAAATCCTTAACATTGTTCCAAGTGTTGTTCATCAAGAAGAAATTGTTGATGAACCACCTAAAGGAAAAGTATCTTCAGTGATTTAAAAATTGATCCTATTGAAGGAACTCAACCACCTAGTGTCAAAGAACGAAGTGAAATAAGTAGATACATTTCACAAGCTCCTTTTAATGACATATAAAATGTTGACAATGCATCTAATTTTCCAGAAAGTGATCCACATATTGACAATGACCATATGTCTCTCCCGAAAAGTGATAGTGAGGAAGTTGGAGGCGATGTATCCAACCTTCCTAGATTATTTAATCATAAAAGTTCTCATCCCCATGAGTTAATCATGGGTGACATAAATCGTGGCATCACTACTAGAAGGCAATATAGAGAAAATGCATTTGTGTCCTTTATGGAACCTAAAAATGTTAAAAAAGAACTTCTTAATGAGAATTGGATTTTAGCTATGCAAGAAGAATTAAAATAATTTGAGAGAAGTGATGTTTAAGAGTTGGTTCCCAAACCTCATGATCATCCTATTATTGGTATAAAATGGGTATTTCGTAACAAGATGGATGATTAAGGTAATGTCACAAGAAACAAGGCTAGATTATTGCTCAAGGATACTGTCAAGAAAAAGGTATTGATTTTGATGAAACATTCGCACCTGTAGCACGGCTTGAAGCTATTAGAATGTTGTTGGCTTATACTTGTTACAAGGATTTTAAGCTTTACCAAATAGATATTAAATCCGCTTTCTTAAATGGCATTATCCAAGAAGAGGTATATGTGGCTCAACCTTCCGGGTTTGAATGTCATGATTCTCTACATCATGTTTATAAATTCAAACTTTATGGCCGTAACAAGCTCCTAGAGCTTGGTATGATAGGTTGAGTACATTTCTTCTTAATAGTGGTTTTTCAAGAGGTAAAGTGGATACAACCTTGTTTATCAAAGAACAAGGTAAAAATCATTTACTTATTCAAGTATATGTAGATGACATTTATTTTGGTGCTACTAAGAATCTTCTTTGTGAGCAATTTGCTAGCTTGATGCAAGGTGAATTTGAATTGAGTATGATGGGAGAACTCACTTATTTCCTTAGACTCCAAATCAAGCAAACTCAAGATGGTGTTTACATTTCTCAAACTAAGTATACAAAAGATTTTCTCAAGAAATACAACTTCGGTGAAGGTAGAAATGTGAACACTCCTATGAGCACAAGCTTGAAACTGGACAAAGATGAAAAGGAAAAGAAAATTGACGTAACCTTGTATCTTGGTATGATTGGCAGTCTACTTTATTTGACCGCTAGTAGACCGGACATTTTGCATGCCGTATGTTTATGTGTAAGATTTCAAAGTGATCCTAGAGAAATGCATCTCGTCGCGGTAAAATATATATTTCATTATCTTAGAGGAACTTTGAAGTTTGCTCTATTTTATCCTAAAAATGCATGCTTTGATATTAGAGGTTAAAGTGACTCCGATTGTGCCAGAAGTCTTGTTGATAGGAAGAGCACATCCAGAATATGTCAATTTCTTGGAGATTGTCTTTTTTCATGGTTTTCCAAGAAACAAAATAGTGTTGCTCTTTCTATGACGGAATCCGAATATATTTTGGCCGCCTCTTGTTGTGCACAATTGTTATGGATGTCACACACACTGAATAATTATATTGTTCATTTTTCAAAAATACCTATCTTGTGTGACAATACTTCAGCATTTAATATTGCACAGAATCCAGTTTATCATAGTCGAACCAAACATATCGGAGTGAGACATCACTTTATTAGGGATTGTGTGTAAAAAGGGTTGGTTCGTGCCGAATTTGTTCCTAATAGTGATCAACTAGCGGATATATTCACAAAACCATTGCCTAGAAAAGTATTTGAGCCTATTAGAAGTAGATTGGGATTACTTAATATTGAGCATAGTCAAATGACATGAAAATATAAAATTCTAGGAATATTAAGCGCTTTAACTTACCTTGAACTTGCGTTAAATGTTGGATAGCGCTTCAAGCAGTTCAAAGGTAGTGCAAAGTTAACATCTTTGAACTGGTCAAAAACTGAAGACTTTAAGCACTCTATCTCGTTCTTTCTATGGTTCAATGTGCCTTAAGTTGTTGTGCCCAGCACGTGATATGGACATTGAACGCATCACAAAGAGCTCTATCCCAAGAATAGTTATTTCAAAATTTAACTTTAAGCGGCTGGAAACGCTTAATATAACTGCATTAAAATCCCACTACCCCGCTATCTTCATCAGTTTGAAGGTCCATTTCTCCTTAAAACTGCTTCTCTTCTCTTTTCTCATTTACTCTCTTTCCTCTATCCATCTCAAGCTCTTCAAATCCCTAAAATTTCTTGTCCAAAATTCGCAAAATCCATCTACCTCCCTATATCATGACTACCCAAAGAACAAGAAGAGAAACCAAGAGAACCAGAACTTCACAACCGCAGAGGAAAAAAGCCTCTGCTGTCTTCGAAGAGCGTGAAGAACTGGTTGAGATTCGCAGCAATCTTCACAGAAGAAATTTTCTATGGCTAACAAAGAAAAACAAGGATATCAACAACAAGCCTATGGGCATAGGGGTGGGAATTCAACTCTGCAAATACTCCCAACTGCTCTACATGGAGTGGGACTGCTATCAAAAGCCCACTGTTCCTCTGAAATTGGTGAAGCTCTCAGATCTGAAGGATCATCCAGAAGTAGGAGCTGTATACACCTTGCTTGAAGCCCAAGGATTGGACAGATTATGGTCTACAGATGGGATGGACTCTTATTCTGCCAAGTATACATGAATATTTTATGCAATCTTTGGGAAACCTACGTGACTGAAGAGTAGCCCTTCTACTTAAACTCTGTAATCGATGGGGGTTCCTGTAAAATTCTCTCTTCAAACATTTTGTGATGCACTTCACGTTAGGAATGAGGGGTAGAAAGGTTTGATGTTTTTGGATGGAATAGGGAAATTTATGGCCTGAGAGAGGAAGAAGTTAAAAATGAGTTGGGTTTTTCTTCTATCTCAGAAGCTTCAAATGATGTCGTTAGTCAAATAGGGTGTTGCTAGGCATTGTCATGGCTTGCATAAACGGGAAAACTGCTAGAAATCCAAGAAATTTTGATTTCTATGTCACTTATTGCATTTTAAAAGGTAGACGAGTGAATTTTGGATGGATATTTTTCGGCTGTTGTTCTTGCATCTCTAACCAAGAAATCCAAAGCCCTCCCTTTTGCAAAGGCATTTATGTTTTGTTTAAGCATTGCAAAATTGAACTTGATTCAAACCCATCTTAAAAACTTGGGGTAAAAGGGCAGTATGATGGGTTCAATATCTCTCAAATCAAGGGGGCTCAAAAACAACGAGGTCAGGCTGGAAGTTCAAGAGAAGGAATTGATCTGGACACTGCATAAGACGGTGCCGAAACTGATGGTTCTTCTGCTCTCCCTCAGCTGAAGGATCAAATCTCTGTGTTGGAACGTGAGGTGAGGAATTGAAAAGCGTAAATGCTCATCTAGTGCAGCAACTGTCCCTAAATGATGCGCGTTTTCGAGTATTTGAAGTCCAAGCTTCTTCATGCCAAAGTTTTTGCAGCCTTCCATGATGAACCAAAAATTGTTTAGCTCCCTTAAACCTGATTTTTTTCCCCATTGGTTTTATTTCTTTTGATGATTTAGGGGGAGAAGTAGTGTAAAACTCTGTTCGGTTTACTCTGTTTTTGTTCCTGCGACCATTTCCTTTGATGTTTTCTCATGTTGAGATAAATGAGTTGTGCTTATTTTGTGACAATGATTGTTAGAAACTGAAAACTTGGATGTGCCTGATTTGGTGGTTTTTGTGCAGCTTCAAATGGTTCCCTGTCATTGTTTTGTTACTATCTGGAATATGCAGTTTTGGGTTATGTAAAATAAGATAATTACTAAGAAAATGCATCTAGTAAAGGGGGGCATAAGATGCATCTAGTAAGGGAGAGCTCATTGTGAAATTATCAAAAAGAGAGAGATTGTTGTTGTCCAAATTGATTTTGATGATTTACACAATGTAAAAGTCTCAAAATTGAATTAATAAACTGCTTCTTAGACTTCAAACTGCTAATCAAACATTTTATTCTTCAAAAGGTTTTGATAGAAAACCTCTGCTCAAACATTAAACGCTTGTGTTAAGCGCTTAATGTCTTGAAGGTTCAAAACAGAAAAAGTTCTATTGAAACATGGAACGGCTCCATAAAACATTTAATACCGCCAAAGTCTTGGACAAAATGTTTAGGAAAAGCATAAAGCGCTTCATGAAGTTTTTGACCTTGAGTGCAAAGTCACTTCAAGCAAATTTTCTGCAGAAACATTAAACACCACATCAAGCGCTTCATCCCGTAGAACTCTTGGACAGAATATTTAGTGAAAACCTAAAGCGCTTCATGAATCATTGCCCTTAAATGCGAAGTCGCTTGAAGCGCTTCATCCAAATGTTTGATCCGCGAACACAATTTCATCAAGTAGGTACAGTTTTCCCTCTCTTACATATTTTGATTGATAAAAGTGCTTTTTATTTTTTCCATGCAATCATGACATTTCTAGCTTTAGCCCAAAAGGTCAATCAAAGGTAGGTGGACAAATCTTATCCCTTTTGAGCTTAAGAAGAGACGCTTCCACAAGAAGTTTTTGACTTCACCCAAGAAAATCTTTTCAAGATAATGAGGTTTCAGCATGTGAGAAAAAGTCTTCTTCTACTCTTCTCTCCTCTCTCCAACAGTTAGAAGCTTTTCTATAAGGTTTGGAAGACTTCATTTTGAAGACAACTTTCTATCTCTAACCTCTTAAGTCTTCCTTGTTATTTTTGCTCTCAAAATCATTATAAGATTACTTTATTGTTGAGCGTGTGTAATTGTACAAGAGAAGAAAATCTTCTTTTAAGTGAGGATTGTGAGAAGCAAAGTGTAGATTGTTGATAATGAATCAAAGAGGCTTCTTTTTGGTGAAACTGAAGCTTCCAAGAGCTAGTTGATGGTGTAGGAGCTACATCATACTCCATAGAAGGTTTCTTTGGTGCAAAGAAGATCTTAGGAGGCTAGGCTTCAAAGGAGTTGAGTGTTCATTGTTCTTGAGCTAAGTTTGTTAAACCTAGCTTGCTATTGTATTTTTCTTTGATTGTTGTTTCCTCCCAAGTGAAATAACAATCCCCTTGTTCAAAAATCCTTCTTGTTCAAAGCAAGAAGGTAAAGAAGTAGAGTCTTTGGCTTGAACCTCTATAAATTTGATGTTCTTTTATTTCCTCAAGTTATTTTTCTTTGAAGAACACATCAACTATTGGTTTGAGCACTTCCGTTGCAAAAAGATTCGAAAAAGAACCATACTTAGATAAACACACTATTCAACCCCCCTTCTAGTGTGTTTCACGTACCTAACAATTGTTTGACAGCTAAGTAAGATAATGCAAGCTCTACCTATCATATCCTGCCAAGCTGGTTTAGTGACTAGATTGGATTGAAGACTTTTATCTCAGCACAAGTTGGTAAGCTTTAGGTCAATGAACTTAAGGCAACTTCTACACTATTATCTCTTCTCATTTTTGACATATCCACCTTATCCATGAAGCTCAAAATCGATACACGTACTGTTCTTGGTGGTCCAATCAAAGCTCAACATTTGTCAACAAAGTAAGTTGATGAGATGTTTAACTAATCAACTTATGACACGTCAACTTGATGGCAAAAACAAAGGATGCATAGGTAGCCTCTAAATAAGACTTCGGGCATCCAAATGTCTATAAAAGAAGGAAGAATCAAGTCATTCAAGCTTTGCACCTCTTGAATATTCAAGAACTCTATTCTCTGTTTTAGTCTTCTTCACCTTATTCTCCTTCTTTAAAAAACGCCCTTGCAGCCTTGTTTGTATGTTTTATAGCTTTAATTTTTTTCTTTTGCATATTTTACACACCTTTGAATCATTAAATTGTAAGGATTGACCATAATTATAACGTCTAATCCATAGTTGTTGAGGGTGTTGGTCTATCTAGGTATTGTGTCTCATTTGGAGCTGAAATTTCAGCATTTCCATGTCATATATTTTGGCCAACTAGGACACAGGTGGACCAGTCATTTTATTTTATCTTGCCAACTGATGCAAGTTGACACTGTTAGGATCCAGTTTTTCACCTCCCAATAATCTTTCCACAAAGGTTTAGCCACAAAGAAGGTATCTTATCCTTGCTTCTGCTGTGTAGAAATCACCGGCTTAATCAACACCTTAAACCCAAGCATACTTTTGTAGGCAAACCTTCAATAGGCTCTTCTAGATGGCACTTTAATCCTTGGCAATCACCCTCAATTTGCTCAATATTGAGAGTTATTAGCCTTGATTTTTGACTCAAAATCAAGAAAAAAAAAAGTTTCACTCTTTTGGGAGAAAAAAACCATTTTTATTGCTCTATTTTGTGTCAAAACCAGGGGCCTGGCCATAATAAAGGCTGAGACTTTCAGCCTAAAACAATTCAAAAGAAAGATAAACTCTATCCTAAAAACCTATTAACAATTTTAAAAGAGATAAATTATCATTTGAACTAGTTTCTATGTTTAAACTGGAATTATCCTAGCTATTGATACCCAGCCGGTTCTTTGCCTTGTTTTGATGACTTTGGAGATCAATTTTGTAGGTTGGATAAGCTTGAAGATATCTTCAAAAAGTGGGTTGAAATTTGATCTTGAATGGACTTGATTTTTGAGCTCAAATTCTTCATCTTTATCCTCAAGATGGCCGCATCATTCCCTCCTTCTTAGAAAAGATTCGTCCTGAATCTTAGCACGTATGCCATTAGGGTGAAAGATCATCAACAATGCAACAAAGATACAAGATACACATGTATGCACACTGTCATCCTAAGATGTTTAGGGTAAATAATGCAATGACAACACATGCACTTAGCAACTCAAAAAACTGATTTGATCATGCATCCACAATAAGGAAGTCCTCTTCTTCGCATGTTTTGGATACACTAGGATCTGATTTTCAAATTTCAGTATAACTAATAAAAGCTTATAATTATCATGCATTTGATTCTCACACAAGGTCAGCACATGAATGTCATATAAAATGTTATATGAATGCAATTTCGGTGTCTCATGCAATGTAGAATCATGTTCATCCCATTCAAATAAGGGATTGTTGAAAACATGCCATTCATGATTTTCTAAGTTATCATGCTTAACTGTACTATCAAACTCACTTGAAATCTCACTCAAGTCATCATGTATGGGACATAGATCAGTATACAATGAATCATTGAAACATGGCAATTCATGAGATAAATCAGCATGTATAGCATCTACTTCATGCTTAACAATGTTAACGCCTTTGAATTCATCACATAAGGTAGAAGAATCAACAACTAATTCATGCAAATCTGAATTGGATACATGCAATGCAAGCTCAACTACTTCATTATTGGCATGGACGTTAACTTCACTAGGAGTAGGATTAAAATCATGCAATTTTTCTGTTTCTTTAGCTTGTAACGCAAGTATCCAAGATTCCAATGTTAACTTCCTTTCTTCCCATTCTCTTTGTTCTTTTTCTTTTAGGTATGCTTGCCCTGCCTGCTTCAAAACCCATTAGTTTTTCACAACCATCAGCAAGAGCAAACAAATGATCAAGATGTTTAAATCTAATGTTTGGTAAACGTTTAATTATTTTCTTGTTTAGTCTGGCAAGAAATCTATTCATTGTTAGGCTTTCGTTTTCCTTAACATTTGCATGACATAAATGATATAATAACTCATTGTTGTAATCATGAACACAAAGATCATCATGTGGAAGAGATTGATGCCTTGGAACTGCTGGTCTCCAATAGCTTACCCAACGGTCTTGAGTTTATTCAAAGTGGTACATACACCTGTCAAGATTTTCATACACTTTCCTAGGATAGAGTACTTCCCAAATGGTTGGAAGGGACATGGTAAACTTGAAAAGGTCAGAAACAACAAAGAACACAAGATACAAAAACAAAAAATCCGAACGAGTAAATGGAAATAGAATTTTGTGCACTCTTCTAACTTTCTTCCCTCTCTCTTTTGGTCGGCTTTAGACTTACTCAGTCGTTTTTTATCCTTATGAACTTTGTGGGGTGGGAGTGTGTACAACTTGTACAACTTACCATTCAATTTGAAAGAATGTTTGTTCAGATACCCATCGTATGTAACATGTCTATCAAACTGTCATGGTCTACCAAATAGTATATGACTAGCATGCATCGGCGCAACATCATAGAGAATATCGTCTTTACAACTACCAATGCTCAATGAAAGTAAAACAGCCGGTTTGTGTCCAGCACGGGTTGGACATGATTTCGATAAGTTTAGAGTAAAACTATGCACTAGATTGCGGTATCAGATATATTGTAAGAGACTTGGAATTCACTATCTTTATTGCTCCCTTTGACATTTATTAGCCTCAGATTGATCAAGAAACAAGGTGGTAATAGAGAGAAAAGAAAGTTAGGAAAGTGCACAAATTTCTATTTCTAATCTTTGTTTTTGGTATCTTGTATTCTTTGTTGTTTCTGATCTTTTCAGGTTTACGATGGAAGGTACAAGTCAACATTCCCCAAGTGTATCAAGGGAAGTGGAAAGGCCGAAGGCTACACTGGACCAAATAACCCAGATGTTACAAACAGTGCTAAACAATCAGGCGACGCACATGGCCGAGATAGCCGAGCTCCACGAAAGGCAAAACAAATGAAGGCCAAGGTACGAGTAGAGCAGCCCATATGCTTCAAGCAAGATGGGCCACACAAGAGGAGCCAGAGGCGGAAAGTCACCGACCACCCACTATTGAGCCGAGAAGGTCAACACCTCAGCCACCTCGGAGGAGAAACACACAGCGCAGTATAATGATGATTATGATCCCCTTGAACAGGACGAAAATGATTTTGATGATAATCCTCCCCGTGGTTATCAAAGACATCACAATCCCCTCTACCCCCAAGACGACGATTACTTAAAAACTAAAATTCAAATTCTGACATTTTACGGTAAAAGTAACACCGACGAATATTTAGAGCGGGAGACAAAAGTGGACTTAATATTTTCATGTACTAACAATACGGAGTTGCAAAAGGTGAGATATGCATCCTATGCACTTAAAATCACAATATGACTGAGACACCATAATAGACTCCAATGGCTGAGACACCAATTTGAACGACTCAACCAAGATTCAAAGATAAAATGAGACCAAATTGATGTCAAAGGCTGAATCAAAGAAAAACTAGGGGTTGTCGTGAGCAATCTTTAGTCAATTTTGATCCTATGCACTTAAAATCACAATATGGCTCAAATGCATACAAAATTCAAATAAGTTTATGGCGTTAAAACAGCTGGTAAGGGCAGATTTTTTGACGGCTTCGCAAAGATACGTGATATGGCCAAAACGGTACAATAAAAAATCCAATAATTTGCCCTTATTTCTTTTGGTTTTTTCCTTCACTTTTCTTGCCTTTTTCTATTCTCTCTCTGTTTCCAGATTCTGGAATTTTTTTACCAGGGGCAAAATCGTAATTTTACACTTTTACCCTCAAAATTTCTGTTTTCGGGCAGAATGTGTAATTTAACTCCGTGATCACTGTGCTACCTTCAATTTCAAGAAATACCCTTGGATTAGTGAGAATTTGGCCTAAAACAAAATTAGTGTTTAGGCAAAAATTAGGGTTGTTGGGCTGATTTGGGGATTTTAGTAAATTGGGTTAGGGGTTTTGTTTGAGTTGTCAATTAGAGCTGTTTATGAGGTGTTTGATGATATGGGGGCTGTTGGGGGTTCGGCCTGGGGAGTAGGTTCGGACAGGGAGTGGGTGGGTCGGCCGAATTTTTTTTCAAATAGGATTAATACCTGAACAATGATCAATGTATGAATTTAGTCACAGTATGAAAATCAAATCACATAAAATCAAAATCAACCAAAAGCTTCGATAGCCACAAGATTGATTAAGACTAGGTGGCTTTTTAGATGATGTAGGAAAATATTTGTGATACTGAATTTCAATCCTAAACCAACAATCCTAGATGTTCAAGTGGTCAAAAGAATGCAATTATTTTGTTTTTGAAACCGGCCAAAAGTAATAATTTTTTTTGACTGATGATGAAAAGCATGTGTGATGTGGGTAAGGAAAAGAAGAAATTCAGATTGGAAATGAATAAAATGAAAAGAAAAATGCAGGATAGTTGGTGGAATTGAGTGACATGTGGCTCTGATACCAATTTGAAGCAAGCTGACACTGTTAGGATCCACCCTTCCACCTCCAACAATCTTTCTACAAATGTTTAGGCACAAAGAGGGTATCGTCTCCTTGCTTCCGTTGTGTAGAAATCACCGGCTTAAGCAACACCTTAGATCCAAGCGTTCGTTTGTAGGCAAACCTTCAATAGGCCCTCCTAGACGATACTTTGATCCTTGGCAATCACCCTCAATTTGCTCAAGATTGAGAGTTATAAGCCTGGATTTTTGATGCGAAATCAAAAAAACAAAGTTTCACTCGTTTGGGAGAAGAAAACAAAATCCATTTTTATTGCTCTGTTGTCAAAACCGGCAGCCTAGCCATAACAAAGGCTGAGATTTTTAGCCTAAAACAATTCAAAAAGAAAGATAAACTCTATCCTTAAAACCTATCAACAATTTGAAAAGAGATAAATTGTAACTTGAACTAGTTTCTATCTTGAAAATGGAATTATCCTAGCTATCAATATCCAGCCGGTTTTTTGCCTTGTCTTGACGACTTTGGAGATAAATTTTGTAGGTTGGATAAGCTTGAAGATATCTTCAAAAAGTGGGTTGAAATTTGATCTTGAATGGTCTTGATTTTTGAGTTCAAATTCTTCATCTTCATCCTCATGATGGCCGCATCACCAACTCATTACAGAAGACTTTTATCAACCAACCAAGACAAGCCATGTGAACCAGGATGACACAACGAAGGATAACGAAGGCTGCTCCATCATCCCTAGAGGGTGCCCTATTGCTCTATTTAAAGGGGAGAAGAAGAACCATTGAAGCTCTTGCGTCACTTGAAACATTCAAATTTCTCCATATTCTTTGTATTCAAAAGCATTGTAAGAGATTGTCCAAGTGAAGGTCAAATCCATAGTGGTGAGATGATAAGGGGTTTGTGGCGCTTTGTTGCTGAATTTCAAAGTCTTTGTTGAGTTTGTGTATAACCCCAAAGTCAAGCATTTGTAAGGTGAAAGGTGAACTTATCGTGAAAATCTAAAGAAATGTATTTTTTGGTGTTGAATGTATTTTTTGGTAGTTTTCTTTATGTATGTTTTTTTTCTGGATTTTTTATACGACCTTACACACAAGAGATCAAAAAGCAAACATATTCAAAATCCATTCAATTTTTCTAACAACAAACGTCAAACTATCTTATTTCATGTGCAACAAGAATCTAATTGTTTGAAGAAGTGAACGTCGGTCAAAGAATCGTTACGAAATTGTTGCTCTATTTGAACGACAGAGTATGTGTTGGGAATAATTCACGTCAGATTGACTTCTGTACAATTTGCTCTTGGAATAAAGCAGTGGCCGACCTGCCGAGCTCAGGGTAGGCTGGATAGATCTGCTAAGTCAAGACAGTTCAGATACCGCAAATGAGTTTGTGTTCTGAACATTCAGCCGACCTGCCGACTTGAACTGAACAGCACTTCGGAACAATGGTTCTGTGCTATCAGCCCTCCAGCCGAGCTGAACTAAAGTCAGACTGATCAGACAGATCAGATCAGTCCAGTCAGCGCAATTGTATTTGCATTCTGGACTGATCACCGATCCGCTGACCTCGGCACTTCAGCACAACTACGAAAGTTGGGCTTTCAGCCGCTTCGGCCGAGCAGAGCTCAGCACAACAGAGCTGCAGAAAAACGAATGTCCTCAGCCAAACCAAAGATCAGTACGAAGCAGAGCTCAGCAAGACAACGCTTCAGAGAAACGAATGTTCTAAGCACAATAGCATAGCTTAGCACAAAGCAGAGATCAGTTTGGCAATAACCTCAACAGCTCAGCTGAGCAGAGATCCGAGATGGGTCCAGGACTCTGTCCTTAAGACGTATTGCTCTGGTATACTTTGTCCAACCGGATGGAACAATCGTCTCCCAGGATACAACGGAAGTCAGTTCAGACAAGCGGCACTGCAGCGAATGAACTCTACGAACCTGTAAGATGCCCTGAACTTCTCGAACTTGATGCAAAATGTAGAAAAAGAAGGAGAATAAACATGTATGCAGAAGGAGAGGAGAATATTGGATTCTGAGTGAGTGTGACCAGAGAGGTCAGTTTAGCTACTATTTATAGGGAAAAATTTGATTAGGGTGGTTAATTGACAGTTTAACCACAGCTGTTGGATCAGATTGCCGCCGTTAGATCAGATAACTGATAACCGCTTTTCAAATTTGAATAACTGATTTCAAAATTAAATTACGGTTACACAACTGATTTTCAAATTCGATTACGGTTAAGTAACCGATTCTTAAATTCGAATTACGGTTAAGAACCGACTTTCAAATTATTTTATCCCTACTTGGAGCATTAACTTCTCATTCACCCACTTCAATTTCTCCAACAATCTCCCACATGAATGGGAATTAATGCAAGTGTTTATGCTGACTCTACCGAGAAGCTAGACAAGAAAATATTACATCGGAAGAGGTAGCTTTTGGCTTTGAACCTTTCTTAATGATATACTATCGGATCCACTAGGTCAATTAGTGAACTTAATGTCTTGAACTAACCGGCCTTTAGTGTGAACCTAGACAATAGTACTCGCACAACATTTCCCTTAACACTTTTTTGGTTCTCATGATTGCATTCGTTTTGGCCATAAACCGTCTGGTTTCAGAAAGTGTGTTAGAGAACTTTGGCCTTACAAAATTCTCATAGAAGCGGCCACACTTCTCACTTGCATAGGTGTTTCCTATCAAGAGTATTCTGCCATACCCCACTTGACATATCAAGATATAGGAACCATTAAAAGCCTCAGCTTACCCTCATTTCTCTGCAGACAACACTTTTATTTAACAGAATGGGTAAGTGCTCACTGAACTCCATAACTTAGTTGTCCTATTGAACCAAGATTCTGCGATCTCCAGTCAACAAGGTTGGGTTACCGTTACAAAGAGTCATCATGCGTTATAGGTTTTAGTCCTATTTCGTTTGTCAAAATTGACATCCGATCTCTTGGCAAGCCTTTTGTAAGTGGATCCGCTAGATTCGCCTTTGATTTTACATAATCAATGGAAATCACGCCATTAGAGATCACCTGCTTAATGGTGTTGTGTCTCCGACGCATATGCCGAGACTTACCATTATAGACGCTGCTTTGAGCTCGTCCTATAGCCGACTGACTATCACAATGTATGCTGATAGGAGCAATTGGCTTAGGCCAGCAGGGCACATCTTCCAGAAAATTTCGAAGCCATTCAGCTTCTTCCCCGGCTTTATCAAGTGCTATAAACTCCGCTTCCATCGTGGAACGAGCTATGCATGTTTTCTTCGTGGATTTCCATGACACAGCACCTCCACCAACCATGAATAAATATCCACCGGTGGACTTCGAATCTTTACTATCAGATATCCAGTTGGTATCACAATAGCCTTCCAATACTGCTTGATATCTTGAGTAGTGTAATCCAAGATTCATTGTATGCTTTAAGTATCTCATTACACTATTCAGAACATTCCAATGTTCATCGTTTGGATTACTTGTAAACCTGCTCAATTTGTTTACTGAGCATGCTAAGTCTGGCCTTGTACAGTTTGTTATGTACATTAGACTTCCGATTACTTGCGAGTACTCCAATTGAGCTACTGGCTTGCCTCGGTTCTTCCTTAAGTGTATACTTAAGTTGAGTGGAGTTTTTACTAGTTTCACATCAACCATATTGAACCGTTTTAGAACAGACTCAATATAGTGAGTTTGTGACAGTGCGAGTCCATCGGTTATCCTAGAAATTTTAATTCCTAGAATAACATTGGCAACTCTCATATCCTTCATATCGAAGTTTCTCATCAACATCTTCTTTGTGTTTAAGATTATGTCCCGAGTACTCCCCAAGATTAGCATGTCGTCTACATAGAGACATACTATCACATATGCGTTCTGTGTGCTCTTAATGTAGACATACTTGTCACATTCATTGATCTTGAAACCATTAGCTAGCATAGCTTGATCAAATTTCAAGTGCCACTATTTAGGCGCTTGCTTGAGTCTGTAAAACGATTTAACGAGTCTACAAACTTTCGACTCTTGTCTTGGAACCACAAACCCTTCAGGTTGTTCTATATAGATTTTTTCATCCAACTCACCATTCAGAAAAGCAGTCTTCACATCCATCTGATGGATTTCCAAGTTATAGACTGCAGCAATAGCAACTAGCACCCTTATAGAAGTGATCCTAGTTACTGGCGAGTATGTGTCAAAAAAGTCAAAGCCTTCCTTTTGTCGATAGCCTTTAGCTACCAACCTAGCTTTATACTTTTCAATAGACCCATCCTCTTTCAGTTTCTTTTTGAAAATCCACTTGCAACTAAGTGGTTTACTTCCAGGTGGAAGGTCAACTAACTCCCAAGTGTGATTTTGAAGAATCGAGTCTATCTCACTATTAATTGCCTCTTTCCAGAATGGAGCTTCTGGAGTTGATATTGCCTCGGTACACTTCTTCTACTACTCTCCTAATGCCCACATCTTCAGGAAAGATTTGAACTGTTCCTTGAAGATTTGCAGTTTTCTTCTTCTTAGGGATTAATATTGATATATAATCTGTGGGTTCTTCGAGTATTCTTAAAGTGTAAGGTTATTTGCTTTGGATCTTCTTGTCTTCTTCTGTTCCTTGAAGACTTGAACTGTCATTTATCTTTTGATTTTTATAATTTATTTTTTGTTGTGAAAGGAAGCAGATTCTATTGATAATCTTTGTCATTCTCCTCTGGAATCTTTATCTAGATATACATATTCCTGAGGAGATTTCGAGTATTTTACAGTTCTTGTTTTCCTAGAGATTTTGGACGCGAACGAGTTTCTGGGCTCTGTTCTCTGATTTTTCTCTCTGGGAATTTCTATTTTCTGTTATTTTCACGAACTTCACTCCCTGGAAACAACTCGCGAGTCACAAAACCAGTCTGGTTCACAACGCCTTTCATATTTCCCAACTCCTCTTCCTCCGGATCACCTCTGCCGTTGACATTGGGTATACCGAAATGAAAGTAAACAAGTTTGGCGCCGATGGAGCGGACGGAGCAAGTATCGTCGATTGTCTGTTGAGGTCTCCATTCACTACCGACGAGTTCGAGTTCTCCGATTCGTGGTCCGTGAAAATCTGCTCCTCATTCTCGATTGCAAGCGCGTGGAGATCCAGCGATTTTGACTCGATTGCGATCCAGATCTGTTCTATTGGATCTTTGTGTGACACAGACCAACAAGGTGATATAATTTCAATTTTGTCTTAGTATCAAAGAAGTACTTTTGATTTTTTACATTTAGTTTCAAACTTTCTACATCTGTAACATACCTTGGATCTGTAGTTTTAGTTGCAATAATTGGTAGGATACGTCATGATTTTCCGTGAGACCATGTCTAAGGAAGAGGGGTGTAGGTAAGGGGAAGAAAAATGAACATATCTAAGGGTAGCCTCTTGGAATGTAGGAACATTAAGTGGTAAATTGTTTGAGGTTATAGATACACTTAAGAGACGTAAGATAGATATAGCATGCCTCCAAGAAACTAGGTGGAAAGGGAATAAAAGTAAAGAGTGTAATGGGTATAAGTTGTTGTATTCAGGGTCAGATGGGTCCAAGAATGGGGTAGGATTCCTAGTAAAGATAGAATTACACACGAACGTGATTGAGTGATTAGATATAATGATAGAATTATGGTGTTAAGTTAGTACTAAATAAGGAGGTAGTGGCAGTGATTTGCGCCTATGCACCCCAAGTGGGACTAGGAGAACAGGAAAAAAGGTTTTGGGATTGCTTAGATGTAGTGTTAAAGGCAATACCCAGGGAGGAACGAATTTGTATCGGGGGTGATTTTAATGGACATATTGGAAAGAATAGTGATGGTTTTCACGGTACATGGAGGGTTTGGTTATGGAGATAGAAACGAACAGGGTAGAGATCTGCTAGACCTAGCAGTAGCCCATGACCTAGGCATTATAAACTCGTTTTTTAAGAAAAAAGAATCACATTTGATCACGTTTAACAGCAGGACGTCACACAGATCGACTATTTTTGATGAGGCGTGAAGACCGACGTTTGTGGAGGACTGCAAGGTTATACCAGGAGACAGCGGTATGCAACACCGTTTATTAGTGGTAGTTATAACATTGAGCCAAAAGCTGAGTAAGGGGGTTGGAAAATTCCCACCCAGTATTCGATGGGGAAGTTTGAAGGACGAAAAAATTAATATATTCAGAGACAAGGTCATCTCTGCGAAACTAGATCATCTAGGTGATGACACAAATCAGATGTGGGAAGCTATATCGACTACTATTACTCAAGCGCGAGAGAAACGCTCGGGGTAACAACAGGAAAGAAGTCCGTACATAAAGACGTGGTGGTGGAACGAGGATGTGCAACAAAAAATAAAAGACAAACAAAAGATTTTTAGAGAGCTGTTAAGATGCACCAATGGGGAAGAAAAGTGCGATTGAAGGATAATTACAAAATCGCCAGGAAGGAGGCGAAGAAGGCAGTGACAGAGGCAAAGACTGCAGCTTATAAAAGGATGTATGAGAGACTAGAAACAAAAGAAGGGAACATGATATGTTCAAGATTGCCAAAGTAGGGATCGAAAGAGGCAGGACCTAGGAGGCGGGAATTTTCATAAAAGGAGAAGATGGACATGTGTTAGTCAAAGCACAAGTCATCAAGTTGAAATGAAAATACTTTTACAATCTTTTCAACAGTAGTAGTGCCGACTACGAAGAACGAGAAAGCACCACTAACCAACAACGACAACAAATAACTCTGACTGTCAGAACATCACACAAGGAGAGGTGATGAGAGTACTGAAGAAGATGGGAAGAGCTAAAGCGGTCGGCATAGGTAACATACCCATTGAGGCGTGGAAGTATTTAGGAGAGGAAGGGGTCCAATGGCTAACGACTCTGTTCAACCGTATTTACAAAACAGGGAAGATGCCAGATGAGTGGAGAAACAGTGTCATGGTCCCCCTATATAAGACCAAAGGAGACGCACGGTTTGTGGAACTATAGAGGGATTAAGTTGCTAAGCCATACCATGAAGTTATGGGAGAGAATAATCGACACTCGAATTAGGAGAGAAACTTAGGTTACGGTGAACCAATTTGGTTTTATGCCAGGAAGGTCAACTACGGAAGCAATACACATTCTCAGGAGATTAATGGAGAAGTATAGGGAGAAGAAGCGCGATTTACATGTGGTTTTCATCGATCTTGAAAAAGCATATGATAGTGTGCCGCGTAGCCTGATATGGGATAGTCTGGAGGCAAGAGGGATCCTTATGAAGTATATAGACATAATTAGAGGTATGTATGCTAGGACAGAAACAACCGTTCGTACGGCTGTGGGGAATACAGACTTCTTTCAGGTGGAGGTCGGTCTCCATCAAGGGTCTGCGTTGAGCCCATTTCTTTTTGCAGTTGTCCTTGACGAGTTGTCAAAGCCGATACAGGAGGCAGCTCCGCGGTGTATTCTTTTCGCTGACGATATTGTATTAGTTGCAGAAAGTAGACATACCCTGAGTATGAGAGTAGCAGTGGAGAGGTGTTTTAGAGAGAAAAGGCTTAAAGATTAGCCGTTCTAAGACCGAGTATCTGCACTGTGACTTCAGCGGCGTAGCAGACAGTGAGAATAGCCAGCTCACCATCGATGGTCAAGTGGTACCACAGGTAAGTAAGTTTAAGTACCTAGGATTATTTGTGCAGCAGAATGGCGACATAGAAAATGATGTAGCACATCGAGTTCAAGAAGGCTGGTGTAGATGGAGGGCGGCCTCAGGGGTGCTGTGTGACAAAAATTTCCCAACTAAATTAAAAGGAAAATTTTATAGGGTGGCAGTGCGACCGGCAATGCTATATGGGACAGACTGCTGGGCCATCAAGAGGTCACAATTACAGAAGATGGAAGTGGCAGAGATGAAAATGTTAAGATGGATGTGTGGGCATATAAGGTTAGACCGGATCAGAAACGAGTTGTTTCGAGAAAGGTTAGGCGTGGCTAGTATAGCCGTAAGATAAGGGAGGGAAGATTGAGATAAGGTCGGTCTTCATCCGTTCGGTGGTGGTGTTCGTGATCATTGTGATTGCTTGTTTCGATTGTAAAGGGTTAGAGTTGGTGTATACCTCCATCAACCCTGTGTGGTAAGGTGTTATTTTGTTTAATGATAACCGAGGAAGGTGTTCTCGAAGATTGGAGTAGGTTGATTTAACCGAACCAGCATAAAATTCCTTGTGTTCTCTACTTTTCAGCACTTTACTTTCAGTTTCCTGCACTGTGCATCATTTTCATCGCGATCTTAAAATATCAAACGAATTTCAAAAATTACGAAACTTTCCAGAAACATAGCCACACGTTTAAGTTTCGTTTGCACAAGTTTCAACCCTTTTGGACAAGTATAAATAATTCAAACGTCAATAGTTCTGAGACTAGTGCAGTCTGATTTTCTGACTTGCAAAGGTTGAGACTTTGAACATATTTGACTAACTTCCCAAATGAATTTTTCAAAACTGTTTCAACCTAATTAAATACACATAGTAAGTGGTTTGTCATTAAAATTTCAGACCATTTGAAGCCACGGTTTAATCGAAATAAATTTTTTAAATCAGACTACTGTTTTTGGCAGATTTGCGCAATCTGACCACCAACGATTTTTCAAAGGGTTTAAGGTTGAATTTTAATATGAAATTTTTAGGAGATACTCAGAACATCTGAGACTACAATCTCTCCCAATTTCAGAATTTGTGAAGGCCTGTAACCTAGTTTTTCAAACGTCGCAAAACAGGTCCTGAAAACAAAACTGTTTTCAGAAGTTGGGTTTTTTAATTAAAACATTTTTAAAAACTAAATTTTCTACAACCACTATTCAACCCCTCCTTTCTAGTGGTGCCTTGCAGGTCCTACAAGTGGTATCAGAGTGCAGGCACACTCACAACAAGAATCCAACGATCTAAGTGAGATGGCAACCACTAGCTTCAAAACCGAGCAAGAAGGTATATCTAGTCAAAGGCCTCCTTTTTTTGATGGTGAGTCCTTTATTCAATGGAAATTAAGAATGAAACTTTTTCTTATGGCTATTGATATTGATCTATGGTCCATCATAGAAGACGGTCCATTTGTTCCTTCAAAATTATCTACTGTAGATGGTGTCACACTAGAGGTTGTAAAGCCAAAACAAGAATATACTAGTGATGGCAAAAGAGACTAAGCATGAATGCTAGAGCCATGCAATTACTCTTAAACAGGCTAAATAAAAGTGAATCTAGCTATGTGTCTAATTGCTCTAGTGCTCAGGAAATGTGGAGAATTCTTGAGATGAAACATGAAGGGACTAGCCAAGTAAAGGAGTCCAAGATTAATATGCTTATGTCCACACTTGAGTCCTTTATTATTGCCAAATGAGTCTATTGTTGATATAGATCTATGCTTGACTAACATTTATAATTCTCTTGAGTCTCTTGGCAAAGCTTTATCTACGCAAGAAAAGGCCCAAAAGGCACTACGAAGTCTTCCATCCGAATGGGACCCTAAATTGACAGCTATAGAGGAAGCAAAGAAACCAAATCAATAAAAATGGAGGAACTAATTGGATCACTAAAGGTATATGAAAACAAACCCACTTTAAGGAAATCGGAATCAACGTCGAAACAAGGTAAGACTATTGCTTTTAAATCAAATGAATACGTCTCTACTTCTTCCGATCACGTAGATGATAGTATTCCGAATCAGATAATGATGACTTAATATATTGGCCAAAGGTTTGAGAAAATCATGAGAAAGTCATTTAAAAACAAACCTAAGGCTACTTCCACCAAAAAAAATAAAAATAAAGCAAATGACAAGGACGTGAAATGCTATGAATGCGAGAAACTTGGACATTTATCTTATGACTGCCCTAACAAGGACAAACAAACAAACAAACACCTTGACAAGGATCGGACCAAAACTAGACTCGTCTCAGAACCTAAACAAAGGAGAAGAGCTCTCAAGGCCTCCACTTGGAGTGACACATCCGACTCTGAGACTGATACAGAAGAGGAGGCAGCACAAGTATGCTTTGTATCCAAAGCATCAAACGAGGTATCTTCTGATTCTGACTCTGATTCTGAACTTCATATGATGATCTTTTTAGTCAATATTTAGAACTACACAAATTCACCAAGACTCTCGCAAAAGAAAAGAAACGATTAATTGAAGATAAGAAGTTGTTAGAATCTCTAACACGAATCTTGTTTCTCAATTAAACGATTCAAAAGAAGAATCGTCATGCATCATCAATGCATAAAACAGAGATCACATCATTAACTACACATAATAATAAATGAAATCCGAGATTTCAAATTTGAAATCAAGGAATACGGATTCGAGAAAATGATGAAACAATTTGACAAGGGAACTAACATGCTAGATCGCATTATTCTATCACAAAAACATGATAGTGATAAAACCGGATTAGGATACATTGAGACAAACGAAGCATCAATTAAACCAACCAAATTCGTTTTGTCTAAGAAAGTAGACACACCTAAGGCATACATGGCGCCTAAGATGACACAAAGACCCCTTCTCCCTTCATCTCGTCATGCTTCTTATTCATATCATACAAAATATAATTATGTACCGTATAATATGAGAAGAAACCATTGATACATACACGACATTCATTCATGCATCTAGATCACGTACTATGCACACTAACACTAGAACATATCAAAAATGCACACCATATGATGCGCATAAGGGTATTCTCGGCCAAAGGCCTAAGTTTTCTCACCCATCTACTACATTGCTCCTTCATCTACATTCTTATTATTTGCTAGAATGAGAAGGATCACCCAAGCATGGGTACCGAAAGGTACTTTTATTAAGAGGTGAATAACTAACTCGTAAGGACCCAAAATTAAAAGGGTACCTAAATCATTGTTGTACATTGCAGGGAACCCATACATCAAAAGACACATCTATCAAGTGGTTCCTTACAGTGGTTGCTCGAGGCACATGACGGGTGACCCGAGCTTGTTTTCAAAGTTGAAGAAGGTCACAAAAGACGGATCCGTGACCTTTGGAGACAACAATGAAGGAAGAATCGTCGGAAAAGGTACAATCGGAAGCCCAAGCACTCTTCAAATCTCCAACGTTTTCTTGGTAAGTAATCTATCCTATAATCTTCTTAGTATCACAGTTTATTGACAACGGCTTTGATGTGTGTTTTACTCATCCATATTGCAACATAATAATAAAATGGAGAAACAGTTTTAAAAGGAAAAAGGGAAGGAAATATTTTACACTTTCCATGGATCACATGTTAGACGCTAAGGTTAAGTGTTTTATATCAAATGAACCTAATGTTAATTTGTGGCATAGCGTTTAGGAAATTGGCCTTTCTACACTTGAAAAACTTCAACAAAAGAACCTAATACGAGGATTGTCTAAACTTGATTTAGACAACTTTCGATTGTGTGAATCTTGTATTAAAAGCAAACAAACACGAGTCACTTAAACCTAAAAATGAAATTATCACGTCTAGAGTTTTAGAATTATTACACATTGATTTGTTTGGTCCTAGTCACACTAAGAGTCTCGGTGGACGTCATTATACATGCGTTATCGTTGATGATTTTTCTCGCTATGCTTGGACTTTATTTCTTCGTAAATAAAGATGATAGTGCCATTGAGATTGCAAAACTAATAAAACAACTTGAAAACGAATATGGTTTAAATGTGAAAAAGATTAGAAGCGATAAGGCGGTGAATTTAAAAACAAGAATATGATTGCATTTTGCGAAAAAAAGGAATCAAACACAGTTTTCGCCACCTAGAACTCCACAACTAAATGGAGTAGTAGAAAGAAAGAATAGACACTACAAGAAATTGCTAGAACCATGTTGTGTGAAAATAAATTGCCTAGATTTTTGTGGGCGGAAGTCGTAAATTGTGCATGCTATATAGCTAATCGTTTGTCAATTAGAAAGAAAATAAATAAAATGCCTTATGGATAGTAAATAATCGCATGCCTAAAATTGATTACTTTCTTGTTTGGTTGCAAATGCTTTTTTTAAATACAAAAGATAATTTAGACAAGTTTGAATCTAAATCAATTGAATGCATTTTTGTTGGATATTCTGTGAATCAAAAGCATATAGATGTTATGATGTTATCACTAGACAAATTTTAGAATCCATTCATGTGAAGTTTAATGAATTTGGTGAGGTTAAAAAAATAAAGAATATGACGATGATTTTGAATTAAAACCTGTGTTAGATAATGATGGCACGCATGATGAAGTAAACACACTAGAAATGCATGATCACTTAGAAATGCATGAGAACATAGAGAATAATCAACCAAGATGGCATAGGGATCACCCATACGATCTCATTATAGCGACATTACTCATGGTGTGCGACCACGTAGAAGAATAATTCCGGATGAAATAAACCAGTTCATGCCATAATCCGAAATTGAACCTAAAAACATGTTTGATGCTTTGAGTGATTCTTCTTGGATTGATGTTATGCATGATGAACTTAATCAATTCGTAAGAAATGATGTATGAGATTTAGTACCACGACCACAAGATAAGACTATAATAGGCACAAAATGGGTGTTTAGAATAAAATGAATAAGGTAAAGTTGTTAGAAACAAGGCGAGACTTGTAGCACAAGGATATAATCAAGAAGAAGGAATAGACTATGACGAAACATTTGCACCCGTAGCACGTTTAGAAGCCATACGACTTTTACTTTCTATTGCTTGCATGAAAGGTTTTAAACTTTATCAAATGGACGAAAAAGTGTATTTTTAAATGGCTTTATACAAGAAGAAGTATATGTGAAACAACCACCCGGTTTTGAAGATTTGAAATACCCTATCACGTGTACAAATTAAAGAAGGCACTATACGGTTTAAAGCAAGCACCTAGGGCGTGGTATGATCGTTTTGCTACTTTTCTTTTAGAAAATGGTTTTAAAACGAGGCACATAGATAGCACTCTATTCTTGAAACAAGATAAATCGGATTTACTAATCATTCAAATTTATGTTGATGACATCATTTTTGGATCTATATCTCATAAACTTGTTGAAGAATTCGAAACTTGCATGAAATCCGAATTTGAAATGTCTATGGTTGGTGAATTGAATTACTTTCTTGGCTTGCAAATTAAACAAACGAGTAAAGGTATACATATAAGCCAAGTTAATATAAATGACATGATTAAAAAGTTCAATTTTGAGACTAAAACCGTCCCCCACCCCTATGAGTGTCACCACTAAACTAGATAAAGATTAACATGGAAAAGATTTTGATAATGCTTTATATAGGTCTATGATTGGTTCTTTGCTATCTTACTGCAAGTAGACCTGATATCATGTTTATTTTGTGTATGTGCGCACGTTTTCAAAGTCAACCTAAAGTGTCTCATTATAATTCTGTGAAAAGAATATTTCATATATTAAGCACACACCCACTTTAGGAATTTGGTATGATAAAGATTGTGAATTTGACTTGCATGTTTATACACGACGAGATTATGGTGGATGTAAAATAGATAGAAAAAGCACAAGTGGCACTTGTCAATTTATAGGAAATTCACTAATTTCATGTTTTGAAAAAGCAAGCAATTATAGCCTTATCCACTACCGAAGCTGAATACATGGCACTTAGTCTTTGTTGTACACAATTACTATGGTTAAAACAACAACTTTCTGATTTCGGTATCACGTAAATCGTATTCCAATCTTTTGATAGTATGAATGCCATAAACTATCTAAGAACCCCGTACTACACTCTAAGGCAAAGCATATAGAAACGATATCACTTCCTTCGTGATCACGTAAATAATGGTGATTTATCATAGATCATGTACGCACTTAGGCACAAGTAGCCGAATCTTCACTAAGGCACTAAATCAAGCCACGTATGAAAATCTCCGTTCTAAATTAGACATGATTTCTGCTGATTTGATTTATATTTCTTTCCATATTTACATGCACTTTTGATTGTCTTTCCAAAATAAAGGGGGACAGAGTGCATGATTTCAGGGAGAGAGAGATTGATTGCACAAATCAAGGGGAGAAAATTTGAAATTTGAAATTCGAAATTTGAATTTGTGCAAGATTGGAGGGGGAGCAATCAAATTTAAATCATGTACTAAGATTATTTTGTAAATAATCAAAAGGAGGAGATTGTTGAGAAAAAGGGTTTGAGTGATTCACAAAAATGCATGATTTAAATAACGTGTGCTAAAGAAATGCATGATATATTTTATGACTTGACACGTTTTTGCAAGAAACCTGCCTTATATAGTTTATGTATATTGTTGCCGTACTAACAAGCCATGAAGCTTTAAAGCTTACATCAAATGGCAAACATTTGTTGTGTTTGAACTATTTTTAGGTGCCATCATTAATGAACTAAACTAGTTCATTAAGTGAAGTACTTAGTTAAATTAACTAAGTAGTTCATTAAATAAAGATATATTTGGAAAAGGCACAAAGGCAACAAATTGAAGAATGAAAAGTCTTCTCCCACCTCTTATCACACGTTTATATATATTTATATATATATATAAAGATTTTTTTAAAAAGGCACTATACACATATATCCCAACGTACCACCGACAGTTTATATATTTTACGAACGTACGTTAACGTCACACCACTATACTTACCTCATATTTATAAGTATATTCAGGTCTTATTCATATGATATAAGTCATGGTGATGACAAAATTATTACAACGTGTTGCACGGTTGTAAACCAAAAATTGTCATATCAGATGACAACCAAACTTCACTAACGTGTCACGTACTTGCCGTATATAGATGGTCAACCCCTACACTTCAAAAATGGCCACAAATTTCGTGGCTCACATCGTATATTCAGCCATAAAATCATTCAATGTTGGCACACACAAATCACCCCCAATTAAGGCCAAATTGTGGAGATTCTAAATTCAACTTTTTAAGCACATGGGGCGCCACTTACTTCAGCCTTTAGAGCTGAATATTCAAGTCATTCTATGTATATTATGTGTGACATAATATATAACATGTGCAAAAAGTTAGAATTTAATCGGAGAAAAATCGCGTAATCGACAAACGTTGAAAATTCGGTTTTCTACGAACACGACGCATGGAATGTTTTTGGCATGACATATAACATGTATCTAGACTTTTTTACATATTCAATACATACTAAAGTGTTCTAGAAAAAATCAATTTAGGGCTAATTGGAATATAAAATATGTGTATAATTATTGTGCAATATTTTATAAAGTTTACAAAAATAAATTCAGCACATGTTGGATATGGTTCACACGCCTACTGCTGCTTGGAGAAGCTTATGTGGAGCCTAGTTGGCATCTTGATTGGTCAAGAATGGAGTATACAAGGTTAGTGACATAAAGGAAGGAGCTACACAAGGTAATGTTTCAAACTATGTCACATATGTGACACATGCTGAAAATTCAACATGTGTAAATTAAGTTGGCCGATTTTTTGTGTTTAATGGTGATATATTTGCCTCTTCAATTTCAATGGATTGATTTGATGATGTTATGGAAATAATTTGAAGATATTTGCAATATCACATATGCTGAAAATTTCAGCATGTGTTGAATGAGGTGGCCGAATTTTTTAGCTTGAATGAGACCAAATTTATTTTCAAAATTTGTGGGAATTAATTATGTGATATTTGGTAATGTTGTAATACTAAATTGGCACATGTTTTAAGTGAAATTTTTAGATTTGTACAGTCATCAAATGATGACAAATCTCATCCAATCAAGGAGTCCCAAGTAAGCAAGATCAAGATGATCATCCAATGAAGTGTTGCCAAGTAAGCAAGTTGATGTCACAATTATACAAGGCATTCTTCCAAGGACTTAAAAGAGAATTTACAAGGGAAGAAAAGCCCTAGAAGGGGGCAGCCATATTGACATAAAAGGAAGAGAAGAAGAGCAAATCAAACACAAGACAAGTATTAGAACTTCAAGAGCAAAAACGTTTTCTATACTCTCTTCTTCTACCTTTCTTTCTTCTTCTCTCAAAGCCTAGTGTATCTACATTCAAATACATTGTATAGGCTTCATTCATACCACCATACACGCCCTATTATTGTAAAAGGTTGATCAAGGTGTGATCAAACCTTCATCCGTTCGGTGGTGGTGTTCGTGATCATTGTGATTGCTTGTTTCGATTGTAAAGGGTTGGAGTTGGTGTATACCTCCATCAACCCTGTGTGGTAAGGTGTTATTTTGTTTAATTATAACCGAGGAAGGTGTTCTCGAAGATTGTAGTAGGTTGATTTAACCGAACCAGTATAAAATTCCTTGTGTTCTCTACTTTTCAGCACTTTACTTTCAGTTTCCTGCACTGTGCATCATTTATCATCGCGATCTTAAAAATATCAAACGAATTTCAAAAATCACAAAACTTTCCAGAAACATAGCCACACGTTTAAGTTTCGTTTGCACAAGTTTCAACCCTTTTGGACAAGTATAAATAATTCAAACGTCAATAGTTCTGAGAATAGTGCAGTCTGATTTTCTGACTTGCAAAGGTTGAGACTTTGAACGTATTTGACTAACTTCCCAAAGGAATTTTTCAAAACTGTTTCAACCTAATTAAATACACATAGTAAGTGGTTTGTCATTAAAATTTCAGACCATTTGGAGCCACGGTTTAATCGAAATAAAATTTTTAAATCAGACTACTGTTTCTGGCAGATTTGTGCAATCTGACCACTAACGATTTTTCAAAGGGTTTAAGGTTGAATTTTAATATGAAATTTTTAGGAGATACTCAGAACATCTGAAACTACAATCTCTCCAAATTTCAGAATTTGTGAAGGCCTGTAACCTAGTTTTTCAAACGTCGCAAAACAGGTCCTGAAAACAGAAACTGTTTTCAGAAGTTGGGTTTTTTAATTAAACATTTTTAAAAACCAAATTTTCTACAACCACTATTCAACCCCCCCTTTCTAGTGGTGCCTTGCAGGTCCTACAAGTGGTGGTATCAGAGTGCAGGCACACTCACAACAAGAAGATCCAACGATCTAAGTGAGATGGCAACCACTAGCTTTAAAACCGAGCAAGAAGGTATGTCTAGTCAAATGCCTCCTCTTTTTGATGGTGAGTCCTTTATTCAATGGAAATTAAGAATGAAACTTTTTCTTATGGCTATTGATATTGATCTATGGTCCATCATAGAAGACGGTCCATTTGTTTCTTCAAAATTATCTACTGTAGATGGTGTCACACTAGGGGTTGTATCGAGGCACATGATGGGTGACCCGAGCTTGTTTTCAAAGTTGAAGAAGGTCACAAAAGACGGATCCGTGACCTTTGGTGTTCGTGATCATTGTGATTGCTTGTTTCGATTGTAAAGGGTTGGAGTTGGTGTATACCTCCATCAACCCTGTGTGGTAAGGTGTTATTTTGTCTAGTGATAACTGAGGAAGGTGTTCTCGAAGATTGGAGTAGGTTGATTTAACCGAACCAGTATAAAATTCCTTGTGTTCTCTACTTTTCAGCACTTTACTTTCAGTTTTCTGCACTGTGCATCATTTTCATCGCGATCTTAAAAATATCAAACGTATTTTAAAAATCACGAAACTTTCCGGAAACATAGCCACACGTTTTAAGTTTCATTTGGCGTAAGTTTCAACCCTTTTGGACAAGTATAAGTCATTCAAACGTCAATAGTTCTGAGACTAGTGCAGTCTGATTTTCAGACTTGCAAAAGTTGAGACTTTGAACGTATTTGACTAACTTCCCAAAGGAATTTTTAAAAACTATTTCAACCCAATTAAATACACGTAGTAAGGGGTTTGTCATTAATTTTTTTCAGACCATTTGGAGCCACGGTTTAATCGGAATAAATTTTTTAAATCAGACTACCGTTTCTGGCAGATTTGCGCAATCTGACCACCAATGATTTTTCAAAGGGTTAAAGGTTGAATTTTAATCTGAAATTTTTAGAAGATACTCAGAACATCTGAGACTACAATATCTTCAAATTTCAGAATTTTTGAAGACCTGTAACCTAGTTTTTCAAACGTCGCAAAACAGGTCCTGAAGACAGAAACTGTTTTCAGAAGTTGGGTTTTTGAATTAAAACATTTTTAAAAACCAAATTTTCCGCAGCCATTATTTAACCCCCCTTCTAATGGTGTCTTGCAGGTCCTACAGTCGCGATATGTGTAATTATTGAAATTAAACAAAAGATCTTTTGTGTAGATTCATCACGCCACATGAAGCTAAAATATATTTTTCTCTAAAACAAAAGCAAAAGTACACGAAGGTTCATGTGAAAAACCTCTCTTTGATGAAGACCACGAAAGATATTGAGAACAACTTTATTATTTAAAATATATATGGATACAAGAAAATTCCTAAATTTCAAACTCAATGACGAAGAACACATGATTTTTAACGCATTAGTATAATTTTATCATCTACATTATACAACCTCACCACTCGCTTAACACGGCTATCTTTAAATTTTTTTTCACTTCTGATGAAGCGTTTGTCCTACAAACTTGTAGTTGAGTGAGTTCCAAAGCATGAAGAATGCTCTCCGATTAGGGGTAGTAAGCGAACCAAACAGTTCAAGTTTGATTCGTATTGATTCGAGTTCGTTTGTTAAATTTACTTAAATGAGCAGAGTTTGAGCACTTAATTAGATTTGTTCATTAAAACAAGCGAAACTGCTCGTCTCGTTCAAAGAGTTAGTGTTTTGAGCCAAATCCGAACAAATTTTAAAGCTCGTTACAACAAAGGAGCCGAGCTAAATAGCTCGTTTAACTAAACAAATCCAAATTCAAAAATATAATGTTCGACTCGATTCGGTTTGCCAACACCCCTATTTCCGAGCTTGCGGTGTTGCCGAAAATAGTGGTGGCAAATGCCCTAATGATGATCAGAGGCAGAGTCCACAATTAACTCTTAATATATCACAACTTAGTTAAAATAAATAAATGTCCCTCCCTTTCATTGATAATGGGAAAGTGCCCAGGCTCTGGGCTGAAACCCATACCTCAACCCCAATTATGTAACCTGTATTAGTTCTGCGATACCCATACCTCCAAAGTGTATAATAACCCATGAGATTTCCTTACCAAGTAAAGAAAAACTATGCATCTTCAAAAGCACAGAAGACGGTGAAAAAGAGACAAAATGGGATTCATTACAAGAAAAGTAAGCGCAAATCGTGAAGTGGGCGAGTTAGACGAACGGGTTTGAATTACACACTGCATTAAGCTCCGGGCATGGGATCCAGGATATCCTCACACAACCGATATCTCCAGAATACGGCCACCAATATACACAAAGACAAATAGACAAATAGACAAATGGACAATCTTAAGGTAGCTTCCATTACAATATTAGGTAAGAACCATATGGTAGTAAAGTTCCAACCTGAACTTCTCCATTATATCAGATGATTGAAATCGAAGTAAGTGTGTGGTATTTTTATTCGATGAGGATAATCCGATGCAATGAAGCACCATTATTTGAATCGACCAAGAAAGGATGACAACTTGATGCTGGAAAGTCAAGTTTCAGCAAATGCTTCCAGAAGTTGGTCTGCAATAGGGAAATCTGGTACAATGTCAACAGGGACCTGAAAGAGTAGAAGCCGCTGAGTTAGACAGTACAACCACTATGCTAGCGCCACAAATTACCAAAAACAATGTATAGTAGATTATATACGTAGATATATCTATGTATTACACATGTATGGATATGCATGTAGATGAATCATTATATATTACATATATGTCTACATACGAGTGTGCAGGTGTGCATTGATAGATAATATACGGCTCTCAATACCTGGACGTTTTCCAACTTTTTCAGAGCGTCTTTCAGTGGTTGGGAGATAACACTGTACTTCTGAAGAAGCGCTTTTGCCCCCAGTTTGTCCCCTCTTGCTTGGACAGTCAGGATCTCCCTGCTCAAGCTCTCAACTTCACGTTCAACCTTTCGGGATAGAACAAACATTCTCTTATCGATTTACTTTACTTGCAACACAGCAGTCACCAAGAAGTCTTCAAACATCATACCTTGTCAAAATCTACAGAGAATGTTCCATCTGGATGCAACACGAATGCACCTTTCTCAAACAAATAATTGAACTGGAGAGCCTGGCCCTTCCTGATCAGATAAGTCAAAAGTTTACGGAAATCATACACATACCCTAATTTGTTAACTCTCCTTAACAACAAATACAGATCATGACCATAACCAGAAGATGCAGTTGAGAGCCAAAAACAACTTACCCATGAGCTTCCTCTAGCCCGAAACGAATGGAGCGGAAACAGCAAGCAAGGAAAGAAACATACATTGATTTTACAAGACTTTTTGGAAGTAAACCCTGTATCTCCATATAAGAGCAAGAAAAAGATAAGAAAAGCAGAACATGTAACCTCAAAAGCAGGCCAAAAGATTTTAGCATAACCTGGAAAATCCTTAGCAATTATTGACTTTTATTTTCATTCCTGTTTTTATCTTCGGTGATGTTTGTTGGATCATTCACACAATCAGTAAGAGGAAAAGTAGCAGTAGACAGAAAGATGGCATGTAATCAATTGAAAGTACTGCTTTCCATGAAGAAAAAAGGACGTGTGTGTGTGTTTTCCCCCCTGCTCTCATTTTTTTCCTCTTTGATGGTGAAACCTTTTCTCGTTATCCATCGGCACTGAGTTTTGACGTATTAGGAGTATCTGCTCTAATCTATAATGTCTATGAGATCACACCGTGTCTA